>OU342743.1:310862415-311470029 GCA_910589775.1 Avena eriantha
CACTACCATCATCACATATGATTTATCCACTCACCATGCCATTACCTTGTGACTTGTCACATGTAGGTGAAGTGGAAGGAAATGAAATATCGTTGCGGCCGGAGGTGGAAGCAATTTGGAGCTCTTCATGATGTGAAGAAGAAGAGAGCTCCTCGAAGATACCACCGACCCTATGAGAAATGGACCCACCAAATATTTCTTTAAGCTTGGTCCACATCTCATGAGATGACTTGCGCTTTACATTTGTCAAGAACAAATTAACTATGGGGCTCAAAGAGAAAATAAGCTCATTAGATACTTGAGCTTCGAGATGTAAATTTTTCTCATCATCTAAAGATAGATTTTGAGGATCCATCGGAGGAGAAAAACCTACATCTAGAAATCGCTCAATATTTGGACACAAGGTCCAAAGATTACAAAGCAAGCAATTTCTCCACAAAATCTAATTTGTGCCATCAAAGATAATTGTGTCATTGTGCACTATACTACTAGCCGACATCTTTACACTCTAGGCGGTGAATCCTAAACAAGGAGAGACCTTGCTCTGATACCAATTGAAAGGATAGAGATGTCGCCTAGAGGGGGGGTGAATAGGCAATTTCAAAACTATTACTATTTTGGCTTGATAGAATGCGGAATTAAACTAATGTTTATTTTACAAGCACAAAACCTAAATACACTAGGCTCAACTAAGTGCACCAACAACAAGATAATCTAAGCAAGATAGCACAAGATAAATACCACAAGTGATAAGCAAGATATAAGTACTTCAAGCTCGATGGCTATCACAAGGAAAGTAAGCTCGGGTATAGAGATAACCGAGGCACGCAGAGACGAAGATGTATTCCCGTGTTCCCTTACAAGTAAGGTACGTCGCGTTGGAGAGGTGTGGGATTCCATGAAGGATTTCCCAACGCCACGAAGGCTCACCTTCTTCTCCGAGTCTATCCCACGAAGGAATATGCCCTTTCCTTATGGCTAGCTTTTCCTCCACTCCGGAGATGGCAAGCTCCACAACCACTTCACAAGCTCCACGAAGGAGAATCCCGGGTCTTCACAATTTTCCACGAAGAGGACACTGCGGCACCAACCGCCAAGCCAACTAGGAGGTCACCCTCCAAGAGCAACAAGCTCATGGTCTCTCACTCGAACAAATCGTAGTGGAGAGCTCAACACTTATGCAAGAATGCAAAGCAAGAACACCAAGGGCATTCAAATCCCTCACTCTCAAATCCCACCAAAGCAACAAGTGCTAGGGAGGAATTAGAGAGGAAGAACAATGGTGGAAGTCAACAAATGACTCCAAGATCTAGATCCAATGGGTTCCCCTCACTTAGAGGAGGAATTGATTGGTGGGGATTGTAGATCTAGATCTCCTCTTCCAAAGCCCTCAAAAAGATGCAAGAATCATATGAGGGAAGGAAGAGGAAGCAAGCTCAAGAGGTTCAACAATGGAGGTCAATTTCGTGGTCAAGAACACCCAAAAACGTTGGGGGAAGAACCCCCTTTTATAGGGAAAAGCAAATATGGCCGTTGGAGAGAAAACAACGAAAACTCGGTTCCAAAGTCGGTTGGACCGGCCCCAGAACCGGGAAACTCGGCCCCCAGGCCGGAGGACCGACCTACAAACCGAAATACCTCTATTTGCCAACCCAGAATAGACTCGGTTGTGAAAACCGGAAAATCAGGTCTGAGATCCGGTCTACCGGAGCTGGAACCGGACCGTCCGGTGTGGGGCTCGGTTGAACCGGATCCACAACCGGGATGAAACTGACTTCACGAAAAACGCAATAACTTTTGCATCCAGACTCCAATTTCGATGATCTTGGGCTTGTTTTGACGAGGACAACAAGCTCTACAATATGGTGCATGAAAACATAATAGTCCAACAAAGGAAGATAGAACCAAATTAGGAAAGGTATGGAGCGTCCCTATAAGAAGAACCGGTAAAACCTTCCAACTCGAAAACGCCATATAAGATGCATACAAATTCTGTTTTCGATGAATTTGGGCTTGTTGAAGATCTAGCAACAATATCAAGAACCTCACATAGAGAAAATACCAAGAAGAAACAAAATAGGAAGATGCAAAGTATGCCAAGGATTGAGCTCCCTACGAGGATGTGATCGAGTTACCCAACCGAAAGCCCCTCTTGATAGTGCGGCTATCTATCCTATAACCCGGTCTCCCAACAACCACCTTGAGACCGGTAAAAGGAAAACCTAGCAAGGCCATACCTTTGCCTTACGCATCCCGCTTGATCTTGATGACAACGCTTCAAGCTCCATCCAAGCCGGAATGCACCACTTGATCATTGTTGCTTTGTGAAGACTCATAATTTGCTCCCCCATACACCATTATGGGATAGCTTAATTAAGACACGTCTTCACATGTCCATTATCACCAATATGGACGGCAAGCTTCAAGAAAATGATCTTCTCGAGATGCTTATCTTGAACTTGCCCTTCTTAACCTTGATGGGGATCACCACTTGATGCCATCCTCTCATGGGCTATCGAGATCTTCACTTTTGAAGCATGCCCATGGAAAGATACCTATCCCATATATAAAACACAAAGGAACATATATAATGGGTTAGTTCATGATGCATAAATGACAAGGCTTACCACACCACAAGATCCATGTGGTACATTCTTTATGCTTCATGTGTTGACCAACTTGAAATCACTCTTCACTCTTTGAATTGGTCAACCAAGTGTCTTCTCATGCTGCATCTCAATATCTTGAGGTACATAAGGAACTCTTCATTTGATTACATGCTCTAAATCTTAATCAACCATAGCTCAACTAATGAGGCTATCATGACACCGACTTAGAGCCATATCTTGAATTCTTCTATTGAGATCACACTCTCAAGATCTTGAACATACCATATTCTTATTCAACTCAAGGATTTTGATGCCAATACTCAAGGTATATCTTTATCTTCATGGCATCCATACTTGAATCCAACATATGGACTACAAGCATTACCTATGGAATATTCCTTCATATAAGACTCAATGAAAACATTAGTCCATAGGGATTGTCATTAATCACCAAAACCACACATAGGGGCAATTACCCTTTCAGTATGGTACTCATTAGCTTTGAGATCTCATTGCCCTATCATAAGCATCTTTTAGGTTATTAAGGTTAAAGTGACACAACTAAGAGGATATGCTTGACAAGTTATGAAGTCGCATGCCCCTTACTTATGAAGACCGAACCTCATGCTACTCAACTTCAGTCACAAGTAAGCTCTTGTGATTGTAAGTACATATGTATCATAGAGAACCGCCAACGGGATACCCCTTGCCCTATGACGCAGGAGCTATCCCATATGAAAATGACAAGGCAAGCAGACAATGAGCATCTCAGCGATCTTTTTATTTTCTATTTGCATAGATTTTTATTGAGAATGCTTCATAGAATGATCATTATGGTTATGCTACAAGTTTCCACCATGATTAGGCATGGCTTAGGCTAGCGGCCCAGGCATTTCTCTAACACACATACAAACTCCATGATCTTACAAGTTCCCCTTTTATTTCACACCGCCAGGATCCATAAGCAAAAGAATATGATATCAACGGAATAGTAAGTGCAATGTTGAAAACGTTCCCCATGATACATGGTTTTGCTAACTTCAACTTATAAAGCGCAATCATATACGCAACAAAGATGGACACAATGGTTCAAGATTATTAAGTGCAGGAAAAGTAAAGTGTGCCATCAAGTTCGTGAGAGCTTTACTAACTAACTTTCTCATAACAAGCAAACATTTTATTCGGAAGAAAACAAGACATACTGAATATGCACGGAATAGAAAATTATGCTAATAGGTAGGTATGGTGGACTCTTTTAGGCAACTTTGGTTTTGGAGAATTTGATGCACGAGTAAAGCTTATACTCAGCATAAGTGAAGGCTAGCAATAGTAAGGGAGCGACAAACGAGAGAGAAATAACTGTCATAATCATGCTTGCAACAAAACAGGACTAATTATGGCATGAAAGTGATTCAAGAACCCTGAGGTAAAATAATTCATCGAGGCTGAACTGATTGTTTCAGTCATATGCATGCGTGAGCATGTGCCAAGTCAATTCAAGTGAAACATTCAGAGGAGGATACCACAATGTCATACCAAGTTATGAATAGAACAATGCAAGCAAACATTCATATGACATGCTACAAACTATTAGCAAGCTGGAGCTAATCATAAGAACAAAAATGAAAACAAAAAGAGTTCGTCACCAGCCTATTACCACACCTCAAGTTATCATTAATCTTCATTATTGCCCTTCACTTGTGTGGCTTGAATAATAGCATGAAACCAAACTCCATTGAGGACTGCTGAACCCTGCAACGAACTTTACAAAACCAAAGAAGAACAACAAATATTTTTGGGTTTTCGATTTTTAAAGGCAAGAACAAAAAGGAAGAACAAGCAAAGCGAAATCTTTTTGGGTTTTTCGAATAATCAAAACAAAGCTAAAAGGAAAAACAAACCACAGCAAAAAGAAAAAGAAGCAAACAAAGAGAAACAACGAAAATATTTTTGGTCTTTTGTGTTTTGGAAAGCAGAAACAAGGTAAGAACAAAAAAGTAAAAAAGAAAATGAAACATGGATATACAAAGTGCCGACTGAACATGATATGTAGATGAGTGTGATGTTGGTGTACCTCCCCCAAGCTTAGGCTTTGGCCTAAGTGGGTATCAACCCCAACGCGGGTAAAGATTCCAAGCCGGCGGGTCATCATAAGAATGATCGTAGTTAGGCCCTTGGGAAGAAGAAGAAGCTCCCCAATCATATGTAGGCTACTGGTACGAAGACTCCCCCTCATTCGAGGGCTGGACCGAATCATTTGTAGCCTCCCTTCCTATATCTTGCTCCTGTGGGAGAGCTCCCCAAATACGCATCGAGCTCTTCCTCAGTGAGTGACCATCCTACCTTGGTATCAAGATTAAACAAAGAAGGTGCAGGCAGAAGAACAACACGCTCTGACTTACCCCTTCTCCAACCAGCCTTAAGAAAGGTTATTTCATAAGACAAATCACTCAAATCATCCCATGAAGAAATGAATTTATGTTGTATCATGGAATTAAGGTCAAGCCTCTCTATGGGAAACTGTAGGTCTAAATGATGAGGCACTACACCATGCAAAGCTAAAAGACGAGAGGCGATGAGGCCTCCACAAATTCCACCTTTCGCGCGGTTAGAAGCAAGACGGAAAGCTATCAAGGCACCAAAATTATAAGTCATATCTCGTTTTAAAGCAATTGAGATGAAGGCTAGATCATATGAGGATAGTTTATTAGTAGTTTTCCTAGCGAGGCAATAAAGTAGGCAAAGTAGCGAATAGACGGGAGATGAATATTACGAATTTTACCACTCTCCTTTGAGAAGATGCTCCCTTGGCAAATATCCGCATACAAGTCCATGAGTGGTGTAGGTCGCTCTCTAATCTTTTCACACGATCCCCACTGGGTTACTTTAATAGCTGCACAAAAATCATCAAAAGGAAGGTCGACAACTATATTGTAAATTTTGTAGTGAACCATGGGGTTAGGCAAAGAGAAACTAAATTGAAAGTCCTACACCATAGACTTAGTTAGCTTCACAAATTGGTAAGGTTCATCTCCCACAAAGTGCTCCAATCCTGCATTAGCAATTAAAGTATGGAAATCTTGAGAAATCCCTGTAGCATTCATGAATTCGGGGCATGGATAGATAGAAGGAAAAACTTCCTCCTCACGGTGAACCTTCATAACCGCAAGCACCCTTAATTCATGTTGGTTGAGTTGGTCTTCTTCCATCCTCTTTTCTGAAAATTAAGACAACCATTATACAAGTGATTACAAAGTGATTACACAATGAAAAGAATTACTTATAGGGACTTGTAAGAGGCGTAAACATGCATCAAATTTTTTTTCTAAGCTTTGAACAAGCTTACAAGCTCACATAACCTGTCACCTATAGTAGCAAAATACTCAAGATATAATTCACTAAACACAAATCTACTTGGACAAGCGGAGGAGTCACATACCGGGGAACAAATGCTCCAAATTTCAGCAGCAAAGATGGGCTGAGCAAGGAGATCGAAAAATCACGAGCAAGAATAGCAAGAACGCGAGTTTGAGCAATGAACTGGTGTTTTCTCGGGAGAGAGAAAGAAGTGGCAAGTGAGAGAGTAAGTGGAGGGCTAGGGGTGGCCCACACCATGGCCAGGCGCGCCACCAGGTGGTCACCTAGTGGCCGCCCTGGTACCCCCAGGCACTTCTCCGCCCCTTTTTCATCGTAAAAAATTTAATATGAATTTTCTAGAATTTTTCAAAACCCTTTATTTTTGAGCAATTTTCAGGTAATGATGAATGAGTTTTTGACAGAAAGATGATTTTAGAATGATGCAATAACAAAACAAAACCTAAACTTCAGAAGTTCTAAGACACTCTAACATGCAAGCAACTAGTAACAAAAAAGTAAACTATGCGAAAGCAAAAAACTAAAATGGATAAAATAAAAGTAAGAGAAGATAATCATGGTGAAAACATTGTTTTGTTCATTAAAATCCCTTTGTTAACAAGGTTGATCATGTCTTGTTACCAACACAATTTTATATGAAATAGAACTTTGTATTCCACTAAATGATTATGTTACCTCAACCTTGATAGCAATGGTCCCAATCATAATAATTTCATATTTTTCTCTTGGTATGGGACAATATATTTCTGCAACTTGAATTCCCTCAACATTTTCAATTGAATTTATGCCATAATTCCTATCAATCTTCTTGGGGAAATAGACAGTATGCTCCTTGTCATTAACATTAAAAGTTACCTTTCCTTGATTGCAATTAATAACAGCTCATGCAGTATTAAGAAAAGGTCTCCCAAGAATAATAGACATATTGTCATCTTTAGGCATTTCAAGCACACCAAAGTCAGTTAATATCAAGCAATTATGAGCCACTTTAACAGGTACATCCTCACATATACCAACAGGAATAGTAGTAGATTTACCAGCCATTCGCAAAGATATATTAGCTGGTATTAGTTTTTCCAATTGAAGTCTCTTATAGAGGGAAAAGGCATAACACTAACTCCTGCTCCCAAATCACACAAAGCAGTTCTAACATAGCTATTTTTAATAGAACAAGGAATAGTTGGAATCCCTGGGTCTCCAAGTTTCTTTGGAACCTTACCATTGAAGGAATAATTAGCAAGCAAAGTAGAAATTTCTTCATTAGGGATTTTCCTTTTATTAGAGACAATATCCTTCATATATTTTGAATAAGGAGGCAATTTAATAGCATCAGTCAAAGGAATTTGCAAAAATAAAGGTTTCATCCACTCACAAAACTTATTATAGTGTCCGTGTTCCTTTGACTTGTGTTTCGTATCAGTAAATAGCATAGGTTTTTGGACCCAAGGCTCTCTTTCACTACCATGTTTCTTAGCAACAAAATCTTCTTTAGTGTATTTAGTATTCTTAGTATGCTTTTCATGTTCTTCTTCAGTTCTTTCTTTATCATGAGCATCATTTTCCTCATTACCATTTTTAGTTTCAGCATCAGAGACATATATACTATTAGGATCTATAGCAGGTTCAGAAGATTCTTCAATAGTTTTATGTTTCTTTTTCCTTTTCTTAGGAGTGGTACCTCTATTTTCGATTTGTTGAGAATCCTGCTCAATTCTTTTAGGATGCCCTTCAGGATATAGAGGATCCTAGGTGGCAGCACCATTTCTAGTTCTAATTTCATAAGCATGTTTTTCTTTAGCAGCATTAACTAGCAAATCTTTTTGTACTTTAACAAGCTGATTAATTTGAGTTTGAACCATTTGGAAATGTTTAACAAGAATTTTAACATCATTAGAGGTTCTTTTCACGATATCCTTCAACTCAATAATAGCTCTAGAGTTTTCCATTAGATGATTATGCACTCTTTTATTAAAATTATCTTGCTTAACCATAAAAATATCAAATTCTTCTAAGCATTCATCAGGAGGTTTAGAGTAAGGAATATCACCTTCATCAAAATGTTGGAGAGAGTGTACCTCAATAGTGGATGAGCGGGAGATTGGCTTACATAATTCTTCTATAGGAGGTAAATTCTTCACGTCTTCAACTTTAATACCCTTCTCCTTAAGACATTTCTTAGCTTCCTTCATCACTTCGTCATTTAGTTCAATAACTCCCCTCTTCTTTGATGTTGGTGTCGGCTCAGGCATAGTTAACTTAGGTGTAACTATCTCAGGCGTAATTGGCTCAGGTGGAGTCCAGTCAACATAATTCTTGCTTATTTTAGCCATTAATTCCTCATCTTCTTTGGGAGTTCTATTCCTGAAAACACAATCAGCACAACTATCTAGGTATGTCCTAGATTCTTCAGTTAGTCCATTATAATATATATCAAGAAGCTCATTCTTAGGTAATGGACATCCAGCTTGTGCATGAATCAAAGCACAAAACCTTGCCCATGATTCAGGCAATACCTCTTTTTCTCCCTGTTTAAAATCAAAAAGTTCCCGCAAAATGGCATGTCTAGCACTAGGAGGGAAATATTTCTTTAGGAAAGTACTAATCAAGCAATCATGGATATCAATAGATACAAGAGGTAAATTATTAAACCATGTTTTAGCTTCTCCTTTCAGTGAAAAAGGGAAAATTTTAGCAACAAAGTAGGTGCGCATCTTAATATCATTAGAAAATAGGCTACTCATGGTAGAAAGCTCAGTCATATGTGCTATAGCACTTTCATTCTTAGTTCCACAAAAAGGTTCTTTCTCAACAATTGTTATGTAAGATTATCAAGAGAGAAATCATAATCCTTATCTTTAATGTTTATGGGAGATGTAGCAAACTTATCATTAGGGGATAATTTGGGTTTTATAGTACGCCTCTCAAGGAGACTCTTAATAGAACTTTTACCATGAGTATTTTGACATTCTTTAATAAATTCATCATTCATTTCTATATATCCGTCTTCAATATCATAACTCTCTATAGACTCAGGTGAACTGACAGGTGTAGTAGTGTCTTCATTAGGAGTTTCAGTATTTCCAGCTATAGTTCTAGCAATCGTATCATCTAGTAAAGGAACCAATGAACCACTCTTATCAAGCACAGTAGAAGCAACATCATAAGTATCAGAAGTTTTAGATTCAACTGTAGTAGCAGTATGTGTAGCATGTGTATGTGGTGGTGTAAGGAGCTTACTCATCATAGATGTTAATCAAGAGCAATAGAGGTGTTCAGAACCGTACCTCTCCTTGTAGTGGATGGTAAAATAGGAACCTTTCCATCATGAGACTTACCCATGATGAAATGATGGCAGCGGACAATAGTGATTCCAAGTGGACTTGATAAATAGAGCTATGCTCCCCGGCAATGGCGCCATAAAATAGTCTTGATGACCCACAAGTATAGGGGGGTGTATCGCAATATTTTCGAGAGAAGTGAAACTCAATTTATTGATTCGACACAAGGGGAGCCAAATAATATTTATAAGCCTTAAAAACTGATTTGTCAGTTCAGCTTTACCTGTAAACAATCTTGCTCACAACAATTTACAAGTAGCAACAATTTTGTAATAGCAATAACAGTAGTAAAGTAAAGATAGTAGTAACAATAGCAGCAAACAGTAGGATTAAAGCGCGTTAGGCATAGGGATGGATGGACGGGCGTTGCATGGACAAGACAATTCATATAGCAATGAAGACATAGGGCATTTGCAGATAAATAAGATAAATCATCTAAGTACTAAATAATCATAGGCATGTGTTCCATATATAGTCATACATGCTCGCAATGAGAACTTGCACAACATATTTTCTCCTGCCAGTCCGTTTGCAGCGGGGCCTCAAGGGAACTACTGACAATTAAGGTGCTCCTTTTAATAGAGCACCGGAGCAAAGCATTAACACTCCGTGAACACATGTGATCCTCACATCAAAGCCATTCCCTCCGATTATCCCGATTATTGTCACTTCGGGGCCTTTGGTTCCGGACAACAATGTGTGTATACAACTTGCAGGTAAGACCATAAACAATACTATCATCATGAATCAATAACATGTTTAGATCTGAAATCATGGCACTCGGGCTCTAGTGACAAGCATTAAGCATAACAAGTTGTAACAAAGTCAAAAAGCACTAATAATAGATACTAGGGACCATGCCCTAACAATCTGATGCTATTACATGAACGATCTCATCCAATCCCTACCATCCCTATAGCCTACAACAGGGGATTACTCACTCATAGATGAGGGAATCATGGATGGTCGATGGAGAAGCGATGATGACGATGATGGCGATGATCTCCTCCAATTCCCCGTCCTAGCAGGGTGCCAGAACGGAGTTTCTGGTTCTGATTCGTGGAATCTGATGGTCGCAGTGTAGCGGAACTCTCTCTAGAAAAACGTCAACCCCCCTTGGTTTTTAGGTCAAGAGGCATCTTACAGGCGAAGAGGGAGGCCAAGGGGGTAGCCGAGGCGGCCACACCACCCCCTGGCGTGGCCAGGCCTGGCCCGTGTGGCCAGGTGGTGTGGGCCCCTCGTGGCCCTCCTCCGTCTCGTCTTCTGGCTCTGTGAGTCTTCTGGTGAAATAGGATTTTTGACATATTTTCCGGGATTTTTCCTGATAGTTGATTTTCTGCAAAAAACTAGACACCAAGGTAATTTTGTTGAAAATAGCATCAGTCCGTGTTAGTTGTATCCAAATCACAGAAGTTTAGAGGAAAAATAATAGCAAAAGTGTTCGGGAAAGTAGATACGTTTTGGACGTATCAGGATCCAGGAGGAGATTTGAGAGAAGATCCGCGAAGGCTATACCTGTAGGGGTTGAGTGGGGGTTCTTATTTGTTCTTCCTTTGTTCCACGTGCCTAAGCATCTCCAACTTGCGCAGAAACATGTCCTCCTAGTGGGGGAGTGGAACGGCTTGAGTAGACTCTTTAGTTGAGGAAGATGAAGAATCCCTCTCGAACTCCCTTCTCTTGACTTGTCCTGCGGGTACATTGTCCTTCTTGGTCCAGATCTGCTTGATATGAAAAGACTATATAGTTCTTGAGCGATCAAGTGATATCCGAGGTGTCATAGTAGAAGATAAAGAAAGGAAAAACCTAGATCTGAAAGATGATGGCTAAAAACAAAAAGGAGAAAAAGTGAAATCAAAAAGGAAAAATAAACCTAGATAGAAGGGGTCTGAAGTCGATCACGCGCAATGGTACGGGCGGGCTCCGTCCATACCATGTGCCTGTACCGTTGTCTTGCCGACCTTGTTCTCTTTTTTTAACACAAAATGAATAAAGAAGAACAAATAGAGTTGGTAACGACCTGCTGTACGGTCAGCTATGACCGTATGGCCCAGTCGTACCGACATGCGAGAAAACCAATACGGGGTACTGATGATTTAACGACCACTAGTATAGGAGTGACTGCCCGTCTAGCCCACCCGATCCGAATTCAAGAAAACAAGTGTGGGGTACTGACTGTTTAATGAACACTAGTACGGGCACGTCTGCCCATATGGCGCGCCCGTACCGGGTCGAAAAACAGTTTAGAAAAATCAAAAAAATAAAAGGGAAGCAAAGAGCACAACGAGACGAACTAAAAAGCTTCTGGAACGAACTAAATAAAACATCTAAGACCTTTTTACCTCACTGTAACACCCTCGAATTGGCCCTATGTAAGTTTCAGCGATTCCCTCCAAATCCGCATAGAAACGATTCAAAGATGCCCATCAGGCACTTGCGTGCGGGTGGAAAACAAAGTAATATCATTACACAATAGTCCATGATGGAACTCAGAGAACATACATATACAACAACGACTCATAGAGTCAAGAATATAGATATACAGTACAAAGATCCAAATCACCATGAAAGCGATACAACATCCGAGTACGAATAAGAAGCAAATTGGGCTAAGAGCCCTGGAGAATAACCAATGCCGTCCATAATCCTACTCAGGCTAAGTCGGAAGGGTAACCCTGCTAACAACGTCAAACTTGTACCTATTAAACAAAAGGGATGCCGACAAAGGGCAAAGGAAAAAGGGAGCGGTCAGTACTGATGCCAGTACACGGTGAGTCTAGAATTCGGCGGCTCTCGCCTACATAGGTATGGTGGACTGAAGTGACAACAAAGCATGCACTAAACAACCTATAGAGACTCGATACAACTGTCATCTATCAGGGAGACATGAGAAAGACCTATTCGGAACCAACCTAATACTAACGCCAAACATACCCATCCTGGTATTTCCCCCCTCGAGACCAAACAAGGAAGTCCTACCGAGGAAACTCACATAGTTGGCAGCTTTATTCATTCATTCCATGGTGGTTGTCCAACTTACTAGTCATATTAGATCCACGTTAAATTAAAATATTAATTCTTTAGTTATAGTTGTCTATGATCGATATGCTCCAAGTCGTCCATAACCGCGAACACGACTTTTCGAAAAGATTTAACCCTACAGGGTTGCACCAAAGTATCCACACGCACTTCAACCCTTGTTGTCAGATCCAATATGAGCAAGATCCTGAACATACACCCAACAGTATGCGATGGGGCTCCGGACACGACGTTTCCTAGACCCAAAGCAAGTACATGGGAGTTACCACACTAATAAGCTACCCGCAACAAAGTCGGCCGGCTCCGAGACGGACCCAGGGTTTGTGCCAATGGATGTAAATGACTAGGAACCCAAAAGTGTGACTGGGCTTGTCGATACCGTGAAAACACTCAACAATCTTAAATAGTACAGGTACTCCAGGCACAATTGTAAATAAAGGAGTAAATCATGGCATAAGTACAAGATAGTAATAAAGCCCCAAACTAGTTTGTGGCCCCAGCACAGTACTTTGAAATCAGGTAGTAAGCCGATGGGGTGCCCACACACCCACCTGTGGTTAGCGCGCTCGATCTCGGAACATGTGTCAAGAACTCGGGTCCTAGGTGGACACTAGTGGGTGGTTAAAAACCAAATATTGACTATTACCCACCAGTGCCTCTGTATTATATCTATTTCCATTTTAATTGATAAGTTATATTGAAAGCCATGATCATCTCCACCATTAAGCATGTGCCAACCTCCCAACCACCATGGAACAATAACCACATGAAGCAGCACCTGAACAAGCATCTACAACTCGCAAGGCCGACTTTCTATCAAACAACAGGCAATAGGATGTGTCCAAGGCAATATAGAGGCTGCAAGGGATATAAATGGTGCACGAAAACTGAAGCATCGCAACACGGATAACAATAGATCAATAGGAAGAAGTAAATACTATAAACGCAAAATAGGTAGAAAGGAGGAGATGCTCGCCTAAGAAACACTGTTGAAGGTTCATCCGAAGAATGGTGCGAAGCTCGCATCAACTCAACAGCCGAATCTGCGAAGAAGCAAAGCACTAGAAGAAACACCAGATGCACTATTTAATACTATGATAGAAGATTGGGCATGATGCATGTATGATGTGTGACATGGAAAAGATGTGATCCAATTAGGCAATATTAAGTGAAATCGGGGCCCCGACAATTAATTAGGAGGTTCAAGTTATTTAGATACCCCGCAATTTAAATATCTATAATAACTAAATAGGTCATCCCCACTAACTATTTCTCTCAACATGCAACCTATCCACATCAGCAAATTGCCACATCAGCAATTGTTATCCTGATTTTTCTTTTCATTTAATTCCCTTTATGTTCGCATGTTCACCCTTTTCTGTGTGGTCTCTGCGATATGTAAAACAATCAGCCCATACATACCTTCTGGCCCATTCCATCTAGCCAGTTACGTTATTTTCTCCACCGAACAGCCGCTCTTATGGACTGAGCGGAATTCAGATCGGCTCACTAGCACCTCCTCCTCTCAATCAATGCCCACCAAAATGTCCACCACCATGATCTCTCTTCCTCTCCCCCTTGATCCCCGCATAGCAAATTGAAGCAGGCATACAAGAGGTCCCCCCACCACATATAAACTCCGTCATTTGCCTCATCGATGCATCGTCATCCATTATGACAGCTGGTGTCACTTTCCCTGCCTTATGTTGCCATTTTCTCCACTCGTGTATTTGCGGTTCAAAAAGATTACGATGGTTGCATATTTTGTTGTGGGTATTGAAGAATTTTTGTTCGGATCTGGTTGCTAATTCTGATTGATTGCTTATGTAGTTACACTGGTCTTCTTGGTATGGTGCAAGACAATCCAATCAAAGAAGCCTTTATCACCTATGGATTACAGGTGTTTGATGAAATGCCAAGGTAGCTGGTATTGATCGCCTCCCTTTTTATGCTTATTATGGAACTAAGCAGATGTTGCCTTTTCTTTTACATGTATTTCTTATTTTACTATTCTGTCCTGCTTCCTTCTCTACACGGGTAGCCATTTAGGTGATTATGAAAAGAAAAATAAATTATGCCAGGATATGATTGGAAGTTTTTCCATCTTCACATGCAGCAATTGTGATGTTATATCCACTAGGGATCTTGCCACTGCTGGCTCTACTTACGTAGCTGTAAGGAGTTACCCAAGCTATCCTATGCATATATTTTCGATTTAATATTATTGCTAATAAGCCGTATATTGATGTGGGACTGCAGTTTGTGTACGGTTCAGAATGTCCAGGCCCCATGATTTTCTTGGTATTGTACTTTTGCATCTAACTCAGCCTATTTTACCATGAGTTATCTTATCGTTGCTGTAGTGAAAAAACTGATGGCATACTAAAAATTGAAGTCACTTTGATTCTTTATGGTTTTATATGCATGATCCTAAACCAGTAACCATTGCAGATTTTGATTGAACGACCTGCACAGAAAAAAGGCTGATGCTTCGCTCCTACAATATCAGCAAAGTTCTGAGCTCCCGGATCTGTTCATTTGCTGTAATCAGTCCCTACATATGAACAATATCCCCAGTACAATCTTTGCACAAAGCCTCTTTGAAATAACTGATCCACAGGACAAATGGGTTTATTCATGGAGTTCAATTTTCTTGTATTCAGTGATGTTGTACAGATCGCTTATAGGCTACGTTGATACATCTCAGCAGTTTCCATAGACTTGAGCAATTGCTATCTCAGTTTTAAGATTTTCTTCTCGCTTCTTCTGTTAAGAGTCAACACGAGGAATCTTCTACATAGCAAATCTTTTTATCTGTCCAGCTATATATTTGTACTTTGGGAGGATCGCACAATGGAAGATCTCTTCCACCTCTTCTAGGACTGCGCCTTGGCTCAAGAATATTGACTGGAGATTGCACCAAATAATGATAGAGTTATTTCCTATTTGATAAAGTGGATAATCAACAACAGTCCTCTCATCGACCTTTTGGTCTGAATATTATACTAACCTGTCTTGCTGTATAATATGGGGTATCAGAAATGCAAAAAAAAATCCCAACGAAGACCCATGTGTTATCTCCTGAAAAAGGTGCCTCAAGCAAGAACTTTTCATGTTTATCCATAGGCCAAAGAGCAAAACTATGTCAACACTTACTGACTGGATTAATGTATATCTGACTATAGTATGTTTCTTTATTATTTAATTTCCTGTAAATACTTTGTAGTTATTTCTAATTTATATTATAGTAGGGCGTTGTACTACTGGTTCGACTCCAAAGAAGTAAATTATGGTTAATCGATCTAAGATACTCCACAACAGGTAACTTGGATTCAAACCAACACAATGTTAGTTCATAACGTGCAGGATATTGTTTAGTTTTCCTTGATTGATGCCAAGATCCCATGAATATATGACCCTCCCTTCGTGGATGTCAACAAGTGCACACATAAATAGCAATAGGCAATGGGCTTCATTGGTCAAGTCATTAGCATGCCTAAAAAATTGGTGAGGTTAAAGAAAATGCATTTTTTCTATTACCATCGTCGTATCTTTTTTTAGTATTGTATTGGAATTTTAATCACATGAACTACTTGCTACAATGGTTTCAGGTTTGAGAAGCTTCTAAAACAATCTAGAACTATAAAAAGTATGCCTATTACTTATACATTCGCAAGTTCACTTGGCTATAGCTCACAAACATTCTACTTCAGCGCTGAATTTTTTTTATAGACTTCTCTCTTATTTGTCCTTTAAGAGTGCAGCTCATCACTCTTAATTAGTCATACTGAAATCCCGCAACAACGTGTGGGGAATCATCTAGTTGTATTAACAAGGCAAAACATGACATGGATTCTCTACGCAAATTTAAATGGAGTCGAGATAAGACAAATATAGCCCGCATATCCACTCTACATTTAATTATGAGGTGAATCGACAAAGTACCCCAACCCACAAAATATGTATGCAAGCATGTACAATTTAATATTCATCGATATATATAGCATTTATAAAATAGGGGCTCGAAAAAAGGGGTCACACATGTCAGATCGGAGAACTTGGGGCTCAGGGGGTTCGGGTTCGGCGGGATCAGTCTTCGTGGTTGGGGCCTCTGGTTTCCATGTGGCGATCTTGTTGTTTCGTGTCTTCGGTTCCATGATGGCATGCTCATCGTCCATGATGGAGAACTCGGCGGTCTTCCGATTTCGGAAGAAGGACTCGACGTTCCATGATAAATACCTCCAGGTTCGGGTTCACGGTTCCTTGTCGATGGCTCGAGGTCATTGGTACCGTGAAGGAGATCTTGGTGATGGTATTGTCGACTCAAGAGAACTTGTAATAGTCTTCTACCAAATACATATCACCAGCACACGACAACAGACAGTACGCGGAGGGCGTGTCCCGTTCGTACATTAACTTGAACACCTTGCAGACGGGGCACGACCGGATGGCAACAAACTCCGCAATCCTAAATAGTACAGGCGCTCCACGCGCAATTGTAAATAAAGGAGGAAAGCATGACATAAGTACAAGATAGTAATTGACATGGGTATACCCTACAGGTACTCGAGCTTGGTATATACGGTCTAAATACGTAAAAGCCCACGGTGTCGCCAATGCCCAAATAAAGGACTCAAGTAACCTATGGACTCTCGATTGACTTGAAGAACAATAAGAAGCTAAAGATAGAAAGTTTGAAGGGGAAAACCCTAACTTGTAACCGACTCGACCTGCTACCCGAGACCTAGCCTATCTATATAAGGGCTAGGAGGGGGCAGCGAGGAGGACACACGCGCAACCCTAGTTTCCACAACCCTCGCCAGATTGCATCTGCACACCATTGTAACCTTCGGTTCCTTCGATAATTCCACGAGCAGACAAGCAGGAGTAGGGACCTCTACGAGGCCTGAACCTGGGTAAATCTTTGTCCCCTGTGTGCTTGTTTGCTAGCCGATAGATGTCTCTAGTGCTCCCTCCTTCTCCAAAACCCAAGTCCATAACAATGGGCATTGATGAGTTAAACCCTCGTCAATTGGCGCCGTCTTTGGGAATTGGGAGTGCTGATGTTGGAGCTTCTTCGGCCCCATCAACTGTGATCTACAACTCAACAATAGCGGAGATTCGCCAGCTCTTCGGTGCGTTCGACTTCACCGTCCACACGCCGGCCACTCGCCTGGCCTTCGAGTCCGTGGGCGACGGAATCAGCCTGGCGATCGGGAGCTTCCGCTTCCAAGTTGGTCAGATGGGCACGCTTCGCATGCCTGATCAGCCGACAACACCGGCGATTGCCCCAGCATCATGGTTCCCTCCATCGATCGGCACCCTCAGTGAGCTCAACGCCTTGACAGCAGTCAAGAACACGGTCTGCGACAGCAGTCGCGACTCCGATCTGAGCGATCTGGCCACTGAAGATGGAACCTACGGTTCTGGATCTGAGAGTTGTGGAAGCAGCAGCTTCCCCAATCACTTCATGTGCGCCATCATCAACGTAGGCGATACCTCTGCCAATCGCGACAATGGTGGCAATCCCGGTAACGGCACCGACCCGCCCAATGCCGCAACGGTGGCAATGGTGGCAACGGCGGTAACGGTGACAATCGCACCCCCGCCGACAATGGAGGAGCAGTCGAACCTCCAACCATACTCAATGAGCAAACCGGTGAACGCATCGTGATCAGGCTCAACGAGCAAGAATGGCTCGCTGCCGCGAGGCCCTACGAGGCGCTCCTCTACCCTTCGGATCCCTGCAAGAACTGCTGATGGGCTATCACTGGTTCCTGAAGGAAGAATTCAAGCGCCAAGTGCAAACAATCGCGCAACTCGAAGCGTGTAAAAAGGCAGCAGATGAATCGAGCCTTCGTCGTGCTGGGCTCTCCTCCTACGTTGGATCCTCCTCAAGGGGCAACGAGTACCTCGCCAAGAAGAGGCAATCTCGGATGGCCCATCTCACCGAGCAAGAATGCATAGAAGCCACAAAAGTCCTCGACTTCGGCTCTATGACAGTCGACACACGAGGCAACATGGTCCCCAAGACGCCGCAGGCTGCAGTGACAGCGACCACCATGTACCTCCTTAACAACCAGCCGCCAACTAGAGATCCTCGAACCGCCATGCACCAATCTACGATCGCGGGCTTGGGATTAATCGAGGCCGCCCTCGACAAGGAGCCAACACCAGAGCCGAAGAAGGGCAAGGCACTAGCAAAGCGCTACTCCTCGCCCTCGTCCAGCGACGACAGTCACGACCTGTCTCGACGATGCCGCTCACGGCGACACGACCGTGACTATGATGCGCGTGACGACCTCACGCAGCGCAAGATCGACAAATCAAGGGCACGACGTGCTCGGTCGACTGACACGGAAGAAGAAGATGTGGAGCTCTGCGGCGCCAGATGCTTTAGCAGATCCATCAGGCAGAAGCGAATGCCTAAAGGGTTTAAACTCCCGTCGGAGAACCCAAAGTTTGACGGCCTACACGACCCAAAGATCTGGATGGAAGACCACATCTCCTCCGCCAGGCTCCACGGAGGCAGTCGAAGCATGGCCATGCAATGCTTACAGCTATAGCTGCAAGGCGCCGCCCGAGCATGGCTCAACAACCTCCCACACGGATCTATTCGCAGTTGGGATGAGCTGGTTTACAGCTTCGTGCGCAACTTTAAGGGCACATACAAGCGGCCCGTTTCAATCGAGGAGCTGAGATGTTGCCAGCAAAGATCTGGCAAATTTCTGCGCTCCTACATCCAAAGGTGGTCCATCATCAAGAACTCCCCAGAGAACATCTCGGAGGATCGCGCGATTGACGCATTCAACGGCGGCATCCGCCGCCTAGAACTCAGGGAGGAGCTGGGCCGCTCAAAGCCCCAGACCATTGATCACCTGATGGAGATTGCTAATCGGTGGGCCGATGGAGAAGATTCGGTGAAAAATCGTGTTCACTCCGACTAGGAGGCGGAACTCGAGCGCAGACGCGATCGCCGAGGCAAGCGCCGCATGCGCATCTATGATGACCACGACGATGTCAACATGGTCACGGCTGGCTACGCTACCGTAGCGGCGGATACCGCGACTCCGGGAAAACCACACAAGTGTGGCAACGCCGCACTCGAGATCAGGCACCCGCGACCTCCATTGAGGACAAAATGTCCGGGCCATGCACGGTACACTTCTACATTGACAAGCATGATGGCAAGAAGAAGTCCAGCCACCTCCTCAAGGATTGCTGCGAGTTCCTCAAGCTACATGAGGGATTGGTTCGGATGAACCGCAATGGAGTCGAAAGAGGCTACAGAGCCGCTCCAGGTGCCGTGGCACATGGCGCACCGCCACCACCACCTGGGCCACCCCCGAATGCAGCTGTACTGGACCAGCACCACGGAGGCGAACCGTACCCACGGGCCATGGGCACCATGATGATCCAAAAGGGGCGCCCCTCCAATAGGGTGCAGAAGGCCATCACTCGCCAAGCCAACTTGGCCACACACTCGCCACCATCTACCACTGAGTACCTCAGTGGAAGCGAGTCATGCATCACCTTCGACAAACGCGACCATCCGCCTCAGGTACCCCGTCCAGGTCATTGCCCCCTCGTACTCGAGGCGCAAATCGGGGGCTTCGACATGAGCTGCGCCTTCATGGATGGCGGAAGCGACATCAACCTTATATTCGCGAGTACCTTGCGAGCAATGAGGATCCCTCTAACTTGCCTAGAGGCCTCGGACACAAAGTTCCACGGCATCATCCCAGGGAAAGGCGTATACCCCCTGGGCAAAATCAACCTCGACGTCATCTTCGGCACGCCGAAGAACTTCCGGCGCGAGCGCATCAACTTTGAGGTCGTCGACTGGCCCTCACAGTACCACTGCATCCTCGGGCGCGTCGCGTTCGCTAGGTTCATGGAAGTACCCTACTATGCCTACTTGCAGATGAAAATGCCAGGTCCCAATGGCATCATCACGATCAACGGGAGCTTCGAGAGATCTGACAGTTGCGACAGGGAATTCAACAGAATTTCCCAGTCCTTCGGCATGCAGGAGGAACTCGCGAGACTAAAGGAGTCGACAGACAACAGTCTGCCTCCGCTGAGCCGGCCAAGTTCACCTGATCTCTCCTTTGACTCATCGGTGCACACAAAGAAAGTGTAGGTCCACCCATCGGATCCAGCCAAGACGGCTCTCATCGCCAACAACTTGAGCCCCGCATAAGAACTCGCGCTTGTCGAATTCCTCCGTGAGCAGTGGGAAATTTTCGCCTGGTGTCCTGCAGACTTGCCAGGAGTTCCCAGGGAATTCGCCGAGCACGCACTCAACGTCAACCCCGACGCAAGGCCGGTCAAGCAAACAATTCGGCGACTATCTGAGCCACGAGCGCAGGCAGTTGGAATGGAGATCAACAAACTCCTTGAAGCCAAGTTCATACGCGAGATTAAGGAAAGCACTTGGCTTGCCAACACGGTGCTGGTACCAAAAAATGACACGGATATCCTGCAGATGTGCGTGGACTTCACCTCTCTGAACAAGCACTGCCCAAAGGATCACTTCCTGTTGCCGCGCATCGACCAAATCATCGAATCCACTGCAGGATGCGAGCGCCTCTGCTTCCTCGATGCCTACTCAGGCTATAATCAGATTCGAATGAAGGAGGAAGATCAAGAGAAAACAGCATTTACAACGCCCTTTGGTGTGTTCTGCTACAACACAATGCCCTTCGGGCTAAAGAACGCGGGAGCCACCTATAGCGGTGCATGCAGGCCTGCCTCAACGAACAACTGGGTCGCAACATTCAAGTCTATGTCGACGACATAGTAATCAAGACCAAGGAGGAAGCCTCCCTAATCGACGATTTGCGCGAAACCTTCGCCAACCTCGACCGCTACCGGATCAAGATCAATCCAGACAAATGCGCCTTCGGCGTACCATCTGGGCAGCTACTTGATGGGTTCGTAGCATGGAAAACAAAAAATTTCTACCGCAAGAACGAACAAAACCCAGATCTAATCTAGATAAAAGCCAAGATCTAATCTATTAGACATGTGCAACGAGATAGATCTGTACTAACCCTTGTAGATCCGAAAGCGTTACGAGATTAGACCTCGTGGTTGATGTAGTCGATCACTTGCCGATCTCAAGATCGAGTGGACGATCCTTCCGGCGCCGGGTTCCGGCAGCGCTTCCGCAGTTGGTCACACGTGCGGAGTTGAAGCAGACCTTCCTCTCCTCGTTCCAGCGAGCAGCGGAGGTAGTAGATCTTCTCCACGGAATCCCAGCAGCACGATGGCGTGGTGGCGGTGGTGGAGTAGAGAATTCTGCAGGGCTTCTTCTAAGCCTGAGCAGAAGAAAGGAGGAGGAGAGAGGCGGCTAGGGTTTGGAGTAGTGGAGGGGGCCAGGGGTGGCGCCTCCACCCCTCTGTTTAAAGGAGGGAGGCGCCATGGGAGGGGGAGTCCTAGTAGGACTCCCCTCCCTCCTTGGCCGACGGATTGGGAGGGGGGGAGGAGTCCTCCTCCCCCACGACTCCTTGTTTTGCCTCACAAGGACTCCTTGATCCTTTCTTGGTTTTCAAGCGAACTCCAAGAAATCTTCCAGAACCTTCCGAAACATTCCGAAACCTTCTAGAATCCTCATACAAATACTCCGGAACATTTCCTAACTCAGAAAATGATCCCCAATATATGAATCTTAATCTCCAGACAATTCCGGATCTCCTTGTGATGTCCCGGATCCAATCCGAGACTCCGAACAACATTCGGTCTCCAACGCACATTCCATATCTACTTAAAACAACTTCGAACCTTAAGTGTGTCACCCTACGGTTCGTGAATATGTAGACATGATAGAGACACATCTCCTATCAATAACCATCAGCGGGACCTGGAGATCCATAATGGATCCCACATACTCAACGATGACTTCATGATCGATAGAACCATTAACATACGAAACCAATTCCCTTTGTCAAGCGATACTATACTTATCCGAGGTTTGATCGTCGGTATCTCCATACCTAGTTCTACCTCGTTACTGATAAGTACTCTTTACTCGTTCCATGTTATGTCATCCCTTGTGACCTAGTCACATGCTTGCAAGCTAACTAGATGACATTCCACTGAGAGGGCCCAGAGCATATCTATCCATCATATGGATAGACAAATCCCAATCTTGGTCCATGCGCTTCAACACATACTTTCAGAATACCCAATGACACCTTTATAACCACCCAGTTACGAAGCGGCGTTTGATGTCATCAAAGTACCCATCCGGTGATGGTGATTAACACAACCTCATGGTCGAAGGATTAGGTTACTATGCATTTAAAAGCTTATAGCAATACGAACTTAATGACTTGATCTTATGCTACGCTTACTATGGGTGTGTGTCCATCACATCATTCTCCTAATGATATAACCTTGTTATTAATCACATCCAATGTCCATGATCAGGAAACCATGATCATCAATTAATCAACAAGCTAGTTCAACAAGAGGCTTACTAGGGACTCTTTTATGTTTACAAAACACACATGTATTAGCGTTTCCTAATAATACAATTATAGCATGGGATGTAAACATTCATCATAAACACAAAGATATAATAATAACCACTTTTATTATTGCCTCTTGGGTATATCTCCAACAGTCTCCCACTTGCACTAGAGTCAATAATCTAGATTACATGGTAATATACCTAACACCCATGGCGTTCTGGTGTTGGTCATGCTTTGCCCTAGGGAGAGGTTTAGTCAACGGATCTGCCACATTCAGATCAGTGTGTACTTTGCAAATCTTTATGTCACCATCTCGGACATACTCGCGAATAGCGTGGAAACGTAGCTTGATGTGTTTCAGCTTGCTATGTGACCTTGGCTCCTGTGCATTAGCTATGGCACCTGTGTTGTCACAGTAGATGGCCATCGGGTCCAACGCACTGGGAACCACGCCAAGTTTAGTAATGAATTCCTTCATCCATATGGCTTCTTGCACAGCCTCCGAAGCAGCTATGTATTCCGATTCAGTTGAAGATTTTGCCACAACGCTTTGCTTTGCACTCCTCTAGCTCACTGCAGCACCATTCAAAATAAATACGTATCCCGACTGTGACTTCGAGTCATCCGGATCGGTGTTCCAACTAGCATCGGTGTAACTGTTTACAACAAGCTGTTCATCACCTCCATAAGAAAGAACCATATCCTTAGTCCTATTGAGGTACTTTAGGATATTCTTGACCGCTGTCCAGTGTTCCATTCTAGGATCACTTTGATATCTGCTAGTCAAACTAACAACATGTGCTATATCCGGTCTTGTACACAGCATGGCATACATGATAGAACCTATGGCCGAGGCATAGGGAATATTATTCATTCTCTCTCTATCTTCAGCCGTAGCTGGACTTTGAGTCTTACTCAAGGTCTTACCTGACAACATGGGCACGAACCCTTTCTTGCTCTCTTCCATTCTAAACTTCTTTAGAACTTTGTCTAAGTATGTACTTTGTGAAAGCGCTATTAGGCGTCTTGATCTATCTCTATAAATCTTGATGCCTAGAATATATGCCGCTTCGCCAAGATCCTTCATTGAAAAACTATTATTCAAATAGGCTTTGACGCTATTAAGAAGTTCTATATCATTCCCAATCAGCAATATGTCATCTACATATAGTACTAGGAATGCTACAGAGCTCCCACTCACTTTCTTGTAAATACAAGCTTCTCCATAAGTTTGTATAAACCCAAAGTTTTTGATTACTTTATTAAAACATTGATTCCAACTCCGGGATGCTTGCTTCAGTCCATAAATGGAGCGCTGAAGTTTGCATACCTTGTCAGCATCTTTAGGATCGACAAAACTCTTGGGTTGTACCATATACAACTCTTCCTCAATGTCACCATTAAGGAACGCCGTTTTGACATCCATCTGCCAAATCTGATAATCGAAATGTACAACAATTGCTAACAAAATCCTCACAGATTTTAGCTTCGCTACTGGTGTCTCATCATAGTCAACTCCTTGAATTTGTCGGAACCCTTTCGCGACAAGTCGAGCTTTATAGACGGTAACATTACCATCAGCATCTGTTTTCTCTTGAAAATCCATTTGTTCCCGACAGCCTTACGGCCATCCGGTAAGTCCACCAAAGTCCACACTTGGTTTTCGTACATGGATCCCATTTCAGATTTCATGGCTTCTAGCCATTTGTCGGAATCTGGGCTCACCATTGCTTCTTCATACATCGCAGGGTCATCAGCGTTGTCCACCAACATGACGTTCAAGGCAGAGTCATACCAATCAGGAGCGGTACGAACCCTCGTTGACCTGCGAGGTTCAGCAGTAACTTCGTCTGAAGTTTCATGATCATCATCATTAGCTTCCTCTCCAATTGGTGCAGGCGGTACAAAAACATCTTCCGGTGCTGCGCTACTCTCAAATCCGAGAGAAGGTTCAATAACCTCATCGAGTTCTACTTTCCTTCCAGTCACTTGCTTCGAGAGAAACTCCTTCTCAAGAAAGGATCCATTCTTGGCAACGAAAACTTTGCCTTCGGATCTATGATAGAAGGTATACCCAATTGTTTCTTTAGGGTATCCTATGAAGACGCATTTCTCCGCTTTGGGTTCAAGCTTATCAGGTTGTAACTTGTTTACATATGCTTCGCAACCCCAAACTTTAAGGAACGACAACTTAGGTTTCTTACCAAACCACAATTCGTACGGTGTCGTTTCAACGGATTAGATGGTGCCCTATTTAAAGTGAATGCGGCTGTCTCTAATGCATAGCCCCAAAACGATAGCGGTAAATCTGTAAGAGACATCATAGACCGAACCATATCTAAGAGAGTTCGATTACGACGTTCGGACACACCATTATGCTGTGGTGTTCCCGGTGGTGTCAACTGCGAAAGTATTCCACATTTCTTTAAATGCATGCCAAACTCATAACTTAGATATTCACCTCCGCGGTCAGAACGCAGAAACTTAATCTTCTTGTTACGATGATTTTCCACTTCACTTTGAAATTCCTTAAACTTCTCGAAAGTTTCGGACTTATGTTTCATAAAGTAGACATACCCATATCTACTTAAGTCATCCGTGAAAGTGAGAACATAACGATATCCACCACGCGATGCTACACTCATTGGACCGCACACATCGGTATGTATTATTTCCAATAAGTCTGTAGCTCGCTCCATTATTCCAGAGAATGGAGTCTTAGTCATTTTTCCCATTAGACATGCTTCGCATCTTTCAAGTGATTCAAAATCAAGTGATTCAAGAAGTCCATCAGAATGGAGTTTCTTCATACGCTTCACTCCAATGTGACCAAGACGAGAGTGCCACATGTATGTAGAATTATCATTCAATTTTGTTCGTTTAGCATCTATGTTGTGAACATGTGTATCACTACTATCGAGATTCAGTAAGAATAAACCATTCATCTTAGGTGCATTACCATAAAAGATATTACTCATATAAATCGAACAACCTTTATTCTCGGACTTAAAAGAGTAACCGTCTCGCAGTAAACAAGATCCAGATATAATGTTCATGCTTAACGCAGGCACCAAATAACAATTATTTAATTTAAAACTAATCCCGAAGGTAGATGTAGAGGGAGCATGCCGACGGAGATCACATCAACCTTGGAGCCATTTCCAACGCACATTGTCACCTCGTCTCTTGCCAGTCTTCGCTTATTCCGTAGCTCCTGTTTTGAGTTACAAATATGAGTAACCGAACCAGTATCAAATACCCAGGCACTACTACGATTACTAGTAAGATACACATCAATAACATATATATCAAATATACCTTTCTTCTTGATGTTGCCATTCTTCAGATCCGCCAGGTACTTGGGGCAGTTACGCTTCCAGTGACCAGCACCCTTGCAGTAGAAGCATTCAGTTTCAGGCTTGGGACCAGCCTTGGGCTTCTTTGTAGGTGCGGCAGCTTTCTTGACATCCTTCTTAAAGTTGCCCTTGTTCTTAGGCTTGCCCTGTCTCTTGAAATTGGTGGTCTTATTGACTATCAACACTTGGTGCTCCTTCTTGATCTCCACTTCAGCAGTTTTCAGCATGGACGATAGTTCAGGCAACGTCTTGTTCATGCAGTGCATATTGTAGTTCATCACAAAGTTCTTATAACTCGGTGGCAGTGATTGGAGGAGACGGTGAATCCCTAACTCATTAGGAATCGATATCCCCAACTCTTGGAGCTTGTTTGCGTACCTAGACATGGTGAGCACGTGCTCGCTAACGGAGCTTCCCTCTTCCATCTTACAGTTAAAGAACTTTTCGGAGGCCTCATAGCTCTCCATGGCCACGCGAGTCTCAAAAATCAGCCTGAGCTCCTTAATGATCTCGAACGGGTCATGGTGCTCAAAGCGCTTCTAAAGCTCCGCTTCTAAACCGTACAGGATGGCACACGGAACTATGGAGTAATGATTTTTCCGAGTGGCGTAAACATTCTTTACATCATCGGTGGCATCTTCTGCAGGTGGGTCACCTAGCGGTGCTTCAAGCACATAGGTCAACTGACCAGCCCTGAGGACGATCTTCAGTCCATGAAACCAGTCCGTGAAATTGCTTCCATTGTTCTTAAGCTTTTCTTTCTCTAGGAACGCATTGAAATTGATGGAGGGGGTCGCCATAATCTACAAAAAATTTGCAAGTAGTTTAGACTAAGTTTATGATAAATTGAGTTCAAATTTGATTCTTAAATTAGCCAGGTGGACTCCCACTCAAAACAACATCCCTCACATTGTCTTAGTGATTACACGAACCAAGTCCACTACACCAAGTCTGATCTTCACGAGAGAAGATGTAGTTTCATCGGCGAACAATCTTCATGTTCATCATATCACTTATATGATTCATGCTCTCCCTTTCGGTATTCCGTGTTCCAAGACCATGTCTGTACATGCTAGGCTCATCAAGATAACCTTAGTTTCCGCATGTGCAAATCTGGCTTGCACCCGTTGTATGCACACGTAGAATCTATCACATCCGATCATCACGAGATGCTTCGAAACAACGAGTCTTAGCAACGGTGCCAACTAAGGGTGAACACTTTATTACTTGATATTTAGTGAGAGGGATCATCTTATAATGCTACCGTCGCGATCTAAGCAATACAATATGCATAAAGGATTAACATCACATGCAATTCATAATTAGTGTGATATGATATGGCCCTTTCTTCTTATGCCTTTGATCTCCATCTCCAAAGCACGAACATGATCTCCATCATCACCAGCATTGCGTCAAGGTCAGTGGCGCCGCTTCATGGTTGTCCATCATCACTAGCAACTATTACAACTACTTGGAACAAAGCTACTACAAGATGAATAGACATGCAGGTCTTAACAGAATTAAAGACAACCATTAGGCTCCTGCCGGTTGCCATATTACAACAAGGATCATTGCATACATCAAATATAATCACAATCACATGATGGCCATATCACATCACAAAACCCCTGCAAAAACAAGTTAGACGCCTCTAATTTTCTTTGCATGTTTTACGTGGTTTGGGGCTTTCGAATAAGAACGGATCTTACCTACGAAACTAAACCACAACGTTGATACAAGTGCTATCAAGTGCAAAGTGTAAATTAGATCTATACTATGGTGGGAGAGACAGACACCCGCAAAGCCACTTGTGCAAAGCAAGTTACACGTCAAGCGTGGAGCAAGTCTCATGTGCGATGACATGTAAGGTTAGCCCGAGCCACTTCATCCCACCATACCGCAAGATGCAAAGTACACAAAGAAAAAGACGGCACGAGCACCAATGCCCACAAAAACATTGTGATCTACTCGTGCAACAGATCTACGCATAGATACGGCTCTGATACCACTGATGGGTTCGTAGCATGGAAAACAAAAAATTTCTACCGCAAGAACAAACAAAACCCAGATCTAATCTAGATAAAAGCCAAGATCTAATCTATTAGACATGTTCAACGAGATAGATCTGTACTAACCCTTGTAGATCCGAAAGCATTACGAGATTGGATCTCGTGGTTGATGTAGTCGATCACTTGCTGATCTCAAGATCGAGTGGACGATCCTTCCGGCGCCGCATTCCGGCAGCGCTTCCGCAGTCGGTCACACGTGCGGAGTCGAAGCAGACCTTCCTCTCCTCGTTCCAGCGAGCAGCGGAGGTAGTAGATCTTCTCCACGGAATCCCAGCAGCACGACGGCGTGGTGGCGGTGGTGGAGTAGAGAATTCTGCAGGGCTTCGCCTAAGCCTGAGTAGAAGAAAGGAGGAGGAGAGAGGCGACTAGGGTTTGGAGTAGTGGAGGGGGCTAGGGGCTGGCGCCTCCACCCCTCTATTTAAAGGAGGGAGGCGCCATGGGAGGGGGAGTCCTAGTAGGACTCCCCTCCCTCCTTGGCCGAGGCATCTCAAGCTCGAGTCCCCTTGGGAAGGACCGTACGTGATTACAGAAGTAATCCCAGGTGGCGCCTATCGCCTTCAAGATTTAGAGACAGGAGTCGCATACTCCAACCCCTAGAACGTCGCACAGCTGCGATGCTTCTACCCTTAGTCGATTTTACTTTTTACATTGCAAATAAGGATACTCAGCCAAGGCTACTTAGCCACACATTGTACCTCACAATGTCCTTCGAATAAATAAAGCTAAGTACCCCAAAACTCTGTGTTCTTTTTACTTTCCCAACTTACCTACTCGGGGGCTGCGCCACCCTATATACATCTGTTCTACGAACCAAAAATGCGATATCCTGAGTAGCTGGTACATCAATCGAAACCCTTAACACAACCTAGCTGCAACGCACCTGACAGGTTGGCAAGGGACTGAGATAAGAGCATGGCCAGGCTAATGAAAAGGACTCGCATAGTGCAACACACTTCATGCTAACAAAGCTCTTTATGCATATTCGACAATAAATTATTTACATTATTTATATGAATTTTACAACACAAGTACACTTATGTGCAGGGTACAAACTAAGCTACTACTGCAGCAAAAGAACGTTGGTTTTTTCCTCAAAAAAGTCAAAAATCTCTTCTGCTGGGCGATCCACCGCCTGGTAGTGCGGCACCATATTCCAGGCAGAACCTGCTGGTGGCGTAGGCGGCCCAGACGCGATTGCCGCAACATCTATGTCAGGCCTGTGCAATTGCACCAATGATAGAGCGGCCTTGGCACCAGCCACCAACTGTTGCCTCGCGCACTCGCGAACCGCGGACAAATCTTGAAACTTGGCAAGGAGCGCCAGCAGGCTTGATGGAGTAACATCCAGTGGAAATATCGTCCGATAAATGTTCTTCAAACACGACTGCGACTTCTTCAGAAAGTGCGGCACTCGCGACGCGTGATCCTGCAGGGTCGCTAGCGCAATCGCACGATCATGATCTACCCAGAAGTATCCACTCTCTTGAAGTTGCTCTTGGGTAAGATCATGCATACGAATGGCAACTCTATCCTTCTCATCCTGCGGATGACGTGCGCTGACAACTACACGAAGCAGCGAACAACAGCATAAGTACAACATCGCGAGTGACTACAAGGAAAAGATAAGAGCAAGCAAACTAACACTTGAATTGGTCGCCCAGTTGCGTCACCTCGCCAAGCAAATACTGCTCTCGGGCGGCGGTTTTCTCTGCCTTCGACTTCCATACATCTGCGTTACCGCGGAGCATAGGCAACTCACGCTCCAGCTGCTTCACGCGGTCACGCAGTCACGAGAGCAGGGACAGTTCATCTACCCTGGAGCGCGGCGGTGCCAAAGTATCATCAAGAGGCGGCAAGTCCTGAGTTTCCCTCAAAGGATCACTCGATGAACCCTACCACAAGTCAAGATAGAAACAAATAAGACGACCAAATCAATACAAAGGCGAAAGGTTCAGATGCATTCAAGACTAGCAAAAGTATCAGCAGATACACTCGCCAGCAGGCATGTTCTTAGCAAAAGACATAAACTAGACAACTATTACAGAGCTACTAAGGAGCGACTGGCTTCTTCGACTTCGACGGCTTCAGGGGCTTCATCGAGTCCGTGGCAGTGTCAGGTGCCACTGACTTTCCGCCAGCCCCTGATGCCGAAGCTTTCGACTCCTTCTTGGCGTGTTGCAGCTCCTCAGAATACTTCACGACAGTATTTATCAGATGATGCCCATATTTGCCATAGGCAGTCACGAAAGGAGCGAAGACTACCTGCTGGTCGTCTGTGCTAACAAGCATCGCCTTCGATAGCACGGCAGGATCAATCTCGACTCTGTGGGCCTGCACCATGGCAAGTGACATGGACGCGCCGGCCGCGCGGAGTGAGTTCTTGAAGCTCGAAGGCACACCTCTAGCGAGTGACTCCACCAGCTCGTCTATATTCTCGACTAGCTCCGCCTTGGGCATCAGCTCCTCCCGAAGGCGACTGAGTACGCTTTTGGCCTTGGAGAGCGTATCCTGCATGGCGGTGCTGCGGTCTTTGACTGCTGCAGTGCACCCGCCAGAGCGTCATCGCGACGAAGGGCCCGTGGGTCGAAGCTCAAATCGCCAGCATCTGTACATAAATCGACACATGGACAAATACATCAGCGCCACCGGCAAAAACATTTGAAGCAGATAAGGATAACAATATCCACAAGCAAAGTACCTGAGAGGGCCTTGGCAATCGAGAACAGTTGTTCTTCGAACAACTTCTCCCTGGCTGCGAAGGAGGCACGCAGATCCTCTTCGCGCCTTTGCGCCTCTTCACGTGCCATGATTGCTTCATCACGACCCTTCACAGCCGCGGAAAGTGTCTTCTCCAAGGTGGCGGCGTCACGCAAGAGGGCATTATGTTCAGCTACACGACAAACAAAAAGTTGACTATCAGTCGACTATATCAAATGGGAAGAAAAAGAAGAAGAAGAAGTGTAAAATGCTCACTCTCAACCACGCGATGACACGTCTCCAGCATCGCATGCTGGCAGCTCATCGCAAGAACTTGCTCCGCCAAATGAGCGGCTTCCTTCACAAGGAGCTATCACACAACAAAGGGATCAGCAGAAGTAATAGAGAACACCGACTGCAACATTACAAGAAGAAAATTAACACTTACATGATCCTCCAATGACTCCGAAGATGTCTGGTGTACCGTCATCCAGGAAACCATTCGATGTTCCCCTGCATGAGGAGAACTGGAAGAGTTGTGCCCAGAGTGGGCCGCCAATGGAGGGTAAGGAGCGCGCTCGACCTCTTTCTTGGCCCTTGAGGTCGCGACTCCTGATTCTTTTAAAAATTGGATGTCGCCAGAAGATGACGACGCCTCTTAACTGCAAGACAAAGCCCAAATTAAGAAAGGACAAACCCAGAGACGAGCCAACATGGGCAAAACAGAGAAGAACAAGTAAACTAGAAAACTTGCCAGTCAAACTTGTCAAAGTCAAAAGTGGCCTCCCCCGACTCCGACGAGGACTCCTTGGGAAATCGCATCTGCTTGCGAGAAGATGGTGCCACGGTGCTCACAGGAATAGCAGGTATCGGTGACTCCACACCAACACCTGTACCTTCTGGAGTCGAAGGAGACGACGCATCAGAATCCTCGCTGCACGAACGCTTGCGAGTATCCGGACTACCGGACTCGGGGGCTTCCTCCTCCACATCAGAGGGGACGGTCGACTCCAACTCGTCGTCTTCCAAGGCTTCGCGAGGAATAATCCCCTCAGGGAGAGGGGGCATACAAGATGACACCGCCCAATCCTGCGTGCAGACAACAAATTCAGCAAAAAGCAAGTAAACAACAGAGAAGCAATCGACAAATTTAGCTATTGCGTAGCATAACTATACCTCAGGAGGAGGGTTAGCAGCATCAAATGGAGGAACAACTGGCTCACTAGGGAGCACATCCTTGACGGTGTACTTGGTGACTAGTCGAACCCTCTTGTCCACCTCACTTGCGGACATGCCATCGGCAGACACGCGAGTGGCATCATCAGCGCCAGCCCACTGAAACATAGGATGGACTCTGGCTTGCAGGGGCTGGACGTGACAGCGCAACCAAGTGCAAATGAGAGCGCAACCTCCCTCCTCTTTTCCTATGCGACTCTCGAGGTCGCAGACGCGCCTGTACAACACATCTGTCTCCGCGGACTCGCCAGGCATGACTACATTCTTCCAGGAGTGCATCCTCCTGCATGGCGTTGCGGGATAGAAGGGCGCGAGTCCGAAGTGCTCACCGTTAGCCTTCTCATCACGGATGTAGAACCATTTGTCCCTCCACCCTTGGACGGACACCGTGAGCTTGATCTCGAAGTAGGTGGCGGATGGGTCGACGTGGATTCCGCAACCACCTACATCGTCGACTAAAGAGCCAGACGCAGATTGGCGCTTCAATTTGAAGAGGCGCTTGAAGAGGCCGGAGTGCGGCTCGATCCCGAGCCAGCACTTGCAGAGGGTGATGAAGCAAGAGATATGGAGGATAGAGTTCGGGGATAGCTGATGGAGCTGAAGCCTGTAGAAACAAAGGAGGCCCCTAAAAAAGGGGTGAAGGGGCAAGGAGAGACCACGAATGATGAATGCTAAAAACATCACTCGAAAACCAGCGGGAGGAGAAGGAATTGTCTCACCGCTGGGGACACACGCGTCGGCGACTGCGGCGGACAGTACTCCGTCTTGGCGAAGAAGATGGAGATCAGATGACTCGATGATGGAGGGGCGCCACGCACCATTCGTGACGCGGGTGCCTGCGGCCTTCTTCTTCTCGCCGGCGGCGGTGCTGGTGCCCGCAGCGGCGGAGCCGCCTTTCTTCTTCTCCGCAGCAGCGGTGGCCGTGGAATCAGCCGCAACGCCTCCCTTCTTCTTCCCCATTGCACGGCGGCGATGCGAGCGAAGGAAGTAGCTCAGAAACGAGCGGAGCTGGTCCAACGTACTGAAAGAAACGAGCGCAGAAAAAGCAGAGAAGCAGCGGCAATGGCGATGGAAGCAAAGGATGAATGAGAGCAGATGAGAAAATTACCGTTGCAGTGCCGCTACTTAACCCCTGGAAGATGCAATCCACTGGCTCAGAAAAACCCTACTGGACGCGTGGCAAACATCGTGCTGGATACGTGGAGGAGTGGAAGCGCGAACCGTCCCTCCACTACTCCCATTACGCAGGGAAATCGAGGAGGCACAGTTAAAATAAAGATTACGCACGCCCAGTCAAATTAAAGTCATAAAGTGGGGTCCACTGCTCGTCACGTCCCGTCAAACTCGCTCACGCGGGCAACTGAGGTCATGAAATCGTCAGCACTGACGTCATCAAAGCTACGCAGTAGAAGACTTCGACTACTTTAGTCCTTGCTCGAGACTTCGACTCCACCAAGCACTCGGGGGCTACTCCCATGGGGAGCGCTGGTCGCGCACCCTATGATTTTTCTTTTTCTTTTTCAGGAACATGGACTATCAAGCCAAACCCAACCACTCGAAACATAATTTGACTTTGGACATGGGTTACTCCCATAGGGAGCGCCGGAAACATATTCGACTGAAACAAGCGAACAAAAGACGACAGCAGTCGTGAAAGTTCTTTAGTCCCTGCCTGAGTTTTCGACTCAACTAGGCACTCGGGGGCTACTCCCTAAGGGAGCGCCGGTCGCGCACCCTATGACTATTTATACAAAAAACTGTGTGTTGATAACATCCACACTTGAATCTCATGGCGGCACCGCCTCATAATTTTTTCCTACAAAGAGACGGTGTCTCCTGGGTCACCCGAATTGTCTCCGTGATGATAAAATTCGGATGCCACGCTTACACCATGAAGGTAAGACCTGAATAAGGCCTGGCAACACATTAGCTGCGCACTACCAGAAATGTATCCGTGCCTACAAGTACGATGAACATGCATTGACGGATGCGTCAAGTGCTCACACCCATATAACTGGAATTCGACTCCTGTAAGACCTCTGCGGCTTGAGTCGAATTACACCAGCAATTTTTCGGATTCGAGTCCGGGGACTCGAGTTCGAGTAGATTGCGTTGTTTCACCGTAAGGTGGTTAACTGATACCGATACTTCGGTTATATCAGGCACGTACATCAACAATCCCTATGACACAAATAAAGCAGTCGAAATATACTCATTCATGCACTCGAAAGACTTCAAAAGTCCCAAGTCAATCTGCGATTCCACTGGACACTCGGGGGCTACTGACATGGGTATACCCTACAGGTACTCGAGCTTGGTATATATGGTCTAAATACGTAAAGGCCCACGGTGTCGCCAAGGCCCAAATAAAGGACTCAAGTAACCTACGGACTCTCGATTGACTTGAAGAACAAGAAGAAGCTAAAGATAGAAAGTTTGAAGGGGAAAACCCTAACTTGTAACCGACTCGACCTACTACCCGAGACCTAGCCTATCTATATAAGGGCTAGGAGGGGGCAGCGAGGAGGACACACGCGCAACCCTAGTTTCCACAACCCTCGCCAGATTGCATCTGCACACCATTGTAACCTTCGGTTCCTTCGATAATTCCACGAGCAGACAAGCAGGAGTAGGAACCTCTACGAGGGCTAAACCTGGGTAAATCTTTGTCCCCTGTGTGCTTGTTTGCTTGCCGATAGATGTCTCCAGCGCTCCCTCCTTCTCCAAAACCCAAGTCCATAACAATGGGCATTGATGAGTTAAACCCTCGTTAGTAATAAAGGCCCAAACTAGTTTGTGGCCCCAACACAGTACTTTGAAATTAGGTAGTAAGCCGATGGGGTGCCCACACACCCACCTGTGGTTAGCGCGCTCGATCTCGGAACATGTGTCAAGAACTCGGGTTCTAGGTAGACACACGTGGGCGGTTAAAAACCAAAAATTGACTATTACCCACCAGTGCCTCTGTATTATATCTATTTCCATTTTAATTGATAAGTTATATTAAAATCCATGATCATCTCCACCATTAAGCATGTGCCAACCTCCCAACCACCGTGGAACAATAACAACGTGAAGCAGCACCTGAACAAGCATCTACAACTTGCAAGCCCGACTGTCTATCAAACAACAGGCAATAGGATGTGTCCAAGGCAATATAGAGGTTGCAAGGGATATAAATGGTGCACGGAAACTAAAGCATCACAACACGGATAACAATAGATCAATAGGAGGAAGTAAATACTATAAACGCAAAATAGGTAGAAAGGAGGAGATGCTCGCCTAAGAAACATTGTTGAAGGTTCATCCGAAGAACGGGGCGAAGCTCGCATCAACTCAATGGCCTAATCCGCGAAGAAGCAAAGCACTATAAGAAACACCGGATGCACTATTTAATACTACGATAGAAGATCGGGCATGATGCATGTATTATGCGTGACATGGCAAAGATGCGATCCAATTAGGCAATATTAAGTGAAACCGGGGCCCCAACAATTAATTAGGAGGTTCAAGTTGTTTAGATACCCCGCAATTTAAATATTGTATTAACAAGGCAAAACATGACATTGATTCTCTACGCAAATTTAAATGGAGTCGAGGTAAGACAAATATAGCTCGCATATCCACTCCACATTTAATTATGAGGTGAATCGACAAAGTACCCCCAATCCACAAAATATGTATGCAAGCATGTACAATTTAATATGCATCGATATATATATATAGCATTTATAAAATAGAGGCTCGGAAAAAGGTGTCACACATGTCAGATTGGAGAACTTGGGGCTTGAGGGGGGGGAGGGGGTTCGGGTTCGGTGGGATCGGTCTTCGTGGTTGGGGCCTCTGGTTTCCATGTGGCGATCTTCTTGTTCCGTGTCTTCAGTTCCATGATGGCGTGCTCGTCGTCTATGATGGCGAACTCGGCGGTCTTCGGAGTTTGGAAGAAGGACTCGGTGTTCCATGATAAATATCTCCAGGTTCGGGTTCACGATTCCTTGTCGATGGCTCGGAGTCATTGGTACCGTGAAGGAGATCTTGGTGATGGTCTTGTCTACTCGAGAGAACTTGTAATAGTCTTCTACTAAAGACATACCACCAGCACATGACAGCAGACAGTACGCGGAGGCCGTGTCCCGTTCGTACATTAACTTGAACACCTTGCAGACGGGGCACGACCGGATGGCAACAAGCTGGCTCGGTGGCGGGTCTCGTGCAAGCGGTGGTGCTTGCTTAACAAGGCGGGGAGGGTTGTTGGCAACGGATAGAGGAGGTCCCCGGCGAGGTCGGTTTGCAGTAGGTGGAGGCGCTCGCGTGGAGGCAACGAGGAGCACGGCGGAGCACGGGACGACAACGCGAAGAGCTCGAGATGCGCGTGGCGGCACGGGCCGGTGACATGGAGGCGGTCAAGGGCACGCAAGCAGACAGGACGAGGCTGTTGGCGGTGGGGAGGGTGCTGCTGTATGAAGGCGAGGCAGAGAGGTGGCGAGGACGAGGCGGACAATGCCAACGCGGTCGATAGGGTGGGGACATGTCCCTGGCGATGGAGTCTCGGCTCGAGGGTGAGGCGCAGGTGACGGTGGCATGCTGGAGAGGACGGCGGGCGCTGGCATGGTTGGGCTCGAGCCCGGCGGTAGCGCAGAGAGGTGAGGGGCGCGGCGAAGGAGAGATTGGGGTGCGTGTGGCGGCAGCTCGCGAGGAAGCACGGCGGTGCGACGCGGATCTTGTGAGGAGGCACAACGCACGTGGGGCGGAGCAAGGTGAGGAAGAGGCGGCAGCGGCGGCAGCGGCGGTAGCTGGGGTAGGTGAGCGAGGGTGGTTAGTAGCAGTAGGGATCAAACAGAGGGAGTCGAGTGCATGGGGGTGGACACAGTCGTGGTGGGGCCCGCATGGGTCGGTGGGGAGTGCATCGACGTGAGCAGCAGGGTGAGCGAGCGTGCGTCGCGTGCTGCGTCGGTTGGCGCTGGCGTGCGCGGTAGGCAGCGATAGGTGCATCACGCGAGGGCGTGTGCGTGGGGCCGGGGTGCAGGCGTTATGTGCGCATTGCTCGCGTGCGTTTCACGATAGCGGGTGGGGCCGGGGTGTACCGCGTGTCGGGCTCTGGGCGCGTACAGGTGCGCTACACAGTGCATGTGCGGTGCACAACGACGACAGTTTGGTGTTGGGTTGTGTGGGTGGGTTGGAGCTGGGTCAGGGTAGCCAGGGTTAGGGTTTTGACTAGACAAGGTTTCGGGTGGTAGGCTACTGACGATCGGACCTTGAGCCTGGCCGGTGGCGGTCTCCCCGTTAAAAATAGTTTTATTTTTATATTTGTTCTGTTTTATTTTAAAGTCTTTTTAAATGATTTTTAGACAAAACAAAATATTCGAAAGACGCCGGGGTTTTGTTTTAAAATAAAGACGAAGGATATTTATAAAACAAAGCTAGGCTTTTAGAGAAATAGTTTTAGGCAAATTATATGCATGCAAACATGAATATTCTCAAATGCAATATGGCATAATGACATGAGCATGCGATCATGATGATGCACAAAAGGAAAACAACACGCGATTTTCTTATAGTGATTTTACCCGGGGTGCTACACTCACTTTGTTTGATATAGTCCTCGACCGATATTAAGGAAATTAGCTCCGCCATGTTGACTTCCCCAACTCTATAGAAGTTTTAAACACTATCCATTAACAATCCAGGATGAAGAGGGGGAGTAGTATTTTTTAACTTTACCGCTCCCGAGGGGTATGCCCCCTCAACTTCATAAGGTGTTTTCTAGTTGGATTTTAGCTTACTGTAGACCATCTTATATGGTGGAATTCTCATTGGATTCTTGAATGTTGTGCGATACGCCCATAATGCATCATTAAGCTTCATAGCCTAATCCTTCTTGATTTATTCACCGTCTTCTGAAGTATGACTTTAATTTCCCGGTTAGACAGTTCTACTTGCCCACTAGTTTGTGGGTGATAAGGTGAGGCTACTCGATGATCGACTCCATATTTTTGAAGTATCTTGCTGAAAGTACCCTTCATAAACTGAGTTCCACCATTAGTAATCGAAAATCAAGGTATTCCGAACCTGGAAAAAATGATGTCCTTAATCATCTTGATGGAAGTGGCTACATCTGCATGGGAAGTGGGTATAGCTTCTACCCACTTGGTAACATAGTCAACATCAACAAGAATATGAGTATAATCGTTAGAGGGAATAGAAGGTCCCATAAAATCCATTCCCCAAACATCAAATGACTCTATTATGAGGTTATATTTCATAGACATTTCTTGTCTTTTGCCAATGTTACTCATACATTGACACACATCACAGCTCCTAACGTAATCATGAGCATACTTAACCTAGGTTGGCCAGTAAAATCCTGACTATAAGACTTTGGCTGATGTACGGTCACCAGCGTGAGGTCCCCCATAAGGACTAACATGACATGGCCTAAGAATAGCTCTCACCTCGTGGTCATGTACACATTTCCAAATTATCCCATCAATACCGTGTTTCTATAAATAAGGGTCATCCCAAAAGTAATGCATTAAATCATTAAAGAATTTCTTTATTTGATTGTAGTTCATCCCTTTTGGTAGAAACTTACCTACAAGAAAGTTAGCATAATATGGAACCAAGGATCACATGACTCTATAGCAGCAAGATATTCTCCTGACAAAGATTCGTTAATAGGAATGGGATCTTCTATAATACCCTCCATACATGAGAGATGATCGGCAATGGGATTATCCTTGCCTCTTTTATCCACTATTTGTAGGTCATATTCCTGTAGTAATTAACAAGACCCATTTAGTTAGACGGGGTTTAGCACCTTTCTTAGCTAGAAGATGTATTAAATCATGATGGTCAATATGAACTATTACCTTTGAATTGATAATGCAGTGTCTAAACTTGTCACAAGCGAAAACCATAGCTAAAAACTCTTTTTCAATTGTTGCATAATTTCTTTGATCTTCATTTAAAACTTGACTAGCATATTGAATGATGTTTAGGTTTGATCCATCTCTTTTCCCTAGAATGGCCCCAATAGCATAGTCACTAGCATCACACATAATTTCAAAAGTCTCATCCCAAGTTGGTGGTTGAATAACGGGTGCAAAAACTAGCAGCTTTTTCAATTGTTCAAAAGAATCAATGTAGTTTCTATCAAGAGCGAAAAGGGTATCTTTTTCTAGGAGACAAGTTAAAGGGACAACCATTTTAGCAAAATCCTTAATAAAACGCTTACAGAAACTAGCGTGTCCTAAAAAGTTCTTTACCCCTTTTACGTCTTGTGGAATCAACAACTTTTCTAAAGTAACAAGGTTTGAAACGTAAACCTCAATTCCCCTTTTAGAAACTCTGTGACCAAAAACTATACCTTATCTTACCATGAATTGACAGTGCTCCCAATTGAGAACCAGCTTAGTTTGTCTACACCGCTGTAAAACTCTGTTAAGATTATAAAGACACTACTCAAAAGCAGTTCCGTACACAACAAAATTGTCCATGAGAACTTCCATAGAGCTTTCTACAAACCTATCAAATATCTTCAAAACACACTCTTCAAAAGTAGCAGCTGCATTACATAAACCAAAAGGCATTAGTCCGTAAGCATAAGCTTCATAAGGACAAGTGAAGTAGTTTTTCTTGGTGTCCGGGTTGAATAGCGATTTGAGAATAACCCGAATAGCCGTCAAGAAAACATAAGTTGGAGTTACCAGACATCCTTTATAAAATGTTATTCATGAGAGGTATTTGATTTTGATTCTTTATGGTTTCCTTGTTTAATTTTCTGAAGTCTATACACATTTTATAATATGCTATTGTTCTAGAAGGGATTAATTCCTTATCGTTATTAATTATAGTTATGCATCATTTCCTGGGTATGCAGTGTGTTGGGCTTACCCATTTGCTATTAGAAATTGGATAGATAATATCATTATCCAACATACGTATGACCTCTTTTCTTACTACTTATTTCATTATAGGATTCAACCTTTTTTGATTATCAACAAATGGTTTAGCAACTTCAACCGTAGGTATTTTATGAGTTATTATGCAAGGATCTATCCCTTTAATGCCACTAAGAGTGCATCCAAAAGCTTCACGCTGTTCGACAAGTATTTCTAATAATTTCTTATTTTCTTCAGGAGAGAGCTTATCATCAGTAATTATAGGGCACTTACCTTCCTTGTCTAAGAATTCATACATGAGCCCTGGAGGGAGAAGCTTCAAAATGAGAGGTGGTGGATCCTCATCTCCTTTTCTTTCAAGTCGTTTGAATTCGTTTCTAAGGAGATTCTCAATTTCTAATGCAGCATTCAGGATTTTATCCAAATCTTCTTTTGCAGAGTCATTGGAAGTGAATCATTATCTGTCAAACTTCTCTCCAACTCGGATTTTGGGGTGCAAAACTAAATTGCCGCCAATTGTTCAATAGTTCTTTCCTCTTTGACCTCGATTTTCTTCTCATAAGGCAACTTTATAAATTGGCCGCAATTAACTTCTAAAACTTCTTCCCCAAACTATAGAGACAAAACTTGTTTCTTGTTATCAATATCAATATTCAAAGAGCTGTAAAAATGATTACCAAAAATGAGGGGGAAAAGGAGTTCAAAGGCATATCGATAATATGAAAATCAACTGGCTACACAAATGCTCCTACTGTAATGCAGACATTGTGAAGAATCCCATAAGTCTGCTGCAAGGTTCGGTTAGAAAGCATAAGGTAACTTTGGATGTTTCAAGATATGGTTCATCAAGATGGCACCACAATTCTTCATAGATTGAGTAAGGCATAATGTTAATGGAAGAGTTTAAGTCACAAAACCCTACATAAGTAGCTCCCCCTAAACAAAAATGGATCTTCTGTTGACTTTTATTCTTACCATCAGACTTGCCTCTAATTATATCAGAAGATTCTCTACTTACCATTATTACTTGATCCTCAAATACCTCAGGCTCCAGAAGCTCTTTTACTATGCCAATGTTCTTTTTGATAGTTCCTAGGTTTTTTGTTAACCTGCATATCCTTTTCCTTCCTTCAGCTTCACTCTCTATTCTTTTATTGAGGATAGTTTCCTACTCAACTAGCATCTTTTTTGTATTTGCGAGTATTTTTCATGGGACTAGCTCTAGGGGGCTTTTCCTTACAATGTGGTGTGTAGCATTCCCACTCCTTTGGAATCTGCAAATACTCAACATAGGTTTTAACAATTTGAACAATCATATAGGGGTCAAGGTTGACATTTCCAAGAAGTTTGTCTACTTTACCCGAAGCTAGAATTTTTCTTAAACTATTATACTCTATAGGATTTCTTCATTAAGTTTGGCTCCACAATAAATTTTTTCTATCCTATGTACCATGTCTAGCAAATTCTAGGCCCTTTCAACACTAAATTTAGTAAACGACCCATTGGTAAAGGATTCTAATTCATTCCTATCATTAGTGCTCAAACCTACGTAGAAAGTATGTATTACTAACCAAGGCGGGAAGTTGTGGTGGGGGCAGTGATCGAGCAGTCCCCTAAACCTTGTGTATCCTTCGTGCAGGCTTTCCCCGGGTCTCCCTTTAAAATTAGTGATCATGCGTCTAGCTTCAAGAGTTCTTGTCCTGGGAAAAAATCAACTAGGAACAAAGAGGCTAACCTTTCCTAGGATTCAGTAATTTTTTAGGACTTTGAATATACCAAGAACGAGCCTCATCGAAAAGAGTTTGAACAAAAAGAGCATATTTAACCTCATCCTCGGTGAATATATTATGACGAAAAGTCCGACATGTATCTTCAAAGAACCCTACATGCTCATATAGATCTTTCATACCAGCCCCTACAAACCTTTTAGCATGCAAAAGATCTAGAAGCATGGGGTTCATATCATACCCTCTAGGGTTGTTAGATTTTAAATAAGCGTCGATGGGTGTACCAGAATTCTTTATAGCCTCTAGCTAGATTATATGTCGGTACTCACCCATGGTGTTTACCTGAAACTAGTAAACAACTCTAGTAAAATAATTAGTAGAATAAGAAACTAAGAACAAAGACCAAAAGTGCTTAGCTCCCCGGCAACGGTGCCAAAAAATAGCTTGATGACTGCAAGTGCACATATTGATTATAGCTAGTTTCGAAATAAGAGTATCGAACCCATAGATAGCTATTTGGTTAAGGTCTTTATGCCCCTCATCACTGTCTACCAAAGGATACTTGTAAGCCACCTTTGATTTCAAGTAAAAGGTGTTTAAAAGGTTTTTGGTTGAATACAAAAAAGTTATTAAAACAAGTAAAAGAAATCAAGTAACAAATGCATTTGGAAAAGTGGTTGAACTCAATAAGGCTAAAGAGTTCTCGGGGATGTAGGATACACCACTAGCATGTTGTAATTAATCATAATTAGGATAACCTATTTCTTATGTCATGATATGTGTGGAGAGAGCTCAATAATAAGATGTTCACTACAAGGATTGTAGGAAATCACTTTGTTGAGCCAAGAATGAGGTCATCTCTAAATGACCACCACGATGTCTGAGAGCAGTCACCCATACAGACCACTGCAAGGGTCTCCCCGTGGATATCGTAATTAGCTTAGTGAATCTCTCTTTATTCCTCCTTTGACCATGCAAGTTGCTAGCCAGTGCTTATAGTCACAATAGCTCCGGGCAAACTTCCAAACACGTCCAAAGGATTTTACCCACTTCTTTAGACTCGAAGGAAAATGATATGTGGCCGACTACACGTACCATCTAAAGAGAGAGATCAAACACATATCATATCAACATCATAGACCAATAAGTCAATGGACACAAGTATATATCATCTTTATTTCAATGCATAATGGTGCTAGGGTTTCTCCATCTCCCCAAGAATGAGGAAAACTACTCACACATGGAAGCAATCAACAACATCATCATAATCAAATGGATGGATAAAATTATGGGGATGAATCTAGTGCAAACCAAAATTGAATCCGGAATTACAACAAGATCTAATGAATGAAAGATGGGGGAGTAGTGGTGATGGTGATGCAGCGATTGATGATGAAGGGGATGATGCGATGTCCTCCAATGATCCGTGAAGCATTAGAGATTTGCCCTTCTCTATGTTCCTCCTCCGGATCCCTTTCTGGTGTAGTTTTTCTGGCTCAAGGTTGTTGTGAATGTCGAATCTATGATCTGTATTCTCCAGAAGAAAGTATTTGACGAGGCGGTCGTGCTGCCGCGTGGTACGGGCAGACGGTACGGGCAGGGTCCGCTCGTACCACTGGTTGTTAACACTGAAGTATCCTTCCTTCACGTTTTCTATTCTCCTAGGTGCAAAGATAAATCAATTAAATGACTTTTATCACTTAAAAATATCATATTACAACATAATATGATAGTCCCAATTGATATGTTCATAAGATACTTAGTATTTCGGGATCCTGTTGAATCAAAGACAAAAGGTGCGCGCAAACGCAATAAAATACTAAAAGCCCTATTCTACTTATGCAAAAATGGAAGGTAAATATGCTTCAATTTTGGAATCATCAGCCCTCACCAGGGGTGGATTATCCAGCCGTGGCAACCTTGAACATGCAGATTAGAGAAGGGCTCTTTTTCCTTTCAATTGTGAGGTAGATTTTGACATACACATATGTAATATTTTGTATCTGCATCACTTAGCACACATGATAATATCCATAGTATCATTATCTAACATGCAAAACACTAAAGATCATGAAATGCTCTTTCAGTTAGGCTCAACTGTTGAAGTATGATCCAAATTCAATTAAGGAGGCTAACTTCTAACGAGCGAAGCGAGGCCCGTTGCTGGGAGGCTTGGGCCGAAGCTTCGTGAGGCTTTAGGCGTAACCATGCCCAACAGGGATGCCTGGGGGGTGAAGCCCCCCCACAGTATGGATCGGTGAAGACCTAGCTTTCCACCACTATATATACCTCTTGTAAGCCGTCGGCTGGGATAAGTTGAATCTATGAAATCCGTGGTGTTGTGTAAACACTCCACATTATAGTGAAGTTTCGCTAGCTAGCGACCGTGGTTTTTTTCTCTCTTTATTGGAGGGGTTTTCCACATTAAATTTGTGTCCCTTTGTTGCGTTTTCTTTTTCGTTCTTCGTCATTTGCTTGCCGCGTTTATAACAAGTGGTATCAGAGCCCCAGGTTCTAATCTTGCGGTTGGGACATGTCGTCATTGAACTTTGATCTACCATAGCTGGACTACACCACAAGATTCTCCTTGTGGCAGGTGAAGATGCGGGTGATTCTCGCCCAAACTTTTGATCTAGATGAAGCGCTGGATGGATTTGGTAAAAAGGATGTGAAGAGCTAGTTCAACGAAGAAAGGTAGAAAGACTATAAGGCTTTGTCTTTGATTCAACTTCATTTGTCCAATAATATTTTAAAGGAAGTGTTGCCAGAGAAATTTGTGGCATCCCTATGGGTGAAACTGGAATCGATCTACATGTCAAAGGATCTAACTAGTAAGATGCATGTGAAGATGAAGTTGTTCTCGCATAGGCTGCAAGAAGGTGGATCGGTAATAAATCACTTATCTGTTTTTAGAGATATCGTTTCCCACTTGCAGTATATGGAGGTAAAATATGATGATGAGTGACATAGTTATGATTACTCAGGTGCTTATGATTTGCTACCCTGGCTGCATAAAGGCGCACGACCCACAAAGATTCAAGAGGAACGCCCCAGAAGCATTTGGCAAAAGCCTTAGTTGTATTAGGAAAGGAAATATGAACCGACATTGTGTTGGGGTTGTAATCAAACATATGTAAACCTATCCGTATACGGCTTTGAGACCCGTCCTATTATATATAGGACGGGAGAATCCTACGAAGAGGTACCCAAAAACTCCCAAAAAATCTATAATAGCTTTGTTCATCAATAATCAGGCAACTTCAACTCCCTTGTTTGCCTGACATCCGACGAAAGCCCCAGCGTTCTCTTTTCCACGAAACCCTAAGTCCATAACCATGGGCATTGCCAAGGTTACCCCTCATCAATTGGCACTGTCTGTGGGAATCCTGAACGCTAGAGTCATGGATTCGGTGGACCCCATTTCATCAAGCAATAATCTAATGGAAGCGACACCATGCCTGCCCACCCCTGTTTTGGTACCCGCCGATTTCAACGGCGGATCCGATCTCATCATCAAAAGTTTCCACTTTCAAGTAGAGGATCCCGAAGCACCGCACCTTTTGGCTCAGATCTCATCTGAATCGTCGGTCAAAAAATCTGCGCCTACAGCGATAGATGCATCATCCGTCGGATCATCTGCGGAAGCCATGCTACAAGCATAGAAAGCTGAAGAAAATAATGAAAACACAGCAGATCTAGGGGATCTTGATGGTCTCTATGACGATCTCTCCCTTGGGTCAGCCACCAACCAACTACGCCACGAGGATCAAGATCGATAAACACGGAACCCAAAGAAAGTGGCAAAAGTATCGACTTTGGAATTAGGATGGTTTAGATCTACCGAGAATATAAACTACTGGGCTTCACCGATCCCCCAGACAGTGTCTCTTTCAGATCTGACGGCGACGTCACTAGTCCATACATAACACGCCACTAAGTGTGATGATCAGTAGGGACCCTTCGACCCAGTGTGACTCTAACACTAACCCTATTCTTAACCCCGATGATATTCTATCAGATGACAATGCAAAAAATCACAACAACAAAGGGAACCACGGAAAAAAAGGAGACCCGACGAACAACCACATAATACCAGGAGGAGGGGAACCACACGGAGGCAAGAGGTGAACTCTCCGACTACCAGCCGAAGCATGGCAAAAAGCAAGGGAAGAAATTTCGGGTGCAGTTCCAATGACAGTCGATGCCACTCACAAAGATTTACTAGCATACCAATACCCGCTTCATCACAAAAAGAGAGACTTGCTAAGGATGCAAAGGCAACTTAACGAAATAAAAAGGCTAGCCGATGAATCCAGCCTACGGCGGGCGCAACTAAGCTCTACCCAGGGATCAGGAATTGTAACTTGGGAAGTACTGCCGAGAAGAGGAAAATCACGGGTGCAGAACATCCCAGAAGCCGAAAGAAATGAATTAACTCAAGATCTCGATTTGTCATTTATGTCGGTAGATCCAACATGACACATCAAAGCAAAAACAACCTAGGCCGCAATCGTAGCTGCACAAACGTACCTACTCACAACTCAACCCGCACCTGACGATCCTCGCAAGGCTCTTCATCACTCCGCTTCAATGAACCTCGGCATGGTGGGAGCATCTCTTGCACAAGCAAAACAGGGAATCACATACCAACCTGATAGATGGGGCGGCAGCCCTCAGTAGGTGGGGCACACCTGAAGATCTCGGTCACCACATCGGGTGCACTTCTCAGGATCCGAACCACGAAACAGTGCAAAAAATGACAACACACAACACAGGAATGACGGGTCAAGGGATGATAACCGTAGCCGAAGATACTACAACGGTGACAGTGAAGATGACTATGATTTATGCGGAGCTAGTAGCTTTACCCAGAGGGTTTGAAAAACCCCAGTACCTAAAGACTTCAAACTTCCACATGACCACCAAAAGTATGATGGACTACAGGAACCCGAAGCTTAGCTAGCAGATTATTTGGCCATCGTCAAGTTATAGGGCGGCTCCACAGCCACCACAATGCAAAGCCTGCAGCTGCACGTAACCAGTGCCGCACAGTCATGGCTTAGGCAACTACCCGAAGATTCCATTAGCAGCTGGAGTGACCTTGAAGATAAATTCATCCGACACTTTCATTCCACATTCAAATGACCCGCATCTGTGGAGCAATTGCGGATGTGCAAAAAAAACCTGGAGAATCAATAAGAGCCTTCATTCAATGATGGAATATCATCAAGAACTCAGCCGAAGCCATATTAGATGAAAGGGCAATTGACGCCTTCAATGATGGCCTCCGTCGCCGAGAGTTCATAGAAGAACAAGGATGGGCCAAATCCAAAACAATTTCGTAGCCGATGGACATAGCAAATCACTGGGATGATGGAGAGGATGCACTACATAACAAAAGAACACGCTCACCCGAAGAATATAGGGACAAACACAAAAGTGACAGAAGACAGAGGAACAACGATAGACACGTGGGACCAAGTTACGTGGCAGCTAGTTTCTCGGGAGAGGATAATCATAGAAACAACGATTATAACGGCGGGCACCGCAACAACAGGGACGACGTCGCAGGAAGCCAATCAACACAATGATATCAACCAAGAGCCCAGGACCCGCCTATGTCCGCAATGCAAATGCTGGAAGGACTTTGTAATATGAACTTCTACGTTGACTCAATGGGAAAAAGACAATCCAACCATCTCATGAAAGACTGCTGAACATTTTTGAAGATGCAAGAGGTGTGAAACGCAAAGGCAACCGAAGCAGTAAGCTAAGGATATAGCACTACACCTGGCATGTTAGCCATCGGCGCACCACCACCGCCACCGGTACACCCACCAACAGGGCAACTGCAAAACATAACAAATCAAGGTAGTGAATACCCTAGGTCAAAGGGAGCAATGTCAATGTTTCAGAAAGGGTGCCCATCCAACAGGATCTGGAAGCTAATTACAAGACAAGTCAACATGGCCGAGACGGTGCCACTAGCCACACCCGAGTATCTCCACTGGTCAGAGCAAGAAATCACATTCAACAGAGCGGATCACCCACTTCGGGTACCATGACTAGGCCATTCGGCCTTGATAGTAGAAGCAAAAGTGGGAGGATTCGACATGAGCAAAGTTTTCATGGATGGAGGAAGCAACATAAATTTGATTTACACCAAAACACTGAGAGCAATGAATTACTGTTTGGTAAATCTAGCACCAAAAGAAATGTCCTTCCACGGCATATTACCAGGTAAAGCCGAAATTCCCTTAGGTAAAATATCTCTTGACGTTGTTTTTGAATCCAAGGAAAATTTCAGGCGAGAAAAGCTTGAGTTCGAAGTCATGGACTGGCCATCACAGTATCATGCGATCCTAGGTCGCCCAGCTTTTGCACGATTCATGGCAGTCCCGCATTATGCATATTTAGTTATGAAAATGCCAGTACCAAAGGGAGTCATAACAGTAAATGGTAGCTTCACACGATCTGACAATTGTGATCGGGAGTTTAACAAAATGTCTGAATCATTCGGGATGGCAACTAAGTTTGAGCATCTAAAAATGCCAGCAACCGCAGAACCTCTGGCAATAACGCATGTCAATCTCGACCAGGCTTTTGATACTACAAAAGATACAAAGGAAGTACAGATCCACCCTACCGACCCGAAAAAGACGACATTTGTGGCCTCCAATCTTGGTCCCGCATAGGAAAGCACGCTCATCGAGTTCCTCCGTGAGCACTGGGAGATTTTCTCATGGTTACCTTCCAACATGCCGAGAATTCCCAGGGAACTCGCTGAGCACACGTTAAACTGGGATCCAAAGGCAAAGCCAGTAAAACAGTCGCTTCGTAGAGCCAAAAAGAAAGGCCATTGGAAAGGACTCCATCGCCTAACTGACGCCTGATGTGCTCGTCGTTCGACGTAGAGCTCGTTGGGAACCCCAAGAGGAAGGTACGATGAGAACAGCAGCAAGTTTTCCCTCAGTTATGAAACCAAGGTTTAATCGAACCAGTAGGAGCAAGGAAACACCCCAAATGTGTTACTAGCTGAGCTTTGGCAGGGCGCACTACCGGTGCTAGTAGCAACATGGAGACCTGCACAACACAACCACAGAACTTTGTCCCCAACTTGCGATGAGGTTGTCAATCTCACCGTGTTTTGTGGAAAACAAAGGATTAAACGTATCGAATGGAAAGAAGAAAAAGTTTGCAGAAAGTAAACACAAAGCAGAAACAGTTTATAGATTGTGTGTAAAGTAAAAGGACTGGGATCCATAGTTCACTAGAGGTGGCTCTCCTTAGATAGATAACATGCTGGGTGAACAAATTAGAGTGGGGCAATTGACAAACACCGAGAAAGCAATACATGCATATACTAATCATCTTGACTCCTTTGAGACTTGATTGGGCATTACAATATAATACATAGACCGCCATCCAACTGCATCTATGACTAATAATCCACCTTCAGGTTATCATCCGAACCCCCTCCAGTATTAAGTTGCAAGCAACAGATTATTGCTTTACGAACTGCGTGTAAAGTAAACAATACGATTGTTCTATGAACAAAGGATTGTTGTTTTCTCCCTAGTAGCAACAACACATCTAGTACCTTAGAGATTTCTGTCACTTCCCTAGATTACCAGAGGCATGAACCCACTATCGAGCATAAATACTAACTCTTGGAGTTGCTAGCATCTACTTGGCCAAGATAGCTACTAACATTACTTCTCAATAATCAATCTGAAATAGCATCTCAATATCCATCGGATCCCTGCAAAAACAACATGAAGAATTACAAATAGATGATCTTGATCATGAACGGAGCTCACAAGATCTAAACATGAAAGCACAAAGAAGGAGAACCAGCCATCTAGCTACTACATGGATCCGTAGTCCAAGGATGAACTACTCACGCATCACACCGGAGGCTTGCATGGTGATGAAGAAGGCCTCCAGGGTGAATTCCCCTCTCCGGCAGGGTGCCGGGAAGAGCTTCAGATCCCTCCCGATCTAGGAATGGAGATGACGGCGGCTACAGACTCTTTCGTGGATTTTTTGATCGGGTACTTAGGGTTTTCGTCCCGAGGGAAATATATAGGCGGAAGGGGAGGCCGAGGGGGTGCCAGGGGCCACCACACCACCCCCTGGCGCGGGCCTAGCCTGGCCGTGCGGCCAGGTGGTGTGGCCGGCCTCTGGCCCTTCTCTGTCTCGTATTTTGGCACTTGATCCCTTCCGAAAAAATAGGCACTTTGGCTTTTGTCCCGTCCAATTCCGAGAATATTCATTTTCTGACTTTCTTGGAACCAAAAACAGTAGAAAACAGGCCGCTGGCACTGTGGCTCTTGTTAATAGGTTAGTCCAAGAAATCATAAGAAAAGTACTCCAAAGTTGGAACAAAACACAAGAAAGTGGATAAAACTAAGCATGTAACATCAAAAATTATAGATACATTTGCAATGTATCAATGCCAAATTCATCAAAGAATTAAAGAAAGCAGAGTGGGTCACAAATCCAGTATGTGTTCCAAAGAAAAATACAAAATAATTACGGATGTGCATTGACTTCAATGTGTTGAATAAGCATTGCCTAAAGGATCACTTCCCACTACCATGAATCGATCAAATAATCAATGCAACCACAGGGTGCGAATGTCTTTCCTTTTTAGACGCGTATTTAGGATACCATCAAATTTGGATGAAGGAGGAAGATCAGGAGAAAACGGCAGTTATCACGCCCTATGGCGTATTCTACTATACAACACTTCCCTTTGGCCTAAAAAATGTCGGGGCAACATATCAACGGATGATGCAGAATTGCCTAGGAAACCAAATTGGCACAAAGGTACAAGTATATATTGATGATGTTATAGTTACAACAAAGCAAGGGTTCTATCTTATCAATGATCTCCAAGAAACATTCGAGAACCTTGGCAAGTTTTGGGTCAAACTCAACCCGACAAAGTGCTCCTTTGGAGTCCCTGCAGGGCAACTCCTCAGATACCTCATATCAGCAAGAGGAATTGAAGCCAATCCCAAGAAAACACAAGCGATCCTAACAATGAAAAAGCCAATGAATCTTCGAGGCCTACAACAACTGGTTTTGCGAGTCGCAGCACTCAGCCATTTTATTGCCCGTCTAGGAGAAAAAGCACTACCATTCTACACCCTCATGAGGAAATGAGATAAATTCGAGTGGACGGAAGAAGCTCAGGGTACCTTTGAAGATCTCAAAAGAACACTATCGACATCTCCTATCATCGTGTCTCCGCGAGAAAATGAGCCATTACTTCTTTACATTGCCGCCACTAATCAGGTGGTCAGCATGGTTCTGGTCGTAGAATGACTCAAAGAAAGGAAAACCCACGGTGTTTAGAGGTTAGTTTATTTCCTGAGAGAGGTCCTCTCGCCATCCAAACAAAGGTACCCGCATTATCAGAAACTAGCATATGGAGTGTTTATGACAACACAAAAGTTGCGCCACTATTTTTCAGAACACCCAATCACAGTGGTCAACGAAGCACCTCTATCCAATATCCTCAACAATCCAGAAGCAACTGGATGCATTTCTCTATGGGGTTTTGAGATTTCCCCTCGATATATCACGTACGAGAAGCACAAAGCAATTAAATCACAAGTTCTGCCCAATTTTATCACCGAATGGACTGAACTACAATGCGTGGGCCCACTAGACCTTTCTAGCGCATGGACAATGTACTTTGATGGATCAAAAAGAACAAAAGGAGCGAGGGTAGGAGTCATACTAGTATCAGCACAAAGCGATAAATGCGATACATACTTAGGATGAGCTTCGCAAACACGTCCAATAATGAAGCTAAGTATGAGGCCTGTTGCACAGTATGTGTATGGCTAAAGCTTACGGTGCAACTCGCCTCAAAATATTCGGTGATTCTTATCTTGTAGCACAACAAGCAATGAACAAGTGCAACGCTATTAGTGACAACATGATTGCCTACCGTGAAATGTATAGCATTATGGAGGCCCAATTTGATGGATGCAAAGTATCGCACATAGGAAGAGCAAGCAATGAAGCAGCCGACAATCTCGCAAATAACGGGTCCTTATGCCTACCAATCCCACCTGGAGTTTTTTGGGAGGAAATAACTGAGCGCTCTATCAAGGACAAGAGAGTATCTGAGGTCGTAGCGCCCAAGATGGGGAAGAAGATTAAGCTGTGAAAGGACTCGGGGGCTCCACCAGCTAGAAAAAGTATGGAGGAAATCCTCGAAGAAGAACCAGAAGTTGATGAGGTCATGATAATAGAGCCTACATGGATGCAGCCATACATAGGATATATGACTCGGGGAGAACTCCTCGAAGACATGATAGAGACTCGACGAATCACTTGAAGATCGAAAGCCTTTAGAATCATCAAATGAGAGTTATATAAAAGAAGTATTTTGGGTGTACTACAATGATGTGTCACACCCGACAAAGGGAAAATTATACTTAAGGATATACATGAAGGAGTATGCGGCCATCACGCTAGTAGTCGAGCAATTGCCGCAAAAGCGTTCAGGATAGGATTCTATTGGTTCACAACAGTACAATATGCAAAGGATATAGTCAGAACATGCGAGGCATGTCAGCGATTCGCAACAAAACCTGGCGCACCTGCTACCGAGTTAAATCCCATACCTCTTGCTTGGCCTTTCGCTTAGTGGGGACTCTATATGGTGGGTAAACTTCACAAATCATCTCCAGGAGAACATGTCTTTCTGCTAGTAGCAGTCGACAAATTCACTAAATGGATTGAAGCAATGCCTGTCACCAGCTAGGATGGAACTTTGGCTATGAATTTTATCAAATCCATAGTGTTCCAGTTCGGCGTACCAAATAGCATCATCACTGACAATTCTAAAGGCTTGAAGATGACGTTGAAGCCCGCGACACTGCCCTACAAAGAGCTACTATTAAAACAAAAATCTAATAAATTTCAGAAATTCTAGAAGCCAAACAAAGACAGTCGATAAAAATCATACAAAAATCTAGGATCGCACCCGACGCGATAAAACTCCGAATGTCGTGTCCAAGACATGAAGATAAGGCCCCGGGATTCGTCCTGTGTGGCCTGGTAATCGCACAAGAATGCGCTCTGCCAGTAAAATATCCATATCAACGATACAATGAAAAATCCCGACGGACAAGTTGGGTACACTACTAGGAAACAACCTATAGGTAGACAAGTTAATCTATGGCGCATATGTAAATCCATGCACCATAGACACTTGTCAGTGGCGCACTAGGAAACATGCGCCACAGAAACCTAGAAGTTCTGTGGCGCATTTCGTACAATATGCGCCATAGAAGATTGGTGGGACCCGCCAGCCGGGGTGGGGCGATCCAAGTTCTGTGGCGCATAATGAGATATGCGCTACATAAGTTGCCTCTTCTGTGGCGCATATTCCACTATGCGCCACAGAACTTGGAGGCGGGCCCCACCACAGATACCTTTTCACCCACGATCTGTGGCGCATATGTGGATATGTGCCACAGATATGTTTCACTTCTATGGCGCATATCCACACATGCGCCACAGAAACCTAACCCTGGGTCCCACCATTTACCCTATACCATAAGTTCTGTGGCGCATATGGACTTATGCACCACAGAAGTTTGAGCATTTGTGGCGCATTTCTTCCATATGCGCCACAGATGAGGGTGTCTAGATCCATGTTAAAAAGGTGACAAGCTCCCACCTTATCTATCCACCACCACCCATTTCACATCTCTTCCTTTCTACCTCCTCCCAACTCGTCTTCCTCCTTCCTCACACCCCATTTTGCCCATAGTTTCTCCATTTTCTTGTAACTAAACCTACTTTAGCCCATAGATTGGTAAGTGGAAGATTCCCTCCAACTTGTAGACCTAAAAGTTCCTTACTTTTCTCTCTCACATCTCTATCTTTTTACTAATTTCCTCTCCACCAACTTGTAGATCTGTTTGTCCACACTCTCTCATCGCACGGTCTTGTCTCACTATTATTGTGTCTAGTAGGTGAGTACTTGGACATGAACATGTAGGTGAAGCTTGTCACACGGGCGGTGTGTGTGTGCGATCCATGGCGAGACGATGCTTGTGTGGTGCATGAATGTTTGCAATGGGAGGAAGTTTTTTGTTGCTTGCTTGTTGTTGTCCCGGCCGGTGTGGTTGCATGGATGTTTGCCGAAATGTTGATTCATTTCCATTTCGGCAAATTTTTGCACTACCCATATGTCCTAATTTTAGGAAAGGTCATGCCGAATTTTTTCCGGCTTGCATTGATGCATGTGTGTGTTCATATGGTGTGGTTCTCACCTATACTCTCTGTTTTGACCGCTCAGGCAACCATGGTCCTCACGATGAGCAAAGGTCGAATTGCTAGGTACAAGAAAGATGTGAAGGAGGACATGATTCTGAACAACAAGACCATGATAAGATGTCCATGTCGAAAATGCAAACTCCAGCGCTGGATCGACCCTAAATCTGGACAATTGGAGGGTCACCTGCTCAGGCGCGGTTTCATGCGCGACCTCAATGAGGCGCTGCCAGGACATGGTGGTCACGAAGACGTGGGTGGGCTAGAAGACGAAGAGTCTACCGGGCATGATCATCATGATGAAGGAGATGCCGACATGCATGATCATCATGACGAAGGAAATGCTGGCAGGCATGATCAACATGGAGAAGGAGATGGCGACAGGCATGATCATCATGAAGAAGGAGAAGACGCGAACACACAGACGCTGCTAAGTTCGGTCTTGCAGGACCCTCATGTTCAAGAACTGCTCCTCAAGGAGACGAGCAACAACAAAGCTGCAGCCAGAGAGAAATTCAAGCTGGCCCAAATGGAGGTAGATGGGATGACTCCATTGTATCCTGGGTGTCACCCCAAGGATACACGTTTGCGTGTAATGCTCAAGGCTCCGTAGATGAAGGCCGAACACAAATGGACCAATGTGAGCTTCAACGCGAACATGGAATACTAGCACGACCGACTTCCTAAGGGGAACACATTGCCAACAAGTATCGAGGAGGCCAAGAAATCGTGTGCCCTCTCGACCTACCACACATTAAATACCACACATGCATCAATGATTGCACACTTTATCGGAACGAGTATGCGGATAGAACCACATGTCTGGTGTGTGGCCAAGGACGGTACAAGAGAGGGAACGACAAAGTTCCTCGAAAAGTGGTATGGTACTTTCCTATCAACACCCGTCTACAACGATATTTCATAGATCCTAAGGAAGCAAAGCTCATGCAATGGCACATGGAAAGAGAGAAACCCGAAGATGATCTAGAGAAGGGCAAGATCCTGACACACCCTTCAGACGCTAGCCAGTGGAATGCATTAGACATCAACTTCGAAGAGTTCGAGGGCGATGCAAGGAACGTCAAGCTAGGTATGAGCACCGATGGACTCAATCCTTTTGGAAACCAGAGTAGCACGCATAGCACCTGGCCCGTGTTTGTATGGCCGTACAACCCCCCCCCCCCCCCCCGTGGCTATGCACGAAGCAAAGGTATGTACACATGAGCATTCTTATTAAGGGGCCAAAAAAACCAGGTATCAATATGCATCTGTATCTCGGGCTATTGAGAGAGGAGTTAGCCAGCTTGTGGGAGACGCCGGCCTGTACGTGGGACGGCTACACTAAAGAATATTTCCATCTGAGAGCCGCGTTGCTCACGACCGTGTAGGACTATCCTGGTTACGCATATGTATCGGCCCAGGGGAACCACGGACACAATGCATGCGTCAAGTGCATGGATGAGACACCGCATCTCCAGCTACCAAGGGATCCCGGGTCTTAGAAAACCGTGTTCCAAGGTACTCGAAAGTGGCTCCGCATGGATCACTCGTGGAGAAAACATGGTGACCTATTCAATGGTAAGGACAAGCTCGAAAGAGCCCCGCGTCCGAGGAGCGGCAAAGAAATCGAGGAGCTTTTGAATAATTGGGTAGATTGCCATGTGCCTGGAAAAAAAGACCGAGGACAAAACCGCTCCTGGGTGTATGGAAAGCAAGGTCTGTTTTCTAGGACCTTCCATATTGGAAGGTCCTTCACACTCCTCATAGCCTCGATGTAATGCACATCACAAAGAACGTTAGCAAGAGTCTGCTTGGCACTCTACTGAACATGCCGGAGAGGACCAAGGATGGGCTGAAAGCAAGAAAGGACCTTAAATTGCTTGGCATCAAGAAAGATCTTCAGTACCCTGATAGTGATAGTGATGATGATGATGATGATGATGATGATGATCATCATCATGATGATGATCAGATGGAAGGGACTCAAGGTCACTGCAAAAGAGTTAAGAAGAATGAGGTGGTGCTTCATGCTGCCTACTTCACTCTGAGTCTAGAGGAGCTCGAGCAGTTTTTCAGGTGCCTCTTAGGAGTGAAAGTTCCTCACGGTTACTCGAGGAAGATAAGCAGATACCTGGACATGGTGAAGAAGAGGTTCAGCGGTATGAAGTCTCACGACTGTCATGTGCTGATGACGCAGATAATCCCCATTGCGATCCGTGGGATAATGGACGAGCATGTCCGTGAGACGTTGTTTGGCCTCTGTAACTTTTTCGACGTCATATCTAGGAAGTCGATCGGTGTGAAGCAGCTCGACAGGCTACAGGAAGAGATCTTGATGATACTATGCGAGCTTGAGATTTACTTCCCGCCCGCATTCTTCGACATCATGGTGCATCTGCTTGTACATGTTGTGGACGACAACATCCAACTCGGGCCGACATTCCTGCACAACATGATGCTGTTTGAAAGGCTAAACGGTGTCATCAAAGGATTCTTTCGCAACAAGTCCCGTCCAGATGGAAGCATAGCCAAGGGCTTTCTGATCTACGAGTGCATCTCCTTCTGCCAGAATTATCTAACCACCGAGAACGAGGATGTTGGAATACCCACAAAGAAGCACCTCGGCAGGCTCGGTGGATATGGTCACCGCGAGGGCTGCCGCTCACTACATGTCGGCATTGATGGTCGACACACTGATTTTGAAAGGGCACACCGAGTCGCGCTACAACACATTGAAGTGGTAGGCCCTTGGGTCGAAGAGCACATAAGCTTAATCGAGCAGGAGTACGTCGACCAGGGCCGACTGAGGAAGAAGGGAGACATAACCAGAGAGCACAACTCCAGCTTCACGGGTTGGTTCAAGAAAAGACAACTGGACAACCCCCCACAGACGCCTTCTATGGAAGATCAAAAACTCATATTCTCCTTGTCGCAGGGCCCAGGGCACAACCTAAGGACCTATCAGTCATACGGCATACTACACCAAAGAAAAGGACAGGAATAGCGAATATCAAAACTCAGGAGTAACTATGTTATCCTTTGCTAATGAGGAGACTACTGTCATGGAAAGATTCTATGGAAGGATCGAGGAGATATGGGAGCTCGACTACTGTGGAGAGATCGTATCGATGTTCCGTGTTAGATGGGCCAAGAACATGGAAAAAGAAGGCCGGTATTTCACCACAATGTTATACTAGATGCCAAATCGACGAAGAACGCCTCCACAAAAAATGAGCCTTGGGTACTCGCTAGCCAAGTTGATCAATGCTTTTTTATTACCGACCCATCTAAGCCCAACCGTATTGTAGTTAGGAGGGGAAAGAGGAGCATCATCGGAATGGAAGGAGCCTCCAATGAGCAAAACTTCGACAAAAACGGCGACCCGAAGATCAAAGAGGAATTCGACAAGTACTTCGACATGCCTACTACTACTAAAGTAAGAAGGAAGACCACACTACCTAATAAAGGTTATCCATTCACAAGAAGAAATCTCAAAGTGCACGGGCTAAATTATTCAACCGCGACGAAAAAGGGCAAGAAGATTGTGAAGATACACTAGCAATTGTGTGACTTTTTGGTGTATTAATTTGTGTGGGTATAATGTGATATTAGTGTGAGTATTAGTTAGAGACTAAAATATATAGATATTCATGTGGGTATACAAATTCACATTTGTGTGTGACAAGCAAACTCACATATATATATATGATTCGGGGGGGAGGGGGGTGAATAAATATGCATATGTGTTCTTGCTTTTTTTGAATAAATATGCATATATGTATATGTTCTTGATTTTTTTAAATAAATATGCATATGCGAATAAATATGCATATATGTATATGTTCTTGCTTTTTTGAATAAATATGCATATGTATGTAATTAAAAATATTTAAAAAAAGAAAAAAATGTGTGAGACAGCTAGGATTCGAACCTGGCTGCCCCAGGTGAGAGCAAGCGAGCAAGACCACTAGGACAAGTATCGGATCTTGTCATACTATGGAATGCGCCAGATTTTGTACTATGTCTAGAAGTTCTATGGCGCATTCCTACGGAATGCACCATAGAAGTTCCAACTTTTGTGGCGCATTCTGTGGGAATGTGCCATAGAACTTTCACACTTAGCCACAGAATGGTTCAGCCTCCCCCCTAATCCCCTTTCTCTCTCGATCCACACTTAGCCAAAATTCTGTCGCCTCTCTGTCGTCGCAAACCGTAGTGCTGCCCTCGTTGCTAGAGCCCTAGCCACCACCATGTCGGAGCCCTAGCAGCCCGTGGAGGAGGAGCTGCTAGAGGAGGAGTCGCCGCGCCGGAGCCCGCCGCCCTCGTTGCCGGAGCCCTAGACACCGCCGTGCCGGAGTACTAGCAGCCCGTGGAGGAGGTGCCGCCAGAGGAGGAGTCCCCGTGCCGGAGCCCCCCACCCTCGTCATCGTCGACCACCGCAGCCGCAGCACCGGAGCACGGTTCGTCCCTCCCACCCCCACCCCCCTCTGATGCTCACAGCACATTGCTCACCCCCCTGATGCTCACAACGCGTTTCTACCGTTAATCATCACAAGAGCAACAAACATGAATCAGTATCTGCCGTTAATCAGAGTCTCTGCCTATTGCAACTGCATCCTTCAGATTAGTGCTAGCCTACCATGTAGTCGTGGAACATGTGTATGCTCAGACATGGTGTCAGCCTTGTTAGATTGCCGTGTAGTCGTGAAACAGGTCTATGCTTTAGATTGGTGTGACCCTTCCGTGTAGTCCTCAAGTTCGACAACCATTTAGTCTCAGGGGTGATGGAAGTTTGTGAGCTGAACAGTGAGGAATGTTGGATGTGCATATGATTACATCCATGTGTGACGTTGTTGGCTGTGCTTCTATTGGTGGTTATATATGGTGTACACCAGTAATAGGCATATCATTATTTGTCTTGTTAGATTTGTCACATGCATTTCTGTATATGCTCTTATCTAGCATATGTTGCATTTTTGTTGGCTTAGGTCATAGGAGTGGGTCCCACCATAAAGTCCTACTGCTTCCTGTGGAAGGAGCCACATACATGCCAAAATAGGAGCTCAGTAATATAGCTGAAACCGCAGGTCAATGCCAAACACAGTGTCCAAAACACCAATACTCCACAAGTGCAATGTTTGGTTTATGTTTCACACTGCAAGAAGCGCATTCGATGAGCGTGCCATGGTCTTTCTCTACAAATTAGATGAAAGACGTTGGTGTTGCCATGATTTCCCGCTGCATTTGGCAGGGGAAGTCCCTTTTCCTAACCTGTCCCTTTGTTTTAGTTCACGTCAATGTCAACAGATGGGTTGAATAGATGCATTATTTGGGATACAGAGGACTATGTAAAAATATTTATTTGTTTGTGGGACGGACCTGGTGGTGGCGCCACTTCTAACATCTCAAACCAGCAGAAACATATAACATGATATAAGTAGACTCTCCTGGCGATGTTGATATCACCGTATGAATTTGTTTTATTATGAGGTGCATCTAGGAGAAAATAATTTGCACTCTCTCTGATTCCAACATAAATTTGAAATTGGTTTATTTTCCACCCTTTGTTTTAGTTCAAGTCTGGATATTGAATCTGTAAGATTTTGTGATTAGTTGGACCAATTGTGTTAAGTATAAGCGACCAATTGTGACATCTTATAATATCAAATTTAGCAATATATTTCTACAAACATTAACAACACATTTTTTTTTGGATAACATCCTCAAACAACCATATATTTTACAGTATTATGGACACCTCAGAATCTGGCATGTATTTTTTGTCCATGGATGAGAGGCTTCTCAATTCTATGATAACTTATATTTAGAATTTCCTAGGCATTCTTTGTAAGGCTGCCCAGTGGTGCCATAGTATACTATGTAAAACTAGATAGTTCCCTTTATGCGGATAAAGAGTCCATTCTTTTATTGCACTCGTGTTAGGTTATTTTTATAGCTTCTTTCATTCATTCATGGTGTGCTATAAAATGAATACTTCTACATTTTTAAAATGTACCTTTGCTAAAGTGCAGTTCTGTGCTACTTGAGCTGTCCCTTTTGTTACCACTTACAAGTTGCAGTGTACCATCATTTCTTTTTAGATTTCCTGATGATTATTGCTGCGACACTTGTGATGTTCTGCTTTTTTTTACTGCACCAGTTGTACTGTTCTCTGTCTGCAAGCATGTGTGTGCAAGAAGAGAGCATGTGTGTGTCTCTGTGTACTATAACTGCTACTCAGTTTTCATTCAGTAGAAGCACATGTCTGATATATATACTGTTTATATATTATTTATTGTACCCTTTTAAGTGTTTTAAGTTCTTCTTATACATGTATCTGTTATACTATTGTGTGAATGATGGATGGGGCTGCATGGATGATGATGCTGGGGTCAATGCATGGGGCTGTCAATATGGGGATGGGGTGTTTTGTCTTGCAGGGATTTCATTTGAGTTACCCATTTCTCCCAAAGTGTCGATTCACTTCCGTTTCGGTTGAGAAATGGGCACTCCTAGGTCAAAAAATTAGCAAAGGTCATGCCGATTTTTTCGGCTGAGATTTGTGCTAACTTTTTGCCTCTTTTTAATAGACTAGTGCAAACATGTCGGGCAACAATGACTCCGGCCCTTCTAAGCACATGATTAGCGTCGAAGAACAAGCTAGACATGCCAACAAGTCATTCTGGCGGGGGTCCCAACAGGAGGAGGAGGAGGAGGCGACGAGGATGACACCACCACCGGAGGAGGAGGCGACCATCGCCAGAGCTGCTGGGGCCAATGAGGGAGGAGATCCTGATTACGAGGGGGACAAAGACAACTACGATGGAACTAGTGAAGGCGGCGACGAAGAGGATGACACTACCGATGGCGGCGCCCGCACCGATGGCGGCGAGCACACGGATGGCGGTAGCGGCAACCCGACCGCTTCTCAGAGGAAGAAGAAGAAGGAACAGAAGCAGCAGAAGGTGCCAGTGCTCGCCACCGTCTGCGATGAGTTCACTGAGGTCATAGAAAGTGGCCAACCCATTGCGCCAAAGGCGATTGCTAAAGGGTACGGCCTGCAACTCGGGTGCATCGTCCGAGAAAGCATGTCGATCAACACAAAGTACATCAGACATGCTGACAATGCAGCTTTGGTCGTTAACCTCCTTAAGAAGCTTCACAAGCGATACCGATTCCCAGAGCGGTTTAGAAACCTCGAGAGAAAGAACCCGGTGAACAAACTAGCCCTCACGAAGATGAGCAATGCCTTGAGCAGCTGGAAAACCCGGGTGAAGACTAGCATTGACAAAGGTGAAAGATGGGTGGTTATTAGTAAGAAAAATCCGATGCTCAACGAAGAGCAGTTTAAGATATTCAAGGCGGATATAGCTACCACTGACGCTATAAAATGGACTAAATGGGGAAGGAGTATGCGGGAACAGAACATAGGTAACCACCGCCTTGGAAGCGGCGGTTATAGGGGGAAACATGCCATTTGGGACAAGGAGGACGCCGAGCTTAAACGCCTTGGTAAAGACAACCCTTGGCTTAAAATCACGGACTTGCAGCTTAGGCAATTTGTTCGGGCCCGCTAATACCTAGACAAGGAAACATGGGAGTTCATCACTTACGATCCAGAGGTGAAGGAATTTGAGAATAAGCTGGTAAGGAATTTATCGTCGATCTCAAGTCTATTGCGTTCTAATTAAAATAATGAAGCCAAGAATCTAAATGGGTCCACCTTTCCTTGTCTCTGCAGGAGGATGAACTGAACGCTACTGCCACAGAGTCGTCCCAGGATTCAACGGAGCCGTGGGACATGGTTTTCAACAGGGCGACCAATTCTTACAAGAAGAGGGACAAGGGGTTGCCGCCGTCATCAGCTGACCGTGTGTCCAGCTTCAGTACGAGCATGAAGTTCAAGGAGTACTACAAAGAGGACGCCAAGAAAAGAAGGGAGAGGAAGAACCAGTTGGCGGCTAAGGATAAAGCCACTGTTGAAGCACTGAAGATGAAGGTGCAGACACTGGAGGAGAAGGCGGTGGACGAGAAAATGGTGGACAAGTTACTGGAAGAGAAGCTCCGCTCGATGATCCCCCTGAGTTTTTTGAGGGGCATACTGCTTGGAATGTGGGAGGTCGACAGGGGCCGATACATTTGCCCAGCTTAAGCGGCAGCAACTCGGGCATCAATGTTACCGTGTCGCTAGACCTGGTGACCCCGCCGACCATCAACGTCGGGACACAGCCACTCGTTTTGGTCACACCGACGCCCCATCCCGCCAAAGATACCAATAAGGCGCAGCCAACGACGGTGGTGCTTCGTGAGGCACCCGAGCGGGAGATTGCAGATGATGATAGGCCAGCCGCCAGCATCGACCGTGTCTCTACATTAGCCGAGCTCCATGCCATCACCAAGGTAACTAATTGGTTAGTGCACGTCATCTTCTTTATGCCTTTGATGCATGACTGCTGCCATCTCATGACACCCACCAACATGTTTTGCCTCAGGACACTTCTTGCGTACTCCTGCTTAAAGATGTCGGCGGTGAGTTGACGGATGTTGCCAATGGCACTCTCATACAACCGGCGAGCCGCACGATGCACAACAATCCAATGGATGATGATGTGATGAGGGTCAGGTTCGCTCGGGTGTTGCTAGGGTGTGACGACATGGACCCCCTTTCAACCTCAGGGAGCCGACGAACACAAGACCATTGGAGAATGCTACAACTGGCCCTTGACATGGCCGAAGACCCAGATTCGTCTTGTAGGGGGGGAGCACCAACGTCACCTCTCGATAGATAGCCCGGCCACCACCTCGGAAGCCAGTAGCCGCCGTCGTGGCCACCACCATCCGTCACCAGCAACTCTTGGCAGCGTGTGTACCGCCACATGGCAAAGACGTTGTGCCGCAACCGCCGTCGCCCCCGCTACCACCACCACATGATGGCACCCATGAAGATGATGAGGAATTGGTCAACGTTGACGACTTCATCAACACCGGCGCCGCCAAAGGATTGTATATGCCTTCTGTGGATGAAGAACCCTTCATAGCTCGCGACGACCATCAAGCTGGTCGGCCCAATACATGCACGCAACGCCTGGTCTTCCATGGTCTTTCTCAAGAGATGCCTCCGGTCACCGATCCACCATAAGGGAAACCGGGATTGGTTTTCAGACCCAACACACTCCGAAAGGCGGCTGATGAGCAGATGGTAGTGGCTGACACTGTTGTGAAGAAGAAGCACTACAAGAAGAGAGGTAATAATAATAAGAAGAAGGGTGTGAGCCAGCCTCTTCCGAATAGGATCCGGGGTCAGGACGCTGTCGTCGTACCATCCACACAATATGGCTTGCCCCGAGTGCATGTAGCTGGTGATCCGATATTGACTCTGGATATGCTCCACATTGTGGTTGGAGCCATGTTAACTTTGCACGAGGGTGTCAAGGCACTAGAGGGCCTCCTTAAAGACGAAGATCCAAATTACCCGGTTTTCACGGCCAAGGTGCCATTGGACGTGGGCTTCGTCGATGAACCCCCCGTGGATATATTCTTCATAACGTTTGAGGACATATTCAAGCTGTTTCTCACGAAATGGCTGGACTATAACTTGTTCCGCCTATATGCGCTCAATCTGGCGATCAAGATCATGAGAGAGAGAGTACCCCGAAAATTGTGATAGTGGATCCCTACTACATGCGGGACAGCCAGTTGGTCGAAGGATCAGAGACACAGACCAAGGCGACGGCGTACCTCGAGAAGTTCATGGTGGACAACAAGAGGAAGGACACACTTTTTTTGCCTTTCTTTCCCGAGTAAGTACACACACTCGCTCATCGCCGCCGTAACTTATGCATTTCTTGTAGATTTCTTCATTTGCTCTTTTTCCAACATTCTGTTCCAATTGTGTTGCACAGAGACAAATACTGCACACTCATCGTCCTTGCCCCGAGGTATTCGCTAGCCATGTATTTCGACTCGAGGAGTTGGACGAAGAAGAAAGATTACACCAGAATAAGGGGTGTTCTCAATGAGGCTCTCGAGGGCTACGCCAAGAAGGGATGCACCTTCATAGATAAGGGGGAATGTATCAAGGATGGCAAACACGTGTTCAAGCTCGTGCTCGAGTTCCCCTGTGTCAAGCCGTCGACTACTGGTGCCAAGGAGGCCTTCTACGTCCTCCATCACCTTAAAGGCTATGTTAGGGATTGCCAGAACCTAACGCTGCCATCTAGTCTCCGAGGATGGGCCGAAACTTTGGCTCAAAACGACGATGATGATCTTAGAGAATACTTCCATCGCATTCAGATGAACTTGTCACAAATCATCATTGAAGATGTCAACACAAGGGGGGTGCCCTACAATAAGCCAGAGGGTTGAGTAAGAGGGAGATCGAAGAACACCTCCGTAAGCAGGGTGACACAAGGACATGGATGACAAAAGAGGGCTATCTACCATTCCCGAAGCCGAGCGAGAAGAAGAAGTCTTCATGATCGATGTGTGCCTCTAGCATGATCCAGTGTCTGTATATTCCTGATGGACGCCTGCTGTATTAGTGTGTGTGCCATAAACTTTACTATCTTGTGGTCGAAATGGTCATTGTTGTTAGACTTAAACTACCTTGTGGTCGTGTTGTCGTTGAACTTATTGCTTCTATGATGATCTATCTTTTAGGTTTATGGATCCTTTGTTTTATATTCTGTGAACATACATATATATATATATATGGATGTGAACCCTTTATTAATTATTTTTGTTGTATTTTTACTAATATGCCTTGTCGTCTATAGAGATGGCGATGAGGTGGTATGTGGTGTACACGGGTAGGGTTCCAAGAGTCTACGAGGAGTGGAGGATTGTCACAAACAAGTGAACAAGTTCAGCGGCAACATCTACAAAGGATACACGACTAGAGAGGAGGCGGTAGCCAAGTGGAGGAACCACCTGTGGAAGAAGAACCGGATGAAGATATTGGTCGGGCTCATGCCCTTGCTCACCATTATCACAGCTGTATTCTATTTGATCCTAGTGTAGGCGGCGGTGGCCACTTCATATTTATAATGTGAGATGATATGAACTTTGTATTCGGCACTTGTGTAAAAATTCGGCACTTGACACTATATATGTATCTCGATCGGGCTCTAAGTGTTTGTATTATATATATGTCAGTTTTCATGCATCTACTATTTGTGCAATATACTTTATACTCATCTAGATAAATACTGTATAAATCCTATATAAATACCTGATTATACACCAGCAACGTATTTTACTTTGAATACGTGTTACACAATCAGTGGCGCATATAGTTATATAGTTAGTGGCGCATAGGCTTTCTGTGGCGCATATATGTAAATGAGCCACTAAAGTACTTCATGTGGCGCATATGAAGGACTGCGCCGCAGAAGTCTGAGACTTCTGTGGCGCATATCCATATGCGCCACAGGAAGTAGTTATCAGTGGCGAGGTAACAGTGGCGACTAGGATATGCGCCACAGAAGTATCATTTCCATGCGCCACAGATAGGTTGTTTCCAAGTAGTGGTACCTGATAAAATAGAACTGGAATTCAGTATACGATAAGACTTCAATGGCTTGAACTGAATTACGCTAGTTATAATTCCGAGTCCAGGCCTGGGGACTTGATTTGATGTAGGTCTATAGTGTTTTTGCCTAGGAGCAATTAACTGATTCCCAATCCGTCAGATGCATCAGGCATGTTGTACCAAATCCCTATAAAGCTAGAAAATAGAAAAATTCATAAAATCTCAGAACATGAAAAACTGAAAATATCTTTGAGACTGAACCAAAATCAATGATTTAGGTAAAGTCTCGGGGGCTACTGACATAGGTATGATTACTCAGGTGCTTATGATTTGCTACCCTGGCTGCATAAAGGCTCATGACTGATGACCCACAAGTACAGGGGGTGTATCGCAATATTTTCGATAAGTAAGAGTGTCAAACCCAACAAGGAGCAGAAGGTGCTGGCTAGTGGCTTGGAGCAGGAATTCTCTGTAAATACTTAGCAAACAGATTTTTAGGGTTTTTTGATAATGCAAGTAAATAAATTACAAGTAAATAAAAGACAATAAGAATAAATGCAGCAAGTGGGCCAATCCTTTCTTTGGCAAAGGACAAGCCGGTTGTATTACTTAAGCTGACCAAACGTTATCGAGGACACATGGGAATATCGTCAAGTGCTTTTGCTTCATATAGTTGATTAATCTTCTTTAGCTTCCTAAGTGTTGTGTGGGTGAACCTGTGCTAATGTACCGACCTTCCTAGGACTAATACATACTTGTGATTATACCCCTTGCAAGCATCCGCAAGTATAAGAAAGTAATTAAGATAGAAATCTAACCACAGCTTTAAACTCTAAGACCCCGACATCCCTTGTGCAAAGGTTTACTAACGGGGGTTCAGGTTTCTGTCACTCCGGCAACCCCTACGATTAGTAGCCAAATACACAATGCATTCCCCTAGGCCCATATAGGTGAAGTGTCATGTAGTCGACGTTCACATGACACCACTAGAAGAAGTACACCACAACTTAATTAACAAACCGTTGAATCTCTCACAACACAACACCACTACTAACAACATGACTTCTCCCATGTCCTCAAGAACTAAACGAACTACTCACAAGACATCATATGGATCATGATCAGAGATGAAATAATGATGTATAACAATCTGAACATATCAATAATTCAATGGTTTCACTCAATAGCATCAACTACAAAGAGTAATCAACACCGGGAACGATTCCCCTAAGAACTACGCAAGATTCAACGCAATTGTTACAGTGGTATGATGGTGGTGATGATGGTGCTGGTGAAGATGATGGTGGTGATGATGATGATGATCCCGATGAAGTCCAGCTTGATGGTGATATTGATGGCGACGATCTCCCCTCTCCGGGAAGGAATTCCCCCAGCAGAATTCTGTCTGCCGGAGAGATCTTTCTCTCTCGGTGTTTTCCGCCCCGCAGAGGCAGTGGAATCTTTCTATGGTCGCTCCCCGAGTCTTAGGGTTTTGGGAGGATAATATACGCCAGAGGGGAGAGCCGAGAGTGGACCAGGGCAGCCACACCACCTAATGGCACGGCCTGGGGTGGCCCGCGCCAGGGGGTGGTGTGGGCCCCCTGTGGCCCATCTCCACTCCCCCTTCTGGCAATCTTTGTCTTTTGGAAAAAATAGGATTTTCCATGTATTTTCCCGGATTTTCTGATCTTCGCGAATTTCGCCTCCAAACAGCACCTTTTCCATCAGAATCCTGACTGCAGCGGTCCATGCTCCAAAAGTCATCAACCATGCAAAAACAGATGAAATTACATAAGTATCTTCTCTTAATATGCAATATATCAATGAATAACAGAAAATTATGATATATAATAGTGATGCAAAATGGACGTATCAACTCCCCCCAAGCTTAGACTTCGCTTGTCCCCAAGCGAAACTGAGCTCAATAAACATGACCTCAGGTTTTTGGAGTGAAGTGTCGATAGAAGAATACATACAAGAAGCATCACATTCATCAATACATAGATCATAATAGCAGACTACTCACCATTATATAACTTAACTTGCAATAGGTAAAGGAAACATAATAAAGATACATAAAGTAAATCATAATTGGTAATGGCAAACTTAGCTCTTGGTTGAAGGATAGCTGACAATTTGCAGGAGTTCACAAATAACTGGTTTTCAATGATAGCTTTCAAAGTAGTAAACACTAAGATACGAGCAAAGTGCAAAACAACGAACATAAGAAACATGATTGAATAAATCATCATATGAATGAATGAGACACAACAACTCAAAATACTTGCTGAGATAGAAGGGAATAGGTTTACTGACTCAACTTAAAAAATTAAAAGAAAGGCCCTTCGCAGAGGGAAGCAGGGATTTCAAGTTTCATAAAGAGCTTCCAAAAATTATGGTACTTATTAGCTTTCAGCTCTCAGTGCCCCTATCATAAGCATATTTAGGTGATTAAGGTTAAACTGATCAAATATGAGGATATGCTTGACAAGTTGTAAGTTGAAAATCTCATGTCAGAGCTGCTTCTCATGCTACTCAAGTTTAGTTACTTGTAAGTTCTTGTCATAGTAAGTACATGTGTATCATAGAGAACCGCCAACGGGGTACCCCTTGCCCGATGATACGGAAGGATCCCCATATCAAAATGACAAGGCAAGAAGACAACGAGCATCTCAGCAATCTTCTTATATACCATGGGAAAATGGTGCTTTTTTCTCTCTTTCCTCTTTTCTCATATCTCTTTTTTTCTCTCTACCTCTTTTTATAAGAAGAATGCTTCATAGATGCTCATTATGATTACGCTGCAGGTTTCCACCATGACAGCATGCATTAGACCAGCGGCCCAAGCGTTTCTCTAACACACATACATAACTCCATGGACTTACAAGCTCCCTTTTCATTTCACACCGACGACATCCATAGACAAAAGAGCATGATATCAACTAGGTACAATGTACCGGTGCAATGTTGAAAGTGTTCCCCATGACAACATGGTTCTGCTAATTCACAACTTACAAAGCGCAAGCATATATGCAACATAGATGGGCACAATGGTTCAAGTTTATTAAGTGCAAGAAAGTAAAGTGTGCCATCAAGTTTGTGAGAGCTTTAATCACTAAATTTCACATAACAAGTTTAATTCGGAAGGTAGATAAAAACATGAATATACTTGGAATAGCAATAATGCTAATAGGTAGGTATGGTGGACACAAATGGCATAGGTTTTGGTTTAAGGATTGGATGCACGAGAAGAATTCCCTCTCAGTACAGGTTTTTGGCTAGCAAGGCTGGGTAGCAAGTATAAGAGTTGAAGGAAACAAACAAACATACAAGTGATAAAAACAAACATGCAATCTTCCTTGGAAGCACAAAAGATCTTAACTAGAGAATACTAATGCTTATGATCAAATCAAGAAACAAAGATGATGAAATTATATTTCTTTAGAGTACTTTTATCTTTTTCATTCATGACGAGGGTTTAACTCATCAATGCCCATTGTTACGGACTTGGGTTTTGGAGAAGGAGGGAGCGCTAGAGACATCTATTGGCTAGCAAACAAGCACACAGGGGACAAAGGATTTACCTAGGTTCAGGCCTCGTAGAGGTCCCTACTCCTGCTTGTCTGCTCGTGGAATTATCGAAGGAGTCAAACGTTACAAGGGTGTGCAGATGCAATCTGGCGAGGGTTGTGGAAACTAGGGTTGCGTGTGTCCTCCTCGCCACCCCCTCCTAGCCTTTATATAGATAGGCTAGGTCTCGGGTAGCAGGTCGAGTCGGTTACAAGTTAGGGTTTTCCCCTTCAAACTTTCTATCTTTAGCTTCTTCTTGTCCTTCAAGCAATCAAGATTCCGCAGGTTACTCGAGTCCTTTCATCTGGGACTTGGCGACACCATGGGCCTGTACGTATTTGGACCGTATATACCAAGCTCGAGTACCTGTAGGGTATACACACGTCAGTAGCCCCCGAGTGTCCAGTGGAATCGCAGATTCAACTGGGGACTTTTTTGAAGTCTTCGATTGCCTGAACGAGTACGTTTTCGACTACTTTTATTTATGTCATAGGGATTGTTGATATACGTGCCTGATATAACCAAAGTATCGGTATCAGTTAACCACCTTAGGGTGAAACAATGCAACCTACTCGAATTCGAGTCCCCGGACTCGAATCCGGAAAAGTGTTGGCGTAATTCGACTCAGGCCGCGGAGGTCTTACAGGAGTTGAATTCCAGTTATATGGGTGTGAGCACTCGACGCGTCCGTCAAGGCATGTTCATCGTGCCTGTAGGCACGGATATATTTTTGGTAGTGCGCAGTTAAATGCGTTGCCAGGCCTTATTCAGGTCTTACCTTCACGCTTTAAGCGCGGCATCCGAATTTTATCATTGCGGAGACGATTCGGGCGACCTAGGAGACGTAGTCTCTTTGTAGGGAAAATTATGAGGCGGTGTCGCCATGAGCTGCGAGTGCGGATGTTATCAACACACAGTTTTTACACAAATAATCATAGGGTGCGCGACCAGCGCTCCCTATGGGAGTAGCCCCCCGAGTGCCTGGTTGAGTCGAAGACTCAGGTAGGGACTAAAGAACTTTTGCGACTGCTGTCGTCTTTTGCTTGTCTGTTTCAGTCGAAGACTTAGGCAAGGACTAAAACACTTTTGCGACTGCTGTCGTCTTTTGCTTGCTTGTTTCAGTCGAAATTGTTTCCGGCGCTCCCTATGGGAGTAACCCATGTCCGTAATCGAACCGTGTTTCGAGTGGTTGGGTTTGATTGTGATTGCCCACATTCCTTTAATAAGAAAATAGAAAATCGTAGGGTGCGCGACCAGCGCTCCCTATGGGAGTAGCCCCCGAGTGCTTGGTGGAGGCGAAGACTCCAACAAGGACTAAAGTAGTCGAAGTTTTCTGCTGCGTAGCTTTGATGACGTCAGTGCTGATGCTTGTATGACCTCAGTTGCCCGTGTGAGCGAGTTTGACGGGACTTGACGAGCGGTGGGTCCCACCTCCTGACTTTGATTTGACTGGGCGTGCGTAATCTTATTTTTAACAGCGCCTCCTCGATTTCCGCGCGTAATGGGAGAAGGGGGGACAGTTCGCGCTTCCTCTTCTCCACGTGTCCAACGCGATGCGTGCCACGTGTCCGGTAGGGTTTTTCTGAGCCGTTGGATTGCATCTTCCAGGGGTTAAGTAGCGGCACGACGACGGTAATTTTCCATCTTCGCTATTTCTTCCTCGCTGCCATCGGCATTGCTGCTAGTCTTCTGCTTTTCCCTGCGCTCGTCTCCTCCACAGCGCTAGACCACCTCCGCTCGTTTCCAAGCTACTTTCTGCACTCTCATCGCTGCCGCGTAATGGGGAAAAAGAAAGGAGGCGCTGCCGCTGATTCCGCGGCCACCGTCGCCACGGGGAAGAAGAAGGGTGGCTCCGTTGCTACGGGCACCAGCGCCGCCGCCGGCGGGAAGAAGGTCGTGGGGACCCGCGTGACCAATGATGCATGGCGCCCCTCCATCATCAAGGCGTCGGATCTCTGTCTTCTTCGCCAAGAGGGAGCTATTCCTACAGCAGTCGCCGATGCGCGCGTCCTCGGCGGTGAGACCATTCCTGCTCCTCCCGCTGGTTTTCGAGTGATGTTTCTCGCATTCGTCATTCGCGGTCTCTCCTTGCCTCTCCACCCCTTTCTTAGGGGTCTTCTTTGTTTCTATGGGCTCCAGCTCCATCAGCTGTCCCCGAATTTGATTCTCCACATCACCTGCTTCATCACCCTTTGCGAGTGCTGGCTCGGAATTGAGCCACACTTTGGTCTTTTCAAGCGCTTGTTTAAATTGAAGCGTCAGTCCGCATCTGGCTCTTTAGTTTATGACGTAGGTGGTTGCGGAATCCACGTCGACCCATCCGCCACCTACTTCGATATCAAGCTCACCAAGTCCGTCCAGGGATGGAGGGACAAATGGTTCTATGTCCGTGATCAGAAGGCCGAAGATGAGCACTTTGGACTCGCGCCCTTCGATCCCGCGACTCCCTGCAAGAAGATGCGTTCTTGGAAGAATGTAGTGATGCCTGGCGAACTTGCGGAGACAGACGTGCTATATCAGCGCGTCTGTGACCTCGAGAGTCGCATAGGCGCAGAAGAGGGAGGCTGCGCCCTTATCAGAACTTGGCTGCGCCGTCGCATCCAGCCTCTCCAAGCTAGAGTCCATCCCATGTTTCAATGGGGTGGCGTTGATGATACCACTCGCGTGTCTGCCGATTGCATGTCCGCGAGTGAGGTGGATAAGAGGGTTCGATTGGTCACGAAGTACACTGTCAAGGATGTGCTTCCGAGTGAACCAGTCGTTCCTCCTTTTGATGCTTCGAATCCCCCTCCCGAGGTACAGTTGTGCTACGCAGTAGCTTATTTGCACGATTGCTTTTTTTGTTGCTTACTTATGCCTTTTGCCGATCTTTGCTGTTTGTATGCAGGATTGGGCGGTGTTGCCCTGTATGCCTCCTCTTCCCGAGGGGATTATTCCTGGCGAAGCTTTGGAAGAGGACGAGTCTGAATTGACTGTCCCTTCTGACGTAGAAGAGGAAGCCCCCGAGTCCGAGAGTCCGGATACTCGCAAGCGTTCGCGCAGCGAGGATTTAGACGTGTCGACTCCTTCGACTCCAGAAGGCACGGCTGTTGGCGCGGAGTCGCCAATTCCAGCCGTTCCTATGAGGGTTGTGGCACCGTCTTCTCGCAAGAAGATGCGATTGCCCAAGGAGTCTTCATCAGAGTCGGCGGAGGCCACGTTTGATCTTGACAAGTTTGACTGGTAAATTTGCTAGTTCATTCATTCTTTTCTGTTGTCTTCTTGTTGGCTTTGCCCTAGAGTTTGCCCTTTCTCAGTGTGGATTTGATCTTGTAGTCAAGAGGCGTCGTCATCTTCTGGCGGCGTCGAGTTTTTGAAAGAATTGGGAGTCGCGACCTCAAGGGCCAAGGTGGAGGTTGAGCATGCTCCTTCTCCTGCTGCGGCGGCCCACTCCGGGCACAATTCTTCGAGCTCTCCTCACGTAGGGGAGCATCGAATGGTTGCTCGGATGACAGTTCAACAAACTTCTTCGGAGTCACTAGAGGACCATGTAAGTATATCTTTCCTTCTTTTTAGTGTGGCAGTCAACGACTTCTGTTGCCCTCTCTGATTCCTGTTTTTGTGCGACAGTTCCTTGTAAAGGAAGCCACGCAAGTAGCGGAGCAGGTGATGGCGATGGGTCGCCAGCATGCAATGCTGGAGACGCGTCACCGCGTTGTCGAAAGTGAGTGTTCTACACTTATTCTTTTTCGTCTTCTCCTTTTTTGGTATAGTCGACTGATAGTCAACCTTTGATTGCCATGTAGCTAAGCATAACACGTTGCTGCGCAATGTCGCCACCTTGGAAAAGACATTAGCTGCAGCTGTGAAGGGGCGCGACGAGGCAATCGCGGCTTGTGATGATGCACAGAAGCGCGAAGAAGATCTACGTGCCTCCTTTGCGGCCAGGGAAAAGTTGTTCGAGGAGCAACTATTCTCAGTCGCCAAGGCCCTCTCAGGTACCTTTGATGGTAGACATTTTGTTGTTGTCCTTCTATGTATCTAGAGTTTTGCCGATGGCGCTGGAGGTTTGATCCATGTGTGTGTTTTCTGTGCAGATGCTGGTGACATGAGCTTTGACCCGCAGGCCCTTCGTCACAATGACGCTCTGGCAGGCGCGGTGTCTGCAATCGAGGACCGAAGCGCTGCCATCCAAGATACATTGTCTAAGGCCAAGGTCGCCCTCAGTCGCCTCCGGGAGGAGTTGATGCCGAAGGCGGAGCTGGTCGATAATATGGACGAGCTGGCGGAGTCACTCGCCGGGGGTGTGCATGCCACCTACAAGAACTCCCTCCGCGCGGCTGGCGCGGTCACTCGCCATGGTGCAAGCCCATGGAGTCGAGGTAGATCCCTCTGCGGTGTCGAAGGCGATGCCTGTTGGTGTAGATGGTCAGCAGGTAGTCTTTGCTCCTTTCGCGACTCCCTGTGCCAAATATGGCCATTCCTTGATAAATACCGTTGCCAAGTATTCGGAGGAGCTCCAACGTGCGAAGAAGGCGGCGAAAGCTTCGGCCTCAGGGGCCGGCAGAAAGTCAGTGGCATCTGATACTGACATGGACTTGATGAAGCCTCTGAATCCGTCGAAGTCGAAGAAGCCAGCTGCTCTGTAGTTAGCTTGTTGTAATAGTTCATGAGTTGCCCTTTTGGTCTAAGAACATGCCTGCTGGCGAGTGTGTTTGCGAACACTTATGCTTATCTTGAATGCATCTATTCCCCTTGCCTTTGTGTTAATTTGGTCGCCTTATTTGCCTCTGCCTTGACTTGTGGTAGGGTACGTCAAGTGATCCTGTGGGGGGAACCCAGGACTCGCCATCTCTTGGTGAGACAGTGGCACCACCGCGCTCCAGGGTAGAGGAGCTATCCTTGCTGTCGCGACTTCGTGACCACGTGAAGCAGCTGGAGCGTGAGTTGCCCCTGATCCGCGGTAACGCAGACGTCTGGAAGTCGAAGGCGGAAAAGGCCACCGCCCGCGAGCAATATCTGCTTGGCGAGGTGACGCAGCTAGGCGACCAGTTTAAGTGTTAGTTTGCTCATTCTCATCTTTTCCTTTGTAGTTAGTCGCAACGGTACGTTGTACTCATGCTGTTGATGCTGCTTCGTGTAGTTGTTAGTGCACGCCATCCGCAGGAGGAGAAGGATAGGATTGCCATTCGCCTTCATGATCTCACCTAGGAGCAACTTCAAGAGAGTGGATACTTCTGGGTAGATCATGATCGTGCGACTGCGTTGGCGACCCTGCAGGATCGCGGCTCGCGAGTGCTGCTCTTCTTGAAGAAGTCACAGTCTTCCTTGAAGAACATTTATCGGGTGATGTTTTCACTGGACGACACTCCATCAAGCCTGCTGGCTCTTCTTGCCAAATTTCAAGATCTGTTCGCAATTCACGAGTGCGTGAGGCAGCAGTTGGTGGCTGGTGCCAAGGCTTCCCTCTCAATGGTGCGATTGCACAGGCCTGACGTGGATGTCGCCACCATTGCCTCTGGACTGCCAGCTGGATCTGCCTGGAATATGGTACCGCATTATCAGGAGGTGGACCGTCCAGCAGAGGAGATCGTCGACTTCTTCGAGGAACAAACCAACGTTCTTCTGTTGCAATAGTAGCCCAATTTGTATCCTGCACATAAGTGTCTTTGTGTTGTAAACTTCATATATATATTTGTATATAATTTATTGTTGAACGTGTACAAATAGCTTTGTAAGCGTAAGGTGCGTTGCACTATGCGAGTCCTTTTCGTTAGCCTGGCCATCTTTTTCTTGGTCCCTTTGTCAACCTGCCAGGTAAGTTGCAGCTGGGTTGGGTTTGTGTTAAGGGGATCGATTGATGTGCCAGCTACTCAGGATATCGTGTTTTGGTTGGAAGAACAGATGTGTATAGGGTGGCGCAGCCCCCGAGTATATAAATTGAAAAAGTAAAAGAGAACATAGAGTTTTGGGGCACTTAGCTTTTATTTATTCGAAGAACAGTGTGAGGTACAATGTGTGGCTAAGTAGCCTTGGCTGAGTAGCCTTATTTGTGATGTAAAAAGTAAAACGACTAAGGGTAGAAGCGTCGTAGCTGTGCGACGTTCCAGGGGTTGGAGTATGCGACTCCTGTGTCTAAATCTTTAAGGCGATAGGCGCCACCTGGGATTACTTCTGTAATCACGTACGGTCCTTCCCAGGGGGACTCGACCTTGAGATGCCCCTGCTGCTTTACTCGCAAGACCAGGTCACCTTCGACGAAGGATCTGGGGAGAAACCTCCTACTGTGGTAGTTGCACAGGTTCTGCTGGTAGATCGTGGATCTTTCTGCGATGATTTCTCTTGCTTCGTCAAGGAGGTCGACGGAGTCTTCGAGTGCGAGGGATGATTCCTATTCGCTGTAGGCGACCACGCGTGGCGCTTTGTACCGTACTTCGGTGGGTAGCACTGCCTCTGCTCCGTGCACCATAAAGAATGGCGTGTAGCCCGTGGCGCTGTTTGGAGTTGTACATAGGCTCCAGAGTATGGATTGCAGTTCATCCGGCCAGCAGCCCGCAGCTTGTTCGAGTGGTCCGAGGAGTCGCTTCTTGATGCCTCTACAGACGAGCCCGTTTGCCTTTTCCACCTGACCGTTGGTTTGTGGATGCGCTACTGAGGCGTAGCTGATGTTGATCCCTAGGTTCTCGCAGAATTCTTGGAACTCCTTAGATGTGAAGTTCGTCCCGTTGTCGGTGATGATGCTATGTGGCACCCCGAAGCGGTAGACGATAGACTCAAAGAATTTGACTGCGCTGTGCGCGGATTGGTTGGTTACTGGCATGGCCTCAATCCACTTGGTGAATTTGTCGATTGCGACCAAGAGGTAGACGTAGCCTCCTCGCGAGGACCTTGGAAGCTTGCCGACCATGTCGAGCCCCCATTGCGCGAAGGTCCAGGCCAGTGGAATAGGCCGTAGTTCTGCGCCTGGTGCGTGTGGCTTGTCCGCGAATCGCTGGCAAGCATTGCATTTTTGGACGATGTCCTTGGCGTCGCGCATGGCCGTAGGCCAGTAGAATCCAGCTCGTAGAGCTTTGTCAACAAGGGCGCGACTGCTAGCGTGGTGCCCGCAGGTCCCTTCATGGATGTCGAGGAGAACTGCTCTTCCATCGGCCATGGAGACGCATCGCTGTAGCACTCCTATGTTTGTACAGTTCGCCGTTGATGACGGCGAATGCCTTGGAGCGCCGCGCGATGTGCCACGCATCTGTCGGATCGTCTGGTAGCCTCTTGCTGAGGAGGTACGTGATGTACGGCTGCGTCCATGATTGCTCAATCAACATGACGCTCATTGGTCCTTCGAGTCCGGTGTCCAGCTCGAAGTCATCAAGTGCCATGGGCTCATTGGTTGGCGTAGCCCTCGAGTCCGTTGCTGCGCTTGTTTTTTTCTCTACGGCCTTTGGCTTGATGGAGCGTTCGCATATGCGCTCAAGAAATACCCCAGGTGGTATGGGGGCGCAGGTAGAGCCTATGTTGGCGAGTGCATCCGCCTCCTCGTTGCTTTTGCGACCTACGTGTCGCAACTCGCAACCATCAAAGTCTCCCTCGAGTGTATCGTAGAGGTCGCGGTACGCGATCATGTTGTCGTTCAGTGCGTCGCACTCGTCCATTGTTTGGTTGACGACCAGCTTGGAGTCGCCATATATGATGAGCCTCTTGGCGCCGCAAGCTTTTGCCATCCTCATCCCGTGCAACAGAGCCTCGTATTCAGCCTCATTGTTTGAGGCTGTGAACTGCATTCGCATGATATATTTCAGCTTGTCCCCTTGAGGAGATGTCAGTATGACACCTGCGCCTGCTCCGCCTTTCCGCTTGGACCCATCGAAGTGCATTGTCCAGAGGTAGGACATATCTGGCTTATCTGGGAGTTGGTTTTCCATCCAGTGCACGAGGAAGTCACGGAGAACTTGCGACTTGATTGCGTCGCGCTTTTCATATGTGATGTCTCGTGGAGACAGTTCTATTCCCCAAAGCGCGACTCTCCCCGTGGCATCAGGGTTATTGAGGATATGTCCCAACAGGGCGTCGCTGACTACCACGATTGGGTGTTCCTGGAAGTAGTGGTGCAGTCGCCGGGCAGTCATGAAGACGCCGTACGCCAGCTTCTGGTACTGCGGGTACCGCTGTTTTGTTGGCGTGAGGACCTCGCTGAGGTAGTATACCGGGCGTTGTACGCCATGGACCTTGTTTTCCTCAGCCCGCTCGACAACGAGCACTGTGCTGACCACCTGGTTGGTGGCGGAGATGTACAACAATAGTGGTTCTCTTTCTCGTGGAGTCACCAGCACTGGCGAAGTGGATAGCAGGCGCTTGGGATCTTCGAATGCCTCTTGTGCTTCATTGGTCCACTCGAATTTTTCTGCTTTGCGGAGGAGCTGGTAGAAGGGCAGCGCCTTTTCACCCATCTGACTGATGAATCGACTGAGTGCCACGATTTGTCCGGCTAGTTGCTGGACGCCTCTTATGTTCTTTGGCTTCTCCATGGCCAGTATGGCTTTTATCTTTTTCGGGTTTGCCTCGATCCCTCTTGCGGAGATGAGATACCCGAGTAGCTGCCCAGATGGTACGCCGAAGGTGCATTTGTCCGGATTTAGCTTAATCCGGTAGCGATCAAGGTTGGCGAAGGTTTCGCGCAAATCGTCGATTGGAGAGGCTTCCTCCTTGGTCTTGATTACTATGTCGTCGACATAGACTTGGATGTTGCGACCCAGTTGCTCCTTGAGGCAAGCCTGCATGCACCGTTGGTAGGTGGCTCCTGCATTTTTAGCCCGAAGGGCATTGTGTTGTAGCAGAACACACCAAAGGGCGTTGTAAACGCTGTTTTCTCCTGGTCTTCCTCCTTCATTCGAATTTGATTATAGCCTGAGTAGGCATCGAGGAAGCAGAGGCGCTCGCATCCAGCGGTAGAGTCGATGATCTGGTTGATCCGTGGCAGCGGGAAGTGATCCTTTGGGCAGTGCTTGTTTAAAGAAGTGAAGTCCACGCACATCCGTAGGATATCCGTGTCCTTTTTTGGTACCAGCACCGTATTGGCAAGCCAAGTACTTTCCTTGATCTCGCGTATGAACTTGGCCTCGAGGAGTCTGTTGATCTCCATTCCGACTGCCTGCGCTCGTGGCTCAGACAGTCGCCTGATTGTTTGCTTGACTGGCCTTGCGTTGGGGTTGACGTTGAGTGCGTGCTCGGCGAATTCCCTGGGAACTCCTGGCATGTCTGCAGGACACCAGGAAAAAATTTCCTAGTGCTCACAGAGGAATTCGACGAGCGCGAGTTCCTATGCGGGACTCAAGTTGTTGGCGATGAGGGCCGTCTTGGCGGGATCCGATGGATGGACCTGTACCTTCTTTGTGTGCACGGATGAGTCGAAGGAGAGATCAAGTGAGCTTGGCCTACTCAAGGGAGGCAGACTGTTGTCTATCGTCTGTTTCAGTCTTGCGAGTTCCTCCTGCATGCCGAAGGACTGGGAGATTCTGTTGAATTCCCTGTCACAAGCATCAGATTGCTCAAAGTTCCCGTTGATCGTTATGGCGCCGTTGGGTCCTGGCATTTTCATCTGCAGGTAGGCGTAGTGGGGCACCGCCATGAACCTAGCGAACGCGACGCGCCCGAGGATGCAATGGTATTGTGAGGGCCAGTCGACGACTTCGAAGTCGATGCGCTCACGCCAGAAGTTCTTTGGCGTGCCAAAGATGACGTCGAGGTTGATTTTTCCCAGGGGGTATACGCCTTTCCCTGGGACAATGTCGTGGAACGTTGTGTCCGATGCCTCCAAGCAGGTTAGAGGGATCCTCATTGCTCGCAAGGTACTCACGAATATGAGGTTGATGCCGCTTCCGCCATCCATGAAGACGCGACTCATGTCGAAGCCTCCAATTTGTGCCTCGAGCACGAGAGGGAAATGACCTGGGCGAGGTACCTAAGGCGGGTGGTCGCGTTTGTCAAAGGTGATGCACGACTCACTGCCACTGAGGTACTCAGTGGTGGATGGTGGCGAGTGCATGGCCAGGTTGACTTGGCGAGTGATGGCCTTCTGCACCCTGTTAGAGGGGCGCCCCTTTTGTATCATCATGGTACCCATGGCCCGTGGGTATGGTTCGCCCCCGTTGTGCTGGTCCGGTGCGGCTCCGTTCGGGGGTGGCCTAGGTGGTGGTGGTGGCGCGCCATGTGCCACGGTGCCTGGAGCGGCTCTGTAGCCTCTTTTGACTGCATTGCGGTTCATCCGAACTAATCCCTCGTGTAGTTTGAGGAACTCGCGGCAGTCCTTGAGGAGGTGGCTGGACTTTCCCTTGCCATTATGCTTTTCGATGTAGAAATGTACCATGCATGGCCTGGATAATTTTTCCTAGATGGAGGTCGCGGGTGCCTCATCGCGACCGCGGCGTTGCCACACTTGCGTGGTTTTCCCGGAGTCGCGGTATCCGCTGTTGCGGTTGTCGTCGCGTCTATCGGCGTAGCCGGCTGCGACCATGTTGTCATCGTCGCGATCATCATAGATGCGCATGCGACGCTTGCCCCGGAGGCCGTGTCTTCGTTCGAGTTCTGCTTCCTCGTCAGAGTGGGCGCGATTCTTCATCGAGTCTTCTCCATCGGCCCACAGATTCGCGATCTCCATCAGGTGGTCGATGGTCTGGGGCTTTGAGCGGCCTAGCTCCTCCCTGAGTTCCATGCGGCAGACACCACCGTTGAATGCATCAATTGCGTGGTCTTCCGAGATGTTCTCCGCGGAGTTCTTGATGATGGACCACCTTTGGATGTAGGAGCGCAGCGATTCGCCAGATCTTTGCTGGCAGCATCTCAGTTCTTCGATTGAGGCGGACCGTTTGTACGTGCCCTTGAAGTTGCGCATGAAGCTATAGACCAGCTCATCCCAACTGTGAATGGATCCACGTGGGAGGTTATTGATCCATGCCCGGGCGGCGCCCTGCAGCTGTAGCTGCAAGCATTGCATGGAAGTACTTCGACTGCATCCGTGTAGCCTGACGGAGGAGATGTGGTCCTCCAGCCAGATCTTGGGGTCCTGCAGACCGTCAAATTTCGGGTTCTCCGATGGGAGTTTAAACCCTTTAGGCATTCGCTTCTGCCTAATGGATCTGCTGAAGCATCTGGCGCCACAGAGCTCCCCATCTTCCTCTTCCGAGTCAGTCGACTGAGCATGTCGTGCCCTTGACTTGTCAATCTTGCGCTGCGTGAGGTCGTTGCGCGCATCATAGTCGCGATCGTGTCGCCGTGAGCGACGGCGTCGAGACAGGTCATGATTGTCATCGCTGGATGAGGGCGAGGCGTAGCGCTTTGTCCTTTTTTGGGTCTGGTACCGGCTCCTTATCGAGGGCGGCCTCGATTAGCTCCAAACCCGCAATCGTAGATAGGTGCATGGCAGTTCGGGGATCTCCAGCTAGCGGCTGGTTATTGAGGAGGTACATGGTGGCTGCTGTCACCGCAGCCTGCGGTGTCCTGGGAACCACGTTGCCTCTCGTGTCGACTGTCATAGAGCCGAAGTCGAGGACTTTCGCGGCCTCTATGCGCTCTTGCTCGGTGAGGTGATCCATCCGCGACTGCCTCTTCTTGGCGAGGTACTCGTTTCCTGTTGAGGAGGATCCTCCGTAGGAGGAGAGCCCAGCGCGACGAAGGCTTGACTCATCCGCTGCCTTTTTACGCGCCTCAAGTTGCGCGATTACTTGTTTTTGGCGCTTGAATTCTTCTTTTAGGAGCCAGTGGTAGCCCATCAGCAGTTCCTGCAGGGACCCAAAGGGTAGAGGTGCACCTCGTAGGGCTTCGCGGCAGCGCTCCCACTCTTGCTCATTGAGCTTGATTACGACGCGCTCACCGGTTTGCTCATTGATTATGCTGGGAGGTTCGACTGCACCCCCATTGGCGCCGTTACCGCCGTTGCCACCATTGCCACCGTTGGGTGGATCGGTGCCATTGCCGGTGTTACCGCCATTGCCGCAATTGGCGGAGGTGTCGCCTGCGTTAATGACGGCGCACATGAAGTGATTGGGGAAGCTGTTGCTTCCACAACTTTCAGATTCGGAACCGTAGGTTCCATCTTCTATGGCTAGATCGCTTAGATCGGAGTCGCGACTGCTGTCGCTTATCGTGTTCCCGACTGCCACCGGAGCATTGAGCTCGCTGAGGGTGCCGATCGATGGAGGGAACCATGATGCCGGGGCAATCGCCGGTGATGTCGGTTGATCAGGCATGCGAAGCGTGCCCATCTGACCAACTTGGAAGCGGAAGCTCCCAATCGCCAGGCTGATTCCGTCGCCCACGGACTCGAAGGCCGGGCGGGTGGCCGGTGTGTGGACGGTGAAGTCGAAGGCGCCGAAGAGCTAGCGAATCTCCGCTATTGCGGAGTTGTAGATCGCAGTTGATGGGGCCGAAGAAGCCGCAACATCAGCACTCCCAATTCCCACAGACGGCGCCAATTGACGAGGGTTTAACTCATCAATGCCCATTGTTACGGACTTGGGTTTTGGAGAAGGAGGGAGCGCTGGAGACATCTATCGGCTAGCAAACAAGCACACAGGGGACAAAGGATTTACCGAGGTTCAGTCCTCGTAGAGGTCCCTACTCCTGCTTGTCTGCTCGTGGAATTATCGAAGGAGTCGAAAGTTACAAGGGTGCACAGATGCAATCTGGCGAGGGTTGTGGAAACTAGGGTTGCATGTGTCCTCCTCGCCGCCCCCTCCTAGCCTTTATATAGATAGGCTAGGTCTCAGGTAGCAGGTCGAGTCGGTTACAAGTTAGGGGTTTCCCCTTCAAACTTTCTATCTTTATCTTCTTCTTGTCCTTCAAGCAATCGAGAGTCCGCAGGTTACTCGATTCCTTTCATCTGGGCCTTGGCGACACCGTGGGCCTGTACGTATTTGGACCGTATAAACCAAGCTCGAGTACCTGTAGGGTATACCCACGTCAATTCAACTCTCAAAAATAGTGTTGCTACTGACCGAGCCAGGGTTGCCAAAACCAACTAAATTAACTCAATGACCCCAAAATGATACCAATACTAACAACAAGATCAATTATATAATAGCAATTGAAAACTAATATAAGATATGCAAAAGAGTAAATGATAGAACTTCTCATTAATATTTCATAACGGCAACTCACACTAAGGGATACATATCTAACGAGAGAGGGGACACTTCCACAATGCAAACCATCCTACATGATAACTTCTCTATTCATGATATGACTGTACTAAAAAGGTAAAAAGATAGAAGATAGTGATGTGATATTGCGGCACTCCCCCACGCTTGGAACAAACCAAGGGGATGCCAAAACCTGATGATGAATTACTCCTTCGTTGGTGGTGGTATTCTCTCATCATTGTCCGACTTCCAAGGTAAAGGCTCCCCATCAACAAAAGACATCCTGGTCTCCATCATCCTGAAACTAGCAGTAGCACTTATGCGTTTAAACCTAACCTCATACTCACAATTTTGATTTTGAACATCATAGAGCTATGCTTGCAGTTGGTTGGTTGTTTGGTGGAGTGAGAAAATTTCATCCTTAAGCTCAGCAGTCTCCTTTTGGTACTCGGCGATGAGTTCGGAACAAATCTTATGGAGGATATCCACTTCACGTTCCGCCATTTTCTTATACCTAAAGACTTCCTGCTCCAGCACTTCCATCCTGTCCTCCAAACTTCCTTCACCTTTAGGGCCTTGAACCTCTTTTATACGTACCTCCCCATCTTCAAGCAACAACTCCTTAGGATGAATCTTCAGCTCACGCATGTATGGGTTGATGATATCCGCTGAGGAATCTTCCTTGGCTGATCCAGAGGAAGACATTGTGGCTCCAAAACTGGGACTCTTCCTGTCAGAAACAAATCGAAACGAAAACACGATATACGAACCTCGGGGGATCCAGGATATTATATATTATGAATTTTTACAACAAAAGGAAGGTACTGGGAGAAAACGGGTCGGAGACGGAGTCCGGGGCGGCCACACCACCTAGTGGCGTGGTCAGGGGTGGTGTGAGCCACCCAGGCTCCGTTTCCGTCCCTCCTTCGCTCGGTAGCTTTCCTTGTTTGATAAAAACTGCAAAAATATAACTGGACTGAATTTTCGCGGAACTTTTCTTACCAGAACTGTTACCTATTCGAAAACGGACTCTGCAGGTATCTGGACTTGGTATTTAGTACATTATTCCGGAGTCACCGCTTGAATAACATCAATATCTTCATCTTCATACTCATATTTCTTGAGTCATGAAAGCTTTCACTTTCTTATGACACCATTTTCTCCACTAACCTGGAAATTTCTTTCACACAAAACTTCACACAGTTCTCATTAGCAACATTAGTATAAGAGAAGTGATAAAACCTTTTAGGTCTAATTTCAACTGAAATCCATCAAAACATAAACTATTGAAACAACTCCTTCCGAAAGTCCAAAAGAATTCAAAAAAGGAAATCGATTTAAGAGGCAAATGTAAGAGTGGTCAAAATCTGTCAAAACTGACCAGCAAGCAAAGATCAATTTTTTAGGAAATCTTCTGTTGCTCAAATCAAAAAGTGCAAAACTAACCAAAGTTGAACAACAATCTGGGGCAGAAGCACGAAATATTACAGATCAAACCGAAGTACAGAGATTTCTCACGAATTTTTACGGTGAAGCACAAAAATCTGTTTCGGGACAGCAACTTCCCCAAATATTACTTCTCTCTCTTTAGGGGTTGATATTGACACAAAAACCAAACAAAAAGGATAAGGAGAGGTTATTACCAAAGTAATAACTTCCAAGACTCAAACAAATAAAAACAAACTGAAAGCACAACTATATTGGGTTGTCTCCCAAAAAGCTCTTTCTTTATAGCCATTAAGATGGGCATGATAATTTTGATGATGCTCACTTAGGAATATGAATTGAAGTAAAAGAGAGCATTAAGAAGCAAAAATACACATGTTTAAGTCTAACCCACTTCCTATGCAAGGGGATTTTGTAGGCAAACAAATTGTTGAAACCAAAGGTTACTAGCATAGGAAGGCAAAACAAGTGCAACATAAAGATTTTTAGCATAAAGTGAGGAAACTTAATATTATTGAGATGCATAAGAACACTTTTCCCTATCTCATAATAACTTTCAGTATCATGCATAAACTTAACAATATAACTATCACAAGAACCATCGTAGCAATGATCACTTATTCTAAGAGAAATACAGGAATACTAGTTCTCATAACACTGATTTGTGAAACAATTTCAGAGGTATCCTTACAAAGGATAGTGTGTCCCTCTTCTACATATTTAGTGACAAAGTCTTTCACATTTGCTACCATAGGTTCATCATCCATTTGTTTATCAGGTTCAACAGCTTTATTTGTACTTTCATTTACCATACTAGCTATCATAGAATGTTCCTTTATCTTAACTGGGAAAGGCATTTTCGCAATGTAAGGTTCGGGTAAAACATGATTAGCAGAAAAAACTTCAGTATTTCTTACAGGAACACTATTAGCAATATCTTTATAAGGTTCATGATACTTATTCCACTTCTTTTTAGGAACTTCAATATAGGAAGCAAAAGCCTTAAAATAAGTTGCAATAGCTTGAGAGTCTAGACCATAAGCATTTTTAATATTTTGAAAGTCATCAGTTCCCGTAAAAGATTCAATGCATTCATAATCATAATTTATACCTGACTTTCTTCCTTTATCATTCTCCCATCCTTCAGCATTGTCTTGAATACGGTCTAGAAGATCCCATTGAGCTCCTTCTTCCATGCGTGTAAATGATCCAACACAAGAAGCATCCAATAAATCCTTGTCATGAAGAGAAAGTCTTGCATAAAAGTTATTGATAATAATATTGTTGGGGAGCTCATGAATGGGACATTTGAGCATTAGTAACTTCAATCTCCCCCAAGCTTGAGCTGTACTCTCTCCATTAAGAGGCCAAAAGTTATATATTTGATTCCGATCTTTATGAATCTCACTAGGAGGATAAAATTTAGAATAGAAGAGAGGCACTATTTCCTCCCATTCAAGAGATTGACCATTCTTAAACACATTATACCATTCCTCATCTCTTCCTTTCAGTGATAATAAGAATAAATTCTTCTTGACTTGATCTGTTGTAATACCTGCACACTTGAACAACCCGCAAAATTCGTGTATAAAGAGCAAATGATCACCGGGATGGACAATTCCATCTCCAACATAATAGTTATCCATAACACGATCAATAATTCTTGTAGGTATTTTGAAAGTATCATTCTCAGCAGGTGGTGGTTCATCTACTACCTTAGCAGTGGTAGTAGCATTACGAAATAAGAAACTCAGCGAATTATCCATAATGAAAATAAAGCAACTAACAGAAATAAACAATACTCACAGTAGAAGTTTCATTTACCAGTTCCAATCTCCAATAGCGCTTCACTCCCCGGCAACGGCGCTAGAAAATAGTCTTGATGACCCACAAGTATAGGGGGTGTATCGCAGTATTTTCGATAAGTAAGAGTGTCAAACCCAACGAGGAGCAGAAGGTGCTGGCTAGTGGCTTGGAGAAGGAATTCTCTGCAAATACTTAGTAAACGGATTTTTAGAGGTTTTTGATAATGCAAGTAAATAAAGTACGAGTAAATAAAAGACAATAAGAATAAATGCAGCAAGTGGCCCAATCCTTTCTTTGGCAAAGGACAAGCCGGTTGTATTACTTAAGATGACCAAACGTTCTCGAGGACACATGGGAATATCGTCAAGTGCTTTTGCTACATATAGTTGATTAATATTCTTTAGCTTGCTAAGTGTTGTGTGGGTGAACCTGTGCTAATGTACCGACCTTCCTAGGACTAATGCATACTTGTGATTATACCCCTTACAAGCATCACAAGTAAAAGAAAGTAATTAAGATAGAAATCTAACCACAGCTTTAAACTCTAAGACCCTAACATCCCTTGTGCAAGGGTTTCCTAACGGGGGTTCAGGTTTCTGTCACTCCAGCAACCCCTACAATTAGTAGACAAATACACAATGCATTCCCCTAGGCCCATATAGGTGAAGTGTCATGTAGTCGACATTCACATGACACCACTAGAAGAAGTACACCACAACTTAATTAACAAACCACTGAATCTCTCTCAACACAACTCCACTACTAACAACATGACTTCTCCCATGTCCTCAAGAACTAAATGAACTACTCACAAGACATCACATGGATCATGATTAGAGATGAAATAATGATGTATAACAATCTGAACATAACAATAATTCAATGGTTTCACTCAATAGCATCAACTACAAAGAGTAATCAACACCTAGAAAGTTTCCCCTAAGAACTACGCAAGATTCAACCCAATTGTTATAGCGGTATGATGGTGGTGATGATGGTGCTAGTGAAGATGTTGGTGGTGGTGATGATGATGATGATCCCGATGAAGTCTAGCTTGATGGTGATGTTGATGGCGATGATCTCCCCTCTCCGGGAAGGAATTCCCCCGGCAGAATTCTGTCTACCAGAGAGATCTTTCTCTCTCGGTGTTTTGCACCCTGCAGAGGCGGCATAATCTTTTTGTGGTCGCTCCCCGAGTCTTAGGGTTTTGGGAGGATAATATATGCCAGAGGGGAGAGCCGGGAGTGGACAAGGGAGGCCACACCACCTGGTGGCGCGGCCTGGGGTGGTCCGCACCAGGGGGTTGTGGGCCCCCTATGGCCCATCTCCACTCCCCCTTCTGGCAATCTTTGTCTTCTGGAAAAATAGGATTTTCCATGTATTTTAACGGATTTTCTGATCTTCGTGAATTTCGCCTCCAAACAACACCTTTTCCATCAGAATCCCGACTACAGTGGTCCATGCTCCAAAAGTCATCAACCATGCAAAAACAGATGAAATTACATAAGTATCATCTCTTAATATGCAATATATCAATGAATAATAGTAAATTATGATGTAGAATAGTGATGCAAAATGGACGTATCAATGATCCACAATGATTCAAGAGGACGGCCCAAGAAGCATCCGGTGAAAGCCTTAGTTATATTAGGAAAGGAAATATGAACCGACATTGTGTTGGTGTTGTAATCAAACATATGTAAACATATACGTATATGGCTTTGAGATCCGTCCTATTATATATAGGACAAGACAAGCCTATGAAGAGGTACCGAAAAACTCGCAAACGATCTATAATAGCTTTGTTCATCAATAATCAAGCGACTTCGACTCCTTGTTTGCTTGACATCTAACGAAATCCCCACCGTTCTCTTTTCCATGAAACCCTAAGTCCATAACCATGGGCATTGCCGAGGTTACCCCTCGTCAATGAGGATCTAGGTCTCTTACTCTTATGCTCACTGCCTAGTTCTTATGCACACTTTCATGATACAATATTATTGAGCCATGATGAACTAACCCTTGACGAAGTACAAGAGGCCCTCAAATAGAGGGAAAAGATGAAAACTATGGTGCAGGAAGATGGGTCGTCATCCAAGGCTAAAGCACTATAAGTTCGTGGCAGGACCTAGCAGAGATAGAACAACTATGGCGACAAATATAAGAGAAAGGATGGTAGAGGTCATTCAAAGTCCAAGGGAAAGGACAAGTTCTATAGGTATTGTAAGAAATCTAATTATCGTCGGATTGAAGACAAGTATGCCATGAGGGGGTCGTCAAGGCATGGTAAAAGGTGGGGTGTGAGACGTAGGGTTCTCTAGGACGGTGATCACACAAGCTTACCGAGGTTCAGATCCAACTGCAATGGACATATCCTACTCCTGCTAGCAATCCAGTATATCGACGGAGCCAAAAGTAACAACAGATTACAAGAGAGGTTTCGTCTGTCCAAGTTCTGGTTGTAGTGCGTGCCCTAAAGGCTGGTCCCTAGGACTGCTTATATAGTCATCTGACCTAGGGTTATAGGAGAGTCCTATCTGGCTACGATATAGATTCGGTACAATGTACATCTTGGACTACAAGTATTCCTACAAGCCTAAGTCAGTAAGTCTTCTGGGCCTTCCCGTAGACGGATGGGCTTCCATCTTCTCTCTCTGACTAGGTCGCCCGTGAAGCATAGCTCTAACCCAAAGTGGGCCACCCTGTTTAGTGAGTCACAGTGGGTATACCCGGAAAGTATATCCCCGACAGTAGCCCTGGAAGCCTCCAAGATCCAAAGTCAGATTACATCGTCTAGCTTGATTCTTCTTCGGCTGTAGAATCTTGAAGGGTTCCTGAAACTTCAAAACAAAAGTGTAGGATCTGAGTCACAAGTGAGTCAAACTTGTTGATATATCATCATTACTTCCATGCTTGATTTCAAACTAAGCCAAAATTTGGTTTGTGACGTAACCTAACAATGTTTTAGGTCTTGTGACGTCACTGACATATGTTATGTCGGTGTTGTGAGCATTGGTAGGTCCTGCATCACGTGGAACTGAGGCGCTGTTTCAATGCAAACACAGATATCGAGGCGGCTGAGGCTTCGCAAGGAAGTTTCCCCTCCCGTTTCGTGACGCATGGCCTTAATTCTGTGACTTAAACACTAATCTTGGCACATATGGGCTTTATAAGGGGTAAAAATCCTCATTTTCTCCACTGTTGCTACCATTCTTCCTCCTCCTCGAAGAAACCCTGCGCTCCTCATCTTCCTCTTGCTCCTCCACCAAATCCACTAGTGTCGCCCATTCGTGGTCAGCCTCCGACAAGATGGCCGATGCATCAAGTTCTGCGGGTGTGGCGTCATCGGCAGTGGAGGACAAGAAGTACCGTGGGATTTGGATCCCAAGCCTCATCAATGATGAGAAGCTCATGATTACTAAGGAAGAAATACTACTCCGCACCAGCACATGGCGGAGTGGCTTCAATGAGGCCCTCCCCACACCGCGTGACGGCAAACGGGTTCACTTCGCAACCCACGTGGATCGTGGCCTCAGCCTTTCGCCATCGGAATTCTTTTTTGAGGTAATCTCCTACTACGGCGTCCATCTTCATAATCTATCCCAATTATATATTAGAGCTTAGTGCCCATGTCTCACTTTGCGAGGGTTTCCTTGCAATTAAATCGAGTCTGCTCTTTTTCTGATACTACTTTAGTACTCAAAAAAACTCTATCACTATCGGTATTCCCTACAATACCGGAACTATTAGCCTAGTCCTTAGAAGAGATAGAGTCTACCCCAAGGTCATAGCTAGTGATCTAGTGAAGAAATGTCCAACCACTTTCTATTTTACCATAAGGATATGCCGGCTCCCGGCAAGCAGGAAGGCTTGGCGGTTTTCATCGATGTTGCTGCAAACCGCCAAGAATCTTGGGATGCAGAAGCATCGGCTCTATCTGAAGACTTGATCCATGCCAAGAGGCAGATTGTCTTCTTGATGAAGAACAAGGGTCTGAAGGGGTCCAACTTAGTCCACTACTGGCTATCACGTCAGATTCAACCACTTAAGTACCACGAGAACCGGTTGATCCATTAAGTCACCCTCAACAAGAAGGACAGCTTGAAAGTTAGCCCTATACAGATCCCAACCAAGGACTATAAAACTCGAATTCAGTGGTTGATTAAGGAGCGGATTAACCGGAAAGTTCCAGAGGTCTCTGAATATGTATACAACGGAGAAACCCCTGAACCTAGTAAGTTCTTCGTCTTTTATCTGATGTATTCTGTCCATATTTTTATTTCATCACATTGCGATACTAAGAGATTTTTTACTTTCATCTTGTTGACCTCCTGATGAGTCCAAATTTTAAGCATATTTAAGTATATAAATTATTCATATTATCACTCATTACATGCTACATCTAGCTACAACTATGCCTATTATGTATGATTACTAGTTCTCATTAATTTTCACATCAACTTTGCATAATTAGTAGTTTAGTAGGATTTTATTACCTTTTTTATTGTCTTTGACTTGTGTGTAGGTGCTATGAACAATCATAGATAAAAGGAGCTAAGAGGATTCAATATGGAGGAGTTGTAGGCACCGGACTTAGCCATTTGAGGGGAGGAAATAGTGGATTTCCCATCAACTCCAAAGGAATACCCAAGGCCATGGTGTTGTATCCTTCGTCCATACGAATCCAAAGAGCCAAAGAACACCTCAATCAGAGTCCGTATGAAGAAAATAGCAACCAAAACACTTCAGAGTACTGAGGGCGTAACGACCACTGGTACGGGCGGAGCCCGCCCGTACTGTATGGTCGTACCACCTTCCACGGCTTCATTTTCTCAACCGGAACAACATTTGTGAAGACCCAATGGGCATGTTCATCCCCTAGCTCCGTCGGTTCATGAAATCAACCTCCAGATGCCTATTTAAAGAGGGGAAAACCCTAGAAGAAGGGGGAGAGTCCACACACACCATAGGGGCGGAACCCTGCCGCTGTGCCGCCTCCATAGCCTCCGCCCACAAGATCTACACAACCATACCACTTAAGGGAGATAGGATACTTTCATCTTGAAGGGCTAAGCATCGACCTTCATCACCATCTTCATTAACAACGTTTCCAACTTCGATCCCCTTTGTTTACTTTGTTGTGTTCCAACCTCTATTGTGGATTTGCACTTGTATTCAATTGTACCTTCATATTTCATCCATACTATTGCCATGATGTTGAACCCCTTTATGTATGAGTAGTTTCCTTATTCTTGGGGAGAGATGGTGAAACCCTAGTATTATTATGCATTGAAATAAACATCATCTATACTTGTGTCCATTGACTTATTGCTCGATGATGTTTTTATGGTATTGTGTTTGATCTCTTTATTTAGATGGTATGTGTAGTCGGCCACATCTCATTTGCCTTCATGACTAAAGAAAAGGGTGAAATCCTTAGGACGTGTTTGGACATATGTCCAATGCTATTGCGACTTGCGCTAGCTTAGAACCCACATGGTCTAAGGAGGAACAAAGAGATATTCACTAAGCTAATTACGATATCCATAGGGAGACCCTAATTGCAGTGGTCTATATGGGTGACTGCTCTCAGACATCGTGGTGGTTATTTAAAGATGACCTCATTCCTTGGCTCAACAAAGTGACTACCTACGGACCTTGCGGTGAACATCTTATTATTGAGCTCTCTCCACACATATCATGACACAAGAAATAGGTTATCCTAATCATTCATAATTATCAATGCTAGTGGTGAATCCTATGCTCCTTGATAACCCCTCAATCATATCACACAACACTTCATATACACTCTCTTGCTTTAGTTTTCTTTTGTTACTTACCTTGTTCTTGTTTACTTTAGCACTTATTGAAACACATTCTTTATACACCATTACTTGAAATTAGAGATAACCTACAAGTACTCTCTAGTGAATAGTAACGAGGGGCATAAAGACCTCTACCAATAATTTTCTGTGTGATCGATACTCTTATTTCGAAACTAGCTACAATTGATCTGTGCACTTGTAGTTATCAAGCTATTTTCTAGCACCGTTGTCGTGGAGCTAAGCGCTTTTGGTCTTTGTTCTTAGTTGCTAATTTATTATTTCTGTACTAAAAGTTGTTTACGAGTTTCAAGTTATTTATGTTTATTGCTTTTACTTATTTGAAAATAACAAAAAAATTATTATACCAAAAACCCATAAAATTTTATAAAAAAATTATAAAAACATTTTCTACTAATCATGTCTTCTGAGATTGCTATTTTTGAACAGATGAAGCTCGCAATGGAGGAGAAGAAAGTTGGAACCTTTAGATACTATTTTATGAGGCAAGAGACATTAAAATAATGGGTGAATTGGTTGAAAGGCTATTCCTCCACATTATGTGCCTCATACAAAAAAAATTGTGAAAATTGCAGACCCATAGATCATATTAATTATCAATGTGAGTATGGAATTGATACCACATTAGCATCTTACAATGAAAGTAATGAAGGCTTTGTTGATGTGGAGGTTTTAGAATATGTTCTTTTTACTGGTTGTGGTGAGTTGCTAGCTCGCATGAGAAAGATAAAGAAGTAGATAGAATATATGGAGTAGTACATCATATATACTATTATTATTTTGATAACCTAAGTAGTAATGCATTATTGACCACTTCTGTTGTGGAAGAGACTAACCTTTTACAGGACTCACAGAAGAAACAAGAAAAGGATTTACACCGCAGTGAACATGCTACTGCCGCTGGTATGGGTTTGTTTAACTTGTATGATCTGTTAGATGGTTGTGCAAAATCATTTTGTAATTCATATCATGAGATTTGTGATAAATGAATGGAAGTTGGTCACCTTAGTTTTCAATGTTCTATTACTCTTCAAGAATCCCTAATATCTTAGACTAGAGTTGAAGTCTTAGAGTATTTGGTTTATAAAGGTTTCCATGATCTACTCTCAAAAGATTCAATCATGAGAAAGAGTAGTGATAGTATGCTTCATATGAAACTTACCAACTTGTTACCAATGTTACAATCTTATTGCCAAGAACGTCTTAGTGATAATCCACTTGTGGTAGAGAGTAAGGCACGGTCTAAAACAGTAGTGCCTGAAGATAACCATTTGCAGGAACCACAAGATAAAGAGGAGGAACAACAAAAAGGTGAGGTTGACAAAGATTGGCACACTACAAATACTACATTTGTTTATGATGCCTATCTTTCTCTAGTGATGATTCTTATAATGCTAAAATTGATTGTAATTTATCTGCGGAGACCTTGTGCCTAGACACTCATGAGGAGAGCATTACTAATGATGAACTAGAGATAGAACCTTGCTATGAAACTGTCGATGCTAATATGTAGGGACCTGATTTACTCCTTGTTGCAAAGGAAGAATATTATGAAGTGTTCCCCTATAATGGTAACCAAGGTAAAAGTTTAATAATTATATTTCCGCCTCTGATCCTTTTGTTGCAGCTACATAAGAAGGCATGCTCACCACACTTGGTGCATCCATGCTTGCTTGGAAGCGAGAACTTATTCATCTACATGATGCCGATGCACCACAAGAGGGTACGACTTTGACTGTACTATACTATGATATGCTCCAATTCTTTGTTGGAGGTAAGTACCACTACACCTAGAATTGATATCCTCTGGGATCTAGGTGGATGATTTAACAAAACATCTAATCCTGGCTTTATGGCTTTAAAGAAAGCGCTTCCCAGGAGGCAACCTAGAAGTTTTTAGGTTTCTTTCTTAATTTTGTCACTTGAGTCTAGTTGCATTAATGTTGCATTGGCACTTTTATATATATGCATGATTTCCTATTAGAGTTGGCTTGGGACTATTTTCAAAAGGTAGAATTGCTTGTTGTTCTAATCATGTGTTGCATATCTTGGTTAAATCTTCTCAACAAAAATACTTGTTTTCTTTGTTGCTGGACTAACGTTTTAGGTCTATAATAAAATTTTCGGAGAAAATAACTTGTTCTGGAGCTCACAGTGAGCTTAACGAGCGGCCGTACGGGCGGAGCTGTCCGTACCACGCGCCCGTGCTGCTTATGTGACACATTGGAAGAAGCAGAAAATTTTCTAGAAAAGTGACTGTAATCTTAATGAGCACCGATACGGTGGGACCCGTCCGTATCATCTGCCCATACCAACCTTGTTACTAGGCAAAGGAAACATGAAGACGATCTAGAGGCTGTAATGACCACCTGTACGGGCGCATTCCGCCCATACTACCCGGTCGTACCAACGTCGATGGAACCCTTAAAAAGGGGGAGAAAGGGAAGAGAGAAGACAAGGTGAAGTACAGGTGGAGCTCGTCCGTACCATGCACCCGTACCAAGGGGAAGCACTGCACAGTAAGGGCAGGGACGAGTACAAAAAGGTTATAACCCCTCCAATATTTTTATTTTGACAATCTCAGGTTAGTGGGTTACCTTCTACATGTTCTATTGTACTTCATTTTCTTTTACCTAACTTTTAAACTCGCTAGCCTATAATTCTCTATAGTGTTTCATGTTTCCTTTATTTTTCTTCTCACGGTTGGGTGAACGAACATTTTTCGTACACCGAATCATTTTCTTTTACTTTGTTTGTTATTTTCGTAGGGACTTGAACCTTGTGTGGTGACGTGCATGGTTTGTTCTAACCATGCAAATACTTGCATAAACCACTTGGTTGTTTCAACCCAACACTTCAACAAGGAAGTATTCGTTGAACCAAAGGTCCATGTCCATCAAAAGTGAGGTTATTTGTACCTCAACGATAAAGTGGGTCACCCTTGCTTTGTTCAATCTTGGGGAGGTAACCACTTCTGACACTCTCTTATGATAACTGCATTTTCTCTTTTATTATGGTAATCTATTCAAGTTTGGTTCTCTTACAAAAGTTCTAGCTTGGGGAAGTTACTTCTACATGTGTAGAGTCTTGTGCAATTTTCTTATTTGATGAAACTTTTTGGGTAATCATGTATCCCGCTATTTTTGAATGCTTGCTTAGGTAAGTTGTGTTTCATGTTTATATAATGGATGCACTTGCTTTTGTTAGGATTCATAAGAGTTGAGTTATAGCTTTGATTCACTATGTTAAAATCTTTATCTAGCTTGAGAAGAACTTTGTGATCCTCTAGAATACATTGCCCTGATTTCTACACTTAAAATGAATAAAAGTATATTGATGAAGCATCTAAATAATTTCTTGAGTGATGTTTAATTGTTTTAAGAGTCTAGCCTTATATATACTCAACCCCATAGGTTTATTGATAGATACTTGATGGCACTCTTGAAAGGAGTTGTTTGATAGAAATGAAGTCTAGCGGCAATTGTGATTCATGCCAAAGCTAACCTTGTGGATCAAACCGTGGTACTATTTAAAGAGTTCTATGTTTTTAATGCAGACCTTGGGATTCCAACAACTCCGCTGGCCTTCGAACGATCTATGGCACAACCCCTGATTTCGGCTATGAGTTGATGACATGGGTGGCATAAATGTCACCGTTATGGGCAAAAGTATTGGTACTCTTGAAGGTTGTGCAAACCATTGTTTAAAAGAATCACTCAATGATGCTTGTTGAGAATCCTCCTTGAAAGGAGCACAAAAAATGAAGATCCACATAACAAGTCCTTGACATAGTCTCATTACTACTTTATGAATTTTCTTGAAAGACAATGAATGGAATAGTAGTGTTTGATAGTCTTATTCTATTGATGTGGGTGTTCTAATGAGACACTCTAATGCTAAGCTTTGTATTACATGATCTCTCCCTCTTATTTTCTAAATCCCTTACTTTACAAAAGTGAGGAGATACAAAACATAAAAGGCACGATAGGAGGATCACAAGTGTGCTTTCAAAGCTAGATTCACTTTTTACATGGAGCATCGAAGTTTTAATTGATATTTATGGATTGACATAACTGAGCTTGTGTTGCATTGTATGAATATGTTCTTTCTTACTTTGAGCTTGAAGCGTAAATAAGGATACAAGGCATCGATATTCTACATCCAATATTGTACTTTTGTTTCAATTTTTGCCTCATTTAAGGTATCAACTCGTGCCTCATGGACATGATGACCTTGTCCCTAAGCCACCACCTTGATCGGGGATGAGCAAGAGTATAGCTCGGGGAAGTTGATGAGTCCAAACTTGAAGCATATTTAAGTATATAAATTATTTATATTGTCACTCATTACATGCGACATCTAGCTACAACTATGCCTATTCTGTATGATTACTAGTTCTCATTCATTTTCACATGGACTTTGCACATTAAGTAGTTTAGTAGGATTTTATTACCTTTTTTCTTGTGTTTGACTTGTGTATAGGTGCTATGAACAATCATGGATAAAAGGAGCCAAGAGGATTCAATATGGAGGAGCTGCACGCACCGGACTTAGCCATTTGAGGGGAGAAAATAGTGGATTTTCCCATCAACTCCAAAGGAATACTGAAGGCCATGGTGTTGTATCCTTGGTCCATACGAATCCATAGAGCCAAAGAACACCTCAATCGGAGTCCATATGAAGAAATAGCGACCAAAATACTTCAGAGTACTGAGGACGTAACGACCACTGGTACAGGTGGAGCTCGCCCATACACCTTCCACAGCTTCATTTTGTCATCCAGAACAACATTTGTGAAGACCCAATGTGCATATTCACCCCCTAGCTTTGTCGGTTCACGAAACCAACCTCCAGATGCCTATTTAAAGAGGGGAAAACCCTAGAAGCAGGGGCAGAGTCCACACATGCCATAGGGGCAGAACCCTACCGCTCCGCCGCCTCCATAGCCTCTACCCACAAGATCTACACCACCATACCACTCAAGGGAGATAGGATACTTGCATCTTGAAGGGCTAATCATCGACCTTCATCACCATCTTCATCAACAACATCTCCAACTTCGATCCCCTTTGTTTACTTTGTTGTGATCCAATCTCTATTGTGGATTTGCACTTGTATTCAATTGTACCTTCATATTTCATCCATACTATTGCCATGATGTTGATCCCCTTTATGTATGAGTAGTTTCCTTGTTCCTAGGGAGAGATGGTGAAACCCTAGTATTATTATGCATTGAAATAAACATGATCTATACTTGTGTCCATTGACTTATTGCTCGATGATGTTTTTATGATATTGTGTTTGATCTCTTTATTTAGATGGTATGTGTAGTTGGCCACATATCATTTGCCTTCATGACTAAAGGAAAGGGTGAAATCCTTAGGATGTGTTTGGACATATGTCCAATGCTATTGCGACTTGCGCTGGCTTAGAACCCACATGGTCTAAGGAGGAACAAAGAGAGATTCACTAATTTAATTACGATATCCACAGGGAGACCCTAATTGCGGTGGTCTATATGGGTGACTGGTCTCAGACATCACGGTGGTTATTTAAAGATGACCTCATTTCTTGGCTCAACAAAGTGACTACCTACAGACCTTGCGGTGAACATCTTATTATTGAGCTCTCTCCACACATATCATGACACAAGAAATAGGTTATCCTAATCATTCATAATTCTCAATGCTAGTGGTGAATCGTACACTCCTTGAGAACCCCTCAACCATATCACCCAACACTTCATAAACACTCTCTTGCTTTAGTTTGCTTTAGTTTGCTTTTGTTACTTACTTTGTTCTTGTGTACTTTAGCACTTATTCAAACACATTCTTTATACACCATTTCTTGGAATTAGAGATAACTTACAAGTACTCTCTAGTGAATAGTAACAAGGGGCATAAAGACCTCTACCAATAGTTTTTTGTGGGATCGATACTCTTATTTCGAAACTAGCTACAATTGATCTGTGCACTTGCAGTTATCACCTCCCCGAGTCGGATCTTGCTCCCCTCGAGGGTTATCCACCTGAAGATCTGACTCCTCTTACTCGCAAGCATAAGACCCCGGTTGTTATGGCTGGCCCGCAAATGCCGCTAGTCATCAAAAAGTAAGTTCCACTTTATCATTACTTGTATTGTTAGCTTTCTGGGTCATAACGGTTTTATCGTCTTATGGTTTAGAGTTAAACCATTGGGAAAAGGAAATGGGGAATCAGACAATACTTTGCGCCAGCAGAAGTTGAACTTGGTTTCTCCTGCTGCCGCTCCTCCAACTCCCAACCCCAACACATCATCAGTGCTGGAGGATATTCTGTCTCATCGCGTTGGAGATGTCGTGGCTCATTCTCTAGAGCCAGTGAAAGCCAGTTCACAAACCAACATCATCATTGGTGACTTAGGAATGTATAAGGGTGAACCCTCTAAGGGTAATGATCCCTCAATTGATGGTTTTACCGAGAATCTTCTGAATATTCCTAGTGCTGCCAATCTTGGCCTTATCAGGAAAAGTATAAAGGACATTTAGAAAATTTATTTTGTTTGTTTGGAATCTTAGAACATTTCTGCCGAGGAAGAGGCTAAAGAGGCCTAAGACGTCAAACTTGAAGATTTGTTGGGGTAGATTCATGCTCGAGACGAGAGATTAAGAGCTGGTGAAGTTCCACCTCCACCAGTGCAACCCTTAACCTTAGCTGAGAAAGCTTCTGCTGAGGTCAACACTAGCCTTAACAAGATGCTTCGTGAACATATTGTAAGTCATTTTCTAACTCTTTCCTTGTCTTTATATCATATCCTCTAGCCCCCAAGCATGAACTTGGATCTGAATAGAATCCGATTTTACGCTTTATAGGATGCTAACGAACGAAGTAGTGTAGGCCCCAAGGCTCGTGCTTGAAATTTAACTTAGTTAAAATAACAACCTGAATCTTAGTAGACTTCTGACTTTAGTTACTATTCTGACTTAGAAAAAGTTAATGTTTACAACCAGGAATTATTGAAGAACATATGCAACAAGCGTAGAGAGGTCAAGGCTCCCCGACTTGAAAATGCTCGAATAAAAGTGGAGAAGGATGAGGCGGAATGTAAGCTTTTCTGGCCCTCATGTTTATGCTTGATTGTTACACCGAATCTGGATTCAGATTAAACGTTTCCTTTGTTATTCCAGGTTTGTTGACTCAGTCATACAAACTCGTTGAGGAGGCTGAAATTTTCAAAGTCTTGGAGGCGGAGAATGCTGGATTACGAGGTGAGCTCGAAAAACTTAAGGCTAACCACGAACACAGCGTCAACAATATTATTGAATCCAGCAACATGGTCTCTAAAGAGCATGACCGAACCATTGCCCGCCAAGACAAAGTAATCTCGGATTTGAAGGAGGAAATGTATATGCAGGCTAATACTACTCAAGAACTTCAGGAAGAACTCCGGAGTTTGAGGGAAGAAAGGACAAAAATAGATGAAGCCACCTTTGGTAAGTTTGCTGCCAATGCCACATTGTTGGGCCACGCAGAGATAAACAAAACTTTTTCCCTAACACGGAACTCCCAAGATCCAGCTTAGATTATAGGCCACGAGATTACCGCTAGACGCGCAGATGCGGAAGTTGATGCAGCGCATCAAAGCAGTGCCGAACGATCCCACGGACAGCCCTCCGAATCCCACGAACAGCTACACCGGATCCCACGAACTCCTTCGCCAGATCCCCACGAGCTTCCCTGTCTCCAGCGCCGCATGTGCAACGCCTCAACTGGTATCCACACATACAGGAAGGAGCTTCAGACAGAGGATTGCTAGATCCTGTCTAGCCCGAAATGGAAGTGGAGAAAGTGATGGCTAGGTCAGGGACTATCCCTTGTCACTCCACTTATATACACTCCTAGTTGGGCTCAACACTTGAGGCCCATCTAGGCTGTACTCCAATCTCCATATGGATCTAATCCACATGGGCTCCTTACCCTTAAGTGTGTGACCCTGTAGGTTCACGTATACCTTGAGTCCAACTCACTCCCATGAACAGTCGGTCTCAAGTCGATATATGGTACCGGCCTCTAGCAAGACGTGCTAACTCCCAAGTGCCGTAAAGTCAGAAGACGAACCTTCAATGTGAGTTTCGTCCAAGTCCCTTTGCCACACGATATATCTGTTAAGCTATAGGCGAGTAGTTGCCATCCCTTTAATAGATTAACTCTCTTCTCTTACCATGATATGTGATTCACTGGACTAACTCTTAGTCCGACTCCTCAGTTAACACTTAACTGAGTAGCGCTTGGCCATGCTTCCAAATCATATCACACGAGAGGGCCTAGAGAATATCTCTCCATTACGGATGGGCAAATCCCATCTTGGTAATCCACGTCACGCAGGTTGCTTCACAACCAACCCGAACTCTACCTTTATAACTGCCCATTTATGGAACAACGTTTGATAGAACCTAAGTTGGCGATCCACAACTCGGATCATGCAATTACCTTAGGTCAAAGGATTCCATTGCTTGAGACTGCAAATGACAACATGCTTGTTGCATCTCAACTGTGGGTCAGTCCGACTCGCTAAACTCTTTAGCCGAATCAGTGTAAGTTGGAATAGCATCACCATGCCCATGATAAGTGGAACCGTGTCATCAGCCGACCTGCAGATTGGTCTAAGTTGTGTGTCCAGCACAACCTAAACGACCAAGGACAATCTAGTATGAACAATCATGAATATATAGTTCCAAAACTGAATCACGTATTCAGTGACACATATCTGATGTTCATACAAGGACAACTTTACTTTATGAATACATTGGGAAATATCATCAGCCATGATTGCCTCTAGGGCATATTACCAACACACATGTCTTCCTACTTCAATGTTTTCTGACTTTATTTAGTCAATTTTACTAATCTTGTCTTTTCACAGGACCCCTCAACATTCTGGAGTCATCCTCGTCCGAGTCCCGCAATGACCGAATTGTTGTGTTTGGAGTTTTAATCCATGACTTCCGCCAAACTCTTGAAGAGGTTGGCGAAGCCATTGATCTATTCGACTTGCACATATTATCCGCCTTTGAAATGTGGGACTGGGCGAAGGGATTTACTAAACTTGTGGAGGACTCGAAGATGTCATACGCTCGGACGGCTGCCAGAATGCCCTTACCATGGTGATGAGTCACCATGGTAGCATGGAAATCTGACAAGTCACAAATGGTATTTTGAATGTTGATGAAGACGACAACGACCAAGATATCAGAGCCATATGGGAGTCTTATGCCGGATACACTTGTCACATGGCCGAGATGACCAACTACGAGAAGTCATTCTTCTAGTTCGTCCTTGTGCCACCAAGCTCCCCAGTCGAAGAAACTGAAGCCTCCGACGATGATGAAAAGACTGAGTCTGACATCCCCGTATCAGAGAAAAATCAGGGTGACCTAGATGCTGGCACCAGCTGGTCGACAAATGCTCCATCTCCTCCACATGCAGCATAGAGTCAAAAAAGTATGCATTATTTTATAACAAGTGGTGTAATATGAACTATTTATATTCCTATGTTGTTTTGTAAGAACTTATGCTTTTACTATTGCACTTGGTTATTTTTGTTGTACTCGAAAATTACTTAAGCACTTTTTTGTTCATACTTATTATTTCTCTCACTTTCTACCTTGTCCCTTTCGTGAGCCAGCAAACCTTTAGCACGGAAACACTGCCAAGTAACGGAGCTCAATTGGTAAACCAGTTTAAACTCGGATTCAGAGCCGGCTTCCAGTACCAACAATTCAATAATCGGAAAATGCTCGCCTCTAAGCAATTAGATAAGAACCTAAGTATACCGAAGGTAGCATTTTTATAGCATCATAAATCTAACCAGAACAAACATGAGCTGTTGGGGATATGCTAAATGGGTATCACCATTGCATGTCTCTGATCCGGATAACCCGGGTGGCCCACAGTTGGTAGCATGGCCCATGGCCTGCTGGGAAGCCTAGTTAGACGGATCCAGAAGGGAGGCCCATGCTGGATAAAGGAAGGCTATGTTGCAGTCACCAACCTACTTGGAGACCTGGAGTATAAGACATGAAGACTAGTTAGTATTACTGTAGGACTCTATAACCTATCCGGCAAGGTCCTTTCCCTGTAACCCTAGGTTCTGGCGCCTTTATAAGCCAGGCATGTGGGAGACTTTAGGGCGAACAATCATAGTGCTTTGAGCAACACTTCGCATAGCAAACCCATCCCTGTAACTCGGCGTATTTCCATCATAGTGATTTATAGTAGGAGTATAGTTCTCCCACCGTCACGGGACTTGAACCTGGGTAAGCTATGTTACCTCGTACCCATCAACTCACCACCTTCCCCCACCTCTCTAAACATGCTCTGTGAGGGCCCCCTCCATGGCGTACTCATCGGCAATACCACGACATGAGCATAAAGTACTTTTAAGTATTCTAGGATTTTTTACTATGACATGATCATTCGGATATAAGATGGCACTTAAAACATCTTAGAAAAAACATTGAGGGAACCATCACTTTATTTCACTATCAACATGTGCATTGATATGATTACAAAGAAAGAAAATTTAAGAATAAAAAGGACGTAGCTGGGCAATATTCCATGGATGGTCTAATTCATCCGGGTCTGTACTGCCTCCAGCCCTATTTCTTTTCCTAGTAGCAAGTCTTTCTTTGTCTAGTCTCATGTCTGTTAAATAATATGTCCCATTGTGCAGTACTCTGCTAACCATAAAGGGTCTTTCCCATATCTGGGAAAGTTCGTGCTTTCTTTGTTGCACTATTCGGAGAACTAGATTACCTTTTCTGAAGGAACAAATTTTGACTCTATGACTATGATACTTGCGCAAATTCTACTGATACGTTGTAGATCTCTATTCAGCAATGACGCGAACTTCCTCAAGTACATCGAGGTCATCTTGTCAAGAAACATCAACATCTTCTTCGACATACGCAGCGACTCAGGGGGAAATATGGATGAGATCACTCAGAAGTATTGCCTCTGCACCATAGACGAAGAAGAAAGGTCTGTATCCGATTGACCTATTAGGAGTAGTTCATAAGCTCCAAATAACAGATGGAAATTCATCCACCCAAGCCCCCGCGGCACGATGAAGTGGTGCCTCGAGCCTAGGTCGGAGGCCTTGTAATATTAAACTATTTGCCCTTTCAACTTGTCCATTGGCATGTGGATGCGCGACTGACGCAATATCGAGTCAGATCCCTTGGTCTTCACAAAACTCAGCAAGCTCTCCCATTGAAAAGTTGCTCCCATTGTCTATAATAATACTATGCGGATAGCCGAATTGGATTATGACTTCCTCGACGAATCTTTTGGTTGTGGCTCCATCGCAACTTGTTACGGGTTTAGCCTCAAGCCATTTTGTAAATTTATCCACGATTACTAGTAGGTGAGTAAATCCACTTGGAGCCCGTTTAAACAGTCCTACCATGTCAAGCCCCTAGACCGCAAATGGCCATGTAATCGGAATTGTTCGCAGCTGATCAACCGGAACATGGGCTTGCTTGGCGTATTTCTGATAGCCTTTGCACGTCTTGACTAGCCTCTCGGCATCCACCTTAGCTGTAAGCCATAAAAATCCATGTCAAAAAGCTTTTTCCACTAAATATTTAGTTGCGGCGCGATGTCTGCATTCGCCTTTGTGGATTTCACTTAGGATTTCCACTCCTTCCGGAGAAACACAACGCTGAAAAACTAGAGACACACTCCGCTTATTGAGCTCACCACTGATTATCGTATATGATTTTGCTCCTCGGATGATCTACCAGCTCAGAACTTCGTCTTTAGGTAATTTTCTATCTACCAAGAAATGAAGGTAGGGTTTTGTCCAACTGGAAATAACAGCCAGAACTACTATGAGCAGTGAGTCAGATTTGGTCGGGTGGTCCTCATCAACTCCTGTGATAGAGGGAACTTTGAGGCGCTCCAAAAAAGCACCCTCCGGGACCTTTTTCCGTGCAGAGCCTATTCTTGATAGTGCATCTGCTTCCTTGTTTTCTGCTCGAGGGATGTATTGAACTTCAAACCCCTCGAACGATTTAGATAGTTCCTCCATGACAGCTCGATAAGCTACCATGTGTTTATTTGCTCTACTAAATCCAAGTCTCCGTAGAACATGATTCAGCGAATGCCAATGTCTTTAGCAATTCGAAGCCCATGTAACAATGCTTCATATTTGGCAATGTTATCGGTCGATGTGAAGTGAATCTATAATACATAGAATAGTTTGTCTCCTTGGGGTGATTTGAGCACCATGCCAGCCCGCGTGCACTTTCAACCTGTCAAAGTGGATGGTCCAATATTCTGACTCTGGGGTGTCAGTGTTTTCTGCTATCTCTGTCCAATCAGCGACAAAGTCGGCAATGATATGGGATTTGATTGCTTTTCATGGTTTATACTCAATTCCAAAAGCTGCTAGCTTGATTCCCCCACTTAGAAACGCATCCTGTGGCATCACCGTTGTTTCTTATGTATCTAATGGGAGTTGTGCTCACCAAGGTAATCTTATGCTCTTGAAAGTAGTGTTGGAGATTTCTGTCAGCAAAGAATATGACATAAACTAACTTTTGGTAATATCGATACTGCTATTTCGATCCTGTCAGGACCTCGCTGAGATAATAAGTCGGACGCTGCACCAAGTTCTCCTAATTTTCCTCCTTTCGTTCCACCACTCTGACAACACTGACGACCCTGTTTGTCGTAGCAATGTAAAGCAACATAGATTCATGTGGTTACGGGGATGCAAGAATAGGGGTGGATGAGAATAATTCTTTCAGGTGTTGAAGGGCAGCCTCATCTTATTTAGTCCAAAGGAATTTGTCGGTTTTCTTCAAGAGTTTTTATAATGGTGCAACTCTTTTGCCGAGTCGGCTAATGAACCGACTGACTCCTGCGATGCAGCTAGTGAGCCGTTGTACATCCTTCAAGCGAGCTATCATGGATATTTTGAGTATAGCCTTTATTTTGTCACAGTTCACCTCTATGCCTCTTTGAGACACGATAAAACCTAACAATTTTCTGGCTGGTATTTCAAAGAAATGCTTTTTTGGGTTAAGGATTATATTGTATTTTTGTAGATTCGCGAATGTCTCCTTAAGTCAGAACTTAATGTTTCCTTATTTTTGTACATCACCACTATAGCATCCACATATGCATGTACATTGCGTCTTATTTGATCATGGAGGCAACACTACATAGTGAGCTGATATGTAGCTCCTACATTTTTGAGCACGAAAGGCATTGTTACGTAGCAGAAGGTTTCGAAGGGGGTGATGAACGAAGTCTTTAGTTTGTATGACTCCTTCATGCATATTTTGTGATAAGCGGAATATGTGTCAGGAAAACATAGGAGTTCTGTGCATGCGGTTGAGTTGATAACTTGATCGATTCTGGACAGAGTGAACGGATCTTTGGGACAAGCCTTGTTCAAGGCAGTATAATCAACGCACATCCTTAAATAAGTGGTGTCCTTTTTAGGGACCATTACAGGATTGGCCGACCACTCAGTGTGGATGACCTCTTCAATAAATCCGACTGGTTCTAATAGGGGTAATTATTTAGCTATAGCTTTGCGCTTTTCATCGCCAAAATTTCATAAGGACTGTTTGACGGGTCTAGCGTCATGATATACATTAAGAGAGTGCTCAGTGATTTACCTAGGTACTCCGGTCATGTTAGAAGGTTGCCATGCTTATATATCTTAATTTGCTTTGTGGAACTCAATGAGCGTGCTTTCCTATGCGCAATCCAAGCCTGTGTCTATCTGCGTCACCTTGGAGGGGTCATTTTCCTTCAACAGTATTGTCTTTGTCTGTTCCGATGCCTTGAATTTTGGAGTTGGCTTCAGCACATCCTTACTTTTAGTGGGCATCTCGGACAGATCGGTGAGGGAAACCCTGGATGGTGACCGCACTGACGAACTTGTCTACCACTTTGTGGAAGGGCTCATGCCTGAAATACTCCTCCGGCATACGCTCAGGAGGCGACAAGCTACCGGCTTGCTTACCCTCAATGAGATGATCAAAAATGTTAATAGTTTCCCTAACGCCAACGAGGAAGTTGAGTCCGACATCACTGCCGCAACTGGAGGAGACAACGAAAAACAACCCTGCACCATCCCCCGCCAACTTCACTATTGGAAACACCGAAGCCAACTCCAACTCAGGACTAGACGCACTTTACGCAGACATCAACATGGATGGCGGTGGCTCTGATGCCAACTCGGAGGAAGACGATGCTGCTATGAGGGAGACCGAGAAGGAGATCGAGAGGGAGAAGTGCATCGAGAAGGTTATCACTTCCCACCAGGTACCAGTGACCATCGAGAACGTGATAGAAGAAGACCAGTAGAACCAGGTGGCCGGCAAAACTCTGCCAGCAGCGCCAGAAGCAGGAACAACGGTAGCTAAAGCTAAGAAAGTGTCGATCCTCCAGGTCCGGCTAAGGCTATGCCCCCTCTGGCTATTCCCCAGCAGCAGCCACAAGAACTCACTACCGGGCTCAGTGCTGCAAATCAAAGAAACCTACCACCACCGTCATTGACATCAGTAGTTGGCAATCCCTTGGTTAGTCCTGCCGACAAGGTGATGTACGGTCCACTTCTCGTCGAGCCGATAACCGTCGCTCATATCTGGAGCATCACGGAGCTTGATTATAAGCGTTTTAGTCGAATACGGAGCTTTTCTAGTCAAGCATGAACAACCACCGAAGACCAAGATCTCCTCGCGATGAAGGATCCCACACGGGCTCCACGGAACATAGACAGAGGGATGCGCGCAACAGGACTGATGATATACCAATATCCTCAGGCAACGGAGAAAAGACTCACCCTCGTCGTTCGCTGCCACCCCCGTGGTCCCGACATCATGAGGAACCATAGCCGCACCACCATACAAGCATGCCACCTCCTAGGCGACCCTAGGTTGGTATCATTATACGCGACTAGGGGGAGCAACCCCGGCATGACGGAGAGCGTAGCGGCAACAAAGGACACGGGAGAAGATCTCACACGGAAGCCCTGTGTCCGACAAGAAACCGCGATAGGCGTGAGGATTCACGTGGATGGATTAGCAAGAAAGCTAATCCACTGCTCCCACCACCAATGCCACCATGGCAGAGGACATCCCGGGTCCTAGGGCTCGCATCACAACTCTCCTCCCCATGGCGGAAAGGGAAACAAGAAAGAACCAGAGTCATACGATACATGATCACACCTTGATAAGATCCAAGAAGCCCGAGAAGAGCCATACTTGGGAACACATTGCTTTGGACCGGTCATCCGGGCCACAACTTACCCTAAGGGCCTCCAGATTGACAAGACTATCAAGCCCTATGACGACACTGCCAGGCCAGTAACGTGGTTGCAGGACTACCACGTAGTGATCCAAATCACAAGGGGAAACCCAAATGTCTCCGTCAAGTACCTCCCACTCATGCTCACCGTCACTGCCCGCCAATGGATCAACGACTTGCCAGAGAATTCAATCTACAATTGGTTGGACATACATGAAGCGTTCACCAAGAACTTCGAGGGTACGTACAAGCGTCCCTGTACCGTCGGTGACCTACAGCGGTGTGTGCAAGAAAATGACGAATATTCTCGTTCCTACCTATCATGTTGGCTTGGGATGAAAAACTCATGTGCGCGAGTACACGATCAAACTGCTATGGCTGCCTTCATCAAGGACTTGGAAAAGGGAACATTGCTTCGACATACACTGAAGCGCCATCAAGACAATGGCAAGCTCGACCTCAACTCTATGATTGCCATGGATAGAAAATTCACCCCCGATGACAATGACGCTCGCAGGTTGTTGCCAGTGCTAGACATCCCTACCTAGGCCAAGAAGAACAATAATAACAAGCGGAAGAACCTGCCATAAGAAAAGGAGACAGCTGACATGGTCGCCATGATGCTCGCTGGCAGAGGTGATGGCGGACAACTGGTCGTGGCCGGGGGGCTAGTTGTGGGCAGCAGCGGAGTGACTCTACACCCACAGCGCCCTGCGTTCCCCAGACATACGAGGAGTCCCACGATATGCTATGTTTCGTCCACCTTGGCGCAAACAACAAAGCCACCCACACCAACCGCAGTGCAAGTTTGTCAACGAGCTCAAGGAGGACCTTGAGTCCGGCTACAAGCGAAGTCAGAAGAATAGACCGTGCGGAAAAGGTAAGAAGAAGGAGGAAGAGTCCAAGGATTCAGATGATGATGGCTCTGAAATATAGCCATCTATGTCCATATTTAAACTGGATATTAATCAAATTTTTGATGAAATATCTCTCTAAACCCTGCCACTAATGCTTATATTCAGAGGCGTATGCAATCCTTTGTTCTTTTATTTTTCCTATGCAGATAATGTCATTTAAAGGAGGGAATCAATACATTAAAGTCAAAGATACGATATTTCCTTCGACCAGAAGAAACCAGGAGCCGTCTAACGAAGGCAGATGCCGTAACGACCAACTATACAACCAGAGCAAAAATTCCGACCGTATAGCTTCGGTCGTATAGTTGGCGCTGCCTCCGTTAGGTTAAACAGAACAACTTCCGTGAAGTGACCCATATATAAAGAAGCCTCAGGCGACGAGAAAACAGAGAGACACCATGCCCCAGAAGCCATACCTCGCCAAAAAGCCGCCTCCAGATCCCCAGACCCTTCTCCATCTCCATAGCCATCTTCCACCACTTTTAATAGTAGATCTCTTCTCCGATTGGCGACATTGTAAGACTATTGCTATCAGTCTTATGATTTTCATTACAATGTTTGTGATTGTTGGTCTCATCTCTATGTGTGAGTAATTCTCCTTGGGCTGAAGGCTTCGGCCTAGCCATGTAGCAATTGTGCATGTGATTTATCATAGATGGGATCGTGTATTACTTTGTATGAGATGATGATTATTCTATCCTCTCTTGCCTCAATCTAAGGACTTATCAGGTAGCCAAGACCCCAAGGATTGAGCCAGGTATAGGGAGTATGAGTGATGACTAATCTGCAGGTTGGGAACCCCAGTGACAGAAGGGGTAGTACGGCTGTATGTGAGGGATTTGCTTGGGGTTAATGGTGACATCACTATGCATATCATTAGTTCCCTTTCTTCCATGGATGAGAGTAGTAGGTTATTGCTATAAGCGGTTGCGGAGGAAATAGCAATTATGGATGCACTGCCCACATATAATTTATCTTGCTCTAACAAGTACACGCACACTTTATTTCTATCTTTTATTTCCATCAGATGTTTTTGCACAGCTACAGGTGAAACTAAACGCCCTAGGCCCTCTCTCTCCATCATCGACAACAACAAAAAGACGCAAGCTACTGGTCCGGTAAAAACATAAAAGGAATTCTAAAACTCCCGAAGGTCCATTAAAGAAACTTCACTATGCATTTGCTTCCTGTGGATTCGATAACCTAGGTCTACTAGGGAAAAAGAGCTATACTACATCCGTAATCCGGATCAAAGGTATCAACCCTTTTTCTAGCGCCGTTGCCGGGGAAGCAATAGCTACCCTGGTGAGGTTATTAGGAACCTTGCTAGTTTTAATTCTTGTTTTTAATTTTTTTAGTTTCCTTTTAGTCTTTATTTGATAAACCAAAAAAATAGTTAGTCTTTAAATTCTTGTTTTTACTGTTATAATTTTTAATCTAAGATGGCTGAAAATAAGCTTGGGGAGTTTGCTACTCCCAATAATGATTATTTGCGTACTCCTATTACTCAGCCAGCAATTGCTGCTGATGACTATGAAATTAAGCCCCATTTAAGTTTGGTTCAACATAATCAATTTGGAGACTCTGCTATTGAAGACACAACTATGCACTTAAATACTTTCAATGAAATATGTGATATGATGCGTATAAAAGACATTGACCCTGATGCGGTAAAATTACGTGTATTTCCTTTCTCTCTAAGAGGAAGAGAAAAAGAATGGTTGCTATCTTTGCCTAAAAATACTATTACATCATGGGTGGGATGTACTTCTAATATTACTGGTTTTAGATAGGAAGAGCGTGAGCCACTAGCGCTTGCATGGGAGAGGATGAAAGAATGCCTAAGAAACTGTCCTAGTCATGGGATGGAAGATTGGTTAATCCTCCATATATTTTACAATGCTCTTAATCCTGTGTCTAAGTCTATACTTGATACTGCAGCTGGAGGAACATTCATGGGTAAACATATTACCGAAGCAAAACAGCTGCTAGACAATATGCAAGATAACCATGCCCAATGGCACGTTGAAAGATCAAACACGAAGAAGGTGAACTCTGTCTCACCACAAGAGAACGAAGACCTCAATGCTAAGTTGGATGAGCTCATACTAGCCGTAAAAGGTAAGGAAACTTAGGTAAGAGCCACCCTTCAAGAACCATGATGCTATGCTTGGTAAATTATCTAACCAAGCTGTTAGTTTGAGAAATGATTTGCATTCCCTTCAAGAAAGAACAAGGATCGTTGAGGCACAGCTAGGTAAGATAACCGAGAGTCAAACTCTCATTCTAGCTAAATTTGCAGGTAAAGCTGAGCCCAATCCTATTGAAGAACTCAAAATGATGAGAATCCAAAGGGAGGAGCCTGAAGAACTTGATTATAGTAATGCATCTTCACCAAGCTACGCCATCGAAGATCTCGTAAAAAGGATCAACATCAAAATTCCAGTAAGTGAAGGTAATGATGAAGCCATGTATCAACACTTTGTTGGTCATGTAGCAATTAAGGTACGCGAGCTTGACGAGGAATACAAGAAAATCACTGAAAAGTTACTTGTTAAACTAGATGACATATTTGAGCCTACTATTAAGATAAAGATTGGAACTGATGAGATAGCTGCACTTTGTGATCTAGGTGCAAGCATTTCAACAATTCCAAAGAGTATTTTTAACAAGTTAAATCTTGGCTCCTTTGAAATTACTGAATTAAAATTGCATCTAGCAGAGTCTACCTACAAACGAGCTGTAGGGATTAAGGAGAACACTTTAGTTTACATCAAAGGCTGTCCTGCTCTCATTGATTTCGTTATTGTTGACATGCCTAAAGATACTGTTGGTCCTATAATACTAGGCCGTCCTTTCTTTAAAACTATAAAGACTTTAATTAACCTTCATGAAGGGAACGTGAAGTTGTAATGGCCTTCACGGGATCCTTTTGTTATTCATTTCCCTAGGAATAAGAAAGCCAAACATGATGAGAATGAGGCCATCACTTTGAAGGCCAATTACATTGGAGTGGGTGTTCCACTCATCTGGCCCAAGTGAATATCGTCAAGGTCAAGCAATTGACCATAAAAGAGTGCTCCATGGGAGGCAACCCATGTTAAATTAAGGTTTGAGTTAAGTTCTTAGTTTTAGTTTAAGATCATGTTCAATAAAGAGTGCTAGAAAACTCCATTTGAGGAGAAGAAATTTGGTAGTACTTGAATTTCTGCATTATTCATGCTATTGTTGGTCGACAATATTTTCTGTCAATTTTCTATTAAAACAAGGTATATCGCTAAGTTACAGGAAAAGAAATAGTTTACGAAGCAGAATTTTTTTGATGCATACAGACGGTTTAACGACCAACTATATGACGGGAATAAAAATTTCGGTCATATAGTTTCGGTCATATAGTTATCTTTGTCATCGAAAACTTTTTTGCAATATATGTTGAGAGTTTAACAACCAACTATACAGCGGGAATAAAAAATTCCGGCCGTATAGTCTCGGCCGTATAGATATCAATGCCTCCGTACAATTTCTTTTCTTATGTACAAACAGTTTAACGACCAACTATACGATAGGAATAAAACTTCCGGCCGTATAGTTCTGGTCGTATAGATATCAATGCCTCCGTACAAATTGTATTCATATGTACTGAGATTTTAACGACCAACTATATGGCGGGAATAAAAATTCCGGCCGTATAGTTCTGATCGTATTGATATCGATGCCTTTTGCAAATTTTCTTTCGCAGGGACAGACAGTTTAACGACCAACTATATGGCCGGAACATTTTGTTCCGCCCGTATAGTTGCGGTCGTATAGCTACGCCGCCAGGAGGAAGACCTAATATTTTGACAGAACACCAACTATACGGCCGAATGCATGTTCCACCCGTATAGTTGTTGCCCGTATAGTTGCATCTAACCATAAAATCGCACGGGAAGGTACTCCCAACTCCAAAACTTCAATCATTTTTCCTTCTTCTACCTCCAAACTCTCTCAAAACCTCAAGGGATCTTCATCTCTACTCCATTTTGTTCGATTTCCTCGCACAGAAGTGATCTACAGTATGTTTCTCCTCCGATCCTCCAATTATTTATTGCAAATTCTTCTTCGATCTATTATCATTATCAATCTAGGGTGAGACCTACAATGAACCAATTGCCATGATTTTCTTACCTAGATTATTATCTTGAGGAGATTCTTTAGTGTGCCTAGATGAGGAACATATTATACTTACTATTGTTGGATCAAAAGGTTTTATTTTTGCCTTTCTTCGATGTTTTAGAAGATGAACACAAGGATCCAAACTCGTTCTCGTGCCACCGCTAGCGCTTCTCGGGAAATCACCTAGGAACACATGGGGATATGGTTCATGGATCAGGCTCATCGTGAACGCTTCAACAAGATCAAGAACCACGAAGTGAAGGCCACCAAGTGGGATTGCCCCCTTATATTGAACCAACTCGATATTTATAATGACTTCAATTTACTTTGCAATAGAGCTGGCCTACAAAACTTTGGGTACAATGATGTACCTACTTATCGCCGCTTCACTATTGAATTCCTAAGTTCATTGCAAAGCACTGTTAAACTGTGGCAAGGAGAGAATACTATTTATTTCCTTCTGATGAATAACAACTACACCTTAACGTTAGATCAATGGTGTGCATGCTTTAATTTGCCAAACAATGATGTTCATGCTTTACGCGCATCCTTTACTGGCTTAATCCCTTCCCCCGATCAATACTATAATGGAATGAGCTTCATTAGTATAGTGAATAAGGGGAAGAATATTCAACATCCCGCAATTTGCTATTTGTTCTATGTTATTGCTAACACCTTGCAGGCACGCAATGAGTTCATGAGACTCAATGAGGAGGACAACCTAGTCCTTGCCAAGGATGCTTACATCAACTGCAACCTGTCACTCAACTTGGGCACCATCCTTGTGCGCTACCTGGAGAAAAAGCCTCCCAAAGCCAAGGGCCAATCACAGGAGGAGGCATCATCACCGTGCTTACCACTGCCCTAGACATCGATCTAGGTGAGTTGCAACCCATACTGTGTGAGACACGTGTTGGTTTCTCCACCTTGAGGGCATGTGGAATTCTCACTAGGAGATGTGGTGTTTATTATCTGCATATTGATGGAGCTGGGTGTATCTACCCCGCTCCTTTGCCTAATGGTCTTTTCTCTATCGAGGAAGGACATTTGCTATATGATGTGCAGGTTGAGCAGCACCAACCCAAGGAGGAGATTCCTGAAGAGGATGAGGACCAAGAGGAGGAGCAAGAAGTTCCTCATCAGGAGGAGCAGCCACAAACCCGGTTCGCCACATACCAAGATTTCCAAGGACTTGGAGGGACTATGGAGAGGATGTAGAACCTCTCTTTGAACCTCCGAGAATCAACAAGTACTCCCCACTCAATTCGCGAACTGGAGTAACGACTTTTTCCCGCCGCCACAATGATTTGAAGGGCTTGCAAAAGCCTAAGCTTGGGGAAGTTTCCTCATGCATCTTTATTTGGCGGTCATTTGCTTTTACTTTTCGAGGTTACGTTTTTATTTTATTTTATAAGAACTCGTGTTGGTTTCCCCAGCACTTTATCTTTAGTTCTTTCTATTTTCTTTCAGATTTTTCTAGCCAAGCTTTGCCGCCAATTTTCTATTCTTTATTTCCCTCTCTTAAAAAATCACAAAAAGATTTCTCCATTTTTCCTTATTTTCCGTATTTCTTTTCTTTTCTTTTCGCCTCGAGGTCTTCGTATGTTTGTAGGCGAGTGATCGACTTCGAGTTTTCAAGAAACAAATAAAAAAGGAAGAGAGAAGTTGAACCATACATGAGAGGTATGCCTCATGACTCCCCACTTTTGAAGTTTGAGGAACCCATGCTAGTTAGTAGTAAATGTTGAGATATTATATTGGCGATGCAGGGGCGCTCGGGGCTGGTGCACGGGCGCTCGGGGCCAGTGCAGGGGCGCTCGGTGGGGGCACGATCGGCGTGCCGAAGAGGTCGTCCAGGCGGCGTGGTGCAGGTGGCTCAGGCGCGGATGATGGCTCTGAAATATAGCCATCTACGTCCATATTTAAACTGGATATTAATCATATTCTTGATGAAATATCTCTCTAAACCCTGCCATTAATGCTAATATTTAGAGGGGTATGCAATCCTTTCTTTTGTATTTTTCCTGCACAGATAATGTCATTTAAAGATGGGAATCACTACATTAAAGTCAAAGATACGAGATTTCCAACAACCAGAAGAAACCAAGAGCCGGACAATGGAGGCAGACTCTTTAACGACCAACTATACGGCCGGAGCAAAAACCATATAGCTCCGGTCGTATAGTTGGCGCCGCCACCGGTAGGTCAAACAGAACAACTTTTGTGAACGAACCCCTATATAAAGAAGCCTCGTGCAATGAGAAAACAAGCTAGACCTCGCCAAAAAGTCCTCTGCCACAGATCACCAGCCGCCTCCAGATCTCCAAACCCTTCTCCATCTCCATAGCCATATTCCACCACTTCTAATAGTAGATTTCTTCTCTAATTGGTGACATTGTAGTCTATTGCTATCAATCTTATGATTTTCGTTACAATGTTTGTGATTATTGATCTCATCTCTATGTGTGAGTAATTCTCTTTGGGCTAAGGGCTTCGGCCTAGCCATGTAGCGATTGTGCATGTGATTTATCATAGATGGGATCATGTATTAGTTTGTATGACATGATGATTATTGTATCCTCTCTTGCCTCAATCCAAAGACTTGTCAGGTACCCAAGACCCCGAGGGTTCAGCCAGGTATAGGGAGTATGAGTGATGACTGATCTGCAGGTTGGGAACCCCAGTGACATAAGGGGTAGTATGGCTGTATGTGAGGGATTTGCTTGGGATTAACAGTGACATCAATATGCATATCATTAGTTCTTTTTCTTCTATGGATGAGACTAGTAGGTTTTTGCTATAAGTGGTTGCGGAGGCAATAGTAATTATAGATGCACTGCCCACATATAATTTATCCTGCTCTAACAAGTACACGCATACTTTATTTCTATCTTTTATTTCTATCAGATGTTTTTGCACAACTACAGGTGAAACCGAATGCCCTAGGCCCTCTCTCTCCATCATCGACAACAACAAAAATATGCAAGCTACTGGTCCGGTAAAAACACAAAAGGAATTCTAAAACTCTCGAAGGTCCGTTAAAGTAACTTCACTACGCATTCGCTTCCCTTGGATTCGATAACCTAGGTCTACTAGGGAAAAAGAGCTATACTACATCCGTAATCCGGATCGAAGGTATCATATGACATGGATGAAGACGTAGACCCTAAGCCCGCCAACAAGGGCGATGGAAAGGGCAAGAATCCATTTGAAAAGAAGGATCCGATCTACCACACCTTCCTTGGCACTCCCACCGTCCGGGCCCAGAAATCCTCTGTGAGGATACTGATGGCTACCCTCCCCCAGTTCCCCAGTATGTCAGGTGGTCGGAGATTCCAATCACTTGGGATAGAGAACCAGTATGCCATGGTCATCAACCCCTTGATTGATGGCTACGAGTTTGCCAAGTATCTTGTGGACAGTGGAAGCAGCATCAACATCATGTACCTGTATACACTACACAAGATGAACTTGACGAAGACCGAGCTAAGGAAAATAAACACCATGTTCCATGGCGTTGTTCCTGGCCGGCAAGCTAATTCCCTTGGCTGCATCACCTTTCCGGTCCCTTTGGTGATGTTAATAATTACCGCCAAGAGCGCATGACCTTTGAAGTGGTGCCCTTCAAGAGCATGTACTACATTATATTTGGACGCGTCATCTTCCACTCCTTCCTCGCCAGGCCATGTTTCGTCAACAAGCTCAAGATACTGGGACCAAAAGGCATCATCAGTGTTGGTGGAAGCTTCACCAAGGCAAGGGAGTGCGAACTGAGTGAACTCGCCTTCGCCAAAGCGGTCCTCTACGGTGAAGAGTTCCAGGAGATCTAGCGCCAAGTCGACGCCTCGGAGATGCCAACTTCGAAAATGGAGATTTCTGACTCTAAACCTGCATTCAAGGCCGCCATCAATACCAAGCAGGTGGAACTTGTTGAAGGAGATTCCTCCAAGACCACCTCCATTGGCGCAGACCTAGATCCCAAATAGGAAAGTGTGGTCGCCGAGTTCCTTCGTGAGAATAGGTTCATATTTGCCTGCCAACCTGCCGACATGAAGGGTGTACCTAGGGAACTTCCCGAGCACAGCATAAACATCGATCCTAAAGAAATGCTAGTGAAACAACCTCTATGACGCTTCGGTGATGAAAAACAACAGGCTATAGGCAAGGAGCTAGCTAGGTTACTTAAGGCTAGTTTTATCCGAGAAGTTATTCACACCCAGTGGGTGGCCAATCCTGTACTTGTCCACAAAAGGGAACTAAAGAATTAAGAATGTGCGTTGATTACACCGGCTTGAACAAAGTGTGTCCGAAGGATCCGTTTGATTTTCCTTGCATTGACCAAGTAATTGACTCGACGGCTGTCTCGGAACTTCTATGTTTTCTCGATACATACTCAGGATACCACAAAATCAAGATGCAAAAGTCGGACCAATTTGCCACTTCGTTCATCACACCATACAACACATACTGCTATGTCACGATGCCCTTTGGGTTGAGAAACGCTGGTGCTACCTACCAGCAGATGATGTAGTGTTTCCTACAAGACCAAATATGTTGCAACGTACATGCTTATGTGGACGGCATTGCGGTGATGTCAAAGAAATCACACTATCTCATCACCGACTTGCAGGAAACCTTTGACAATCTTCGGAAGTACAACATGATGCTTAACCCTAAGAAGTGTGTCTTCGGGTTCCATCCAGCAAATTGTTGGGCTTCATCGTTTTGCACCGTGGAATTTAGGTCAACCCGGAGAAGATCAAGGCCATCCTTGACATCAAACACCCAACATACTTGAACGACATACATAGGCTCATAGGCTGCATCGCAGCAGTAAGCCGATTCATCAGCCGACTTGGAGAGAAGGCCATGCCGCTCTACAATTTTCTCAAGAAGGCGGACAAATTCGTATGGACGAACGAAGTAGATGCAACACTTCAGGAGTTGAAGAGAATACTCTCCTCCGCACCAATACTTGTAGCACCGGAGTCACTGGAGCCTATGTTAGTATACATGGCGGCAACCAACCGGGTTATCAATATCGTCGTTGTGGTGGAGCACAAGGAGCCAACGCATGAGCATGGAGTTCAGTGACCAGTTTACTATGTAAGCGAGGTCTTGACGGAATCTAAGCAGCGTTACCTGCACTACCAGAAGCTAGCTTATGGAGTTTTCCTTGCTTCAAGGAAGCTAAGGCACTACTTCCAGGAGCACCCCATTACAGTGGTGAGCAAAGCTCCACTATCCGACATTATCAATAACAATGATGCTACAAGAAGGGTACAAAATGGGGCATCGAGCTTGCCGCCTTTGAAATCACCGACAAGAGGCGAGACGCTATCAAATCTCAAGCATTGGCGGATTTTATCGCAGATTGGATAGAACTGCCGGAGAACACTCCTGTGCTAGGGTAAGAGTATTGGGTCATGCACTTTGTCGGATCCAAGCTACACAATGGCTCGGTGGCTGGTGTATTACTGCAGTCACCAATAGGGGAGAAGCTATAGTACATCATGCAGATCCACTTCAACGCTACCAACAACAAGGCGGAATATGAGGCCCTCATTCATGGACTTCGTGTGGCCAAGGATATTGGCATCAAGCGCATAGTTTGCTGTGGAGATTCTGACTTGGTTGCCCAGTAGGTGGCCGACACCTGGAACATGCGGAACCCTATGATGGCGGCATATCAAGATGAAGTAGATGAGAGAGTCAAGTGCTTTGATGGCTACGGAGTCAAGTACGTCAAAAGGAAGGACAAGGAGACGGCATATCTGCTGTCTAAGCTTGTATAAGCTCGCCGACCAATTTCACCTAGCATCTTCCTGGAGAATTTATGGACCCCATCCGTGAAAGGAGCGGACCCCGACAACCCGGATAGAGTGGACTCATTTGTTAATGCAGTAATAGTGACCTCTCTAGCTTAGATGGAACCGTTCATGGATTATCTTCAAGACGGAACACTGCCCGCCGACAAAGTTGAAAGCCGACAGATAGCACGCAGATCAAAAGGCTACATCATAATAGATGGCCAACTATACAAAAGAAGTACCACGGGAGATTTCCTGCGGTGCGTCTCTCAGCAGCAAGGTATGGATATCTGATGACCCACAAGTATAGGGGGTGTATCGCAGTATTTTCAAGGGAAGTGAAACCCAATTTATCGATTCGACACAAGGGGAGCCAAATAATATTTATAAGCCTTAACAACTGAGTTATCAATTCAGCTGCACATGGAAACAATCTTGCTCACAGCAGTTTATCAGTAGCAATAGTTTTGTAATAGCAATAGTAAAGTAATAGCAGTAGTAAAAGTAAAGACAGTAGCAACAATCGCAGTAAACAGTAGGATTAAGGCGCGGTAGGCATAGGGATGGATGGACAGGCGTTGCATGGACAAGACAATTCACATGGAAATCAAGACATAGGGCAATTGCAGATAAATAAGATAAAGCATCCAAGTAATAGATAATCATAGGCATGTGTTACATATATACTCATACGTGCTCGCAATGAGAACTTGCACAACATCTTTTGTCCTGCCAGCCCGTTTGCAGCGGGGCCACAAGGGAACTACTGGCAATTAAGGTGCTCCTTTTAATAGAGCACCGGAGCAAAGCATTAACACTCTGTGAACACATGTGATCCTCACATCAAAGCCATTCCCTCTAGATATCCTGATTGCTGTCACTTCAGGGCCATTGGTTCCAGATAACAACGTGTGTATACAACTTACAGGTAAGACCATAAACAATACTATCATAATGAATCAATAACATGTTCAGATCTGAAATCATGGCACTCAGGCCCTAGTGACAAGCATTAAGCATAACAAGTTGCAACAAAGTCAAAAGGCACTAATAATAGATACTAGGCACCATGCCCTAACAATCTGATGCCATTACATGAACGATCCCATCCAATCCCTACCATCCCCATAGCTACATCGGAGGATTACTCACTCATAGATGGGGAAACATGGATAGTCGATGGAGAAGCGATGGTGATGATGATGGCGATGATCTCCTCCAATCCCCGTCCCGGTAGGGTGCCAGAACGGAGTTTCTGGTGCTGATTCGCGGAATCTGGTGGTGGCGGCGAAGCGGAACTCTTTCTAGAAAAATGTCGAACCCCCCTTCGTTTTTAGGTCAAGAGGCAACTTATACGCGAAGAGGGAGGCCGAGGGGATGACCGAGGCGGCCACACCACCCCCAGGCGCGGCCTGGCCTAGCCTGCGTGGCTAGGTGGTGTGGGCCCCTCGTGGCCCTACTCCGTCTTGTCTTCTGGCTCCGTGAGTTTTCTGGTGGAATAGGATTTTTGGCATATTTTCTGGGATTTTTCCTGATAGTTGATGTTCTGTACAAAAACTAGACACCAAGGTAATTCTGTTGAAAACAGCGTCGGTCCGTGTTAGTTGTATCCAAATCACACAAGTTTAGAGGAAAAACAATAGCAAAAGTGTTCGGGAAAGTAGATACGTTTTGGACGTATCAACTCCCCCCAAGCCTAGCTTATTGCTTGTCCTCAAACAATTCAGGTGAAAACTGAGTGTGATAAAAGAAACTTTCACGAACACATTTGCTTCATAAGATGTATATATTCTCAGCATGTGATCAACTACTTAGGCAATTCATAATAAAGAGTATGCAACTAATGTTTACTTAATAGTCATGGAAAGCTATGAAGAGACTCCAACTCAAAAATAGGAAGTAGCATGAATCTTAAACATAAGCAACATTGCAATGATCATAGAAAGGTATGATAGAGTGGTATCTTGCTTGCCTTTGATTATGAATGCCAAGGCACCTCTGAAGTTCAAGTGAAGACTAGAAGTAAATATATCAAAGGTACAAGCATCAAGGTCATAACACAATTAATCAAGTTTTGAGACAAACACACATTACACTAAGAATGACAACCATTCTCTCAAGAAAGTTCTCATAGAGTATGTGGAGACTCAACAAGGGAAATGAAAAGGTTTTGAAGAGTTTGAAAGGCTTCCAAATGCTCAAAGTATGGTACTCTTTAGCTTTGAGCTCTCATTGCCCCTATCATAAGCATATTTAAGTGGTTAAGGTTAAAGTGACACAACTAAGAGGATATGCTTGACAAGTTATAAGTCGAAGTCTCATGCCCCTTACTTACGAGTACCGAACCTCATGCTATTCAACTTCAGTCACAAGTAAGCTCTTGTCATTGTAAGTACTTATGTATCATAGAGAACCGCCAACGGGGTACCCCTTGTACATGATACAGGAGCTATCCCATAATCAAAATGACAAGGCAAGCCGACAATCAGCATCTCAGCAATCTTTTTATTTGCTATTTGCATAGGTTTTTATTGAGGATGCTTCATAGAATGCTCATTACAGTTATGCTACAAGTTTCCACCATGATTAGGCATGGCTTAGGCTAGCGGCCCAGGCGTTTCTCTAACACACATACAAACTCCATGATCTTACAAGTTTCCCTTTTATTTCACACCACCGGGATCCATAAGCAAAATAATCATGATATCAACGAGGTACAATGTACCAATGCAAGGTTGAAACCGTTCCCCATGATACATGGTTCTGCTAACTTCAACTTATAAAGCGCAAGCATATACGCAACAAAGATGGACACAATGGTTCAAGTTTATTAAGTGCCAGAAAATAAAGTGTGCCATCAAGTTCGTGAGAGCTTTACTAACTAACTTTCTCATAACAAGCAAACATTTTATTCGGAAGAAAACAAGGCATACTTAATATGCACGGAATAGCAAATGATGCTAATAGGTAGGTATGGTGGACACTTTTGGCAATATTGGTTTTGGGGAGTTGGATGTGCGAGTAAAGATTATACTCAGCACAAGTGAAGGCTAGCAATAGAAAGGGAGCGACAAACTAGACAACAATAACTGTCATAATCATGCTTGCAACAAAACAGGACTAATCATGGCATGAAAGTGATTCAAGACCCCTGAGGCAAAATAATCCATTGAGGCTTAACTGATTGTTTCAGTCATATGCATGCGTGAGCATGTGCCAAGTCAATTCAAGTGACACATTCAGAGGAGGATACCACAGTGTCATACCCAGTTATGAATAGAGCAATGCAAGCAAACATTCATAAGACATGCTACAAACTATTAGCAAGATGGAGCTAATCATAAGAAAGCAAGAACTACTAAGCATCCATAAATAACTCACACCCTACATGAGCGGACTAAGCATGCCCACAATGATGAGTATATGTACAAAAATGAAAACTAATAGATTTCGTTACCAGCCTCTTACCACACCTCAAGTTGTCATTAATCCTCATTATTGCCCTTCACTTGTGTAGCTTGAATAATAACATGAAACCAAATTCCACTGAGGACGGCCGAACCCTGCAACAAACTTCACAAAACCAAAGAAGAATAACAAATATTTTTGGTGTTTTTGATTTTTAAAGGCAAGAACCAAAAGGAAGAACAAGCAAAGCAAAATCTTTTTGGGTTTTTTCAAATAATTAAGACAAAGCCAAAAGGAAAAAAGCAAACCAAGGCAAAAAGAAAAAGAAACAAACAAAGAGAAACAAAGAAAATAATTTTGGTCTTTTTGTGTTTTAGGAAGCGAAAGTAAAGAAACAACGAAAACTAAAAAAGAGAATGAAGCATGGATATACAAAGTAGACTAAACATGATATGTAGATGAGTGTGGTGTCGGTGTACCTCCCCCAAGCTTAGGATTTTGGCCTAAGTGGGTATCAATCCCAAGTTGGCCAAGATGAAGGGTCTCCGTGGTACGACGAGGACGTGCCCTCGTCCTGGTACAAGCTCGAGGATGCCCCACTGTAGTGCGCAGAGTAGTCGTAAGAATGCACATCCTCCTGGTGTTGCCTGTGGAAACCAAGCAAGCGGAGCTGCTCATCCACCTCCTCCTTAGGACACGACCATGGCCTCCTGTAAATACTAAACAAAGTAGATTGTGGCAAAGGAATTTCCCTCTATTCCCCGTCAGTAAACAACATCTTGTATACTAAACTATGCATATTAGAGTCAGCAGTGACGAAGTGATGTGTTTTCATAGCGGCAAGATCAAGCCTTTGTGGTGCCAACATAGTTTCATTAGGATCCACAGAAAGTTCTAGTGCAACAACCATACGTGAGGCAATAATGCCCCCATAAATAGGTCCCCTAGCAGCTAGGTGGCGAGCAATGAGAGAGCCAAGATTGTACTTGGTATCATTATTAAATGCAGCAGCGAGGAAGGCTAAATGATAACTGGAAATGTTACTAGTGTTCTCCCTACCAAGAATGCTAGTGGCAAAATAATAAGCAAAATATCTAAGAGCTAGGAGTTGGATGTAACCTTATCTTCCCGCGCTGAGCTATGCGGTCGTCATCATTTGTCACACTCCAATAGAGCTCCAGCAAGTCAGCGGGTCGACCTTGAATTTTCTTCACTGTCCCTATCATGCCTATACCTATAATGCTGCAAAATCTTTCCAATGACATGGTAATAGGCTGATTATAAATTCTGAAAGAAACAGTTGACTGATAAGGGGTGCTAGTGAAAACGAAACTCTCAATGAAAGTTTTGGTGAGCATGGCATATTACTCACTCTCATCTTCCATGTACGTGGTCAGGCCAACCCTCTGAACCAGTAGTAAAATTTTAGTGAGGATCCCTACAGCTTGCAAAAAGGTAAAACAAGGGAAGGTAGATGGGTGAGCATCTCCCTCATCTCCTTCATTGCCAAAGCGTGGTGCAATGAGATCTTCATTGTATGAAGGCCTAAACTGAGAGGCTGATCTTGAAGGCCTTCACCTCCTATGTGTGTCTGTGAGATCCAGGCACATGGCTTAATAGGATTGATAGGATACCCATATCAACAAGTTGCAACTTCTTTTCCGGAAGCTCATTCGAAAAGAACTCTAAGGTTAAGCGTGCTTGGCCTAGAGCAATTCTAGGATGGGTGACCGACCGGGAAGTGGGTAACCGGGTGCGCACGAATGAGGACAAAGTGCGCAGAAAAGACTAGTGTTGGTCTGTGGGGCCAGTCTAGATATCCTATTAAGCTGCCAGGAGTGACACCCCCCGGGCCCAGGAGTGGACAGGGTGTTACAAGTGGTATCAGAGCCGACCCTTGCGATTACACGGGTGTGTGCGGGTCAGTGGCGGGACATGTGGAGCATGGCGCGTGTGGCCCGGAGTGGACACGGCATGGCACATGTGCCGGCACTGGACACACAGACGCGTGCCAAGAGGGAACGTTCTTGGGGTGTGCTTGATCGATGAGGGCATCGATCTTCTAAAGAGTGGGTGTATGTGAGATCCAGGCACATGGCTTAATAGGATTGATAGGATACTCATATCAACAAGTTGCAACTTCTTTTCCGGAAGCTCATTCGAAAAGAACTCTAAGGTTAAGCGTGCTTGGCCTAGAGCAATTCTAGGATGGGTGACCGACCAGGAAGTGGGTAACCGGGTGCGCACGAATGAGGACAAAGTGCGCAGAAAAGACTAGTTTTGGTCTGTGGGGCCAGTCTAGATATCCTATTAAGCTGCCAGGAGTGACACCCCCCGGGCCCAGGAGTGGACGGGGTGTTACAGTGTCCCTCTCAAATATTTCTACAAATATGTGGTTGTTCATCTTTGATATTCTGAAATTTTAAACATCCATTATACAAGTGATTGCAAAGTGAATACATAATGAAGGGAACTACTCATAGGGACTTGTAAGAGGCCTAAACATGCATCAAAATAATTTCTCTAAGCATTAAACAAGCTTACAAGCTCTCATAACCTGTCACCTACAGCAGCAAAATACTCAAGATATAATCCACTAAACACAAATCTACTTGGACAAGCGAAGGAGTCACATAACGGAGAACAAATGCTCCAAATTTCAGCAGCAAAGATGGGCTGAGCAAGGAGATCGATAAATCATGGGCAAGAACGGCAAGAACGCGATTTCGAGCAATGAGCTGGTGTTTTCTCGGGAGAGAGAAGGCAGAGGGAAGTGAGAGAGTGAGTGGAGGGACAGGGGTGGCCCACACCATGGCCAGGCGCGCCCATGGGCTGGCCACGCCACCAGGTGGTGTGCCTTCCTGGTGGGCCCCCTTGGTACTCCCAGGCACTTCTCTGCCCCTTTTTCACGTAAAAATTTAATATGAATTTTCTGGGATTTTTTGAGACACTTTATTTTTTGAGCAATTTTCAGGTATAGATGAATGATTTTTCTGCAGAAAAGTGATTTTGCAATGATGTAGTGACAAAACAAAACTAAGACTTCAGAAGTTCTAAGACACTCTAATATGCAAGCAACTAACAACTGAAAAGTAAACTAAGCGAATGCAAAAACTAAAATGGATAAAGTAAAAGTAAGCTAAGATAATCATGGTGGAAACATTGTTTTGTTCATTAAAATCCCTTAGTTAACAAGGTTGATCAGGTCTTGTTACCAAAACAATTTTATATGAAAAAAAACTTTGTATTACACTCAATGATTATGTTACCTCAACCTAGATAGCAATGGTCCCAATCATAATAGTTTCATATTTTTCTCATGGTATGGGATAATATATTTCTCCAACTTGGATGCCCTCAACATGTTCAATTGAATTTAAGCCATAAGTCCTATCAATCTTCTTGGGGAAATAGACAGTATTCTCCTTGTCATTAACATTAAAAGTCACCTTTCCTTGATTACAATTAATAACAGCTCCTGCAGTATTAAGAAAAGGTCTCCCAAGAATAATAGACATATTATGATCTTTAGGCATTTCAAGCACAACAAAATCAGTTAATATCAAGCAATTATGAGCCACTTGAATAGGTACATCCTCACATATACCAACAGGAATAGTAGTAGATTTATCAGGCATTTGCAAAGATATATCAGTTGGTATTAGTTTTTCCAGTTGACGTCTCTTATAGAGAGAAAAAAGGCATAGCACTAACTCTTGCTCCCAAATCACACAAAGCAGTTCTAACATAACTATTTTTAATAGAGCAAGGAATAGTTGGAATTCCTGGGTCTCCAAGTTTCTTTGGAAACTTACCTTTAAAGGAATAATTAGCAAGCAAAGTAGAAATTTCTTCATTAGGGATCTTCTCTTTTATTAGAGACAATATCCTTCATATACTTTGAATAAGGAGGCAATTTAATAACACCCGTCAAAGGTATTTGCAAAAATAAAGGTTTCATCCACTCACAAAACTTATTATAGTGTTCATCTTCCTTTGACTTATGTTTCTTATCAGGGAAAGGCATAGGTTTTTGGACCCAAGGCTCTCTTTCATTACCATGTTTCTTAGCAACAAAATATTCTTTAGTGTATTTAGTGTTCTTAGTGTGCCTTTCAGGTTCTTCTTCAACTTTTTCTTTATCAGGAACATCATTTTCCTCATTACCACTTTCAGTTTCAGCATCAGAGACAAATTACTATTAGGATCTATAGCAGGTTCAGGAGATTCTACAATAGTTTTACGTTTCTTTTTCCTTTTCTTAGGAGAAGTACCACTATTTTCAATTTGTTGAGAATCCTGCTCAATTCTTTTAGGATGCCCCTCAGGATATAGAGGATCCTGGGTAGCAGCACCACTTCTAGTTCTAATTTCATAAGCATGTTTTTCTTTAGCAGCATTAACTAGCAAGTCTTTTTGTACTTTAATAAGCTGATCAATTTGAGTTTGAACAAATTGGAAGTGTTTAACAAGCATTTTAACATCATTAGAAGTTCTTTCCACAATATCTTTTAACTCAACAATAGCTCTAGAGTTTTCCATTAAATTATTTTGCACTCTTTTATTAAAATTATCTTGCTTAAGAATAAAAATATCAAATTCTTCTAAGCATTGATCAGGAGCTTTAGAGTAAGGAATATCACCTTCATCAAAGTGTTGGAGAGAGTGTACCTCAATAGTGGATGAGTGGGAAATTGGCTTACATAGTTCTTCTATAGGAGGTAAATTCTTGACATCTGCAGTTTTAATTCCCTTCTCCTTAAGACATTTCTTAGCTTCCTTCATCACTTCATCATTTAGTTCAATAACTCCCCTCTTCTTTGAGGTTGGTATACGCGCAGGAATAGTTGGTTCAGGTATAGTTGTTTCAGATATAGCTGGTTCAGGAGGAGTCCAATCTTCATAGTTCTTGCTTATTTTAGCCATTGATTCCTCAGCTTCTTTGGGAGTCCTATTCCTGAAAACACAATCAGCAAAACTATCCAGGTATGTCCTAGATTCTTTAGTTAGTCCATTATAAAATATATCAAGAAGCTCATTCTTAGGTAATGGACATCCAGCTTGTTCATGAATCAAGGCACAAAACCTTGCCCATGATTCAGGCAATATCTCTTTTTCTCCCTGTTTAAAATCAAAAAGTTCCTACAAAATAGCATGTCTAGCACTAGGAGGGAAATATTTCTGAAGGAAAGTACTAATCAAGCAATCAGGGCTATCAATAGATCCAGTAGGTAAATTATTAAACCAAGTTTTAGCTTCTCCTTTCAATGAAAAAGGGAAAAAATTAGCAACAAAGTAGGTGCGCATCTTAATATCATCAGAAAATAAACGACTCATGGTAGAAAGCTCAGTCATATGTGCTACCGCACTTTCACTCTTAGTCCCACAAAAAGGTTCTTTATCAACAATAGTTATGTAAGATAAATCAAGAGAGAAATCATAATCCTTATCTTTAATGTGTACGGGACATGCAGCAAACTTAGCATTAGGAGACAATTTGGGTTTTATAGTACGCCTCTCAAGGAGACTCTTAATAACACTCCTATCATGGGTGTTTTGACATTCTTTATTAAATGCATTGGTCATCTCTATATAATCATCTTCAATATCATAACTCTCTCAAGACTCAGGTGAACTGACAGGTGTAGTAGTGTCTTCATTAGGAGTTTCAGTATTTCTAGCTATAGTTCTAGCAATCGTAGCATCTAGGAAAGGACCTAATGAGCCACTCTTATCAAGCATAGTAGAAGCAGCATCACAAGTATCAGAAGTTTCAGATTCAGCAGTAGTAGCAGTATCTGTAGCATGTGTATGTGGTGGTGTAAGGAGCTTACTCATAACAGATGGTGAATCAAGAGCAACAGAGGTGTTTAGAACCGTACCTCTCCTTGTAGTGGATGGTAAAATAGGAACCTTGCCATCACGAGACTTACCCATGGTGGATGGATGGCAGCGAACAATAGTGATTCCAAGTGAACTTGATAAATAGAGCTATGCTCCTCGGCAACGGCACCAGAAAATAGTCTTGACGATCCACAAGTATGGGGGTGTATTGCAGTATTTTCGAGGGAAGTGAAATCCAATTTATTGATTCGACACAAGGGGAGCCAAAGAATATTTATAAGCCTTAACAACTGAGTTGTCAATTCAGCTGCACCTGGAAACAATCTTGCTCACAGCAGTTTATCAGTAGCAAAAGTTTTATAATAGCAATAGTAAATTAATAGCAGTAGTAAAAGTAAAGACAGTAGTAACAATCATAGTAAACAGTAGGATTAAGGCATGGTAGGCATAGGGATGGATGGACGGGCATTGCATGGACAAGACAATTCACATGGAAATCAAGACATAAGGCAATTGCAGATAAATAAGATAAAGCATCCAAGTACTAGATAATCATAGGCATGTATTCCATATATAGTCGTACGTGCTCGCAATGAGAACTTGCACAACATCTTTTGTCCCGCCAGCCTGTTTGCAGCAGGGCCTCAAGGGAACTACTGGCAATTAAGGTGCTCCTTTTAATAGAGCACCGAAGCAAAGCATTAATGTAGCATCCCAATTGTCTAACAATTGCAATGCTACTAGCCTAGTCTATATATATGCTACCTTCCTAGATATAATTGTTGCATCATAATTATATCATGCTCATGTAATCATGCCACATTGCATTTGAGCATCATATAAAACCCTTTTTCATTTGGTTCTTATCTCATATGCACTATTAATTGTATTTGCCTCTTGATATATTGTATTTGGCTCTTGATAAATGCTTGATGCCCAAGTTGAGTTGGGGGCATATCTTTTATTAACTCCACCACCTTTCTTTGTCACCACCCCATAATTCCACCATCCAACTAGATGTGAGCTTTGCATTTTATTTGGTTTACCTCTAGCTCATGTGGGTTGGGATGGGTCCACTTACAATTCCACATGCTCCCATATAAGCATCATGTTGTTTTCACATTACTGATATGTGGGAGCCATATAGCCACCCTTGCATGCTATGTGAGTGGAGTGCCTTGTCAAGCTTCCATATGGTTCAAACTTGAATATAAGCTCATGGAGGAATACAATTGTGGTTCATGTTGGCTAGTCGCACATACACACAAGCTTGGCCACCTTATATTCATGCATGATCTTGTATTTAGTCCATGTGGTAAACAAGCTTCCTTTCCTTTTGTTGGGCCATATTCAAATTCTTGAAACCTTGATTATAGAAATGCCATGAGTTATTCTAGTGGTTTTCACTACTAGAGGGGCATTTATTTAATTATGCATGGGCCATGCAAGGTCATATTTCTCTTTTCTTTTGGTTTTTCTTGGGTTTTGAGTGGAGCTTGGTTTCTTTGGAAATCAAATTCAAGTTTGTTCAAGTGATCCCCACCATCTTAAGGGCTCATCCTCTCTTGGTTTTGAGGGCATATGTGGCATGCATATGGTACATGGAGTATATGTTTTTCCCTCTTAACCAAGATCCTTTCTCTCTTACCCCAAAACCCTATCCCTAACCTCACTTTCTCCACCATCTTAATGCATCATGCATGCATGGATGTGTTTTGCTTGTCTCATACAAAAGAAACCCTACATCTTCCTCTTACTTCTTTCTTTCCCTTGGTTTGGATCAAAGCTTTACCAACACATCTAGCTATGTGAGCATGTGTCTTACACATTTATCTCTACCTTTGTCACCCCACACATTCATCAAGACCCTAACCCTAACCCCTTTTCCCTCCTAGCCATGTTCCAACCGAACCACCCTTCCCCTAACCCCTACACCCTTGCCTTGCCTTGCAAGAAGGGCAGCCAGCTCGGCCACAACCTCCTAACCTGGGTGACCCACCCCCGTAGCTAAGTAGAGAGAGAGGGAGAAGAGGGAAGAAAACCCTACCCCATCGATCTCTTCCTTGTTTAGCAAAAAGGTGGCCACCGCACCCCCATGTGCTCTCCTTCCCTCTCTCTACTACCCCACCACCTCACTCCACCTCAGATCCCATCCAGGAGGCGCCCAGGTCCCTCTCCCCTTCTCCTTTTTCCTCCCAAGCCGCCATGGCCATCTTCCCCACCTAAAAACCCTAGCTCCAGGCCTCTCTCGCAAGTTGGTCTGATGGGCGCCAAGCTACTCTAGGAGCACCGACACGATCCTAGGCTTACTCTTCGTCGACCTAGACCGGGGTGACGCTGGAGGTCGCCAAAGTTGACGTCACGCCGCCGTAGACGCCATGAAACCGACGCTCGGTGCCTCGAGCCCCGTCGCCGTTCTCCTTCCCCTCCACCACCAGAACCGCTCGCATGAGCCATGGTGAGCCCAGCTACTCCCCTCTGCCCTGTCGATCCCTCTCTTGTGCTCTGTATCACCGGTGACCCCGCCGCCGTGCGCGCTCGACGCCACGTGCTGCGCTCTGGCAGACAGCAACAGCAGCAGCAGCCGTGCAGCAGACACCTCTGCTCCCCCCTCTTTTCCGCGTCGTTTTCCCCCACTGCAGTCTGCCTTAGCCGAAGCCACCTGAACAAAAGATATAGATCGGAGCACCCTCTGCATCTTATTTTTTCACGGCATAGCAAAATTCCCAGCGGATAACTCACTTTTGTCCTCACAAGATCGGCCCGAGCTAGCTGTTCGCGAGCGTTTTTCAGTTTTGTCAGAGTTTCAGAGAGAACTGCAGCCGTCAGACAAGCACGCACGCATGCTGCACGAGCACCCATGTTCTCCCCGACCTATCCCACGCCATAGTGAACCTCCGAGCTTGATCATTGCACCATGTTGAAGCCCTTGATCCCCTCTACACTTTTCCTCTTTGCGGTGTCGCCAAATTCGTCTTGGTTCGATCGCAATCCTCTCGCAAAGATCGATCCAGCTAGCTCGTGCAGTGCATCGAGTTTTAGTTTCGTTGGTCTTTTTGCACAAAACCCCCCCAGAACATTATGTCCGTCACGGACAAGTCCCTCACGCCCCAGCCTCTCCCACGTGGCACACGTCCGCTGGCCACGCGCACGCGTGGACCCGCGGCCCCGAGGCCCCGCATGTCTGTGTCTAGGGCTAGACAGCTCCGCGGTACGAAACGCCCAAAACCCCCGCTGTGTTGCCCCCGCTGACTCAGCTTTTCGGCCCCACCCGTCAGCGGTGGTGGCTAACTTCTGCCTATGTACGAAAAGTGCATGTCCTTTATCTGTTTAATAAAAATAATTTTCAGAAATGTTCAATATGAGTTTAGATCCAGTTTTTAATAACTTTTTATTGGCAAATCCAAATAATACAAATAATATATGTTTCTTGATCAGAAAAATGTGAGGATTTCAAATATGCCATCCAAAATAATGTTTGACTAATTTAAATTTTCGAAAATTGTTTAATTGCAATAAAAATGCCTTTTCTCAATTAATAAATAACTTTAATTCTATAACTCCAAATTTGACAAATAATATGTCTAAATCGATCAGCGCGACGAGCCCGTTCTGATTATGCATTCCATGATATGAATTGAAGCATGCATCATATAAATATTAAATAATCAGAACTGTTCATGGTATTAAAACTTGACCAAATAATTAATAAAATGATTTATTCTTATCCCCACACCTCACCCTTGTCATGCTACATTATTGCCACGTAAATTGTGCATCATTCATCATGGCATGCTTGGTTGCTTGTCACATTTTATTAATATGCTTGTGCACTTTATTTATGTTGGCCCTTGTTTGTTTGGTTCTTCTTTCGAATAGACGTTGAGCAGGGGAATTATCAGGAATCCCAGGAGTACTACCCAGATCCTTCCCTCGCTTCAACTGAGCTGCCAGGCAAGCACTACCACATGCTTGCATACATATAGTACCTATTGCTTCTATCTTATTCTTGCATCATGGAGTCGTGAATGCATTAAATTGAATCCCTAGTGCTGCATAGCCTTTACTTTAAACCTCACCGAGCTTGTTCCTCCATCCTGTAGCATCCCAATTGTCTAACAATTGTAATGCTACTTGGTCTAGTAATATAATGGCTACTTCCTATATATAATTGTTGCATCATAATTATATCTTGCTCATGTCATCATGCCACCTTGCATTTGAGCATCATATAAAACCCTTTTTCTTTTGGTTCTTCTCTCATATGCATTATTAATTGTTTTTGCCTCTTGATATTGTATTTGGTTATTGATATATTGTTTAAATGCCCAAGTTGAGTTGGGGCATATCTTTTATTCAACTCCATCACTTTTCTTTTCACCACCTTATAATTCCACCATTCCATTTATCCATGAGCTTGTATTTCTTTTTCTTTTGATATTTATTCTAGCTCATGTGGGTGGGTGGATCTAATTCTATAAATTCTTTTGCTTGGCCTTTATTCCACTCCTTGGGAATGCATAAGAACAATGCCATATTATTATTTTGTTTTCACCAAATAAATCAGGGCATTTATTATTTTGCATGGGCCATGCAAGAGTACCACCACCTCTATCCCATTTGAGTCCTCTTGGTTTTATTGGGTCTTTTCTTTGTGGATCATATCCATCCCTCTCCACCATCCCCTTATTCTCATCAACACCTTTTCTTTTATTTTTCTCCATGCATGATTCAAATGAGGGCTTCTTCCCATACATCGTTTTCTTTCTCTTTTTCTTGGTTACTCCTCCACCTCATCTCATGATAATTCAAAGCCCTCACTATTTTTCCTCTTGGGTTGATCTTATAAACAAGTTTTAAAACCTAAACACCTAATTAAAACCCTAGCCCTAGTTTGCCTCTATTTCTATCTAAACCTAGTTCTAATCTAAACATCACCTTACCTCTCTCCTCTCCCCATGTCAATGTCCCCTCTCCATGCCATGCATGATCCACATCAACTAACCCCTCCCCTCTCTCTAACCCTAACTGAGCCTCCACCTAGCTAACCCGAGCCCCTCCCTAAGCTAACCCTAGCTAGCCGAGCCTCCCCTCTCCTCTCTCTTTTCTCTCCCTGCCATGAGGCCCCACCATCCGAGCCGGCCTCCTTCCCCTCACCTGGTCCACCGGCAGCCCCTCTCCCTGCTCCTGGTCGTGCACGACGAGCACGTGAGGGAGGAGAGCTAAAGGTGGCTGAGACCACCTTTTTGCCCAACCCTGATCCCCACGGCTGCCCCTCCTCTCTCCCTCTCACTTTACCCTCCGCCCCACGTCTCCTGGCTCGCCAGATCCATCTCAGGGTCCCTGACTCCCCCTCCTTCCTCTCCACCGACGACGCCTCCCTCTCGCCAGGCCGCCAGCACCGCCGCCTACTCCTCGTCCCTGCCGGCGTGCGCGACGTGGAAGTGGTCGAGGAGACCAAGGAGAGCCCCATGCGTCGCCCTTTGCTCTGCTACGAGGAGGAGAAGCACCAGCACCGCCGGAACCAACGCCGCTTCGCTAAAACCCTAGATCTCTGGCCGCCAGCTCCGTCGATGATCCGCCACACCTCTCTCTGTTCCACCACCACCGACCTCTCCTCGGTGAGCCCCTCTTCCTCGCTGACATCCTCACGCTCGCTATTGCCGTCTAGATCCGTCGTTCCATTCGTCGAACACGCTGCGCGCGCCGCCGGCCACCGCATTGGCTCGCTCCCGCGTCGCGCAGAACCTTACTTACCCCCGTCCACCCTGCTGTCACCATCCGTACACCAGCCGCACTGGCTACCAACCTCAGCGCGGGCGCCCGCGACCCGGGATCGAGACTCCGCCTTGCCGCGCTGCGCACCACGCGCTGTTTTTCCGTCAGACACCCGCGCGTCAAAGACGATCCACAGTGTCGCCGCACAATTTGCTAAAAACCCCCCCAGCCTTTTTATTTCCTAAACCCGCGATCCAACCGAGCCCACCAGTCAGCCTCCCGTGCATCTTACAAAAACGCCCCCGCAATTTTTAACACCCAACCCGCGCTCCATCGCGACCCCACCTGGCAGCCTCTGCGCATTCAGCCGCTGGCACATGGGCCCTAGCCGCTGGCCCCGCCTGTCAACCGCAGCAGCTAGCTAAGGCCGAGGTGAGAAAAGCTTTTTCCGCGCGCGTGGCCCCAGTCAGCAGCGGCCCACCCGTCTGTGGCTTGGGCTAGAATATCCTGGGTGTAAAAAGTCCTGGCCAATTCTATTAAAATAAAAATGTTTTCAGTAATTGTTTAAAATCAAATTCAAATCAGATTTTAATAACTTTTAAAATACAAATCCAAATAATACAAATAATATATGTTTTTGAATCAGGAAAATGTGAGGATTTAAAATATGCCATTCAAAATATGTTTTGAGCACCTTAAAATTTCGAGATGATTAAAATTACAATAAAATGCCCTTTTCCTTAATTAATTAATAACTTTAATTCTATAACTCCAAATTTGACAAATAATATGTCTAAATCGATCAGCGTGACGAGCCCGTTCTATCTATGCAGTCCTTGTTCTGAATGGAAGCATGCATCATGTCATTATTAAAAATATGAGCTGTTTATGGCAATAAAACTTGACTAAACAAATAATAAAATGCTTTATTCTTGTACCCCACACCTCACCATGCCATGCTACTTTAATGCCATGTAAATTGTGCATCATTCATCATGGCATGCTTGTTTGCTTGTCGCATTTTAATTCATATGCTTGTGCACTTTATTTATGTTGGCCCTTGTTTGTTTGGTTCTTCTTCGAATAGACGCCCAGCAGGAGAATTACCAGGAATCACAGGAGTACTACCCAGATCCATCTCTCGCTTCAACTGAGCTGCCAGGCAAGCACTACCACATGCTTGCATACATACAGTACCTATTGCCTCTATCTTATTCTTGCATCATTGAGTCACGATGGCATTAAATTGAATCCCAAGTACTGCATAGCCTTTACTTTTAAGCCCCACCGAAGCTTGTTCCTCCATCCCATGAGCCATTACTACAGGAGTTGTTTGAGCCATGAGAGTCGTAGAAAAGCATGTGTAGGGTATGTGAGTGTCTGATGAAAAATGAGGTACCTAAACAACACAACCTGAGTAGTAATGGGATAACTAATGAAAGAGGCACCGGTGAGCAATATCTGCTATTTGGTTTTTCATGCTCACTTGTGTCCCGTAGGACCTCAAGTACTTGATTCCTGTTCCTTGACTATTCGCACTATCCACATCCGGGAGGCCTTATGGACCCCCCCGAGCTAGAGCTTGATTCATTCTTATTTCTTGGGGCCACAAGTAGTTTGGGGATTTATTACTATCCTGTACTTATGCCATGTTACTGCTTTATTAAGATTGTGCGTGGAGCACATGTACTGTTTTGGATCGTGGAATGTTTTCGCGGTATCGACAAGCCCAGTCACATTTTCGGGTTCCCAATCATTTACAGCCATTGACACAAACCTTGGGTCCGTCTCGGAGCCGGCCAACTTCGTTGCGGGTAGCTTAATGGGGTAGTATAACTAAAGTACCGCTTTTAATTTGACCAAGTACTTGACTAGTAAATAGTGCAATACTCATGGAATGGTTAATAAAACTGCCAACGGATGATGGGGTTGTTCGTCCGCTTCCTCGTTGGTAAGCGAGGAGGAGGATGGATCTGTTAATTATACTGTTATAACTGTTGTTCTTAATTAACGGACATCCGTCTATCATTGGTTAGGCGGATGGTTAGCGGGTATCTATAGACTTGTTAGATATTATCTTTTGCTGCAACTGCGTCACCCCAGGTTGTGTCCCCTTTAGTGGCATAAAGACTTGCTGAGTACCCCTAGGGTCTCACACGATAAATTGTTTGATTCAGATGAATAGGTATATTCGCAAGAAGGATACTGGGTGGAGGAGACAGATGATGTTGGCAACGATCATTCGGTGTAGAGATTCCGGGAACGGGGATCTGTGAGATCTGTGGGCGGGATGTGTTTATTTATGTGGCATCTTATGCCGATTTGCTTCTTATCCGTACTTGGATCTTGTTTTCCGCTTCCGTCTGATACTCTGATGTTGTTGTATGAGGAGCTATCCTAAATTATTATCTCTATCTAGGATATTTGAATCTTGTCGTATGGCGTTGCAATATTTCTATTTCTTTTAGATGGAATGGCTCTGACGACTGTTGTATGTGGCTTGCATACATACTCATTTGTGTATGTAGTTGATCCCTTTGCCTGCCGATTACGCCGCTCGTTCTTGTCCCGATGTTCTGAAAGTGGTTAGGACGGCCGAAAGGTCTACCGTGAGTGGCCCAGGGCCCCACCGTACTATTTTAACCACTTTCGTTCATCCAGGAATGTAACTAAGAGCGTAATTCACCGAGGTAGTTACACATCCCATGAGCCATTACTACAGGAGTTGTTTGAGCCATGCGAGTCGTAGAACAGCATGTGTAGGGTATGTGAGTGTCTGATGGATATCGAGGTACCTAAACAACTTAACCTGAGTAGTAATGGGATAACTAATGAAAGAGGCACCGGTGGGCAATATCTGTCATTTGGTTTTTGTGTCCACTTGTGTCCCGTAGGACCCCGAGTACTTGATTCCTGTTCCTTGACTATTCGCACTATCCACATCCGGGAGGCCTTATGGACCCCCCCTGAGCCAGAGCTTGATTCATTTCTATTTCTTGGGGCCACAAACTAGTTGGGGTTTTATTTACTATCCTGTACTTATGCCATGTTACTGTTTTATTAAGATTGTGTGTGGAGCACCTGTACTGTTTTGGAGGCGGAGTGTTTTCGTGGTATCGACAAGCCCAGTCACATTTTCAGGTTCCCAGTCGTTTACAGCCATTGACGCAAACCTTGGGTCCGTCTCGGAGTCGGCCAACTTCGTTGCGGGTAGCTTAATGGGGTGGCCCCCTGAAATATTTTATGAATCCTGTGAGCTTTGTCGTGAATGCCTCATTGGGTTTTGAGTTGGTTTTTCCGAGGTTGATCGAGTGTGTGTTGCTATTTGTGCACCCCTGTAGGGTAAATCTTTCTGAAAGCCGTGTCCGCGGTTATGGACGACTTGGAGCACAGTTTCTCGATCATAGACAATCATAACTAAAGTACCACTTTTAATTTGACTAAATATCTAACTAGTAATCAGTGCAATACTCATGGAATGGTTAATAAAACTGCCAACGGATGGGTTGTTCGTCCGCTTTCTTGTTGGTAAGCGAGAAGGAGGATGGATCTGTTACTTTATACTGTTATAACTGTCGTTTCTAATTAACGGACATCCGCCTATCATTGATTAGGTGAATGGTTAGCGAGTATCTATAGACTTGTTAGTTATTCTCTTTTGCTGCAATTGCATCACCCCAGGTATATGTCCCCTTTAGAGGCATAAAGACTTGCTGAGTACCCCTAGGGTCTCACACGATAAATTGTTTGATTCAGATGAATAGGTGTATTCGCAAGATGGATACTGGGTGGAGGAAACAGATGATGTTGGCAACGATCACTCGGTGTAGAGATTTCGGGGATGGGGATCCGTGAGATCTGTGGGCGGGATGTGCTTATTTATGTGGCATCTTATGCCGATTTGCTTCTTATCCGTACTCGAATCTTATTTCCCGCTTCCGCTTGATACTCTGTTGATTGATGTATGAGGAGCTATCCTACACTATTATGTCTATCTAGGATATTTGGATCTTGCCATATGGCATTGCAATATTTCTATTTCTTTTAGATGGTATGGCTCTGAGAACTGTTGTAAGGTAGCTTGCATACATACTCACTTGTGTATGTATTTGATCTCTTCGCATGTTGCCTACGCTGCTCGCTCTTGTCCTGATGTTCTTGGAAGTTGTTAGGGCGGTCGACGGGCCTACACGTGGGTGGCCCTGGGCCCCTGCTGTAAAACCCTTAACCACTTTTGGTTCATCCAGGCTTGAACTTAGAGCGTAGGGTCCGAGGTTGTTACAATTAACACTCCGTGAACACATGTGATCCTTACATCAAAGCCATTCCCTCCGGTTATCCCGATTGCTATCAATTCGGGGCCATTGGTTCCAGACAACAACGTGTGTATACAACTTGCAAGGAAGACCATAAACAATACTATCATAATAAATCAATAACATGTTCAGATCTGAAATCATGGCACTCGGGCCCTAGTGACAAGAATTAAGCATAACAAGTTGCAACAAAGTCAAAAAGCACTAATAATAGATACTAGGCACCATGCCCTAATAATCTGATGCCATTCCATGAACGATCTCATCCAATCCCTACCATCCCCATAGCCTACAGCGGGGGATTACTCACTCATAGATGGGGGAAACATGGATGGTCGATGGAGAAGCGATGTTGATGATGATGGCGATGATGTCCTCCAATCCCCTGTCCCGACAGGGTGCCAGAATCGAGTTTCTGGTGCTGATTTGCGGAATCTGGTGGTGGCAGCGAAGCAGAACTCTTTCTAGAAAAATAACGAACCCCCCTTGGTTTTTAGGTCAAGCGGCAACTTATAGGTGAAGAGGGGGGCCGAGGGGGTGACCGAGACAGCCACACCACCCCTAGGCATGGCCTGGTCAGACCCACGCGGCTAGGTGGTGTGGGCCCCTCGTGGCCCTACTCCGTCTCGTCTTCTGGCTCCGTGAGTCTTCTGGTGAAATAGGATTTTTGGCATATTTTCCGGGATTTTTCCTGATAGTTGATTTTCTGCCCAAAAACTAGACACCAAGGTAATTCTGCTGAAAACAGCGTTAGTCCGTGTTAGTTGTATCCGAATCACACATGTTTAGAGGAAAAACAATAGCAAAAGTGTTTGGGAAAGTAGATATGTTTTGGACATATCAATATCCTTAGAGAAATACAACTCAGAGATTGTGGACATCACGTCGCTCCTCGATCGCTGGTCGCAAAAGCCTTTTGGCAAAGATTCTACTGGCTAACCGCCAAGGCAGACGCTAACAAGTTGGTGTAGACCTATATTGGGTGTCAGTTTTATGCACGGCAACCACAAGTTCCAGATGAAGAATTGCGAACCATACCAATTACTTGGCCGTTTGTAGTCTAGGGGCTTGACATGGTTGGTCCTTTTCAAACAACACCTTGTGGATTTACACATCTACTAGTAGCAGTTGATAAGTTCACTAAATGGATTGAATCTCAACCCATTAGAAAGCTCGATGGGGCAACATCCCTGAAATCTTTCTGGGATCTAGTGGTGAGATTTGGTCTCCCACATAGGATCATCACCGACAACGACAGCAAATTATCACTTGGAGAAGTTGAGGAAGACTGTCATGAAAAATGCATCCTCCTTAACTTAGCATCTGTGGCACATCCACAGTCAAATGGGCAAGTTGAGCGAGCCAATGGACTAATTCTGCAAGGAATCAAGCCACACTTAGAGGCACTACTACATAGAGAAGCTGGAGCCTGGGTGGAGGAGTTGCCATCTATTTTGTGGAGTTTACGAACAACACCCAATAGATCTACCAGTTTGACCCCTTTATTCATGGTCTATGGAGAAGCAGTCCTACCATCTGACATCCTCCACGATGCACCAAGAGTCACCACCTACGACGAAGATGACGCTGAAGAATCTAGATGCCTATCTATGGACCTACTCAAAGAGGAACACGTACTAGCATGCTAGAGATCCGCCATCTACTAGCAGAAGCTACACAGCTACCATAGTCGCCACATTAGGCATCGCTCATTTAAAGAGGGGCATATCGGGTTTCGACTCAAGCAGCAAAAGACACACAAACTATCCCCGCCTTGGGAAGCACCGCTCGTCATAAGCAAGCATTGCTCAATGGTTCCTATTACCTTGTTGATATTCGCGAGTTGAAAGATAGGCCAAAAGAACGCAAGCGCAAGCAACGTGACTCCGATGATAATTTCCCAAAGACTGATCGGTCATGGAACATAGCACAGCTACATCCTTGTTACACTTGGCATATTTTATATTATGTAATAAGTACCTTATATGATGATGGAATAAAGCATTTGGTTCACTCATATTATCTTAGTCTTTTACCTCCTTTAGTATTCATTTTTGGATCATATAAACCCTTTTATGCGCAAGTTTTCATTTGCAATTGTGAAAATTCCGCCTACGAGCATTAGCTAAAGTTTTCTGGTCTACACGTTTTCTGATGTTTTTATATGGATTCCGGAGTGGTGACTTTTTGGCTCTCAGAGTTGGCGATTTTGCTCTTAGGTTCTTGACGGTGCTATTAAGCATCATCACCTAAGAGCATGGTTCAGTGCGGCAAATCTTCATTAGCAACATTAGTGTATTCAAAATAATAATCCTTTGGGTTCAGTTTCAACTCAAGTAAATCATCCATTAAAACATAAGCTACTGTAGCAATTTCTTTTAAAAACTCGAGTGATCCAAGAGAACTCAAAAATAAACCAATTAAAAGGGAAATGCAAATAATGGCAGAAATCTGTCAAAACATACCAACAGGTAAATACTGATTTTTTCAAAACTCGTCTGTTGCTCAAATCGAAAAGTGCAAAACTAAAGGAAGTTGGGTAATAGCTTGGGGCATAAGCACAAAAAATTACAGCTCAATCCGACGTACTGAGATTTTTCACAATTTTTTACAGTGACGCATTGAAATCTATTTCGGGACAGCAACTTCCCCATATCTTACTGCCCTCTCATTAGAGGTTATTCTTGGCACAAAACCAAACAAAAAGGATAAAGAGAGGTTATTACAGAGGCAATAACTTCCAAGACTCAACAAAACAAAAGTAAACTGAAAGTAAAAATATAATGGGTTGTCTCCCAAAAGCTCTTTCTTTATAGCCATTAAGATAGGCATGATAATTTCGATAATGCTCACATAAGAAATATGAATTGAAGTAAAAGAGAGCATCAAGAAGCAAATATGGAACAAATTTAAGTCTAACCCACTTCCTATGAAAAATAATCTTGTAAAGAAACAAGTCATGAAAGCACAAAGCAACAAGCATAGGAAAGCAAAACAAGTGCAACTTCAAAATTTTCAACATATAGAGGGGAAACTTAATATTGTTGAGATACATAAAACCATGTTTCCGTCTCTCAGAATAACTTTCAGTAGCATCATGAATAAAATTAACAATATAAATATCACATAAAACATTCTTATCATGAGCCACATGCATAAAATAATCATTACTCTCCCTATAAGCATAGTCATTCTTATTAATCGTAGTGAGAGCAAATTCAACAAAATAGATATCATTATTATTCTCATCACCATAATCATCAAATATAGTAGGAATATTGTAATCATAATTAATTTTCTCCTCAATAGTAGGTGGACTGAAAATATCATATTCATCATTGTAATCATCATATATTGGAGGTATAGTATCATCAAAGTAAATTTTCTCCTCCGTGCTTGGGGGACTAAAAATATCATGCTCTTCAAAACTAGCTTCCCCAAGCATAGACTTTTCCATAGCATTAGCAATAATGGTGTTCAAATAATTCATACTAATAACATTGCTATTAGCATGCAAATAAAGTTCCATAGGTTTTTTAATTTTCTCTTCAAACACTTCATGTCCTAACTCAAGATAAATACTATAAAGCTCTCTAATTTTGTTGTTGTTTTCCATTAAGCCTAACTAGTGAAAATAAAAACAAGAAACAAAAAGATATGATTGCAGAATCTAAAGGAAATAACTTTGAGCACTCACACAGTAGCAACAGTACTAGAAGATAGCTTAGTAGCCAGAGGATGTGAGTACCTTTTACCTTACCTCCCCGGCGACGGCGCTACAAAATAGCTTGATGTCTACGCGGTCTTCTATTCTTGTAGACAGTGTTGGGCCTCCAAGTGCATAGGTTTGTAGAACAGCAGCAACTTTCCCTTAAGTGGATCACCCAAGGTTTATCGAACTCAGGGATGAAGTGGTCAAAGGTATCCCTCTCAAGCAACCCTGCAATCAAGATACAAGAAGTCTCTTGTGTCCCCAACACACCCAATACACTTGTCAGGTGTATAGGTGCACTAGTTCAGTGAAGAGATAGTGAAATACAAGTAATATGGATGATTATAAGTGGTAATTTTAATCTGAAATAAGAGTGACAGCAAGCATGTAACAGGACTGATTGTAAATGGTGTTTCAATGCTTAGAAACAAGGCCTAGGTATCATACTTTCACTAGTGGACACTCTCATATAAATATCTTCTTTTCATTATGCTACCCTAAACTACTCTCCGGTTAGATGATGTAGGGATATAACAGCACACCTTAAAGTTTGCATTCCCCACCTAGATAACCCCTCACTATCACCTTGAGCGCTAGATGGTTCCAACAAACACCACAATCTCATAGAGACGTCCAACTCAAATTATACTCATGATAAGTATTTCTGTAACCTTAGCCTAAGTGCCACACGGTGTGCACACTGTCAACTTCACACACGTGGGGATAGGCAGAGATTAATTAAAGCACCTGAGTAGCAGAATAGATCTACTTATTCAACTAGATTACAAAGCTCATGATCTCAATAAGATCGCGCATAGAGAGAGAGAGAGATGAACACATAGCTACCGGTAGAGCCCTTAGCCTCGAGAGAGAACTACTCCCTCCTCATCATGGGAGTCAGCAATTGAGATGGAGATGGCGGTGGAGTCAATGGAGATGGCTCCAGGGGCACTTCCCCGTCCCGGCAGGGTGCCGAAACAGAGACTTTTGTCCCCCGAATCTCCTCTTTAGTGGCGGCGGCGTTGCCGAGCTTTTCGTGGAATTCTGATCTTCTCCCCATAGGGTTTTCGGTGGGTTTATATAGGCGAAGAGGCGAGGTCAGTGGCTGCCGAGGGGCCCACACTAGGGCCTGGCGTGCCTAGGGGGCGCCACCCTATGGTGTGGCCGCGTCGTGGCTCTCCTCCGTCTCTGCTTTGGACTTCCATGTCGTGTCGGGAAAAATAGGAACTTTGGCTTTTGCTTCGTCCAATTCCAAGCATATTTCTTTACTAGATTTTTCGAAACCAAAAAAAAGCAGAAAACAAGCAACTGGCACTGCGGCATCTTGTCAGTAGGTTAGTTCCAGAAAATGTATAAAAATTCCTCAAAGTGTAGACAAAACATAAGATAGTTGATACAAAACAAGCATGGAGCATAAAAAATTATAGATACGTTTACGACATATCAAGCATCCCCAAGCTTAACTCCTGCTCATCCTCGAGTAGGTAAGTGATAAAAATAATCATTTTTGAGGTGACATGCACCATCACAATCTTGACTAAGGTATTTGTAAACCATTGATAGCTAGGATCAAAGTACTCTAAACATGACCATGGAAGATAGAGTTCTAACAATAAGACATAGCAACTATGTTGTAACATGAAAAGGTACAAACAAAAGATCATGAATAACAATGCATTGAAAGACGTTTGTTTGTTTCACATATAGAAAACATAATAAGAGTGGTACTCAGCGTGTCCCTCATGGTATAGCAAAACATAAATGCATAGGACACCTTCAAAGTTCATAAGGGTGTCTAGATACAAATAATTTAAGAACAAGCAATACCAAAATTATGATCAATCAATAAGTTTTGGGACAATGCACATTGAACTAATAATGACAACTATGCTCTCTTAATTGGTGCATAAAGATAGAAGATGGAGACTCAACACAAAAAGATAAAAAGAAAGCCCTTCACAGAAGGAAGCAGGGATTTCAAGTTTCATAAAGAGCTTCCAAAAATTATGGTACTTATTAGCTTTCAGTTCTCATTGCCCCTATCATAAGCATCTTTAGGTGATTAAGGCTAAAGTGACACAAATATGAGGATATGCTTGACAAGTTATAAGTTGAAAATATCATGCCCCTTGCTTACGAGTACCGAACCTCATGCTACTCAACTTTAGTCACAAGTAAGTTCTTGTCATTGTAAGTACATGTGTATCATGGAGAACCGCCAACGGGGTACCCCTTGCCCCATGACACATGAGCTTTCCCATATCAAAATGACAAGGCAACAGACAATGAGCATCTCTGCGATATTTTTATTTGCTATTTGCATAAGTTTTTATTGAGGATGCTTCACAGAATGCTCACTATGGTTATGCTGCAAGTTTCCACCATGATTAGGCATGGCTTAGGCTAGCCCCCCAGGCATTTCTCTAACACACATACAAACTCCATGAGCTTACAAGCACCCCTTTTATTTCACACCGCCAGGATCCATAAACAAAAGAACATGATATCAACTGAATAATAAGTGCAATGTTGAAAGCATTCCCCATGGTATCATGGTTTTGCTAATTCACAACTTATAAAGTGCAAGCATATAAGCAACATAGATGGACACAATGGTTCAAGTTTATTAAGTGCAAGAAAATAAAGTGTGCCATCAAGTTTGTGAGATCTTTAATCACTAATTTTCACATAACAAAATTTTAATTTGGAAGGTAGATAAAAACATGAATATACTTGTAATGGTCTAACACACCATGCACAGGAATTTATAGTGGACTCTTTGGAATAACTTGGTTTTCTTGGAGGTTGGATGCATGAGTGGAACTCATACGTGGTATAGGTGGAGGCTAGCAAAAGACTGCGAGCGACCAACTAAGAGAGCAATAATGGCCATAATCATGCAAAGCGACAAAACATTATTAATTAAAGCATAAAGTGATATTGCAAGTCAAAAACTAAATGATCATAGAGGCTATGGTGACTGGTTCATAGTCTTAACATGGTGTAAGCATGTGCCAAGTCAACCCAAATAATGCATCAAAGGAGAATACCACAATATTATGCTTTTGTATGCTAAAACAACGCATGATTCTTTCAAGGCACATTAAGCAATCTCAATTGTTTGAAACAAGTCATTCTACAACAATAATTACTAAGCATATGATCAAAGCAACATCTAGCATGACATGATAAAGTCTAAGTCACAGTCAAAACAAGCTTCCTTTTGTACCACTATAAGCATGAAACTTCCTACTCTTTTCCAACACCAATCGACTTATTTGAAACAACTCTCAAAGATAATAATCAATAAATACCAGAGAGCATGTATCACCCATCTACAAAGAAGAACTAAAAAGTTTTAAGCCAAACGAATAAGAAAACTAAAGCTAAACGTAGTGCTAGCAAAGAAGAACACTCATAGAATAATAAGAGTGAAAACTAGAGTGTTCTAGGCAATGAATAACGGGGTGTGTCTCTCTCCAACAGAAGTGTGTTGGGATCCAACCAACTTATTGAGGCAAAGAAAGCAAAATAAAACTAAAAGCAAAGACGCTCCAAGAACAACACATAGTGCATTTGGTAAAAAAAATAAAGTGTCTTGAAAGAAGACCTGGGATTATTGATGAAGAAGGGGATGCCTTGGGCATCCCCAAGCTTTGACGCTTGTACTTCTTAAATATTTCTTGGGGTGACATAGGTGGCATCCCCAATCCTGAGATTTTGTACATACTTCATCTCATCACATCATTCTCTCCCTACACTTGAAAACTTCCTTCATACAAAACTTTACACAATCTTCATTAGCAACATTAGTGTATTCAAAATAATAATCCTTTGGGTTCAGTTTCAACTCAAGTAAATCATCCATTAAAACATAAGCTACTGTAGCAATTTCTTTTAAAAACTCGAGTGATCCAAGAGAACTCAAAAATAAACCAATTAAAAGGGAAATGCAAATAATGGCAGAAATCTGTCAAAACATACCAACAGGTAAATACTTATTTTTTCAAAACTCGTCTGTTGCTCAAATCGAAAAGTGCAAAACTAAAGGAAGTTGGGTAATAGCTTGGGGCATAAGCACAAAAAATTACAGCTCAATCCGACGTACTGAGATTTTTCACAATTTTTTACAGTGACGCATTGAAATCTATTTCGGGACAGCAACTTCCCCATATCTTACTGCCCTCTCATTAGAGGTTATTCTTGGCACAAAACCAAACAAAAAGGATAAAGAGAGGTTATTACAGAGGCAATAACTTCCAAGACTCAACAAAACAAAATTAACTGAAAGTAAAAATATAATGGGTTGTCTCCCAAAAGCTCTTTCTTTATAGCCATTAAGATAGGCATGATAATTTCGATAATGCTCACATAAGAAATATGAATTGAAGTAAAAGAGAGCATCAAGAAGCAAATATGGAACAAATTCAAGTCTAACCCACTTCCTATGAAAAATAATCTTGTAAAGAAACAAGTCATGAAAGCACAAAGCAACAAGCATAGGAAAGCAAAACAAGTGCAACTTCAAAATTTTCAACATATAGAGGGGAAACTTAATATTGTTGAGATACATAAAACCATGTTTCCGTCTCTCAGAATAACTTTCAGTAGCATCATGAATAAAATTAACAATATAAATATCACATAAAACATTCTTATCATGAGCCACATGCATAAAATAATCATTACTCTCCCTATAAGCATAGTCATTCTTATTAATCGTAGTGAGAGCAAATTCAACAAAATAGATATCATTATTATTCTCATCACCATAATCATCAAATATAGTAGGAATATTGTAATCATAATTAATTTTCTCCTCAATAGTAGGTGGACTGAAAATATCATATTCATCATTGTAATCATCATATATTGGAGGTATAGTATCATCAAAGTAAATTTTCTCCTCCGTGCTTGGGGGACTAAAAATATCATGCTCTTCAAAACTAGCTTCCCCAAGCATAGACTTTTCCATAGCATTAGCAATAATGGTGTTCAAATAATTCATACTAATAACATTGCTATTAGCATGCAAATAAAGTTCCATAGGTTTTTTAATTTTCTCTTCAAACACTTCATGTCCTAACTCAAGATAAATACTATAAAGCTCTCTAATTTTGTTGTTGTTTTCCATTAAGCCTAACTAGTGAAAATAAAAACAAGAAACAAAAAGATATGATTGCAGAATCTAAAGGAAATAACTTTGAGCACTCACACAGTAGCAACAGTACTAGAAGATAGCTTAGTAGCCAGAGGATGTGAGTACCTTTTACCTTACCTCCCCGGCGACGGCGCTACAAAATAGCTTGATGTCTACGCGGTCTTCTATTCTTGTAGACAGTGTTGGGCCTCCAAGTGCATAGGTTTGTAGAACAGCAGCAATTTTCCCTTAAGTGGATCACCCAAGGTTTATCGAACTCAGGGATGAAGTGGTCAAAGGTATCCCTCTCAAGCAACCCTGCAATCAAGATACAAGAAGTCTCTTGTGTCCCCAACACACCCAATGCACTTGTCAGGTGTATAGGTGCACTAGTTCAGCGAAGAGATAGTGAAATACAAGTAATATGGATGATTATAAGTGGTAATTTCAATCTGAAAGAAGACGTGGCAGCAAGAAAACATGTGACTGATTGTAAACGGTGTTTCAATGCTTAGAAACAAGTCCTAGGGATCATACTTTCACTAGTGGACACTCTCATATAAATATCTGCTCTTCATTATGCTACCCTGAACTACTCTCCGGTTGGACGATGTAGGGTTATAACAATACACCTTAAAGTTTGCATTCCCCATCTAGATAACCCCTCACTATCACCTTGAGTAACAAACACCACAATCTCATAGAGACGTCCAACTCAAATTATACTCATGATAAGTATTTCTGTAACCTTAGCCTAAGTGCCACACGGTGTGCACACTGTCAACTTCACACACATGGGGATAAGCAGAGATTAATTAAAGCACTTGAGTAGCAGAATAGATCTACTTATTCAACTAGATTACGAAGCTCATGATCTCAATAAGATCACGCATAGAGAGATGAACACATAGCTGCCGGTAGAGCCCTTTGCCTCGAGAGAGAACTACTCCCTCCTCATCATGGGAGTCAGCAACGGCGATGGAGATGGCGGTGGAGTCGATGGAGATGGATCCAGGGGCACTTACCCGTCCCGGCAGGGTGCCGGAATAGAGACTGTTGTCCCCTAAATCTCCTCTTCGGTGGTGGTGGCGTTGCGGAACTTTTCATGGAATTCTGATCTTTGCCTTAGGGTTATGTCTCGGGGTGTTTATATAGGCAAAGAGGCGAGGTTGGTGGCCGCTCGAGGGGCCCACACTAGGGACTAGCGCGCCTAGGGGGGCGCGCCACCCAATGTTGTGGCCGCCTCGTGGCTCTCCTCCATCTCTGCTTTGGACTTCCGTGTTGTGTCACGAAAATAGGAACTTAGGCTTTTGTTACGTCCAATTCCGAGAATATTTCTTTACTAGGTTTTTCTAAAACCAAAAACAGCAGAAAACAGGAAACTGGCACTACGGCATCTTGTCAATAGGTTAGTTCCAAAAAATGTGAAAAAATGCCTCAAAGTGTAGACAAAACATAAGATAGTTGATACAAAACAAGCATGGAGCATCAAAAATTATAGATATGTTTACGATGTATCAAGAGGCTATAATATCAGATTTTAATTCAGGTGTGTTCTCTCTTAGAGTATCTAGCCAAAATTATTCATTCTAACTAGAAACTCAGGGGCTACACTATCAAGTTCTACACTTAGTTATTTGGAGCACTCATGCCAATAACTACTGGTTTTCTGCCTAAGAGCTCTAGGGCTACAGTGGGATATATTATAAAGTAAAAAAGTAAAGATCAAAGACATACAATAGCAACAACCCTCAGATTGTCGGCCAAGTTGACATATGCGTCGTGGAAGGTCTGGGCATTGTTATAAATGGCATTTTCCTGTTGAATAAAATCGTCTAGGAGCAATGTCGGAGGAGTCAGAGGCACATGAGTTGTAGAAGCCGGAGGCATGGATGAATCCCTAGTTATCTCCTGCGCAATGATAACAGTCGAAGAAGTAGTGGATCCTAACTTTGATCTTGTTGTTGTTGTTGTTGCTTCTGCTCCCTCCTCCAGCTGCTTCCCTTTCTCGGGGGCATCCTTAGCCAGAGCTTCAACCACTTTGGAGGAGGTACTCTCCTGTGTTGATTGGCCACTGGGAGCAAGGTCCATACTGATAGGGCCTGAGACATTTGGTGTTGGATTGCTGTCTATCTCCATGATGGAGGTCTCAAGGATGACGGGGGATAACGTTCCAGCAGAGCCTGTTGTAGGCTTGGCGGCAGGAGTTGGGGGAGCAACAGCGGACGATGACTTGGAAAACAGGAACTTCCAGCATCTTTGGAGGTCCGCCTCAAACTAACGCCGGATTTCTTCCTGAAACATACAAATTAGTACATGGATTGAATAGGTGCAAAGAAAAGCTAAGCCGGAGAATGAATATACTTACACCGCAGCTGGTGCCTTTGTCAAGGGATGCCGCTGGATTTCTTCTTCTCTGCCTCTAAGGAGGCAGTGTATTTTTTGGAGACTCCACTCTCCGTTTTCTTTTTCTTCTTGCCCTCGGCAGCAGTGTCAGAGGTGGAGCTCTTCCACTTCCGTGCTGCTGGAGCTGGATGATCCTTGGAGGTATCATTGTCGGATACTACCTAGATATGGATCATAGACTTGGGAGGCCATCTGATCCACCACCAAGGTCGCCAGCTGAGGGGGTCAGACATTATGTCAGATGGTTGATGCATTCAAGACGGAAAGCCTTAGAGTATATATAAAATATACAAAGGAAACATGGTTACCTCTAAGCATTTTCCGCATTCGAACATGTCGAAGGTGATATTGAAGCCATGCTTCTTGTCCTTCACCTTGACGATGTCCTTTAGCCGGAGCTTGATGGAGTCCTTGGAGAAATTGTCCTCGGAAATCTGCATGGGATCTTTCCGCTCCTAGGAGTATTTGTGCATCAGCTTGATGTGGTGCTATAGAGGTTGGATCCATCTTGTGAACCGACACATGGCTAGGTCCAAACTGGTTAGACCTCTGGCTACCAGCCACTCGATCCACCTTACGACTCGAGATGCTTCTTTGTTGGACGGGAGGGGGCCTTGGGGATCTCTAGGTGGTGGCCTCAGCGGTAGCTCCATCGGCAAAGTCGGGGTACGAGTCCTCCCGGTCGGCTAGAGGAATATCTTGGCCGTAAAAATAAGTCTGCTGCCTGTTCTTGCATGACTCGTGGCCAACGATGGATCTTGAAGATAATAGTTCCACAGTTCCGAAGTTCATCCATGGACTCTCCGGACTCTCTCTTGATGGTGAAGAAATAGATAAACATATCTAACCTAGGTTTAATTCCGAGGTATCCTTCACACAAAGCTACGTAGTTTCTAAGTACAAGGATGCTGTTGGGAGAAAGATTGTGGGGGAGAACCCGGAAGTGCCGGAGGATTTGAAGGAAGAAGGCGGAGATTGGAAGGCTAATGTCACGTACCAGTTGAGATTTGAGGTAGACCTTTTCTCCGGCTTGGAGAGAAGGGACCACCTCATCGGCCGGTGCCAGTTGCCAGATCAACCCTTTCGTCGCCGGGAGGTATCCTTCAACGATGAGTTCTTGCAGTTGTTCGGCAGAGAGGTCAGAACCCCTCCACACTCCCTTGTGGGAGTCAGCATCCTCCTCTGCGGCATCAAGCGCCGCCCTTTTCTGGTCCCCGCCGGTGGATTCCACCATGGTGGAGATGGGAATCACCACTCCCTCCGGCGGGATGGATATTCCCTGTGACGGCTCGACAGTAGCCTCGGGATCCGCCGGTGTCGATGGAGCATTGCTGCTACTGCCATTGTGTAGGTGGATGAAGTATGAAAGGGAGGAAGGAGTCTGGCTAGGGTTTTCGATGAGGAGCTTGAACAGTCGCGCGGCAGGAGGAAGAAGATGATGCAAGGAAGAATGTGGGTAAAAACAAATATTCTGGCCACAGTAAACACTTATAGACCCAGGCATTAAGATTCGTGCTTGGAAGATCTAATGGTTGCAGCATTGAAAATGTGTGTGCGAACGTGCACGGTAATTTCACCACGTCCCCTGATTTTCCTCTTAAACGTTTCGGATTTTGCGCATGCGAAAATAGCTAATGATTAATCCACTGTCATATGTGAGTTTCGAGGTAGCGTAGGCTGTAGCCTACATCATCCTGCTGACCGTTGTAGTGGAAGAGTCACATTTGAAGATTCCATGGAAGGTGGAAACTATCCGACTCTGGAAGAAAAGACTCGAAGAATCTCTAGCTTACACGATGAAGACGGAGAGGATTGCAGGGTTCTTTGGGAGACCTTCAATATATTGCTTGACGGATTGTTGGCATCACCTAGACGGAGCATTCAAGATTAAAGGGCAAGACGACACAATATCTCAAAGTCCTCTAGGGGCTACTATTGGGGATATGCTAAATGGGTATCACCATTGCATGTCTCTAATCCGGATAACCCGGGTGGCCCACAATTGGTAGCACGGCCCATGGCCTGCTGGGCGGCCCAGTTAGATGGATCTAGAAGGGAGGCCCATGCTGGATAAAGGAAGGCTACGTTGTAGTTACCCACCTACTCGGGGCCGTGGAGTACAAGACACGAAGACTAGTTAGTATTAGCGTAGGACTCTGTAACCTGTCCGGCAATGTCCTTTCACTGTAACCCTAGGTTCTGGTGCCTTTATAAGCCAGGCCTATGGGATCCTTTAGGGCGAACAATCATAGTGCTTAGAGCAACACTTCGCACAGCGAACCGATCCCCATAACTCGGTGTATTGTCATTACAGTAATTTATAACAGGAGTAGAGTTCCACCACCATCGCGGTACTTGAACCTGGGTAAGCTATGTTATCTCGTACCTGTCAACTCACCACCATCCCCCACCTCTCTAAACACGCTCTTTCTTTTCCTAGTAGCAGGTCTTTGTTTGTCTAGTCTCATGTCTATTAAATAATATGACCCATTGTGAAGTACTCTGCTAACCATAAAGGGTCCTTACCATATCTGGGAAAGTTTGTGCTTTCTTTGTTGCACTATTCAGAGAACTAGATCGCCTTTTCTGAAGGAACAATTTTTGACTCTGTGACTATGATACTTGTGTAACTTCTACTGATAGGCTATAGATCTCTATTCAGCAATGATGCGAACTTCCTTGAGTACATAGGGTCATCTTGTTGAGAAATCTCGGCATCTTCTTTGACATACGCAGTGACTCAGGGAAAAATATGGATGAGATCACTCAGAAGTATTTCCTTTGCACCATAGACCAAGAAGAAAGGTCTGTATCTGGTTCACCTATTAGGAGTAGTTCGTAAGCTCCATATAACAGACGGCAATTCATCCGCCCAATCCCCCGCAACACGATGAAGTGGTGCCTCAAGCCTAGGTCAGAGGCCTTGTAATATTAAACCATTTTCCCTTTAGACTTGTCCATTGGCTTGTGGATGCTTCACTAATGTAAGATCGAATCAAATCCCTTGGTCTTCACAAAACTTGACAAGCTCTCTTGTTGAAAAGTTGCTCTCTTTGTCTGTAATAATACTGTGTGGATAGCCGAATCGGATTATGACGTCCTCGACGAATCTTTTGGTTGTGGATCCATCGCAAGTTGTTATGGGTTTAGCCTCGATCCATTTTGTAAATTTATCCACCATTACTAGTAGGTGAGTAAATCCACTTGGAGCCCGTTTAAACGGTCCTACCATGTCAAGCCCCTAGACCGCAAAGGGCCATGTAATCGGAATTGTTCGCAACTAATCAACCGGAACATAGGCTTGCTTGCCGTATTTCTGATAGCCTTTACACATCTTGACCAGCCTCTTGGCATCCACCTTAGCTGTAAGCCAGAAAAATTCGTTTCAAAAATCTTTTGCCACTAAAGATTTGGATGCGGCGTGATGTCTGCATTCTCCTTCATGGATTTTCCTTAGGATTTCCACTCCTTCTGGAGAAACACGGCGCTAAAAACCACAGATACACTCTGCTTATAGAGCTCACCACTGATTATCGTATAGGATTTCACTCATCGGATGATCTCCCGGCTTAGAACTTCGTCTTCATGTAATTTTCTATCTACCAAGAAATCAAGATAGGATTTTGTCTAGCTGGGAATAACATCCAGAACTACTATGAGCTGTGAGTCGGATTTGGTCAGGTACTGATGGCTCAAAATATGATGAGCTTGTTGGGAACCCCAACAGGAAGGTATGATGAGCACAGCAACAAAATTTTCCCTCAATTATGAAACCAAGGTCATCGAACCAGTAGGAGCAAGGAAACAACCCCAAGGTGTGTCTCCAACTTGGAATCCTGCACAACACAACTACATAACTTTTCTCCAACTTACAGTGAGGTTGTCAATCTCACTGATTTTGTTGAAACAAAGGATTAAATGTATTGTGTGGAAGATAGTAATTGCTTGCAGAAAGTAAATAGTAAAATAGTAAATAGATGGTAGATTGATGATAAAAGACTGGACCGGGGTCCATAGTTCACTAGAGGTGATTCTCCTTAAGATAGATGACATGCTGGGTGAACAAATTACGGCGGGGCAATTGACAGACACCGAGAAAGCATGCATGCATATACTAATTATCTTGACTCCTATGAGATCTGATTGGGCATTACAACATTATGCATAGACCATAACCCAGCTGCATCCATGACTAATAATCCACCTTCAGGTTATCATCCAAACCCCCTCCAGGATTAAGTAGCAAGAAACAGATAATTGCATTAAGCAAAGTGTGTAAAGTAAACAATATGATTGCCCTATGGACAAAGGATTGATGTTTTCTCCCTAGTAGCAACATCACATCTAGTACCTTAGAGATTTCTATCACTTCCCTAGATTACTAGAGGCATGAACCCACTATCGAGCATAAATACTCCCTCTTGGAGTTGCTAGCATCTACTTGGCCAAGATAGCTATTAACAACCGAAAGCATGCAAGATCACAAATAACATAGACATGATATAATCAATAATTAATCTGAAATAGCATCTCAATATCCATCGGATCCCCGAAAACACAACATATAAGATTACAAATAGATGATCTTGATCATGAACGGAGCTCACAAGATCTAAACATGGTAGCTCAAAGGAGAAGAACCAACCATCTAGCTACTACATGGACCCGTAGTCCAGGGATGAACTACTCACGCATCACACCGGAGGCAGGCATGGTGATGAAGAAGGCCTCTAGGGTGAACTCTCCCCTCCAGCAGGGTGCCAGGAAGAGCTTCAGACCCCTCCCTATCTAGGGATGGAGATGACGGCGGCTACACTCTTTCGTGGATTTTTGATTGGGTACTTAGGGTTTTTGTCCTGAGTGGTCTTTATAGGCGGAAGGGCAAGGTCGGTGGAGTGCCAGGGGGCCCACACCCCTGGTGGCGCGCCCCCCAGGCTACGCCGCCCTAGGGTGTGGCTGCCCTGGTTCTCCGCTTTTTCTCCCCTCCGGACTCCATGTTGCTTTGGGTAAAATATTGACTTTGGCTTTTGTCCGGTCCAATTCCGAGAATATTTCATTACTAGCTTTTCTAAAACCAAAAACAGCAGAAAACAGGCAACTGACACTATGGCATCTTGTTAATAGGTTAGTTCCAGAAAATGTGTAAAAAAACTCCAAAGTGTGGACAAAACATAAGAAAGTAGATATAAAACAAGCATGGAACATCAAAAATTATAGATACGTTTACAACGTATCAACATCCCCAAGCTTAACTCCTGCTCATCCGCGAGTAGGTAAGTGATAAAAAGAAAGAATAATTTTTGAGGTGACATGCACCGTCATAATCTTGATCAAGGTATTTATAAAACATTGATAGCTGGGATCATAGTACTTTAACATAGCATGAACGATAGAGTTCTAACAATAAGACATAGCAACTATGTTGTAACATGAAAAGGTAGAAACAAAAGATTCATGAATAACAATGCTTTGAAAGACATTTGTTTGTTTCACATACAGAAAACATAATAAGAATGGTATTCAGCTTGTCCCTCATAGTGTAGCAAAACATAAATGCATAGGACACCTTTAAAGTTCATAAGTGTGACTAGATACAAATAATTTAAGAACAAGCAATATCAAAGTTATGAATCAATCAACAAGTTTTGGGACAATGCACATTAAACTAAGAATGGCCACTATGCTCTCTCACTAGGTGCATAAAGATAGAAGATGGAGACTCAACATAAAAATAAAAGAAATGCCTTCATAGAAGGAAGCAGGGATTCAAGTTTCATAAAGAGCTTCCAAAAATTATGGTACTTATTAGCTTTCAGCTCTCATTGCCCTATCATAAGCATATTTAGGCGATTAAGGTTAAACTGAACAAATATGAGTATATGCTTGACAAGTTATAAGTTGAAATCTCATGCCCCTTACTTACGAATACCGAACCTCGTGCTACTCAACTTTAGTCACGAGTAAGTTCTTGTCATGGTAAGTAAGTATGTGCGTATCATAGAGAACCGCCAACGGGGTACCCCTTGCCCCATGATACATGAGCTTTCCCATAAAAAATGACAAAGCAAGTATACAATGAGCATCTCAACGATCTTTTATTTGCTATTTGCATAGGTTTTTATTGAGGATACTTCACAGATTGCTCACTATGGTTATGCTGCAAGTTTCCACCATGAGTAGGCATGGCTTAGGCTAGCGGCCCAAGTGTTTCTCTAACACATATACAAACTCCATGAGCTTACAAGCTCCCCTTTTATTTCACACCGTCGGGGTCTATAAGCAAAAGAACATGATATCAACCAAATAAAGTGCAATGTTGAAAGCGTTCCCCATGGTAACATAGTTCTGCTAATTCACAACTTATAAAGCGCAAACATATAAGCAACATAGTTGGGCACAATGGTTCAAGTTTATTAAGTGAAAGAAGAGTAAAGTGTGCCATCAAGTTTGTGAGAGCTTTAATCACTAATTTTCACATAACAAGTTTAATTCGGAAGGTAGATAAAAACATGAATATACTTGGAATAGCAAATGCTAATAGGTAGGTATGGTGGAATCCTTGGAATAACTTGGTTTTATTTGGAGTTGGATGCATGAGTGGAACTCATACTTGGTACATGTGGAGGCTAGCAAAAGACTAGGAGCGAGCAACTAAGAGAGCAATAATGGCCACAATCATGCAAAGCGACAAAACATTATTAATTAAAGCATAAAATGATATTGCAAGTTAAAAACTAAATTATCATAGAGGATATGGTGACTTGGTATAGTCTTAACATGGTGTGAGCATACGCCAAGTCAACCCAAATAAAGCATCAAAGAAGAATACCACAATATTATGCTTTTATATGCTAGAACAACGCATGATTTTTTCAAGGCACATTAAGAAATCTCAATTGTTTGTAACAAGTCATGCTACAACAATAATCACTAAGCATAAAGTCAAAACAACATCAAGCATTACATGATAAAGTCTAGGCCACAATCAAAAACAAACTCCTTATATCCCACTTATAAGTCTGAACTTTCCTACTCTTTTCCAATCCAAACCAACTTATTTGAAAACTAATGTATGAATGCGGGGGTCCAACCAATTTATTCAAGCAAATGAAAACAAAAACAAAAACAAAGACGCTCCAAGAACAAGACAATTGTGCATGAAACAATAAAAATTAAGTGTTTGGAACAAAACCTGAGATTTTTATTGATGAAGAAGGGGATGCCTTGGGCATCCCCAAGCTTTGACGCTTGTACTTATTAAATATTTCTTGGGGTGACACGGGTGGCATCCCCATGCTTGAGCTTTTGTCCATACTTTATCTTATCATATTATTCTTTCCTACACTTGAAAATTTCCTTCATACAAAACTTCACACAATCTTCATTAGCAACATTAGTGTACTCAAGATAATAAGTCTTTTGGTTCAGTTTCAACACAAATAAAACTTCCATTAAAAAACAAACTACTGTAGCACTTCCTTTTAAAAGCTCAAGTGATCAAAGAAAAAAAGTATAAGGAGAGGTTATTACAAAGGCAATAACTTCCAATACTCAACAAAATATTCCTAATGAAATTTGGGTTATCTCCCAGTAAGTGTTTTTCTTTAACGCCTTTGAGCTAGGCATAAGAAGCAAGAATCAAGTATTCTCAAATGAAGAAGTATTAAGAGTAAATTTTATTTTAATAGGAGAGGAAAAAGGAATCTTCCCTCTATTCTTAGGAAAGTGTTCTATACCGTTCTTGAGTGGGAATAGATATTTCATGGTGCCTTCTTTCATATCAATAATGGCTCCAACAGTTCTAAGAAAAGGTCTTCCCAAAATCATAGGACAATAAGTCCAAAACATAGAAATCAACGGGGACATAGGTATTGTTAACCATAATAAGAACATCATTAATACTCCCCATGAGTTTACTTTTAGCATTATCATCAAGTTGGACATTTAAATGACAATCTTCCAATTGTGGCAAATCAAGCATTTCATAAATCTTTCTAGGCATAATAGAAACACTACTATCAAGATCACATAAGGCTTTGAGATCAAAATCATTCACTTTCATATTAATGATGGGTTCCAAACCATCTTCTAATTTCATAGGGATAGAAGCTTCATGTTTCAACTTTTCTTCTTTAATTTTTATGAGAGCACCAGTAATGTGTTTTGTAAAGGCCATATTCATAGCACTAGCATTAGGACTTTTAGCAAGCTTTTGTAGGAACATAATTACTTCAAAGATATTGCAACCATCAAGATCAAAATCATAATTACCATCTAAGGTAGTAGATCTATTGTTTCCCATATTTCGAAGAATTTCAGCATTTTTATTAGAGAAGGTTTCATTGGTTTTAGGTGTTGTTGCAATAGGAATGGGAACTTCATGTGGTTTGCTAGCATCAAAATTAGTGGTGGTGATAGTACAAATACTACTATTTCTAGCAATTTCATCTTCTCTTTCCCACTTAGCATGCAATTCAGCTAACAGTCTAACATTTTCATCAATTCTAACTTGTATGGCATTAGTAGTAGCAAAGGGATTTTCAATAGTTTTAGGTTTAGCAGCCATTTTATTCAAAGAAGATTGTGCTTCAGACAATAATGCTATATTTCTTTCAGCATTAGAGAGTTTTTCCTCAATAGTTCTATTGAAGGCAGTTTGTTTACTAATAAAATCTTTAAGCATGACTTCAAGTTTAGAGGGTGCACTTCTATTGTTGTTGTAGGAATTTACATAAGCATTACCATTATTGGGAGGATATGGCCTATAATTGTTATTACTAAAATTATTCCTATAGGCATTGTTGCTAAAATTATTATTTCTAATAAAGTTCACACCAACTTGCTCTTCTTGAGCAACCAAAGAGGATAAGGGAACATGATTTGGATCAATATGAGCTTTCCCATTAACAAGCATAGACATAATAACATCAATTTTATCACTCAAGGAGGAGGTTTCTTCAACATAATTTACCTTCTTACCTTGTGGAGCTCTCTCAGTGTGCCATTCAGAATAGTTAACCATCATATTATCAAGGAGCTTGTTGCAGCACCCAAAGTAATGGTCATAAAGGTACCTCCAGCAGCAGAATCCAGCAGATTTCTTGAGGAATAATCCAGTCCTACATAAAAAGTTTAAATAATCATCCAAGCAGTCAGTCCATGAGTGGGAGAATTCTTTACCAAAGATTTCATTCTTTCCCAAGCTTGACCAACGTGTTCATTATCAAATTGTTTAAACTTCATTATTTCACTTCTCATAGATATAATCTTAGCAGGAGGATAGTATTTTCCAATGAAAGCATCTTTGCATTTAGTCCAAGAATCAATACTATTTCTAGTTAGGGATAGCAACCATTCTTTAGCTTTCCCTCTCAAAGAGAAAGAAAACAATTTAAGCATAATAATATCTCCATCTATATCCCTATGTTTTTGCATCTCACAAAGTTCAACAAAGTTATTAAGGTGAGCAGCAGCATCTTCAGTACCAACACCAGAAAATTGTTCTTTCATAACAAGATTGAGCAAAGCAGGTTTAATTTCAAAGAAAGTAGCTTCAGGAATAGGTGGAGCAATAGGTGTGCACATGAAATCATTGTTGTTGGTGCTAGTGAAGTCACACAACTTAGTATTTTCAGGAGTATTCATTTTTTTTGTGTTTTTAATAAAGGAAGCAAACTAGTACAACTATTTTTTTGTGTTTTTGATAAAGAAACAAGTAAACAAAGCAAAAATAAACTAAGCAAAACAAAAAAAACAAAGTAAAGAGATTGGTTATGAAGGACTCCCCTTGTGAAGTTGTCCTTGACTCCCCGGCAACGGTGCCAGAAAATAGGCTTGATGGATCAAAATATGATGAGCTCGTTGGGAACCCCAAGAGGAAGGTATGAGGAGCATAGCAGCAAATTTTCCCTCAATTATGAAACCAAGGTGATTGAACCAGTAGGAGCAAGGAAACAACCCCAAGGTGTTGTCTCCAATATGGAATCCTGCACAACATAACCACAGAACTTTGCCCCAACTTACAGTGAGGTTGTCAATCTCACCGGTTTTTCTGAAACAAAGGATTAAACATATTGTGTGGAAGATAGTAATTGCTTGAAGAAAGTAAATAGTAAAATAGTAAATAGATGGTAGATTGATGATAAAATACTGGACCGGGGTCCGTAGTTCACTAGAGGTGATTCTCCTTAAGATAGATGACTTGCTGGGTGAACAAATTACAACGGGGCAATTGACAGACACCGAGAAAGCATGCATGCATATACTAATCATCTTGACTCCTATGAGATCTGATTGGGCATTACAACATTATACACAGACCGTAATCCAACTGCATCTATGACTAATAATCCACCTTTAGGTTATCATCCGAACCCCCTCCAGTATTAAGTTGCAAGCAATAGATAATTTCATTAAGCAAAGTGTGTAAAGTAAACAATATGATTGCCCTATGGACAAAGGATTGTTGTTTTATCCCTAGTAGGAACAACACATCTAGTACCTTAGAGATTTATGTCACTTCCCTAGATTACTAGAGGCGTGAACCCACTATCGAGCATAAATACTCCCTCTTGGAGTTGCTAGCATCTAATTGGCCAAGATAGCTACTAACAACGGAAAGCATGCAAGATCACAAATAACATAGACATGATAGAATCAATAATCAATCTGAAATAGCATCTCAATATCCATCGGATCCCCGCAAACACAACATGTAAGATTACAAATAGATGATCTTGATCATGAACGGAGGTCACAAGATCTAAACATGGTAGCACAAAGGAGAAGAACCAACCATCTAACTACTACATGAAACCGTAGTCTAGGGATGAACTACTCACGCATCACATTGGAGGCAGGCATGGTGATGAAGAAGGCCTCCAGGGTGAACTCTCCCCTCTGGTAGGGTGCCGAGAAGAGCTTCAGATCCCTCCCGATCTAGGGATAGAGATGACGGCGGCTATAGACTCTTTCGTGGATTTTTGATTGGGTACTTAGGGTTTTCATCCCGAGGGGTCTTTATAGGCGGAAGGGCAAGGTCGGTGGAGTGCCAGGGGGCCCACACCCCCTGGTGGCGCGCCCCCAGGCCACGCCACCCTAGGGTGTGGCCGCCCTGGTTCTCCGCTTCATCTCCCCTCAGGACTCCGTGTTGCTTTGGATAAAATATTGACTTTGGCTTTTGTCTGGTCCAATACCGTGAATATTTCCTTACTAGCTTTTCTGAAACCAAAAAAAACAGAAAACATGCAACTGGCACTGTGGCATCTTGTTAATAGGTTAGTTCCAGAAAATGTGTAAAAATACTCCAAAGTGTGGACAAAACATAAGAAAGTAGATATAAAACAAGCATGGAACATCAAAAATTATAGATACGTTTACGACATATCAGGTACTCCTCATCAACTCCTATGATAGAGGGAATTTTTAGGTGCTCCAGAAAAGAGCCACCCAGGACCTTTTTTCGTGTAGAGCCTATTCTTGATAGTGCATCTGCTTCCTCGTTTTCTGCTCGAGGGATGTGTTGAACTTCAAACCCCTCGAACGAGTTCGATAGTTCCTCCATGACATCTCAATAAGCCGCCATGTGTTTATTTGTTCTATAATGGTCGGATACTTGCCGGTTAACTAAATCCAAGTCTTTGTAGCACATGATTTAGCAAATGTCGATGTATTTAGCAATTCGAAGCCCATGTAGCAATGCTTCATATTCGGCAATGTTATCGGTCGATGTGATGTGAACCTATAATACATAGAATAGTTTGTCTCCTTGGGGTGATTTGAGGACCACGCTAGCCCCGTGCTCGCGCGCGCTTTCGACCCGTCAAAGTGGATGGTCCAATATTCTGAATCTGGGGTGTCAGTGTTTTCTGTCATCTCTGTCCAATCAGCGACAAAGTTGGCAAGGATATGAGATTTGATTGCTTTTCGTGGTTTATACTCAATGTCAAAAGCTGCTAGCTCGATTCCCCCACTTAGCAACGCGTCCTGTGGCATCGCCGTTGTTTCTTATGTCTCTCATGGGAGTTGTGCTCACAACTGTAATCTTATGCTCTTGAAAGTAGTGTCAGAGCTTTCTGGCGGCAAAGAATACGACATAACCTAACTTTTGGTAATGTGGATAGCGTTGTTTAGATTTTGTCAGGACCTCACTGAGATAATAAGTCAGACGCTGCACCAAGTTCTCCTGATTTTTCTCCTTTCGTTCCACCACCGTGATGGCACTGACGACCCTATTTGTCATAGCAATGTAAAGCATCATAGATTCCTGTGGTTCTAGGGTTGCAAGAATAGGGTCGGATGAGAGTACTTCTTTCAGGTGTTGAAGGGCAGTCTCATCTTCTTTAGGCTAGACAAATTTGTCGGTTTTCTTCAAGAGTTTGTATAACAGTGTGACTCTTTCGCTGAGCCGACTAACGAACCGACTGACTCCTGCGATGCAGCCAGTGAGCCATTGTACGTCCTTCAGGCAAGTCGGCCTGGATATTTTTAGTATAGCCTTTATTTTGTCATGGTTCACCTCTATGCCTCTTTGAGACACGATGAAACCTAACAATTTTCCGACTGGTATTTCGAAGAAACACTTTTTCAGGTTAAGGATTATATTGTATTTTCATAGATTCGCGAATGTCTCCTTAAGTTGGAAATTAATGTTTCCTTCTTTTTGGATATCACCGCTATTTCTTCCACATATGCATGTATATTGTGTCTGATTTGATCATGGAGGCAACACTTCATAGTGAGCTGATATGTAGCTCCTACGTTTTTGAGCCCAAAAGGCATTGTTACGTAGTAGAAGGTTTCGAAGAGGGTGATGAACAAAGTATTTAGTTTGTCTGACTCCTTCATGCGTATTTGGTGATAACCGGAATATGTGTCGAGAAAACATAAGAGTTCTGTATCTGTGGTTGAGTCGAAAACTTGATCGATTCTAAGGAGAGCAAACAGATCTTTGGACAAGCCTTGTTAGGGGTAGTATAATGAACACACATCCTTAAATAACTGGTGTCCTTTTTAGGGACCATTACAGGATTTGCCGACCACTCAGTGTGGATGACCTCTTCAATAAATTCGGCTAGTTCTAACCGGGCTAATTATTTAGCTATAGCTTTGTGCTTTTCATCACCGAAATGTCGTCAGGACTATTTAATGGGTCTAGCATCACGATATACATTAAGAGAGTTCTCGGTGATTTACCTAGGTACTCTGGTCATGTCAGAAGGTTGCCATGCGAATATATCTTAATTAGCTTTGAGGAACTCGACGAGCGTGCTTTCCTATCCGCAATCCAAGCATGCGCCTATCTACATCACCTTGGAGGGGTCATTGTCCTTCAACGATATTGTCTTTGTCTCTTTCGATGCCTTGAATTTTGGAGTCGTCTTCATCACATCCTTATTTTTAGTGGGCATCTCGGACAGATCAGTGTTCTTCTTGATCTTGTGGTACTCCTCGGCATGTATCATGGCTTCAGCAAAGGCGGCGGCTCCATCCTCGCACTCTCGTGCCTTCTTTAGATTTCCCTAGATTGTGATGATGTCATTGGGGCCCGGAAGTTTCATCATATTGTAGATGTAGCAGGGGCGAGCCATGAACTACTAGTAGGCCGGATGTCCGAAGATAGCGTGGTATGCGCTCTTGAACGGGGTCACTTAAAAAGACAGTGGTTCAACCCGATAGTTCTCTGGCATTCTAAAGGTAGCGTACAGAGTAATTTCTCACATAGGTTTGCTTGCCTTGTGGGGAAGATTCCATGGAAAACCACGTTGTTGTGATTCAGGTGGGTTTTCAATATTCTCATGCGGTGCATTGTTTCGACATAGAGAATACTGATGTTGCTACCATTGTACATGAGTGTATTTCAAAACTCATAGCCGTCAATAAGTGGATTGACGACCAGAGCGTACTTTCTTCGCCTGTGAGGCTTAGGCAGATGATCGATTTGGTCAAACGTGATCTTCACTTCTGACCTGTCTAGATATTGGGGAACAGCCGAAACAGTTGCGTTAAGCTCATGCATTACTGCTGCCTTGACCTTGGCGGGTTGGGATCTGAGGAAGCAGACATAGGCGTATTTCTTGGTTGGGTAAGCCTTCTTACCATCCAACTTGGGATTAGTGGTATTCGCTTTTTCCATGTCAGAATCTCCCTTGTACTCCTTATCTTTGTCGGAATTTTTCTTTCCTTTTATTTGCTTGGCCATGTAGCCAGCGGATTCATCTTTCTTGATGTCATCATTAAAACGACACTCAACATTTGTGTCGGAAGAGCCCCTGTTTCCATCTGGGTGATGTACACATGGGTTATTGGCAATGTTAGCCCAAGAATAGGTCTTACCAGGCAGCTAGTCTCCTCTTCCCCGGACACGGGAAGCCCCGCGGCCTCGTCCCCGGATGCCTCCGCACCCTCCTCGTCCTCCAGATTCTAAAGTTACGTTGAGGGATGCACTTTCCAGGTTGGGCTTGTCTTCCGAGGTGTTCTTGCACTTCTAGGACTGCTGCTAATTTTACTGCTTTGTCGAGTGTCGCACAACCAGGATGTTCAGCGAACCTTCTGAATCATCGTCAACATCAACATATTTGCTTTCCATTTCTGTGATCTCACCCAAATCAGTAACCTTGCCGTGCTTCAGTTGGTGACACAGTAATCCGACCGAGAGCCCTGTGATGAATGATTCAATCGCAGTCTGGTCGTTGACTCCCTCACAGGAGTTTCGTGTGGATCCATCGTCCGAGGTAGTCCTAGAAAGTTTCTCCGGTTTTCTAGATGCAATACTGCAAGTCTCCGACTTTGCAGAGCCTCCTGTAGGTATCCTTGAAATTTCGAAAGAATGCACTTTGCATATCATACCAGTTGTGAATTGTGTTTTCCGGGAGTTCATTGAGCCATTATCGAGCCATCTTCCACAACATGAGTGTGTTATGTCGGACTGCGACCAAGTTGTTTCCTCCTTTGAAGATGCAATGAGCTTGGAAGAAATCCTAGACCCAAGTATCTGGCCAAGCCACACCGTCGTAGGGTGGAATGTGTCTTGAGATAGTGAAACCCTCCAAAAAGTTGGTTTGGCGAAGCCTTGGTCCGAAGCACTTTGGGCCCACGTATATATCGTTCGACTCATAGCGTCGCACCTCTATATTTGAGTTGATCCGGTTTCGGGGGTCACTTGGTGACAACGAGCTCCATTTCGAATATTCGTCGTGGCTATGGGAACATGGAGCCAGATCTCTGCTTCTTCTACCACCTCCTCTGCCCCGTCGTCCCCCTGGCTCCCATGGGAGCCATTATGGTCGCTGCCTAGTGGGGACGGGGGGCTCTGGTGGGTTATTTCCAGCTGATCGCTGTCCTCCGTCCTGAACGTCGTGATGTTGGTTCCAAGCCGGGTATTCATGAAGATGGCCACCCCGTTGTTTTAATTTGGCATGGTTTTCTTCGTTTCTTCGTATGGCGTTGTCGTAATTGTGGCAAGGTTAAGCCAAATAACTTGTGTGTCTAGGAGGTGGCATTTGTTGCCGATCTCGCTCTCGACGTCGTGCTTCATCTTCTTCCCTATGGTTGTTAGACTGACGCTGGGGAGGTTGTTGTGGAACCAGTTCTACTACAGCGTCTCGCGCTGCCACTGGAGCAACAATGCTCCAATCACGCATGGTTCTGTGTCGTTGTCTTGAAGAGACGGTCCTTGAGTAGGTGTCATCCCGAGGGTTGGAATGGTGATGTTGGTCCGGTTGCCGATAGGGCCTTGATTCATGTTGCTGATCCACTTCAGTGCGGCATTGGTCAGATTTCGAGGCCAACTTCCCGCTGAACGACATGGCAGACTTTTGTTGCTCTAGTACCTTGTTGAGCAGTGTTACACACTACCGGACCTGTTCTGGAGTTGGGTTGTTCGTCAAGATCTCTTGGGCTGCGACAGTGTTTTCTACCAGCGTGTTATACACCCGGTTTCCCTTGCTATAGAGCCGAGGCTATCCCACGATGATGTTTGTGTTCTTTCCCTTGAAGAGGGTCTTGTGGACATCCGGATTTTTGTTGGCTAGTACGGGGCTGTTCTGGGTCTTTTGATGCTGCACGGAGTTGAATTGTTCTGTGCCTGCAGCGTTGCTGTCAATGCGCTCCTTTTCCTCGACGAGGTGAGCTGATTCGTCCAGGAGTCGCAAGCGGTATGCTTCTAAGGCATGAGCGCTTTCCTCTAGCTCTCCAGCGTAAGGTCCGAAGCAGTTGGGATTGATGTTGTTAATTCTTCTCCATAGATTTTGCACGCACTAGGAGTGACCACATGTCCATCCACTAGAGATTTTTCAGTTCCTGGGGGATAAGAGCGTATTCTTGTTCCTCCATCTCGATTTCCTCATCGACCTTTTCCTCCTCTGCATCTGGGAGGTTTGGTTTCAGAGCCTTGTTTTTCTTCTTCTTCATTGCCTTGTTCGTTCTTTGTGCACTAGTGGCAAAGACGGCTTTAGGTCTGTTTCCTAGGGATAAACTTCCATCAGTACTTTCAGACATTGGGATCACGGCGTCTTCTCCGAGATCCATATTGTCCTACGGATCAGACCGATCTTCATCATATCTCTCGTCCATACTATTGTATGGGCTCGGATTTGTTCCTTCTCCTTCCTGTGCAACACAGGAGCTGATTTCATCTCCAAATTCTTCTTTGTGCCCCTAGAAATCTGTCGGCGTCATATATTTCCATGGGGAAACTAGTTTTGGTGTTTGTTCTGATTGCGTCAAAAACCGAGTCGTTGTCATCTCCAGCATCGGCAGAGCCGGATCTAGAGCTGACGTAGCCAACTAAGTGAGATCCATGTTCTCTGAGGTGGGTGAGGCTTTTGGCATTGTCCTCCTTGAAACTTTTGAGGGTCTCAAGAACATCATTCATGTTGACACCGCTCAGCATCATCCGCTTCACGGTGTGCCTTAGAAGCGATTTTCCTGCTCCAGCATCGGCAGAGCCAGATCTGGAGCTGTTGCATCTTTGGTCTTCCTGAGATTCGATCTCCTGGGGAGACCTTCTTCAGATTTAACCTTATCTTTCTCCCCGATCTCCTCCTCAGGGCAGGTTGGGTGGGATTTGGGTTTTCTGAGATCTGAACTCTGTCGCCTCAGTGGAAAAATTAGATCCAGGAATTACTTCCGCCTCTATCATCACCAATGGGTGGGTTGGGCAGGTTCAGCAAAACCAAGATAGATGTCAATCTTGCCGATTGACAAGATGGTGTAGCTCGTCATGGTCTCCTTATCCGTAATCTAGGTCTCGTCGAGAAGGACAAGGGGAACATCGCTAGTGTAGAGGACGTGATCGGCGGTGATTGTTTCACCGATTCTAATACGCGTAGATTTTGCCCGGAACATAGATCCAAAGGTCACTTGCCCCATGGTGGGCGCCAACTATCATCGGATTGAAGAAAAGTACAACATGAGGGGGGCCTGGAGGTGTGGTAAAAGGTGGGGTGTGAGATGTATGGCTCTCCAGGATGATGAGCACACAAGCTTACGCAGGTTCAGATCCGACTGTGGTGGACGAATCCTACTCCTGCTAGCAATCCAGTATATTGGCGGAGCCGGAAGTACAACATATTACGAGAGAGGTTTCGCCTGTGAGAGTTGTGGTTGTAGTGTGTTCTTGAAAGGCTGGTCCCTAGGACGGCTTATATAGTCATCCGACCTAGGTTTACATGAGAGTCCTATCTAGCTATGATACAAAGTACATCTTGGACTACAAGTATTCCTACAGGACTAAGTCGGTAAGTCTTCTAGGCCTTCATGTAGCCGGATGGGCTTCCATCTTGTCTCTTTGACTAGGCCACCCGTGAAGCATAGCTCTAACAAAAAGTGGGCCACTCTGGTCGGTGAGTCACAGTGGGTATACCCGGAAACTATATCCCCAACACTAATCATGTTATTGATGATTGTTGGAAGCTGCATAATAAGGAGAAAAGTAACGGAACTTACTAACCGAAAGATAAGTCTGGAGGTGCTAGTAAGGTTGTTGTTGTTTTTGGTGATAGTTTTGATGATGAATGTTTAGCCATTTTTCCTGCTTATGCTTCTCGAGATGATGAATGGATACTTGACACTGCATGTTCGTTTCATATTTGTTGTAACAAAGATTGGTTCAGTTCATATGAGTCTGTGCAGACTGGAGATTTTGTGCACATGGGGAATGACAACCCATGCCATATCGTCGGCGTTGGATCTGTTAAGATCAGGGCACATGATGGCGTGACACGTACGTTGACTAAGGTGAAGCACATACCAAGCATAGCCAAAAATTTCATCTTCTTGAGTACCATGGATGTTGATGGATACAAGTATGTCGGTGGGTGTAGATTGTTAAAGGTATCAGCAGGTTCTCTTATTCACATGATAGGCGATATGAATTCTGCTAAATTATATGTTCTTAGAGGTAGCCCTCTGCCTGGTATTGCTACTGATGTTACTTCTAATGATTCTGATGATTGTGGTAAAACTAATTTGTGGAATGAGTGAACATGTCATGGCAGAATTGTAAAGAGAGAGCTGATTGATGGTTGCAATTTGAGTAAGTTTGAGTTCTATGAGCACTACATTTTTGGTAAGCATAAAAGAGTTAAATTCAATTCTTCTGTTCATACCACCAAAGACATATTAGATTGTGTGCATGATGATGTATGGGGACCTTCCCGTAAGACTTCTATTGGTGGTGCTAATTACATGCTTACTATTATTGATGACTACTCAAGGAAAGTGTGGTCATATTTTCTGAAACATAAATCTGATGTTTGTGATGCTTTTAAGAAGTGGAAAGTAATGGTGGAAAAGACAATTGAAAGGAAGGTAAAAGTATTACGTACTGATAATGGTATGGAATTATGTTCTAATAATGAGTTTGAGGAGTTTTGCAGTAATGATGGTATGATCAGGCACAACACCATCCCTTACACTCCTCAGCAGAACGACATGGTTGAGCACATGAACAAAACCATCATCTCGAGGGCTTGTTGTATGTTGTCCAATGAAGGTATGGGAAGGCGGTTCTGGGCTGAAGCAACCAACACAGCGTGCTACCTCATCAAGAGTTCACCTTCTATTCCACTTGAGAAGAAAACTCCCATTGAGGTATGGTCAGGTTTGCCTGCTGATTATTCACAATTGAGAGTTTTTGGTTGCACCTCATAAGCTCATGTTGATAATGGAAAGTTAGAGCCTAGAGCTATGAAGTGCATATTCCTTGGTTATGGTTTAGGAGTTAAAGCATATAAACTATGGAATCCTGAAACTAAAAAGGTTTTGTTGAGTAGGAATGTTGTCTTCAATGAATTCATTATGTATCATGACATCTTGCCATCAGATCCCTCTCATGTCGCTATTGGAGAAGAGGGAGTTAGTGTGCTGGTGGAGCACCTGCAGAAAACTATTGATAATGATGTTGTGGTTGATGATACTCATGAGGAAAACATTGATGATTATGTTGTTGGGCACTTACCTACTGTTTTGCAGCAACCACATGAGTCTATTGCTGCTAATAGACCGAGGCGTAACATAGTTCCACCACATCGTTTAATTGAAGAGTGTAATCTTGCTCATTATGCTTTGAGTTATGATGAACATGTGGAGCATGATTCTAAACCTGCTAAATACAATGAAGCTATTGCATCCGTTGACCACGAGAAGTGGGTTTATGCTATGCAAGAAGAGATGAAATCGCTTGAAAATAATGGCATATGGGATGTTGTGCGCTTGCCTAAACAAAATAAGGTCGTCCACTGTAAGTGGATATACAAAAAGAAGGAAGGTTTGTCTCCTAATGAGCCTCCAAGGTTTAAGGCAAGGTTAGTAGCAAAAATGTTTCAGCCAGATTCCAGGTATTGATTATAATGATGTTTTCTTTCCGGTTGTGAAGCATAGTTATATTCGTACTTTGTTTGGTATTGTTGCTATGAAAGATCTTGAGCTTGAGTAGCTAGATGTAAAGACAAGTTTTCTGCATGGTGAACTAGAGGAGGAGATTTACATGGACCAACCTAAAGGATTCATGGTTCCTAGAAAAGAGAACTTTGTGTGCAAATTGAAGAGATCGCTTTATGGTTTGAAGCAATCTCCAAGATAGTGGTACAAAAGGTTTGATTCACTTATGATCTCACAAGATTTTAAGAGGTCTCAGTTTGATAGCTATATTCACATAAAATTTGTTAATTGATCACATATATACTTGCTGTTATATGTTGATGATATGTTAATTGCTGCCAAGAGCATGAAAGAAATCACTAATTTGAAGGCACGCCTAAGTAGTGAATTTGAGATGAAAGATCTTGGTGCTGTTAAGAAAATCCTAGGTATGGAAATTAAACGGGACATAAAGTCTAGGTTGCTATTTCTTAGTCAGCAGAGTTACATTGAGAAAGTTCTCCAACGTTTTAATATGCATGATGCAAAGTATGTAAGTACTCCTGTTGCTTCTCACTTTAAATTATCAGCACTACAATGTCCTAGTTCTGATGAATATTTTGAGTACATGTCACGAGTTCCTTATTCTAGTGTTGTTGGTTCCTTGATGTATGCCATGGTTTGTTCTCGCCCTGATTTATCATATGGTATAAGTTTGGTGAGTCGTTATATGGCTAATCCTAATAAAGAACATTGGAAAGTTGTTCAGTGAATTTTCAGGTAACTCCGTGGCACATCAAATACTTGCTTGAAGTTTGGCAAGACTGGTGAGGGACTCACAGGCTATGTTGATTCAGATTTTGCTGTCGATTTGGATAAGAGGAGGTCCCTCACAGGTTATGTGTTCACGGTAGTTGGATGTGCTGTGAGTTGGAAGGCAATGCTGCAACCAGTCGTTGCTCAATCTACAACCAAGGCATAATATATGGCTATTGCTAAAACTTGCAAAGAGTCTATTTGATTAAAAGGTTTGTATGATGAGATTTGTTAGGATGATTCTTACATTAATCTATTCTATGACAGTCAAAATGTCATATACCTTACTAAGGATCAGATGTTCGATGAGAGAACTAAGCACATTGATGTCAAGTGCCATTATGTTCGTGATGTTGTTGCACAAGGTAAACTAAAGGTATGCAAGATAAGCACTCATGATAATCCTGCTGATATGATGACAAAGCATGTTCTTGTTGCTAACTTTGAGCTATGCACAAGCTTAGTTGGTATAACTGTCTAGCCCAAGTGGTTGTTGACGCTGAAAGTGTTTTCTTTGTTTGTTCATGGAGATGTTTGTTGTTGATGCTATAAGAAGGAATTTGTCTGAAGGTGGAGTTTGTTGAAGTATGATCCAAATCAATTAAGGAGGCTAACTTCAGACGTAACCATGCCCAACAGTGACGCCTGGGGGTGCGCGCGGGGGGGGGGGGGGAGCTGGGATAAGTTGCATCTATGAAATCCCCGGCGTTGTGGCTCCCGTGGTTTTTTCCTCTCTTTGTTGGAGAGGTTTTTCACCTTAAATCTGTGTCCCTTTACTGCGATTTCTTTTACGTTCTTCATTATTTGCTTCTCGCGTTTATAACATCAGCAATGTCAAACTTGTGTTGTTGCCTTGTTGAAGGTGTTGTCTCCTTGTTGATGTGTTTTTCTTAATTGGTTAGTCTAGGCAATTGGGATGAAAATTCATTTCCTAGCTATGTCCAACCGGACATGGCAACTATGATGGAGGACGTATTCCCCTTTTTGAAGGCATTGTCGTGAAAGAAATCGACCTAGTGGTAGGTGTTAAATTCACATCTTATTATGTTCCGTCGTAGTATCTACTGTATATTATATTTCTGATCGTTGATGAATTTAACCTTTTTCGCTTCCATCAACTTCAATAAAAAAAACACGGTAGAGAAGTCAAGGCATTTAAAACATTACTACTATGGATCAAAACTGAAAGGTTTTAGTTGAAAAAAGTGTTGGATGTTACACCAAAAATGTGTCACTGAGAAAGAAAAAATTGTGGAACAGAGAAGTACCTCAGACTGACTACAGAGAAATACTATGCACCATGTTTTGCTTTGTCTGAAATTTAGAGTACCGATCATCATGATGCAATCATATACTCCATCCGTCTCAAAATAGATGTTGCAAGTTACGATATCTATTTTGAGACGGAGGAAGTGCCTGAAATGTATATCGACTATTTACATTTGTTTGGATATTTAGGACGTTTGATCAGTTTGTTCCTGTATTTCTCTTCGAAGTATTTCTTCATTCTGTAAAAGGCGTAGTATATTCAATTACTGAAAAAGAAATGAGATGCAAGTGCAAGTGCACGCAGGAATGAGAATATCTTTCTAACTAACTTAGTCGACGATCTGGAATCAAGCAATGGAGAATAGGATGCCACAGGTGCACCCTACTTTCTGCCACCAAACTGATCAAACGTCGTTGGGAACCAGTTCTAATTGGCAAGATGCCTAGAGATTTCTCCTCTGCTTTGAGGGAGAGTTATTATTCGCTGAGATCCGGTGCCCACTGTCCGGCCACAGTACGATTGGAAAATAACAGCTGTTCAAATGTCCAAATTTTAATTTAGCAACAAGAAAGGCACCTCTAACGTGTCGCATCGTCGCCCTCTCGTGGACGTTGCCGTGTAGCTCTGTTACCTATTGGCCTTGTTCCGATATCATCGGTGGGCAAGTTTAAATCATGTCTCAAGACTCTTCCGGTGCTGGCCTGGAACGTTCTTAGCTTCTCCTATCATTTACATGTGACTATGTCTTCACCACTCTCTGTACTCGTTTTCCGCTGGCAGGATCAGTGCATCACAACCTAGAGCACGAGGGAAGACAACCCTCTACGACATCAATTTGGTGGGTTTGATGCGACTACCTGTTGTGGTTTTAGAAAGAAGCGTGGTGGCATCTCTAGTTATTAGTGTCGTGTGCTCGTCAGGGTGTGGCTACTCCTATACTTTTTTTATTTGCATTCTAAGAGATTCCCTTATCACTATATCGTTTTGTCATGTTGATTTATATATAAAGCGGGACGAAAGCCTGTTCTGATGAGAGGAGCGTACTTGTTCATTCACAGAGCAGCTGGTTAATCCATATGTTCGTCACCAACTTTTTATCACGACTGTACTCCTGGAGACGACGTTGGCTACTGTGATACGAGCCGCCATGTGGAAAAGCATCAGGGATGCCTACTTGTTGGCGAACAAGATGACCCAAGGCCCAAACCCTGCTCCAAGCTGGACCACACCTGCTTGTGTGGTCAAGTAGACAACTATTTTTTAAGATTTTTCTCGTTGGTCCCTCCTTCCCCGCGGATATGCCCCCGGTGTTTGTTGCTGTCTTTTCAGAGACACCCTCGTGGTATCCTATTGAGCTAGTGAATTCGTGTATCTAAGATTGATGAGGTCCAACCTCGAGGGTGGCCCGATCTTCACAGATTTGATGTGGCAACCGTGGGAGGGCGATGAACACGAAGAATGGAAAAGTAAGATACAAACTCACGCACACAAACACATTCGACTTCCCACATTGGCCTGAATCGCCGGCTCGATAGAATCTATGTGAAAGAGACCACTAGGTTGAGATCCATGGTGAAAAGATCGCAAAGAAAATGGATATAATCATATTATCAAGAGATTGAAATTGATACACACACACAGAGAGAGAGAGAGATGAAAGGCAATAGAGTACACAATAGCAAGGATCCAATTCACAAGGTGTGGACTTGTATAATAACTCCAAGATGCAACTTGTAGAGAGGTTCCCACCTAAGAAAAGTGCATGATATGCCAATACAATTCAATTCAATTCAAGTCTAACTCTAGATCTGAGCCTAATAAGAGATATTTATAGTACTAGTTGGAAAGGATAATGTTACATGGCTCAAGGGATACTTAGGTGCGTAGGCCCATAGCGGCGGTAGTACCGGCACTCTGGTGGTAGTCAGCTAGGGTTTTATTCAAGGGTGGCAGCAATACCGGCATCGTAGCGGTAGTACTGGTGTCACAGTGGTAGTACTGATGGGGTGGTGGCGGTAGTATCGTCCCGGTACCGGTCTAGTTCCGACGAGTGTGTGAAGGGTTGTGCCAAGCTTCAGTATAGTGACATATAGTTTAGCGGTACTAGGGCGGTGGTTCCGGCGTGCGTCTTGATGCGGCGGAAGTACTGGTACAGAGGTGGCGGTAGTACCGATAGATGTTGGGGTCGGTGCATACCGGGTCACTACCAATAGTACCGGTGCTGGAGTTGGGCGCAACATTTCTTCATGCTTGACTTCATGGTTCTCTCCTTCTCGATCCATAGACGGTGTTCCTTGGTGTTCATCCCTAATCATGCATGGCATATCGGCATGAGATAGCATTCCATCCAAGGATGTATTGAAATCACACGAGGATATGAGTGAATTCACCTTATCATGGGGAGTCTCGACTCGGACACGGTCATTGGGCCGCTTAGAGGACTTGATGGAGTTAGAATAGTGTCACCCGTAGGGCGAGCTATGTCAGAGATTATGTAGACACCAAGGGTGTGACGCCTTTCTTTTAAAGTTTGTTGGTTTTCCTATCTTAGTAATCATGCTTGCTCAAAATTCTATCCCAATAATATGTTAAATTTGATCTGGGAAATAGCTACATAGCCACACCACTCTCCCCATTTTCCTCTCTCTCTCTCTCTCTTCGCTACAGTGTTTTGAGAGTCGCTGGGAGCTCGCCGGGCCGATCCAACGCCTTCCTCGCCGGCGCCGCCGGTGGAGGGGGCCGGAGGAGAGGCGCCGACCGTCCTATAGTAGCTAGGAGTAGTTGTGCGCCTCTACGCGGTAGCTTGGGGGCTATGCCCGGTTGTGGAGCCTTGGATCCCGGCAGGATCTGGGCTGTAGGGCTCGCCGTCGTCGCCTTCTTGCTCCTCTGGTCGGAGCAGTTGGTGGACGTGGCGGCCGACACATCTCTTAATAAACCTTCCGCCGTCTTCTGCTCTCTGGTGTCCGTCGATCCCGTCTTACTTTTTTGCTCTCTGACCGGCCTTGGTGGCGAGGGGGGCAGTGGCAGTAGTCGGGATCTCGGCGGATCTGGAGGCAGCTGGAGCCTTGCTTCGTCGGTGCGTGAGCGTGGCACTGGCGGGCCGCCTGTGGTGTCTTCTTCACCTCCTTCTCCTCTTCCGGCCAGCCTCGGTGGCGAGGGGATGGGAGAGCGGGTGAACAAGCGCATCGGCAGCTCTGAGTTCTTCCCCAAGCGCGGTCGCCGCTACCTGTGTTGCTCTGCGGCAGCTCATGTCCACCTGGCCGGCCTTGGCGGCGAGGGGGTGGCCTTGGGCTTGCCTCGGTTGGCGTGGGCTTGTGACGACCCTCTTTGGGAGCCCCTGGAGTTTCGGCTCTCTCCGGCGTTTCATCCGCAGCGGCGCTGTCCAGCCACTGCGACTCGAGGCCACAAGGATGGCCACGCCGAGCTCGTCGCACAAGACTGCGCGAGTCTTTCCCTCTTCGTGAGGTCTTCCTGCCTTGCTTCTCCGGCATCGAAGTCCCCCGTCCGGCCAAGTGGTTTTGTCTCCGGCCGGAACTGGGGTGGCGCTGGCGTGGCTCGGCGAGCTCTCAGCGGCATGCTTGGATCCGATTGATTGGAGGCAATCTCTAATAGGGTGTTGGATGTAAAAGATAGGGACCATATTGTAATTTTCTGTTTTCTTGGGTCTCTTTGTAAACTTCCCACCGCTGAATGAAACTCCAGGTCCTTCTGGACCTTATCCGTTCAAAAAAAAAAAAGCTACATAGCAGTAATATTTCTTGGAACATTTGCTAAACTTTGGTAATGTTTTTTTCAGAGAACCTTTGTGGAAACGATGTTGCAAGCTGCAGCTGATTCAGCTGAACTGAAGGAATCCAAACCTGCAGCTGTACTAAGCTACATTGAAGCTTTATTAGCCACAGCCGATCTGCTTTGGGATGGTCAAATAAAGCCGTATTCATTTTGTCGTGTTAGGCGTCCAACCAAGGAATCGACATGTGTCGTTCTAGGTGCTTGGCTGTTTTCTCACATGGAGAAGGATATACCAAGAAAGTCTTGAGCTCCCATAGACAAGCAGTTTATTTAGTGCGGTCCCACGCCACTTCCACCTTTTTTTCATGGCCACTATACAAGCTGGACGTAAAACAAAATAATTGTCAAAAAGAAGTGTCAGCTATCATCCCGAACCTTACCTTTCACTTTTGTTTTACCCTCCAATCATCCAACCAAAGATGATGATGCCTGTATCTGTTCCACTTTGCGGCTATTATGTAACACAACTTTCACCAACTAATAGATTTAGGGTGAGTCTTGACTCAAAACCCCATTAAATCCGAACCAATTTAGCTATAATAAGTGAGCAAAAATAATAATATGTTTTTTTAGTTTTTAGATGATATAAGTTTGGTACGGCCATAGTGTCATGTGTCATCTAACGATTATTTCTATTTGATGAGCACATCATTCTCTCAGAAACACAAACATGGCCAGCAACAACAAACTCAATCTAAAGACGAAATGCGGTATCTAATTGTGGATTATGGCACTTCGACACATGAAACTCTATGGTAGGGAAAATTGCAAAAAAGGGGGTAGCATGTTCAAATATATTTTCCATTCTTTTTCACTAGTTCGTACATTTGGATAAACTCGTTGATATATGCAATTCAATATGTTATCGGAGCAAAGAGATCCCAAGTTCGAGTAGCCCAACACGCTATTTACTAAAAAATACTTGCGTCCCACATCGTTCCTACGTCCAAGGTCCGACAAAGGGTGAGAGGGGAGTGTTAAAGAATACCATCCTTTCTTCCTTCCTCTCCTTGAATTTTCAGATACGTTTGTTGATGCACTCGATTCAATATAGCTCGCTAATAGCGCGAGTTTCTACCACGTCACAACCTTTCTATAGGCTATGGGCAACATATGATTGCTTGTTTTTCCTCAGAAGGTTACAAGTAGATCGGATTCGGGTGATCTATCAGCCCGAGACCTCCTTTATTTGCTTGATAAGTCCTTTGATAACACGTATCTTCGGTTACAGATGGTATGTCCAATGAAGCTGGCTGAAAATGCATGGGGTGTTAACAAACAAGCTAGACATGGGTCAACAGGGTTGATCATGCTTGCTGCGTACGTGTGCGCAGTCTTTCACCTCCACTTGTGCGGACACAAACACTTGCTCTCGTTCTAGTGTTCGGAAGATCTGAAACTCTCAACGCCAACAACTCGGGCAGCCTGAAAACGACAAACTGAAAAGGGACAATCTTTGCATCTATATCCGGAGGTTAGTTGGGAGAAGCAAACCTATGAACCAAACTGGCGTGCTCGGGAGAGGATATGTACTGACATGGAAGTTGTCCCCTTGATTTTTGCACAGTGAGGAGTAGACGCCTACAGGTGCGGTGTATGCTGCCAAGTTTTATTCCCTTGGGTGATGGCCATGGCATAGCGATTCGACACTTGCCTAACCTTTGTCTGCCCACTGTGTCCAGTCGTGGTCACTCGGAGTTTGGAAGTATCTTCTCTTCTTCCTTTTTTTCCCTGTGCGCTTGCACGTGTGGGCTTGGTGCCTTGGGAAGTGGTGATGTGTGCCGACAGTGTTTGGACAAGTGTGCATAAGATTGCTGGTCAATAAATGGTGGCGTATATCAGATTGATCAAACCCTGTGGTGACACGCATGCATTCCCTGATTCCGAGTACCCCAGTTTTTGCTCAAGTTGCTGTTTGTCCATCACTAAATTCATGAGAGGTACTCCTGATGCTGCACCGACAAAAAAAAGGCAGAATTGGCCAACATAAGAATAACAGGCATCAACATCTTTTTATTAGAAAATCTTTTTCACAAAACCGTAAAAGTCTTGCATTTCGATCCATTGATAGAAATTTAGGAAACAAGAAAGATACCTTCTGATAGTAGTAACACTAACCTTGATGGCAGTGTGTAACACTGGATGCAGAGACCAGGACTCCATTCACCATCTCGAAAAAACTAGTAACACTAACCATACATGATTACCCGCAAAAAAAAAATCATACATGATCAACACCTACCTGGTTCATGTGTCCACAGTCCAAAAACCAGTTGTCCTGATGCACCATATACGTGTCGTGCCCTACGCTGTTGAGCCTCCCACATCACCAACTACATCGAGGCAACGGTTCTTTTTGCTACAAGTGTGCAAAAAGACGCATGATTCTAACAACAGGATAGAAAAGAAAATCAAGTACTACCGAACGCACGCACGCATGGGTGCCGTCCGTCCGTTGATACGAACGTCGCTTTGCTTGGGTCCATGTCAGGTCACTCTCATGCCCCGTGTGGAGACAGTACGAGATGCACCTGACCTCAATCCCATGTATTCTACGCAAATGCGGCTCATCTCCTGGGTGTTGACATATTTCAGGTAGTACATGGAACAAATCAACACGATCAGTTTCCGCAGTGGTCGCTAGGTGGTCCAATAAATTATTTATATTTTTTATTATTTTTAGTGCTCTTTATACTATTATTGGTGATGGGTAATAGATCGGTGGATTTTTCCCAAAAAGTTAAAATTAATTGAGCAGACCTTTGTTATGCCTATTGGGGTTGCATACCTTTTATTTGAAATATTCCAAAAGACATATTCTATGCATACAACTCCACATACTACATGCTTACAAAGTCTTTTCACGCAAAACCAACTTTTGTGTGACACATGCAAAAAAGATAAAATAAGGCTTTTCACGAGATATTCTTTTATCCTCTTTTACATAGCCCACAAAATATTGGTCTTTCACAAAACTTTATGTGCGCACATAGAATGAATTCTTTTTGAGAAATTTTAACATTTAGAGCTGCATTTTTGGGTAAAGGGAGCATGTGAAACTGGGAGCCAAAGAACGCGTTTGGTACCTCTAGGGATTTCTCGTATCCTTGGGGGCAGGCCATGAGGATCAAGGCCTAGAAGAAATAGCCTAAACTCCATTTTCTCTCCCTCGTTTGGTTGCCCACAAAAACTTTGGATTTGTGGGGTGGATATCAATCTCATTTTGTCTGGTAGGCCACACAAAACTCTCATAGGATGGGTGATGCAAATCAGAAGTGTTTGGTTGCCCACATGGCTTTGCATATGGTTACCACGTATCACATATAGTGAGTTTACCACATGAATATTAGAAGCATAACATCAGGAACACCATAAGCATATCACGAACATCACATGCAGAACACGAACATCACATGCAGAACACGAACATCACAAGCAAAACATTAGGAACATCACAAGAAAATCAGTAACATCACAAGCACGACATCAAGAACACCGCAAGCATAACAGGAACATGGCAAGCACAACTCAAACATATCACAAGCACAACATCAGAAACATCACAAGCACAACATCAGGAACACCACAATCATAACAGGAATATCACAAGCATCAGAAGAAGAGAACCAGTAATAACACACGCATAACACGAACAAGTGCAAGCATGATCTTGGCAAAAGGGGATCACATTTCATCGTACCACCATGGTGTTAACCTACCACCACATCAAAAGGGGTGTCATCCTACTATCACCACCAGTTCACCATCACATGAGGGGTTACTATATACCACCTCATGAAAACAGCAAAAAGCAGCTCTTACTGTTAATGGGCCGTTTTTGACTGGCCCATGGGGAAAGCGGGCAAGCGGGCACTATGTGCCGCTCGAGCAACAGGCTGGCGAGCGCCGTGCCGTGAGCTCGCCCACTCGGGCCGCTGACCGCCGCGGGGCTGGCAGGCCGCGTGGGCGCCGGCCCACCTGGGCGGTGGTCGCGAGAGCCTGCTGGCCGTAGTTGCTGCTGTGTTGGGTCGCGGGTGGCACACCAGCCCACCCGGCCGCTAGCCAGGAGCTATCCGCCGCCTCACATACTGGGTCACGGGGGCGTGCGTGGCCCACCCGGTGTTGCACTGCTGCTTGCTGGGCTAGGCGCATTTTTCCTAGCCGGCTGTCCCTTTTTCTCTTGGCTTTTTCCTTTAATCTTTAGTCCCACATGGGCCACCCAAAGGGGAGGGCACACCTCCCTCCGTCTATATAAAGGGGTGCTCATGAGTGGGATTAAACACACAATTTGAGATATTCTCTAAGGCATTTTCCTTGTAGAATTCCTCCTCTCTATCTCTAGTTGTCTCCTTGTATTGGCACGGTCCCAACAAATGACTATACGCGCAAGAGATGACGCACCTGTAGCACGTCGTTGCGCTGCAGGGATTCCAAGCCAGAGATCTACTTCCGCACTCCCGGCAGGGATCAAGGGAGTCGGAGGTCGTCATCATACACCATATGTGTAGGAAACCTCGCGGGTGCCTCCAAAGAGTGGCATCTTGGATGTCGTGAGTTGGAGCTGCTGCACGATGAAGATGGAGCAAGGGGTGACCTGCGAGGAGCTTCGCGACCTTGAGGTCGGCTACGAGCACGACTACATCAACCACGTTCCCCTCGGAACGTTGACCGCTTTAGGACTACAAAGGTATGTATCCGAAACCTCGGTCGTTACTGCATTACTAATAGATAGATCGTGGGCAATTAGGGCGTTCCAACGTAGGAAAGTTTTTATTTTCTACTGTGGAAACCCTTCAAGAGTATCGAACCACAGAGAGCTGTTGGTAGAGGTCTTTATGCCCCTTATTACTATTCACTAGAGAGTACTTGTAAGTTATATCTAATTCCAAGTAATTGTGTATAAATGGTGTTTGTGTTTGAGGGAAAAAGTAAACAAGAACAAGGAAATAAGTTAAAGTAAACAAGAACAGCGAGTATGGTTATGAATGTGACAATATGGGTAAGGAGTTCTTGGGGATTTTAGGATCCACCTCTAGCATTGATACTATTTATGATTAGGATGAATCTATATCGTCTTTCATAGCATGTGTGGAAGAGCTCCATAATAAGATGATCATAGAAAGACATATGTTATTTCACCCCTAATAACCACTGCAATGATCGTAAGAAAACCACTCTGATCCCTCACAATTAAGGGTTTCCCCATGGATATTGATATGAGCTTAGTGAATCTCTTCTATTCCCGCTACCCACATGAATAGCACACCGATACGTTATGTCACTTAGCATCATACGTAATACCATATGACCAACATAGTTCCCTCTCTAGTTACAAAGGTAAATATTACATAATGCACTTCACATAATATCTAGAGAGAAAACTAATACATGTTCATGAAATGAAATTATAGATCATCTTTATTTCATATCATAATATTGCTAGGATTTCTCCATATCTCCCCAAGAACAAGGGAACTACTCACAAATGAAGGGGGTCAACATCATGATAATAATATGGATGAAATTACAATTGAATAAAAGTACAAATCCACAAGGGTTTGGATTACAATCAAGTAAATAAAGGGGATCGGTGTTGGAGACGGCGTTGATGATGATGATGAAGATTGATGCGAAGCCCTTCAAGATCCAAGTCCCCTCTTCCTGTTGAGTGGTGGTGATAGTGGAGATATTGTGTGTGATGGCTATGGAGGCGATGGAATAGCAGGGCTTCACCCCTAAGGCGTGTGTGGATGGTTCCTTGGCAGCTAGGGTTCTCCCTCTATAAATAGGCCCCTGGAGGTCGGTTCTACGATTCTGGAAAGATCCATACCTAATATGCCCATCGCCCCTTCACAAATGATGTTCCGTTTAATGAAATGGAGTCAACGAAGGGTGCTACGAGCGGATGGTACGGTCAGGCCCAGACCGTACTGATGGTCGTTAAGCTTGTAGATGCATGTAGTGTTTTGGCCGCTATTTTTCATACGAACTCTGATTAAGTTGTTTCTTTGGCACATTGGACTCGTATAGGCGAGAGCAACAACACCATGGCAATGGATCTTTAATATGGGATGATGGAAAAATATGACTTTTTCCACCCCTCATATGGTTAAGTCTGCTGCATGTAACTCCTCCATATTGCATCCTCTTGGTTCCTCTTGCCATCCATTATCCATAACATTTATACAGATGTCAAAAACAAGGAAAAGTAATAAAATCCTAATAAAAACTAATAGTTGTACAACACTCATATGAAAACGAATAAGAACTTGTAACTATGCATAATTGGCATAGTTGTAACTAGATAGAGAAGTAGATGAGTGGCAACATGAATATTTTGTATGCTTAAAAATGTGTCATAATTGCACTCATCATTGTCCTAATGCATTTTTCGCTGGTTTTGGCCATTCCTTATCCAACTAAGCCACAAACCCATAGTCTAAAACTTCCTACAAAGCAGATTTACATGCTCAAATATAGTGGATGAGCTAGTAACAGACAAATCAAAGGCTAAGAACTTATATTTTGCACTTGGCACATATAGAATCTGTGACCAATGTTGCTTCCTTCAAATGCATCACATTTTTTAGGCTTAATCCCGTGGAGGCGACACAAATGGTGACAATCCACTTCTCTGCCATAGAATGTGTGGTCTTTAATGCATTCTAGAGCAAAGTCCATGTCCATGAGGTCCTAACAACCATGACACTGCAATGCAATTGATTTTTACCGAGGCCAAACCGGGAATTCACAAATCAGCAGTACACCCTAATCCTTTGAAGGAATTGGGGGAATTGAACTTACCCCTAGATACGACTAGGTCGATCTCTCACTATCATTCTAGCTGGGCTTGGTGACTTTTTAGGACTCAGCCCTGAGAGATTTATGTCGTAGATTTTCTGCCGGTGATATTGTGGTGGACGAGACTGATGTGTGGGAAACTAAGCAGTGAGGATATTATGATGTGCGACACTGAGGGAATGTGGTGTCTGCCATTCCTTCCCGACGCATGTAGGGGAAGGCCCCTTTTGTGCTCTCCTAGGTCTAGCTCCATGGCAACTGCCAATTCGGTAGTTCCCAGCGGGCTTGTTGGGGAGTGCTTTGTGTGGCGCGCTGGCCACAACGTGGAGGCCTAGGCATCCAATCAACCCGTCTCCTTCTCCCTAGGGTCTGGATGGACTTCGTGCAACCTACCAAACACGCCCAAAGTGAATTCTGAGAACCGACGATAGTGTAGTCTCGGATTTGAGGACGCGCTACAAAGACGGATTATGCAAATCTAGCGCCGCGAAGGATCACCAAGGTAGACTACCTGTGACTTTTCATCGTGTCCCCGCATAGATCACATCGCCGCATGAATTACGTCGCTGCATGGACCTCGTCGTCGCAAGGATCTCGTCGTTGCTCATCACCACATATACCTCGCCGCAACAACTTTGAATTCAAGCCACAAACAAAGCATGGTGAACCCATGTACATGACGCTGAATGGACAACTACCTCATCCTTGGCAGAACTCCGTCATCACGCATCCTCATAGCCACTGTTACACAAGCCGTCTCCAACCACAACCATGACCCACTAGCCCCGTTGCACGAACCCTACTTCAAACGAAGCCCTCAAGAGGGTAGAAAAACACTAACTCAATATCTTCTGATCTGAGGCCCAGATCTAGGATTTCCCATCGAAGATCTTGGACATGGAGACGAGAGCGCAACTAAATGCCTCCAGTAAGGTGACGGTGTCGCCATCGTCGGCCCCAACAAATCCGATTCCAGCTTTCGTCGGTTGTCTCGCTCCCAAAGGTAGGGCCGACCAACCCACGTATCCACCACCACCATCGGGAACCCTGCTACGAGGAGCTCGACCTAGGCCTGTCAGCATAGGGCACCAGATCCGGAGCCCTACATGTTGCCGCAAGACGACCGGGGCCAACCGAGGCCACCATCAAGACATCCACAACAGTGACTAGTAGAGTGCACTGCCGTCCGAAAGTCGGAGCCGCTGTCGTGACCTAGTCGCCTCTTCGAGTGCATCGCCTTGAAGACACACCATCAGAGAGAGAGAGAGGGGTAGGGAGGGAGGGAGGGGGAGGGGAGCAACCACATTGCCGCGCCACCACGCTGCCGGCAAAGGATAGGGCACTACGCCGGCGAAGACACAATAGCCACCATGAACCTTTGTATACACTGTTGCTGCGCTTCGAGGCTCGCCGCCCCTGTGAGAGCGGCCCGAGGGTCTCGAATCATGTTTTACTCCGAGGATGTGCCTAACCCTTATGAGGTGATAAAATATGACCCAAATTCTCTCCGTCCAGAATCAACTGACTCATAGTTGTCTAGATCCACATGTGATAGATAAATGTAGGTGAGTTTATTTCGGACAGAGTGAGTATTCGTATTGACAAAAATCCAACGATTTCATCGTGATACACCAAGTTGGCACCGCCCTTGAAAGGAATCAACGGGTTTTCTTTTTTGTTATCTTGTGTGGCGTGCGAACCATCTTGCATGTCTCTTTGTACGTTGGATGTTCATGTGCTAGACAGCTCCTATATAACATCTAGTTCATCTATGTTTTGCCAGCGAGACATCCACGAGCTTGCTTAGCTAGCTACACAGATTCTTGCCGCACCAGAAAAAGAAAAGAAGAGTTGTTGGTGTTGCTCAGCGAATCTTCAAGCACATAATTGAGCTTTTCTTTTCTCGAATGAGGGTTCTTCGGCCAGGAACGAATTGACCATGTGAAGCTCGTTGGGAAGCCTACGAGATGATCAACATCTAAGTTCACATTTTAGGGTTCGATTCGACGAGGCATTTTGAGTCAATAAAGATTTTCTTTGTCTGAGAAAAAGTTCACATATTAGTTGGTACTCCACGGACTGTATGTTTTGGTGTTCATGACCAACATCATAGGGTATGTCACTCGTCGATAGTCAAGTTGTGTTCATGCTATAACACCGTCGATGATCATCCACGACTCTACCGCTACGACTGCTGCGAGATGTTAGGGTATGTTATATTCGGTTGTTATGGAAAGATATGAGAGAGGTAGAATTTGTGATTCTAACTTGTCTCGTACTCTATGTACAATCGTCCTCTAGTCTCGGTATACTACACCACATTGTGCCAATCCTCATCCCGTGTCAGCGTGGACATATGCAGTTTGTTTCATAGCACTTTATTCAGAATCTTCAAAAAGAAACTACTTTATGTAGTAGTAGCAGATTACTACTAAACTTTAAGACGGTCAATTACTCTCCTTTGAACTATTCAGTGCTGATCTATTCAATCCTTTTATTCCCCTCGTTGTGTTCGGACTAGGTGCATTGTACATTGGACCAATGATCATGTCCATTATTAAGTAGATGCAACCCCAATGAGTTGGGCCCCTGCCATGGGTGGAGTGTGCCTCCCTACCCAGGCAATGGGTGCTGTCATGCTTGTGGACCTCCCATTCCCATTGTCCATGCCATGTGTAAGAGCGAGAGATGAGTGCTTATCAAGTTGGATCCACACGTGTGTTGCATCCATGGTAGTATACTAGAGATACATGTACCTACCAAATTGCATCTACAAGATATATGTCTTTTCTTTTTTTCAGTTCCTTGTTCCAAGAGTTTCTCAATATATGTGCGAGATACATGTACCTACCAAGTTGTACCTAGCAGATACATGTGGTACTTCTTTCTAAAATTCCTTGTTTCAAGAGATTCTCTGAAGTAGTGCAGATTATTAACACCTGTATATACAGAGTTACAGATAACTAATAGTCTCATATATATATATATATATATATATATATATATATATATATATATACATATATATATATCACTTTATGTGTGATAAAATGGTAATGAACTACAAGTTTGTACTTTACAAAATGGGTACGTGTCCGTCTATCTTTTAATTCAGAAATGGTATGATCAGTAACTATGGAGACACCAAGACAATATACTCTTTTGCGATGAGTTCGAAGCTTGAAACGCAAGAAGTAATTAGGTCTAAATTCAGATTTATTCGGTTTAATGTGATGGAACCTAGATACGCTGATTAGTTGCAAGCATCCTTTATGCGTGCCTTTCGTACCACATGATGTATCTAATGCATTTCATCAAAAAAAAAATTGGCCCACTTGTCGCTTATGTCTCAACTTCTCCATACATTACTCGCTTATGTCTACTACAAAGATTCACATGCACGGAGGTTCATCCAAAATTAAAAATCTGGGTTCACATTCAACTATTTCATGTTGCTGCCAAATTCAACTCCGGATTGTACTTCAGATGACAGACATTTAAACATACTTGTGAAAAAATCAAGTCATAGAGTTCTGGAAACAAAGACTTTCTACTTGGACCAGATTGATCTTTTTTTTCATCAATGTACCAGAAATAAACTCCTAATTTACTTACTGAAGAATAAGCATAAAAAAAAAGCAACAAACAAGATGACAGGAATAATAGCTTAACACCGACAAAAGAAAAGTCTACAAAAGTGCTATCAATGGTGTGAATGGGCAAGCAGATTAGGCTAATTAATTAAAAGGAGATATGCAGAAAATGACATGGCTTACATCATGCAAGCACGACTTGGAACTAGGTAATGAGATCAAGAAGTGTTATATGTTCATTTTGTCATGTTCTGAGATGTCCAAATCTGTGGAACTAAAATAACAAGATTAGTTTGCAGTTCCTCCAGAATCTGATAGCGCTAGCTAGCTAGGGAGGGAGGTTATCAATTCACATCACCAACTACTACATTAGCTCTCGTCACGAAAAAAGAGGAAGAAACAGGAACTACAACATTCATGACAAAGACAGGTTAATCACAGTTGCGAATCTTGAATTGTATACAGACCAATCATGGTACTATTTATATAGCAAATCTGATCAAGTCTATCAACACATAGCAAAACACTTTTGGAGCTTCCTACCTTAACTAAACAGTATGTCTAAAGTTTACCTGTAATACCGCTGCTTGATCAGTCTTTCGGCTTCACGGGTCGACCTTGATCATGACGAACTAGTACTAGATACCTTGCGATGCCACTTACAAAGTTAAAATCCTGCAAGATCAACTATCTTCTCATTAGTAGTTGAACTACATCATAAGCTTTCCGCCCCTTCTCTCAGAACTCAACGGATCAGTATATATTAAGACGTTACAGTCGTGACGAACTCTAAGTTAACCTGAAAAATCATGAAGACAGATCAGTATTAGTCAAGCAAAATAATTTACCGATATACAAAGAAGTCATTCTGACCTGTGGCCTGTGATAGTAAACTTATCCGGTAAAAAACATGACATGTTCTAGACGAATATAAACTTATGGCATGGGCTGTCTCAATCATTCCGCAGCATTATTTTTCATGCCAGGCTGATGCGTTTGACTTAGGATGACACTAACATAACCAATTCTAGGAGATAAAAAATCATCAGAACCTAGTATATTATTTTTTTGGATCTGGACAACTGGTGCTGATCCGGTGCGCATGTGAATACGAGAGATCTAAACACACTGCATGTCGACTTGTCTCCTCAATGATTCTTGGGAAGGATTGATCCTAAAAAACATTAAGGAACCTAGTGAGCTATGCCACCCAGCAAAGGGAACCTAACAATATTACTCCCTCCGTTTCAAAATATAAGATGTTTTAGCTTTGTGAAGGGAGTGTATCTAGACCCCTTTTAGTATCTAAGTTCGCTCCAAATCTAAATGAACCTAGACACAAGAAGAGATCTAGATACACTCCCTTCACAAAACTAAAACATCTTGTATTTTGAAACAGAGGGAGTACTAACAATGCACATACGCTCAACAATCAACATATTTGATAGTGTATAAGTATGCCTTAAGAAGATTGCTGGAAATGTTCTCACCATGAATGAACACTAAAAAAATTGCATGAAAAATCCACGATACTATTACAGGATAATCAAACGGTTTCTTTACTTGCTTTACCGACTGGACTACCACTAGCAGGCCATCCAAGTACTGGAGCTTCAACTGTGTAGAGATACGAGGGGACACATAGGCTTTTGAAGGTGGAAGAAAAATATAATAGCTGGAGCTCCTTATCTCATCATGCCTATCCTTATTTTGGCACTACATGGAAGCATCTTTCACACATCAAGATAGATGGAACTCATTGGCCAAAGCGACTTGGATTTGTTTGGCATGCCTACAAAAGGCCCCACCAGTTGCTGTGCTGTGAAGCTCATGGCAGCCAGGAGAGAATCTTAAATCTCCTCTTCCATCATCACCTCCCTCTGCCTGCCTCGCTACATATATCTATCATACACGCCAAGCTGCTTCCTTCTCGGCAGAAGCAAAGATCCTACGCCTGGTAAAACTATAAAACAGAGCTTCTTGGGGAGAGGTAGAGGGAGGGAGTACCTTCCTTGCTCCGTAGGTGAATTTGGTTGCTGGAGGGAAACCCAAACAGAGGTGAGCACGAGCTTCTTCTCATCTCTTCCTTTTGTCTTGTTTCTTCTTCCATGGAACATGTGTGGCGTGCTTCAGAGTTCAGAGCATGCAGTTTTTACTAGCGTTCTTGGTAAATTAAGTTATGTCTTCTGCTATGAGGATTTTCGGAAGGTCTAGATGGCATGTGCCAGTCTGAAAGGGCATTTTTTTTCCAGCTACTTCTTCCTCCGTCTCCTTGATAGCTCTGTCCATTTTGCTACTCCGCCATAGAATACAGAGTTTTACAGTTGTTCGTCGGAAGCGTTATGGCATGCTGTTTCAAAGTGGGGAGGTGATGAATGCCTGCAACTGCAACCATAAGATTTTGTTTTGTTAGTTCACTTAGTTGGACAAGTGTAAGACTTTCATTGGTAGCATTAAGAAGGTTTAAGTTAGAGGATCATTACCTGCAAGACTTCACAACACAAGAAATGGTGAAGAGTCATACTTAGATGATGTCTCAATCTCTTTTATCATAATATTTGGTATTCCATTACTGCTATGTATATATCCAAGTTTGATGGCAATACAAGATTTTGATATTGAGAAAAAATTGGTCTGTCCAAAACAAGAATCCACAACTTCTCTTTCTACTGTGATGATGTTTACCCATAAGAACACAGGATGGGATAGTAAAGTTAACCGATTCATGGAAAAAGCCACTATGACAAATTTACTGAATGTACTAGATTCTATTACTACCATAAGGCAGTGATTGCATACAGTTCTCATCGTGATGTTTCATGAAACAGATAGGAAATAAGTACGTACATAAAAGCTAAGGGGTCTTGCATCTAGCATAACCAAGAGATGGACAGGGAGCGGATGAAGATGGCTATCCTGGAGCAAGAACACACATTCAGACAACAGGTAAGGCAACACACTCATGAAAACGCTATTATACAGATATGTGTATCCTCTGACACAGAACAATGAACACGCTTCGGGTTGACAGCCATACGATAATGATCAGCCGGGCAAACTTTTCCATGAACAATTCCTTCCATGGATGTGTATATAGCGCGCTACATTGAGAAACTACTAAGCGGAACATGTAACATTTAGCCGATAGTTAGTTATTTCTACAATGCATCAACCAATGGTTTAGAGTTGCTCAATTAGTCGTGATGAGTGTCTAGGAGCTGGTACTCGGATTCCAGTCAAAACCCGACTAGTTGTGACTATTAGGTATTACTCATGACTAGTCCATGAGTCAGTACCCCAGCAACTTACTCGACTCTTGCATCATCATAACTGGCACCAACAAATTTGGATGCACACTGGGTTGTAGTACTAATAACCGTGTCTCCATCACGCCCTGTCCTCACAAATTGAAGATGTATCGCAAGAACTGGTTGCCGTGTCCACCGTGCTTAGTAGCTAGAAAGAGACCATATCCTGATTCCACTCATTCCTAAAGTTTAGTGTAAACCATCCTCTGTAGGTTTGTTTCCATGATCGTGTAAACAAGGGAAATTCTTTGATCAGGTGTGAATGTCACTGTCTAGGTAAAGGTAGGTTGCACCAGTGTTCTCTTGGCATCCAAGTATGTATCCAACTGATGAAGGCAAGCATAGTTATAGGTGAGAAGAAATGTAGTGAAGCAAGTAGGTCAGACATTACTACTAGTCACTAAGAAGTAGTATCATACCCAATTGATGCTGATATCAGCTACTCCCTCTGTTCCAAAATGTAAGCCTTTTAAGTAGTAGTTCAATTTGAACTGCTAGAAAGTCTTACATTTAGGAACTGAGGTAGTAATTCATAACTAGCTAGCCAAAATGCTGCAGACACTCCCGGTCCCATGCTTGTGGTCTTTCCTTTCTCTCTTTAAAGAATATATAGTTGGAACCTGTACTGATAGCTAAAGCATTGTTCATTGTATGTTTTGAATCAAGAAATTCTTGTGCACACTTAGAATGTAGAGTTTCTGACTAATCTCAACATTGTTGAACCAGGTTCATGAGATGCACCGAGTTTACCATGTTCAAAAACAACTGATGAGGGAGGTGCAGACAGCCGAGCTGAGCCGAGCTCACGCAGGAACAAAACCAAAACTCGACGTCTGGCGCAACGAGAAGACTAACGACTGTCAGAAATTCTACGGGTTCCCAGAAATCCGCACCCCTGCCTCTGCAGAAGAATGCAACCTTGATCTTACTCTGGCAACTGGGAGCAGTAAGAGCAGCAGCAGCCGAAGCCAGAAAGGCAAGCAAGTAATGAAGTCCTCAGACTCGGACTCCGGGACAGCTGTGTCATCAACATCGACTGAATCAGAGCTGGCTCAGTTCAAGGAGTTGGACACAACGGCGGTGAGGTTTCAGAATGAGATCAAAAGGTTTACCATTGCCGATGAGAAACATCAGCCTCCTTGGCCCACCCAGTATATAGGCCTGAGGATGGCACGGTGAAGAAATTAGCTAGGATGTGGAGTTGTAGATTCCAAAGAGGAAAGGTGCTGTTACGTGTATATCCAGAGCTAATTTGCTGCAACAATTGACAATCGGCAAGAGATGGTTGCCTAACATTGTCCATCTTTTGGGGGTGACTATACATTTAATTGTAGACTCAGAATTTCAGCCAAGTGAGTAATCATGATTAGTAATTTAGTATGCAAGAATATTATTCATACTACTCCAAACTTGTCCATGCATCAATCGTGCACAAATAACAAAGCTCCAAACTTGTCTGGAATGAATCTCTAAACAGAAAAAAAAAATCAATCGTGTGAGATAGTTACCGCAGGAGTATTCGTAGCCGTCCACTCAAAATAAGACGCAAGAAATTCATCAACTGGAGTAAGTTGAGAAGTAGAATCTGTCCCTGTAAGGCTGCAAATCGACTTGCAGCAATATGAACAAGATACATCGAAACTTAATTAACAGGCCTTCAGTAACGAGGCTACACCGCTACGAGTTTGCCAGATAATTTCTCCCAGAGATAAATTATCCTCACAGTCGCTCACAGAGCTGCATCAATCACATATCTCCCAAACAGTAAGTTATTGTCGGCAGCAGCAGAAATCAAGAGCACATAATACGTGCAAGAAAACAGAGGGACGGGATGAAAGGAGCTAACCGTTGCATGCACCGCTCGATGCCAAGCACAGGCTTCGCAACCGTAATGTGTGGCCATGGCTATGCGGCGCGCGGCGGCGCGGTGCCGGTGCCGGTGCCGGTGCGGGTACTGGTGGCGTGGGCCGCTCTTGTCAGCGACTTTGACCCGGAGGGAGCAGGGTCCCTTAAATTTAGCCCATATTACGTGCAGTACGTTGTTTCCGATTTTGCTCAGTGCGGCTCGTATAGTGTGGCCCAACTCTCTACTATATAGTGTGGCCCACCATCTCTCGTTTCTATTCCATTTCACCCAAAAAATGTGAACAACATTTTACAAGAACGATTTACTAATCCAAAAGGACAAGCAGAGGTACTTGGGCAGCTGGTGGTTCGTGAAAAGCCCAATAAATGGCAATAAAATGATTTTTTATTTTTTTATGAAATTCCACCGATTTATTAATAATCATCCATTTAATGAGAGCATTATTGGCCTCTACAATAAAGGGCAACATGTTTGTCTTCCTTGGTCCATAGAGTAGATTATTTCTCTCATAAAAAATTATAGCCACGGGCTCAAAAAAGGAAAAAGAACAAGATAGATTTTCAAACAAGAAATTTGATCATATATGATTGAGTGGCATCAGGAATAAACCTGTGAATATGTGGCATATAATCTTTAGCCTTACCGGTTCTAAAATTTATATCTGATGTTCTCTTTGCTTGGTTAATATGCATATATTCTCATGGATTATTAGTCTATGATTTTTCCTGTGGCATCAATGTCTGCTCAAGGGTGAGTGATTTCCTCGCTAAAATCTTTTTTCAGATTTTTTTGACAATTGTATTAGACCCGACACATGTAACCAATTGACAGTGGTTGACAAATATAAAGATATATGTACATAACATACATGTTTTATGTTTTAGTAAGTGATTAACTTCATTGAGAATAAGTGACCATATTAAGAGAGATAAAGTTCAAACTAATGTGCCAAATAATATGCCAATTGGTTGCTGAATTATAGCAGTAGGACTTGGTCTCATACTCAGAATAAAGATGTATATGTACTAGCTTGTATGCACAAGCAACCCAGGAAAAAAACGCGCGGGGTAGGGGGAGGGAGGTTGTGTACATTTAGCATAACTTCTACTCTGGGGTAGTAGACAAAGAGCTTCAGCGGACGGACGGAGTCCTTCCTAGAGTCCTGGGGGCGGAGACTCCGGTGCTGTAGACCGGAGACTCTGGGGTATATGGAGACTCTGGTGCTAGCGACTGTAGCACCCCCGGTAAAGCTATTACTATAAAATCACTTGTTGTTTTTATTTTTGTGTATCATTATGATAGTATGCTCATGTCATCATGTCACATTCTATTTGACCATCATCATGACATTATGCATACTTTGCCTAAAACTATTTTTCAAAAGCCTATCTTTGTTTTGTAAATATCCCATCTTCATTTCAAATGATAAAACCCCGGTGTTTTCGGATATCTTTATTTGTCTAAAACTATTTATAAAATCTTTTATTAAAATAAGGACTATTTTTGTCCTGGGAAGGCAGTCTAGGTCAGGCCAGATGCCCAACCAAGCCGGACTACCTACTATCCAGCCCAACTAAACCCTATCTAGCAAACCCTAACCCTACCTACCCCGAACCGCCCAGCCGCCACACCAACCCATCTAACCTAGACCCACACCCGCATGAGCACGCAACCACAAACACACGCACACTACACTGCGGCTACACCCGACCCTACCCCGTGTACACGCACGTGTACTACTCCCTCACATCGACGCAGTGCATCGACACGTCCCGAAAACCCCACCCACACTCACCCAGCAAATCGCCCACCCCGACATGTCTCCCGCCTCGTCCAGCACCTACCAACCCCGCGCCTCTCGCTAAGCCATGTGTCGGCCGCACCTGGCCACTACACGCCAACCCCACCCCGCTCCCGCGAGCTAGCCCACCTTGCACACCAGTAACTCCGCGCGACCCCGCGTCGTATCCCGCCCCCCACCTTCCTCCCTTCCCGCGCCTCTTCTCTCCTCGATCCCCGCCGCCAGCGCCTTCCCCTCTGGCCGCGACACCCGGATCCCCTCGACGCCACACGCGCGCTGCCCCCTGGCCACCTCATCACCACCCCCTCGCAGAGCCCGCCACTGATCATGCCAGCGCTGCCGCACCTCCCAGGATCCCCGTCGATCTCCCTCGTCTCTACCAACCGCCGAGCTCGCCACCCCGCGGTACCGACCCCGTCGCCCTGCGCCGCCATCGTCGTCTCCCCGTTTCCAAGCCAATCTCCTCACCGCCTCCTCAGCGCCTCGCCACCGAACCTCGCCTCTGCTATGCCACAGTCCTCTCTCTGTGATGACGCTAGTCTCTGCCCCCTGGAGCCTCCCCGTCGCCTCGTTGCTCCTGCAAGCACCAAGGCCGACCACCGCCTTCCTCGACTTCGTCGGCCGGTGCCCTTCCCGAGCTCTCACAGCACACCACTGGCCGCATTGCACATCCTCCCTGCCTCATGGAACCTGTAGTGCCTCTGGTTGCAACGAGCCGCACACGCCCTATTTTTTTTGTCCTATTCGTTTTGGTTCCTGCATGCTAGCTCGTGCGTGCATATGCCACCACCGTCACACATGTCTCCTGACTCGTATACCTAATGTTGTGTCCCCGATGCTTCCCTGTTTGACAAGGCGATGTTCGTGTGAAGATGGAGCTTCGCCCATGACCCCGACTACCTCGGTTGTGGTGGCCTCCTATTCCTGGCAAGATCTTCGAACTCTTCCACTGGACGAGACAAGTACGAACCTGAAGAACACCGGCATTGGAACCAAGTTCTCCCTCGACAAACAAAGCGGAAACCCGAGTTCTACATCACGGATCCGGCTTCACGGAGACGCCGAGACCCCGAGTGCGCCTACACCGATTTGATAACCGAAGGTCTTCTACACGGACGCCAAGATCTACTCACCGGATTCAAAGACCAAAACTGTCGAACCCGGACCCCATCGAACCCTCGGAAGCCAAGTTCACCGAACACTAATGTCTGACCCATATCTGAGACCCCTATTTTATAAATTTCCATCCATATACTTGTTGCATCTAAATTGATCATGCTCGCATACATATTCATTTGTTTGGAGATATTTTGTCGACTCACCTAATAATTAAATAAGGAGACCATACGCGGACTATTCTAGTCTTATATTGGCTCTATTTAAATTTGTGAGCGAACCGATGCTATGTTTTTACTTGTTAATACAACATTTAAATTATGGGGTAACTAAACAACATGAACCATCTAATTAATTGTCAGGACCCCGATTCTGCCTAATATTGTGTGGCATCCCGCAAAATCACTACTAGAAAATCGCGTTGTTTGTGTGCATTGCATCGTCATGACCGCATGCTCATGTCATCATGCCACCTTGCATTTGAGCATCGTCATGTCATCTTGCATTTGTTTGCATAAAACTATTTTTGGAAAGTCTGTTTTTGTTTTCTAAACGCCCCGTTATTATTTCAAATTAAAACCCGGGCCGCCGGAATATTTTGTTTTGTCTACCAACTGTTTACGAAAGCCTCGTTTTTATTAAATAAAATATTTAAATTATTTTGGGAGGCAGCCAGCCAGGCCCGAAAGCCCAGTCGGCCACCTCTAGATAAAATCCTATCTACCCAGAAAACACCCAAAACTTTTCCCACCAAAAACCCTACCCTATTTTTCCTACCCAGCCCCTCCACATCACCCCAGCCAATCACCACCTGCCACCTCATCCCACCTGACCACCTCTCTCCACCCCGCGCGCCAGCTCCCGCTTCCACCTGCCTCTTTTTCCGCGCGGGCCCCACCCCGGGATGGACAGGCGCACCTCCCGCAGCACCTGCCCACATCCCCATGCCGCCTGGCCCACCTCCCGCGCCAGCCCGCTCCACCCACGCGTCACTCCGACCCTGCCGCGCGTACATCCCACGCAGCCCGCGTGACCCCACCGCCCACCGACGCGACGCGTTCCTGTCCTCTCAATCTGATGGGTTCGTAGCATGGAAAACAAAAAAATTCTACCGAAAGAACGAACAAAACCCAGATCTAATCTAGATAAAAGCCAAGATCTAATCTATTAGACATGAGCAACGAGATAGATAGGAACTAACCCTCGTAGATCCGAAAGCGTTAACGAGATTAGATCTCGTGGTTGATGTAGTCGATCACTTGCCGATTTCAAGATCGTGTGGACGATCCTTCCGGCGTCGCGTTCCAGCAGCGCTTCCGCAGTCGGTCAAGTGTACGATCCTTCCGCCGCCGCGTTTCGGCAGCGCTTCCGCAGTCGGTCACACGTGCGGAGTCGAAGCAGACCTTCCTCTCCCCGTTCCAGCGAGCAGCGGAGGTAGTAGATCTTCTCCACGGAATCCCAGCAGCACGACGGCGTGGTGGTGGTGGAGTAGAGAATTCTGCAGGGCTTCACCTATGCCTGCGCAGAAGAAAGGTGGAGGAGAGAGGCGGCAGAGATTGGAGTTATGGGAGAGGGCCAAGAGGGGGCGCCCCTGCCCTTCTATTTAAGGGGGGAGGCGTGCCTGGGGAGGGGGAGTCCTAGTAGGACTCCCCTCCTATGGCGGGCGGTGGGAAGGGGGGAGGAGTCCTCCTCCCCCACGAATCCGTGTCTTGCCCCACTAGGTTTCCTTTGACCCTTTCTTGGTTTTCAAGCAAACTCCAAGAAATCCTCTAGAACCTTCCAGAACATTCCGAAACCTTCTAGAATCTCCATACAAATACTCTGGAACATTTCCTAACTTAGAAAATGATCCCCAATATATGAATCTTATTCTCCGGACCATTCCGGATCTCCTCGTGATGTCCCAGATCCATTCCGAGACTCCGAACAACATTCGGTCTCCAACGCACATTCCATATCTACTTAAAACAACTTCGAACCTTAAGTGTGTCACCCTACGGTTCGTGAATATGTAGACATGATAGAGACACATCTCCTATCAATAACCATCAGCGGGACCTGGAGATCCATAATGGCTCCCACATACTCAACGATGACTTCGTGATCGATTGAACCATTTACATACGAAACCAATTCCCTTTGTCACGCGATACTATACTTATCCGAGGTTTGATCCTCAGCATCTCCATACCTAGTTCTACCTCGTTACTGATAAGTACTCTTTACTCGTTCCGTGATATGTCATCCCTTCTGACCCAGTCACATGCTTGCAAGCTAACTAGATGACATTCCACCGAGAGGGCCCAGAGCATATCTATCCGTCATATGGATGGACAAATCCCAATCTTGGTCCATGCGCTTCAACACATACTTTCAGAATACCCAATGACACATTTATGACCACCCAGTTACGAAGCGGTGTTTGATGTCATCAAAGTACCCATCCGGTGATGGTGATTAACACAACCTCATGGTCGAAGGATTAGGTTACTATGCATTTAAAAGCTTACAGCAATATGAACTTAATGACTTGATCTTATGCTACGCTTACTATGGGTGTGTGTCCATCATATCATTCTTCTAATGACATAACCTTGTTATTAATCACATCCTAATGTCCATGATCAGGAAACCATGATCATCAATTAATCAACAAGCTAGTTCAACAAGAGGCTTACTAGGGACTCTTACATGTTTACAAAACACACATGTATTAGCGTTTCCTAATAATACAATTATAGCATGGGATGTAAACATTCATCATAAACACAAAGATATAATAATAATCACTTTTATTATTGCCTCCTGGGCATATCTCCAACACAATCCCCTTCCCTGCTCGATCCCCTCGCCTCCTTCCTCGCAGACAAGCGCCGCCGCCAGGAGCCCCTGCCACTCGAGCTCGCCTCGCCGGCCGAGTTTCCGCACCTCCGTCCGCGTGCAGGACCACGGCCTCCTGGTGCTCTGGTTCGACCACGGAGGTCCTCGCCATCCTCTCCCTGGCAACAACGCGGCCGCCAAGCTCCGGTCGCCGCCGTCCTCTGCGCCTCCCCGTCCCTAGCACCTCCGTCGCCGTCGTCCGTGAAGCCCACCGCTGCCACCTCTCTGTGCGCCTCCACCCCGTCCTCCGTCTACCGCCGGCCACCTCTTCCCTCCGCTGCCGCTTCCTCGTTGGCCGTTGACCGCGCCTTCTCCCCTCGGGCTCCCACATCGCCAAGACCTCCGCCACCGCGGGCCCCTATCTGCCTCGTCGGGCGCCGCCTTCCTCTGGTCCGGGCCGAGCCCCTTCCCCAGCACCTCGGCCTCACCCCGCGGTAGCCCAAGTCGCCTCCTTCTCGTCGACCGCGCCCTGCGCGCCCGCCGCCCGCGAGCCGCTTTTGCTCCGCCTCCTCCCGCGCGACCGCTCTCCTGCCGCGTCGTCCACCTAGCCGCCCGGAGCTCACGGCTGCGTGCCGATCCCGCGTTGCCGTCCCTATCGCCCCACCTCTGCCCGGCCTCCCGCGCCTTCCCCGGTCACTAGGGCGTGGCCCACCTCTCGCCTGGTCGCGCCGCCGCCGCCAGCTCCCCTTCGCCGCCCCGGGCCCCACTCCCGCCGACAGCGTCACCAACCGCCGTCCAGCACCGATGCCCTTTTTTTTCTTCTGTTGATGCTTGGCTTAGGATGTCATATGCTGGGATCTATCGAGAAGCAGAACAGTGCTTTTACGTTGTGTGCTCCTTGTTCTACTGATGTAGGACGCGTGGCAATGGCTGATGCGATGAGGATACGCATCGGGATAGTATTGTTGCGGCTTGGGTACGACATGATCGACATCGGCACCCTCGACCATCGACGCTAAACACCAAGTTCTCCTTCATGGATTCGATGACCGAAGAGCTTCCTCACGGAACCGACCGAATCGCCTTCATGGAACCAAAGGCACCCTCTTCCACATGGACCCGAAGACCGATCCCGCCGACACCAAGAGCTGCCACGACCCCATCCTGCAAATCAAGATTGACCGCCGACAAGACCGGCGCCAAACTCCAAGACCTTCCACACGGATCCGAACATCGAACCCCTGGTACGACAAGACCGTCGACATGACCGATGACCGCCAAGATCGCCACCGGTATGACAAGCACTTCGCCGCGGAACGCCAAGTTCTTCTCCCCGGACGCCAAGACCGACCGTTACACGGACCCGACAAGATCGTCCCCAACCCGCCAAGTTTGCCTACCCAGACACCGTGCGACAAGATCTACTTCCCGGATCCGAAGACCCCGGTACCCGATCCACTCAAGTTCGCCATCGACGACAAGATCGACATCGACCAGGGCGAATCCGATGCGCCCCCCGACGCCAAACCAAGTCCTTCTTCCCGGATGCGACAAGATCTACTTCCGTTGTCCGAGACCGATCCCGTCGAGCCGTTTCCACCCCCGTCGAACCTGTCGAACCCCGAACCCTCGGAGCCCAAGTTCGCCAAACCCTAAATGTGATTCCCTATCCGAGACCCCCATTATTTTTATAACAATAACAATATCAATTGTTGCACATTAAATGGTTCATATTCGCATCGCATCATGTGGGTTTGGGGGCATTATGCCGATTCACATCATAATTAAATATGGAGTCTATATGGGGGCTTTTCTAGTCTTATATGGGCTCCATTTAAATTTGTGGAGCGAACCGATACCATGCCTTGCCTTGTTAAAACAACATTTAAATTGCGGGGTATCTAGATAACTTGAACCGTTTAATTAAATGTCGGGACCCCGGTTCCGCTTAATACTGCCTAATTGCACCGCATATGCATCATATCATGATCATGCTGGATCTTATACCGTGGTATTAAATATTGCATGTGGTGTTTCTTTTAGTGTTTGCTTCTTCGCGGATTAGGCCGTTGAGTGGATGCGAGTATCGACAAGTTCTCCGGTTATGATCCGTCGGCAGTGTTTCCCAGGCGAGCATCTCTTCCCCTTCTACCTATTTTGCATTTATAGTCTTTATTTCCTCCCGTTGATCTATTGCTACCTGTGTCGCGATGCTTTAGTTTCCGAACCCCAGTTATACCCCGTGCAGCCTCTATATCGCCTTGGACACCTCCTATTACCTGTGTTTGGTAGATAGCTGGCCTTGCGAGTCGTAGACGCTTGCTCAGGTGCGATCTCGTGTTGTCGAGTACCACAGTTGTGAGAATGGTGGAGATGTTTATTGCTGGCAGATGTTTATGGTGGAGATGATCATGACTTTAATTACAACTATTAAAAAATGCTAGATATAACTAATGCAGAGGCATCGGTGGGCAATAGATGTTATTTGGTTCTTCCACGCTCACTTGTGTCCCGTAGGACCCCGAGTACTTGATACCTGTTCCTTGATTATTCGCACTATCCACATCTAGGAGGCCTTATGGACCCTCCTGAGCCAGAGCTTGATTCATTTCTATTTCTTGGGGCCACAAGTAGTTTGGGGCTTTATTACTATTCTGTACCTATGCCATGCTTTACCGCTTTATTTAAGATTGTGCGTGGAGCACCTGTACTGTTTTGGAACGTGGAATGTTTTCGCGGTATCGACAAGCCCAGTCACACTTTCGGGTTCCCAGTCGTTTACAGCCATTGACACAAACCCTGGGTCCATTCTGGAGCCGACCAACTTCATTGCGGGTAGCTTAGTGGGGTGGCCCCCTGAAATAATTCTGAATCCTGTGATCGCTTTGTCGTGAAAGCCTCGTTGGGTTTTGAGTTGGTTTTTCCGAGGTTGATCGAGTGTGTGTTGCTATTTGTGCACCCCTGCAGGGTAAAACTTTTTGAAATCCGTGTCCGCGGTTATGGACGACTTGGAGCACAGTATCTCGATCATAGACAAGCATAACTAAAGTAGTGCTATAAATTTGACTTAATATGTGACTAGTAATCAGATGCAACTATAACGGAATGGATACTAAAAATGCCAACAACTGGTGGATCTGTGGTGACCTGTGTCATACTATGCCTGCCTAGTAAGAATTACAACTCCAATGGAATGTGATAAAAGTGCCAACAATTGCTGGGTTTTGGGATTCCTCAGGACAATTATATCTGACTAGTAAATGTTCCAACTACAACGGAAAGTTAACTAAAACTGGCCACTACTTATGCTGTCAGGATGACTCATGCCATCTATATCTGATTAGTAATTGCGGCAACTATAATGGAATGAGTAAAATTGCCAACCGTGTGAGTTCCTCGGTCCGACTTCCTCGTTTGGTCTCGAGGGGGAAATACCAGGATGGGTATGTTTGGTGTAGTCTCAGGTTGGATCCGAATAGGTCTTTCTTATCCCTCTCTAATAGTCGACAGTGATGTCGAGTCTCTATAGGTTGTTTAGTGCCGTTGCGCTGCCGCTTCAGTCCACCATACCTATGTAGGCGAGAGCCGCCGAATTCTAGCCTCGCCGTGTACTGGCCTCAGTACTGACGCTCCTCTTTTTTCCTTTGCCCTTTGTCGGCACCCCTTTTGTTTTAGCAGGTTTGAGATCGCCGTCGTTAGCAGGGTTACCCTTCCGGCTTGGCCTGGGCAGGGTTATGAACGCCATTGGTTATTCTTCAGGGCTCTTAGCCCCATTTGCATCTTGTCCGTAGTCGGACACTCTATCGTTTTCGAGGTGATTTGGATCTTTGTATATTATATCTGTATTATTGACTCATGGAGTCGCTGATGTATATATCTGTTATGTGGGTCCCATCGAGGACTGATGTGTAATGGTATTACTTCATTTTCCACCCGCACGAAAGTGCCTGGTGGGTGTCCTTGAATCGTCTCTATGCGGGTTTGGCGGAAATCGCTAAAACTTCCATAGGGCCGATTTGAGGGTGTTACATATTGCCTAGTTGCATCATATCTTTTCCATGTCATGCATCATACATGCATCATGCCTGATCTTCTGCCATAGTATTAAATAGTGCATCCGGTATTTCTTTTAGATTTTGCTTCTTCACGGATTAAGCCGTTGAGTTAATGCGAGTGTCGACAAGTTCTTCAGATATGTATCTTCGGCAATGTTTTCAGGTGAGCATTCTCCCTCTTTCTATCTATTTTGCATTTATAATCTTTACTTCCTCCTGTTGATCTATTGCTATCCGTGTTACAATGATCTAGTTCTCCGTACATTTATACTCCTTGCAACCTCTATATTGCCCTAGACACCTCCTATTGCCTATGGTATGGTAGACAATTGGCCTTACGAGTCATAGTTGCTTGCTCAGGTGTTGCTTCGTGTCGTCGAGTTCTACCGTTGTTGGAGGTTGGAACATGCTTAATGGTGGAGATGATCATGGCTTTCATTATAACTTGTCAATTTAAATGCTAGAAATAGATATAATGCAGAGGCACCGGTGGGTAATAGATATTATTTGGTTTTTACCCGCCCACTTGTGTCCACCTAGGACCCCGAGTTCTTGACACCTGTTCCGATATCGAGTGCGCTAACCACATGTGGGGTGTGTGGGCACCCCTATCGGCTTACTACCTGATTTCAAAGTACTGTGTTGGGGGGCCACAAACTAGTTTGGGGTGTTATTACTATCTTGTACTTATACCTTGCTTTACTGCTTTATTTACTATTGCGCGTGAAGCGCCTGTACTGTTTAGGAACCTCGTGCCACGTTACCGCGGTATCGGCAATCCCAGTCACACTTTCGGGTTCCCAGTCGTTCACAGTCGTCGTCTCAAATCCTGGATCCATCTCGGAGCCGGCTAACTTTGTTGCGGGTAGCTTAGTGGGATGGCCCCCATGTACTTGCTTTGGGTCTGGGAAACGTCTTGTCTGAAGTCCCGTCGACATATCGTTGGGTGTATGTTTCATGATCTTGCACCTATCTGATCTAACAATAAGGGTTGAAGTGTGTGTGGATACTTTGGTGCACCCCTACAGGGTTAAATCTTTTTGAAAATCTGTGTCCATGGTTATGAACAACTTGGAGCACAGTTTCTCGATCATAGACAACTATAACTAAATAATTACTACTATAATATGACTTGGATCTTATATGACTAGTAAGTTGGACAACCACCATGAAATGAATAAATAAAACTACCAACTGTGTGAGTTTCCTCAGCATGACTTTCTCATTTGGCCTCAAGGGGGAAGTACCAGGACGGTATGTTTGGTGTTAGTATCAGGTTGGTTTCGAATAGGTCTATCTTATCCCTCTCTAATAGCCGACAATTGTATCGAGTCTCTATAGGTTGTTTAGTACATGCTTCACTGCCGCTTCATTTCACCATACCTATCTAGGCGAGAGCCGCCGAATTCTAAGACTCGCCGTGTACTGAGCTAAATATTGACCCCTCCCTTTTTTCTTTTGCCCTTTGTCGACACCCCTTTGTTTTAACTGGTATAAGTTTGACGACTTTAGTAAGGTTACCCTTCTAGTTTGGCCTAGGCAGGGTTATGGATGCCATTGGTTATCCTTCGGGGATGTTGATACATTCCAAATGTATCTATAATTTTTGATGCTCCATGCTTGGTTTTATCCACTTTTTTGTGTTTTGTCCACACTTTGGAATACTTTTCATATGATTTCTTGGACTAACCTATTAACAAGAGCCACAGTGACAGCTGCCTGTTTTCTGCTGTTTTTGGTTCCAGGAAAGTCAGAAAATGAATATTCTCAGAATTGGATGGGACAAAAGCCAAAGTGCCTATTTTTCAATGTGAACCTATTAATAGACTCACGAAGCCAGAATACGAGACGGAGGAGGGCCAGGGCCTGGCCACACCACCCCCAGGCGCGGGCTGGGCCTGGCCTTGCCAGGGCATGGTGTGGTGGCCCCAGGCACCCCCTCGGTCTCCCTCTTCGCCTATAAGAAGCCTTATGGCCTAAAAACTCCGGGGGGTTCGACGTTTTTTCAGAAGAAGTTCCGCAACGCCGCCACCACCGAAGGGGAGATTCAGGGGACAGAAAGTCTCTGTTCCGGTACCCTGCCGGGATGGGGAAGTGCCCCCGGAGCCATCTCCATCGATCTTCACCATCATCTCCATCGACCATCCATGTTTCCCCCATCTATGAGTGAGTAATCTCCCGCTGTAGGCTATGAGGATGGTAGGGATTGGATGAGATCGTTCATATAATGGCATCAGATTGTTAGGGCATGGTGCCTAGTATCTTTTATTAGTGCTTTATGACTTTGTTGCGACTTGTTGTGCTTAATGCTTGTCACTAGGGCCTGAGTGCCATGATTTTAGATCTGAACTTGTTATTGATTCATTATGATAGTATTGTTTCTGGTCTTATCTACAAGTTGTATACACACGTTATTGTCCGGAACCTATGGCCCCGAAGTGACAGAAATCGGGATAACCGGAAGGGAATGGCTTTGATGTGAGGATCACATGTGTTCACGGAGTGTTAATGCTTTGCTCCGGTGCTCTATTAAAAGGAGCACCTTAATTGCCAGTAGTTCCCTAGAGGCCCCGCTGCAAACGGGCTGGCAGGACAAAAGATGTTGTGCAAGTTCTCATTGCGAGCACGTATGACTATGTATGGAACACATGCCTAGGATTCTCTAGTACTTGGGTGCTTTATCTTATTTATCTGCAATTGTCCTATGTCCTGATTGCTATGTGAATTGTCTTGTCCATGCAACGCCCGTCCATCCATCCCTATGCCTACCGCACTCGAATCCCACTGTTTACTGCTTTTGTTACTACTGTCTTTGCTTTACTACCGCTGTTACTTTACTATTCCTACTAAAAAACTGTTGCTATTGATAAACTGCTGTGAGCAAGATTGTTTCTAGTTGCAGCTGAATTGACAACTCAGTTGTTAAGGCTTATAAATATTCTTTGGCTCCCCTTGTGTCGAATCAATAAATTGGGTTTCACTTCCCTCGAAAATACTACGATACACCCCTTATACTTGTGGGTCATCAAGACTATTTTCTAGCGCCGTTGCTGGGGAGCATAGCTTTATTTATCAAGTTCACTTGGATTCACTATTGTTCAAGCTAAGTTTATTTTCCCCTTGTTTGCTTGTTTCTTTATCAAAAATACAAAAAGTAGTTCCTTCTCTAGTTGTTATTTTCGTTGGACTGTTATTGTCTTGCCTTATCATGCTTGTTTCTCAATGGTTGGTTTCTTTAAAACTAAAGCTTATTGTCAAGGTGGGTTCACGGAAGATAAAAAATATTATTATAAGGAACACCGCTTGTCACAAAAAGGGAAACACTTACGGGGACAAATTGATAGATTGTATACCATTGCTAGAAACGTGTGCTCTACTTATAATGTTACTTATTGCTTTGATAAATCTTGTTGCTGTAGGAGATACAAACACCTCCCTTTTCAATGTGAGTATAATGATAATGTTACCATATCTTCCTATGTTAAGGGAAATTATGATCTTTATGATGTGGACCAAATTGAGAAATTTATTGCTTGGAAGGGTGCATTTGAACTTGCTAGTTTGCTTGAAAATATTGATGATTCACCGTATAAGTATGAGGTTTATGGTATACTTAAATTTTGCTTTGAGAATTACAAGGAAGAAAACGGCTATATTCTTGAATATACCAATAGATGCTTTCCACAAATGGAAGAGACTAATGCCTTCCAGGATCCTATGGAAGAAGAAACTGATGAACCTAAAATCTCATTAGATGAAAAAGAGAAGGAGAGTGATGAACAAAAGGAGGAAGAATGGATTAGCTACCCATGCTTACCTTCTAATGAGAGTAACTCTTTATCCCTTACATTATTTGATTGTCCCCCATGCTTACTAAAGAAGGATGAATGTTATGTTCCTGAGGTTTCTCTTGAAAATGTTTATAATAAAGCTCTAATGCTTGTAGATCATGAAGAGCATGCTTTATGTGATAGTTATATTGTTGAGTTTCTTCATGAGGCTACTGAAAATTATTATGAGAGAGGAAAATATGGTTGTGGAAGTTTTCATGGTATTGAAACACCTCTCTATGTGCTGAAAGTTTTGAAATTACTCTTGTTTTATCTTCCTATGCTTGTCACTTTGTTCTTTGTGAATTTATTTGCATACATGATTACTATGCCTAGGAAGTGGGTTAGACTTAAATGTGTTTTGGATATGCTTCTTGATGCTCTCTTTTACTTCACTTCAAATTTTTATGAGAGCATCCTCTCAAACTTTTATGCCTGAAGATGATAATATGTCTATTATTCTTGGGAGACCTTTTCTTAAATACTGCAGGAGCTGTTATTAATTGTAATCAAGGGAAGTTGACCTTCAATGAACACATTGTCTATTTCCTCAAGAAGATTGAAAGGACTTCTGGTTTGAATTCAATTGAACATGTTGAGGGCATTTAAGTTGGAGAAATATATTGTCCCATACGAAGAGAAAAATTTGAAACTATTATGATTGGGACCATTGCTATCAAGGTTGAGGTAACATAATCATTAGTGGGATACAAAGTTTTGTCTCATATGGAACTGTTTTGGTAACAAGACCTGATCAACCTTGTTAACAAAAGGATTTCATTGAACAAAATAATGTTTTCGCCATGATTATCTTCGCTTACTTCTATTCTATCCATTTTAGTTTTTGCTTATGACTAACTTAAAGGCATTAAAGAAAAGTACTTATTGGGAGATAACCCAAAAGTTTTAGATGGGTCTTGGAAGTTATTACTTCAGTAATAAACGCTCCTTATCTTTTTTATTTCCTTTTTGTGCCAAGAGTAACCTCTAATGAGAGAGAAGTAATGATTGGGAAAGTTGCTGTCCCGAAACAGATTTTTGTGCTTCACCGTAAAAATTCGTGAACAATATCTGTATGTCGGATTGAGCTGTAATTTGTTTTTCTTCTGCCCCAGGTTGTTATCTAACTTTCGTTAGTTCAACACTTTTTGATTTGAGCAACAGAAGGTCTTCAGAAAAATTCGTATTTACCTACTGGTCTGTTTTGACAGATTTCTCCCATTTTCTGTATTTGCTTCTTGTTAGTTCCTTCTTGAGTTCTTTTGGGGAATTGAGCTTTTTGAAGGAAGTGCTATAGTAGCTAGTGTTCTAATGGAAGTTTATTTGGTGTTAGAACTGAACCGTAATACTTATTTATCTTAAGTGCACTAATGTCGCTAATGAGATTGTGTGAAGTTTTGTATGAAGAAAAAATTTCAGGTGTATGGAAGGAATGAGTAATGAGATGAAGGATGGACTAAAGCTCAAGCTTAGGGATGCCACGCGTGTCACCCCAAGAAATATCCAAGAAGTACAAGCGTCAAAGCTTGGAGCATCCCCTTCTTCATCAATAAAAATCCCAGGTTTCTCCCAAACGCTTCATTTTTATTGTTTCATGCACAGTTGTGTTTTTCTTGGAGCGTCTTTTTTTACGTTTTCGTTTTGGTTTTTCATTTGCTTTTGTTTGCTTAGTTTTCTGAATAAATTGGTTGGACCCCCTCTTTCATACATTGGTGTTCAAATGGTTTGGTTTGGTTTGGAAAAGAGTAGGAAAGCTCATGCTTAAGTGGTAAAGAGAGCTTGTTTTTGACTGTGGCCTATGCTTTGTCATGCCATGCTTGATATTGTTTTCGCTGTATGCTTAGTATTCTTTGTTGTAGCATGACTTGTTATAAACAGTTGAGATTGCTTAATGTGCCTTGGATGAATCATGCGTTGTTTTAGCATATTAAAGCATAGTATAGTGGTATTCTCCTTTGATGCTTTATTTGGGTTGACTTGGCGCGTGCTCACACCATGTTATGACTATATCAAGTCACCATAAGCCTTTATGATCCTTTAGTTTTCAACTTGTAGTATCACTTTATGCTTTGATCAATGATGTTTTGTCGCTCTGCATGATTATGGTCATTATTGCTTTCTCGTTTGTCGCTCCCTTACTATTGCTAGCCTTCACTTACACTGAGTGTTTTACTCATGTTTCCAACTCCCTTAAACCAAATATTGCCAAAGTGTCCACCATACCTACCTATTAGCATCATTTCTACTTCCGTACATATTCAATATGCCTTGTTTTCTTCCGAATAAAATGTTTGCTTGTTATGAGAAAGTTAGTTAGTAAAGCTCGCACAAACTTGATGGCACACTTTACTTTCTTGCATTTAATAAACCTGAACCATTGCGTCCTTATTTGTTGCGTATATGCTTGCTCTTTATAAGTTGAAGTTAGCAGAACCATGTATCATGGGGAACGCTTTCAACATTGCATTGGTACTTAGTACCTCGTTGATATCATGTTCTTTTGCGTATGGATCCCGGTGGTGTGAAATAAAAGTGGAACTTGTAAGATCATGGAGTTTGTATGTATGTTAGAGAAACGACTGGGCCGCTAGCCTAAGCCATGTCTAATCATGGTGGAAACTTGCAGTATAACCATAATGAGCATTCTATGAAGCATCCTCAATAAAAATCTATACACATAGTAAATAAAAAGATCGCTGAGATGCTCATTGTCTGATTGTCTTGTCATTTTGATTATGGGATAGCTCCTGTATCATGTGCAAGGGGTACCCCGTGGGCGGTTCTCTATGATACGTATATACTTACAATGACAAGAGCTTACTCGTGACTGAAGTTGAGTAGCATGAGGACCGGTCTTCGTAAGTAAGGGGCGTGAAACTTTGATTTATAACTTGTTAAGCATATCCTCTTAGTTGTGTCACTTTAACCTTAACCACATTAAAGATTCTTATTATAGGGGCAATGAGAGCTCAAAGCTAATGAGTACCATACTTTCAGCATTTGGAAGCCTTTCAAATTATGCAAAACCTTTCTTTTACTTGTTGAGTCTCTACTTATTTTTTGAGCACTTTCTTGAGAGCATAGTGGCCATTCTTAGTTCTATGTGCATAATCCAAGACTAGTTGATTGATGCATACCTTGATATTGCTTGTTTTAAACTATTTGTATCTAGTCACTCTTGTAAACTTTGAAGGTGTCCTATGCATTTATGTTTGCTACTCTATGAGGGACAAGCTGAATGCCACTATGCTATGTTTTCTTTATGTGAAACAAACAAACGTCTTGCAAAGCATTGTTATTCATGAATCTTTTGTTTGTGCCTTTTCATGTTGCATCATAGTTTCTTTGTCTTATTGCTAGAACTTTGTCATTCATGTTATGATTGGCGTACTATGATCCCAGCTTTGAATGTTTTATGAATACTTTGATCAAGTATTTGATGGTGCATGTCAGCTCAAAAATTATTCTTTCTTTTTATCACTTACCTACTCGAGGACGAGCAGGAGTTAAGCTTGGGGATGTTGATACATTGCAAATGTATCTATAATTTTTGATGCTCCATGCTTGGTTTTATCCACTTTCTTGTGTTTTGTCCACACTTTTGAGTACTTTTCATATGATTTCTTGGACTAACCTATTAACAAGAGCCACAGTGCCAGCTGCCTGTTTTCTGCTGTTTTTGGTTCCAGGAAAGTCAGAAAATGAATATTCTCAGAATTGGACGGGACAAAAGCCAAAGTGCCTATTTTTCTAGAAGACTCACGGAGCTAGAATACGAGACGGAGGAGGGCCAGGGCCTGGCCACACCACCCCCAGGCGCGGGCTGGGCCTGACCACACCACCCCCAGGCGCGGGCTGGGCCTGGCCGCGCCAGGGCATGGTGTGGTGGCCTCAGGCACCCCCTCGGTCTCTCTCTTCGCCTATAAGAAGCCTTCTTACCTAAAAACTCCGGGGGTCGACGTTTTTCCAGAAGAAGTTCCGCAGCACCGCCAACACCGAAGGGGAGATTCGGGGGATAGAAAGTCTCTATTCCGGCACCCTGCCGGGACGAGGAAGTGCCCCCAGAGCCATCTCCATTGATCTTCACCATCATCTCCATCGACCATCCATGTTTCCCCCATCTATGAGTGAGTAATCTCCCGCTGTAGGCTATGGGGATGGTAGGGACTGGATGAGATCGTTCATGTAATGGCATCAGATTGTTAGGGCATGGTGCCTAGTATCTTTTATTAGTGCTTTATGACTTTGTTGCGACTTGTTGTGCTTAATGCTTGTCACTAGGGCCCGAGTGCCATTATTTCAGATCTGAACTTGTTATTGATTCATTATGATAGTATTGTTTCTGGTCTTATTTACAAGTTGTATACACACGTTATTGTCCGGAACCTATGGCCCCGAAGTGACAGATATCGGGATAACCGGAAGGGAATGGCTTTGATGTGAGGATCACATGTGTTCACGGAGTGTTAATGCTTTGCTCCGGTGCTCTATTAAAAGGAGCACCTTAATTGCCAGTAGTTCCCTAGAGGCCCCGCTGCAAACGGGCTGGCAGGACAAAAGATGTTGTGCAAGTTCTCATTGCGAGCATGTATGACTATATATGAAACACATGCCTAGGATTGTCTAGTACTTGGGTGCTTTATCTTATTTATCTGCAATTGTCCTATGTCCTGATTGCTATGTGAATTGTCTTGCCCATGCAACGCCCGTCCATCCATCCCTATGCCTACCGCACTCGAATCCCACTGTTTACTGCTTTTGTTAGTACTGTCTTTGCTTTACTACTGCTGTTACTTTACTATTCCTACTACAAAACGGTTGCTATTGATAATTTGCTGTGAGCAAGATTGTTTTCAGGTGCAGCTGAATTGACAACTCAGTTGTTAAGGCTTATAAATATTCTTTGGCTCCCCTTGTGTCGAATCAATAAATTGGGTTTCACTTCCCTCGAAAATACTGTGATACACCCCTTATACTTGTGGGTCATCAACTCTTAGTCCAATTTGCATCTTATCCGTACTCAGATGTTGTATCGTTTTCAAGGTGATTTGGATCTTTGTATTGTATATCTGTATTCTTGACTCGTTGAGTTGTTGTTGTATGTATATGTTCTTGTGGGTTCTATCGTGGACTATTGTGTAATGGTATTACATTATTTTCCACCCGCACGCAAGAGCCTGGTGGGTATCTTTGAATCATTTCTATGCGAGTTGGTGGGAAGCGCTAAAAATCTATATAGGGCCGATTCCAGGGTGTTATAGCGATGCTCTCCAGTTGGGACTCCGGAGGGGTGTACTGAACGCTCTAGGCAGCAGTCCGGAGACTGGTCCAGAGTCCAGGCCGAAGACTCTGTGTTGGAGTGCGAAGACTCCGGGCTTCAGGGCCGGAGACTCGAGGGCTTCAGCCTCAGCAGCATCTTCTTCTTGTACAGCTCCTGGTACTTGCTCCGAGAGGACTTGTCGATGCGTTGGGGCTTCATAGCTAATAATGCATAGAGTAGTTGCATGAAGTAGCAAGCCATGTATCAAAGTCACACGAGGAGAGGAGCGAGTTAACCTTAGCTTGTAGAAGTTTGGCTCGGGCGCGAGTCATTGGTCCTCTTGGGGGACTTGTTGGTGTAGATGTAGGAATGTTTGTAGGACGGGCTACATCACAATTCCCTTAGGTTGTGCTTGTTCCGCTAGGATCACCCACAACCAACCTCACAAACAAATAGTACAAAAATGCAGAGACGATAACAATAAAAAACACGAAAAGGCGCAATGCAGCACTAGCAAACCCAACCCAACGATGAGCAGCACAACTGATATGAATTTTTGTAAGCATGTTTTCTTCTTTCTTTTATTTTCACTACATTTTTGTTTTTTACCTTTTTTCTCATTTTACAATATTCCTCTAGCTTTTCTCTTTAATTTATCATGGTTTTTAATTCAAAAATTTCCATTTCATTTTCACTAAACTTTTAGTTTCTTTTAGTTTCATTTTTCATTTTTTTAATTCTATTCATGTTTTATTTTTTCCGTTTCTCCTTTTCCTTATTTTATTTTTATACTCTTATTTATTTTTGGATTTTAAAAATATATGAATACTTTTTGTGGAACACATGAACATATTTTAGTCTTATGAATGGTATGCATATTTTTCAACTGATATTCTTTTTTAGACCGATGACATTTTTTATACCAACTAATTCTTCAGACCATTTCAAACATATGCAAATTTTCTAAAATTGTATATTTTCCAGACACGTGAGAATTTTTAAGACAGGTGACCATTTCATCAAACCCGTGAATAATTTTTGAAGTTATGTGAACATCTTTTTGAGAACATGTGATATTTTTTTCAGAACCATGAACATTTTTTAACCTCACAAACATTTTCTAAATTAAGCTAACATCGTTTTCAGCCCCGTGATTTTTTTTGAGCGATGAGCATTTTTAAATATATATGTATATTGTTTTGTACTAAGTGAACAATTTAATTCTCAGATATGAACTTACTCAGTTCCTCAGATTAAATATTTTGTGTAATTATTAAAAACAATATTGTTATTATCTAATCTATTTTCTGAGAAAACTGAAAAAATAATAGCAGAAATGGCGAGGAGTAGATGCACCACTAGTCGCTCCAGGAGAGGAGCGACCCGTTTAATTTTTGAACAAACCTTGTCTATGTAGGAGCAATAAAGAGAAACCCACACCAAGAAAAAAATAGCGGAGCAACCATAGGGCTTCAATTGTGGAGCTTAGAGATCTTTAGAGATGTTTGGGGATTCATAGATAACTCTCTCGAGCGCCTAGTTCTCCTCCTTGCGGCAGCAATGGCGGGTAGACGGCGACGATGGAATCTGAGAACGAATGGTGGTAGGAATTTGGGGATTTTTGCGTTCGCGGGAGGAGAGGCATGGTTCGGTGGGGAAAATGGTGCACGATCTGTATACTAGGTCCCACACGTCGAGTCTAAACGGTGGAGCAAGTTAGTTTTGTTAGACTCAACAACAACTTTTTCCTTAGCTCGATCAGTGCGGTGTCCACGCTTACGCTTTGTTAGACTTAACACGTTGAGAAGTCCCCCAGCAGCTCACGCTTAATCAATTAGATAATATGTAAACTCTCGGGAACTTGATGAGTGCGCATTCGCGGTTACAGAAAATAAGCATGAAACTTTCATTGTTACATAGCCAAGCTACATATTCACTACTTACTAGTTTGTTTCAGAATTAAGTATCAAAAGTAAAAATTAATGATCGCACGTAAATACAGTGCTACAGACTTTCCAAAATAGCACTAATGATTGTGAACAATCATACAACGTCAGAAGCATCTCTTTTGAACAAAATGAACTCTAAACTGGTCCAGATAGAGTAACATATGAACAATCTCAAGAACTTGCTTCTCGTCAGATTTTATACATCATACACAAAGAACTACAAAGTAGCATTACAAAGATCTTGATCTCTTGATACCTCATATCTACTTCTTGTCACTTAATAGACCCCATAATAGAGTACAATTTTGGGACAAATGGCTTACATGTCTCCCTTGTTTTTCTTTTGGGGATGAGTAAAATCTTTCTAAAGGTCCATGAACAACTTTAGGATGATCCATCCCACATAAATATACAAGGAAAAAAAGGAAAAAATGAGAAGAAATTAGCACTTAATATGCACCCTGCACTTTGATTTTGATTGCATTATCATCACTTATTGTCTCCGCTTTTCCGTGCAACTTCAGATCAGATCCCATGTTTAAGCATAATAAATGTAAATGAGATAACCATAGAATAACTGATCATGTAGTTCATGATACATCCAATCAATTATCTTGCGGAGATCCTGAAAACTCTGCATTGGTTATTTCTTTATGTGTCCAAAAAAGGGTCCATGTTAATATTGCGATTTTTTTTAAATATTGACATGGGCACATTTATTGACATGGAATTGTTTTTTCTATTTTTGACAAAGAAGCAAGCATTTCTTATGCTATTAGCACTACAAATTAATATCTAAGGTATATGTTCACAAAAAAGATGGATGGACTGAGGAAATAGTACAGAAAGAAACAATTGGATAGAGCATCCTCTACAGATTAGCATACTATATAGACGTTGTGCTATCAAGTATCAAGCCCACAAATAAGTTGTGATAAGTGGTATAGGTTATATATACATATCACTTAGAACTATTTTTGGTAACAACAGACATGAATAATTGAACTACTTACCAAGATAAATCTCTTTCCATAAGAAGAAATGACAAATCTGCAGCTCTCGCCTTTCAGTTCAGAGGTATGTAACAATAAATATGTGCCAAATTCTATACTGATTCTATTGTCACAGGAACTGCATGTTTATATTATTCGGATTTTTCATCACCTTGTTGCGGGGGCTGCTGCTATAAAGTGAAGAACATATGTCAACTACTAATGTAGCATAGAGTAATGAAAAGCGTAGCTACAAAAGACAATAGATTACTCGATCAGAATGATCGACAACTTGAAGAACATTGTATACATTGGCGAATATATATCTCAGTAGAAGAAATGACCAATTGAACCTAAAAAATCAATGAATAATTGAATATGTATCTCGGTAGAAGAAATGGAAGCTACAAATAGATTACAAAGAAATCTTCAAAAAGAGAATAAACTGACAAATCCAACAATTATTTACCAACTTGGACGAACAAAGTAATCTATGCACTTACTTCATATTCTAATATGATAATACCACTATGGGTGAACAAATGCTCTTGGTTTTTAATTGATGAGACAAAATATGTAGTCATCCTATAAATATAAATACAGGGAATTTCTTTAGAAGTGTATAGTACAACTAATTACCAATCTCATACACATACCCAGTGGTGCGAGAGGACACGAACCTGGGGAGGGGGTTGTATTGATGGTGGCAACCGACATGTTGCTGCGGGGTGGAAGTGCATGTTGTGATCCAGTGGCGGTCAGTGCAGTCCGCCACAAGTCATATCCAGGGTGGATTCATAAAACCATGGTGAATCCATGCAATATTCACGGTGTTATGACATGATTTGTACTGAGCAAACAGACACAGATGCCTTCCTTCATGAAGTTGGACACCACATAATTTTTTTAGCAATGAGAGACGATATCTATATGAACCAGGACAATAAGCTAACCTTTACGTGCAAAGCTAGATTGGTGTAGGAGCATATTTCATAATTTCTCATGCAGGATTGCATCCTACACCAGACAATTTGACTAAGAATGAGTGAGTGACAACGTAAAAATCAACCAAGGATTTTATACATATATAAAAAATTGTTCCAATCTCCAACACATCTACTCACGCCCATCTAATGGCAGATGTGACATATTCCTATGTGAGCGAACGCTCGAGAAACTTTTTCTATAAGAAATCTTTTTTTTAAATCACTCTTACCTGGCTTATTTCACACACTAGTAGAAAGAGGGCCTTTGGTCCAGCGCCCAAGTTCCATTGGTCCCGGTTCGTTTTCGTAATCGGGACCAATGCCAGACACCGGTCCCGGTTCATGCCGCCAGGGCATTGGTCCCGGTTCATCTGTAAGCATTAGTCCCGGTTTGTGGCACGAACCGGGACCAATGACCCCGCGACGCACACGTGGCTCTCTGCGAGGCATTGGTCCCGGTTCATGCCAAGAACCGGGACCAAAAACCCCGCGACGGTCAGCAGTCCAGGATTTAATGTAAATTTTTTTTGCGGGTAAGGAATTAATGTAAATTAATTCGGCGCAGAAATTAATTCGAGGTAGAAATTGAATTGATCACTATTTTTGAACAAATCTTTCACGAATTAATCGAGGCAAAGGTCTAAATTGAGACATTTTATTATTCGACCATAAATTTTTCCATACAAATAAAGATGCGACTTTATAAATTTCTAGTTGACAACACTTCCGCTGCCGCTGTCCTCCGAGCCGTTGTCCTCCGTGCCGCCGGCTTCCTCGTCGTCGTCGGACGAAATCTCCACGATTTCGGCGTTGTTCGGGAGACGAAGCTCGTCTGCGCGCATAGCGGCGTCGATGGCGGTGTAGATGGTCCGTCCAGGGACGGACCAGAACAACTCCCGCCCTTCTTGGTTGCGGCGATCCAGGTGTACCAGGCGCCCGTCCACGAAACGGTTGCCAAGCTTGGCCTTCCGCTCCTTCTTGAACAGCCGGGGCCAATACTCGCTGCTCGCCGCGTACCGGGGCAACGCCCTAATACACGCGGGAAGTTGGCGGCGACTCTCCGCGATGACGTACTCCATCTCGTATCCGCGAGGGTTGAGGAGCGGAGCCACCGGCACACCCCCCTCGCTGATGCGAAATCCGGCGGGAAGGGTCGCGCGCGGCGGCGCGAGGATGCCGTAGATCGCAAACTGCGCCGCCTCGTAGTGGTTGAGCGTGGGCACCTCCATGACGGCGCGGTGGAGATTGGAGAGGGAGGGGAGGCGAAACGACGACGCGGTGGAGAGGCAAAGTGGTGGGGTGGAGAGAGACTGCAGAGAGGCAGAGGCGATGGCGAAAGCGAGTGATGTGGCCTCATATTTATGCGCGGCGACGACGAAGCAACGGAGGCATTGGTCCCGGTTATTGCCACGACCTGGGACCAAAGCCCCTCCCGCGCGACACGTGGCGGCCCAGCAGCGCGCGCCCCACCGAAGTCATTGGTCCCGGGTCGTGCCATCAACTGGGACCAATGACTTGGGTGGGGTGCGAGCTGTTGGGCCGCCACGTGTCGTGCGGGAGGGGCTTTGGTCCCGGGTCGTGGCAATAACCGGGACCAAAAATCCTCCCCTGGCTATATATAAACCCAGCCCTTTGCCCACCAAATTTTGCTGGATTGTGTGTGAGGAGTGGGTGCTAGCTTTTTTTTTTTGATTGCACACAAGGTGTTCGACGAAATGTCCGAGCCACACTTTAGTTCGCACAACACGGTATCCTCGGCTAAGGTTAGCAACCTTATCTTCTTTATCTGTAACTGATACAAAAATATTGCATCTGTCCATGTAGGGTGGTCATTTTACTATTCACGATGTTATTGTAATGGTTAATTATTATGACGCAGATCAATGCATGGATGCGATGGATGTATGGCGACCGACGCCATTCCAATTTTATTGCAGGCCTCCATAAATTTATCGATTTGGCTAAGGCAAACAAAGTGGATAATTTTATGCCTTGTCCCTGCGTCGACTGTCGGAACGTGGCGGAGCACTCTGCCCCGAGAATCCTTCAAAGCCATCTGCTTCGGAGAGGTTTCATGCCCGGATATTATTGTTGGGCCATGCACGGAGAAAGAGGGGTTAGGCTGGAAGAAAATGAAGAAGAGGAGGATGATAACAGCTATCCTATGTCCCCTGAAGAATACGGTGATACTGCAATGAAAGACAATGAAGAAGAGGGAGGCGGGAATGAAGAAGAAGAACGGGCATCAGATGAGCCCGCTGATGGTCTTGCTCGGGTCATTTCTGATGCAAAGCAACAATGTGATACAGAAAGGGAGAAGCTTAAGTTGGAGGCTATGCAAAAGGATCACAAAAATTTGTTGTACCCAAATTGCGAAAATGGTAGCACAAAGCTTGGTACCACACTTGACTTGCTGAAATGGAAGGCAGAGACTGGCTTATCTGACAAGGGATTTGAGAAGTTACTGAAAATAATGAAGCCGAAGCTTCCAAAGGATAACGACCTGCCCGAGACAACGTACGAAGCAAAGAAGACTATCTGCCCTCTAGGATTAGATGTGGAGAAGATACATGCATGCATTAATGACTGCATCCTATACAGCGGTGAGAAGTACGAGAATATGGATAAATGTCCGGTATGCAATGCATGTCGATACAAGATCAGACAAGATGACCCTGGTGATGTTGAGGGCGATGACGAGCCCTCCAGGAAGAGGGTTCCTGCTAAGGTCATGTGGTATGCTCCTATAATACCACGGTTGAAACGTCTGTTCAGAAATAAAGAGCATGCTAGGTTGTTGCGATGACACAAAGAAGAGCGTAAGAAAGAGGGGAAACTGAGACACCCTGCCGATGGGTCGCAGTGGAGAAACATCGAGAGAAAGTACTCGAACTTTGCAGGTGACGCGAGGAATGTTGGAGATATGCCCAAGAGGCAATAATAAAAGTGGTTATTATTATATCTTTGTGTTTATGATGAATGTTTACATCCCATGCTATAATTGTATTATTAGGAAACACTAATACATGTGTGTTTTGTAAACATAAAAGAGTCCCTAGTAAGCCCCTTGTTGAACTAGCTTGTTGATTAATTGATGATTGTGGTTTCCTGATCATGGACATTAGGATGTGATTAATAACAAGGTTATATCATTAGGAGAATGATGTGATGGACATATACCCATAGTAAGCGTAGCATAAGATCAAGTCATTAAGTTCGTATTGCTATAATCTTTTAAATGCATAGTAACCTAATCCTTCGACCATGAGGTTGTGTTAATCACCATCACCGGATGGGTACTTTGATGACATCAAACGCCGCTTCGTAACTGGGTGGTTATAAAGGTGTCATTGGGTATTCTGAAAGTATGTGTTGAAGCGCATGGACCAAGATTGGGATTTGTCCATCCATATGACGGATAGATATGCTCTGGGCCCTCTCGGTGAAATGTCATCTAGTTAGCTTGCAAGCATGTGACTGGGTCACAAGGGATGACATATCACGGAACGAGTAAAGAGTACTTATCAGTAACGAGGTAGAACTAGGTATGGAGATGCCGACGATCAAACCTCAGATAAGTATAGTATCAACGACATCTTCGAGAAGCTGTGCCACGGGAGATTTCTCAACCCTTTCCGCAACACTGTTAGAGGACATGGAGTCTTTCACGGGCTTGCAGGGAAATTTTTCCAAGGCGGAGCTTCCGAAGATGTCGTAGGGCGTGTGCACCAACGACATCTTCGAGAAGCTCCGCCACAGGAGATTTCCCAACCCTCCATCCATGGGGATGAAACTCTCTCTGCCTATGTTGGCTTGTTGAGCTGCTTGCCATGGCGTATCGATGGTCCTTTTATAGGCACGGCGCCGCTTCTACTTTGTCTTATTCCTCCGACAGGGCGTCGTGCGCTACATGCTTTATCTCATCGAGCAGTGCGTCCACCCACATGTCCTTATCCCGCCGACAGCTTTAGTCTCGGTTGCACCCACCAGCCGGGACTAAAGGTTACCCACGCGTCCTTATCCCGCCGACAGCTTTAGTCTCGGTTGCACCCACCAGCCGGGACTAAAGGTTACCCACGCGTCCTTATCCCCCGACAGCTTTAGTCTCGGTTGCACCCACCAGCCGGGACTAAAGGTTACCCACGCGTCCTTATCCCACCGACAACTTTAGTCTCGGTTGCACCCACCAGCCAGGACTAAGGTTACCCACGCGTCCTTATCCCACCGGCATCTTTAGTCTCGGTTGCACCCACCAGCCGGGACTAAAGGTTACCCACGCATCCTTATCCCACCGGCATCTTTAGTCTCGGTTGCACCCACCAGTCGGGACTAAAGGTTACCCACGCGTCCTTATCCCGCCGGCATCTTTAGTCTCGGTTGCACCCACCCGTTTCAAACAATATTCAAAACGGCGGGCATGAAGCTTCTTAGCCTGAAGTAGATCTCTAATGAAATAGCATGTTGTGAACCTATAAATGATTTTAAAAAAAATTCACAAGCATTATATCATGTACTTGTAGTTCAAATCTTGGCAACCTCCTACCGATTCGGCAGGAATTTGTCTTTTTCATGACGGATGGAAATAAAGGTTCCATATACACCGGTTGGGAAATTGTCCATATAATGTGGTATATTATTTTTGAAAAATGGTTTGGTACCAATGCCAAACTTTAATTTGGTGGTTGCTTCACAGAACACCCCGATTTCGGCACCTCAAAAATGGAAATTGGCTTTTTCGTGTGTCAAAAGGGAAAACTTCATCCTGCAACATCGTAAGCCATCCCAAGATGCACATGTGTGCACAATATGGGCACATTATCACAAACTATGCCCTGATTCTAGCCATAACATTGGTGGTTTGACCTAAATGCCATGAAACCTCGAACATGATAGGTCATTTTGTGAAGGATTTTTTATGATGTTTGCAATTTTTCAAGTTCAATATTTTTCCTTGCAACTGTCACACATAATATGACACCACGCGAAGGTTTCACATTGTTTGGATCATTTTTGAATTTCTTATACCCGTTTCAAACTATATTCAAAACGGCGGGCATGAAGCTTATTAGCCCGGGGCTGAGCCTCGCTGAACTTGAAGTGGATGTCTGATTAAATAGCATGTTGTGAACCTATAAATGATTTTTTTTAAAATTCACAAGCATTATATCATGTACTTGTAGTTCAAATCTTGGCAACCTCCCGCCGATTCGGCAGGAATTTATCTTTTTCATGAGGGATGGACAGAAAGGTTCCAGATACACCGGTTGGGAAATTATCCATATAAGGTGGTATATTATTTTTGAAAAATGGTTTGGTACCAATGCCAAACTTTAATTTGGTAGTTGCTTCACAGAACACCCCGATTTCGGCACCTCAAAAATGGAAATTGGCTTTTTCGTGTGTTGAAAGGGAAAACTTCCTCCTGCAACATCGTAAGCCATCCCAAGATGTACATGTGTGCACAATATGGGCACATTATCAAAAACTATGCCCTGATTCTAGCCATAACATTGGTGGTTTGAACTAAATGCCACGAAACGTCGAACATGATAGGTCATTTTGTGAAGGATTTTTTATGATATTTGCAATTTTTCAAGTTCAATATTTTTCCTTGCAACTGTGACACATAATATGATACCACGTCAAGGTTTCACATTGTTTGGATCATTTTTGAATTTCTTATGCCCGTTTCAAACTATATTCAAAACGGCGGGCATGAAGCTTCTTAGCCCGGGGCTGAGCCTCGCTGAACTTGAAGTGGATCTTTGATGAAATAGCATGTTGTGAACCTATAAATGATTTTAAAAAAAATTCACAAGCAGTATATCATGTACTTGTAGTTCAAATCTTGGCAACCTCCTACCGATTCGGCAGGAATTTGTCTTTTTCATGAGGGATGGACAGAAAGGTTCCAGATACACCGGTTGGGAAATTTTCCATATAAGGTGGTATATTATTTTTGAAAAATGGTTTGGTACCAATGCCAAACTTTAATTTGGTGGTTGCTTCACAGAACACCCCGATTTCGGCAGCTCAAAAATGGAAATTGGCTTTTTCATGTGTCGAAAGGGAAAACTTCATCCTTCAACATCGTAAGCCATCCCAAGATGCACATGTGTGCATAATATGGGCACATTATCACAAACTATGCCCTGATTCTAGCCATAACATTGGTGGTTTGACCTAAATGCCATGAAGCCTCGAACATGACAGGTCATTTTGTGAAGGATTTTTTATGATGTTTGCAATTTTTCAAGTTCAATATGTTTCCTTGCAACTGTAAAACATAATATGACACCACGCGAAGGTTTCACATTGTTTGGATCATTTTTGAATTTCTTATGCCCGTTTCAAACTATATTCAAAACGGCGGGCATGAAGCTTCTTACCCCGGGGCTGAGCCTCGCTGAACTTGAAGTGGATCTCTGATGAAATAGCATGTTGTGAACCTATAAATGATTTTTTAAAATATCCACAAGCATTATATCATTTACTTGTAGTTCAAATCTGGGCAACCTCCTGCCGATTCGGCAGGAATTTGTCTTTTTCATGAGGGATGGACAGATAGGTTCCAGATACATCGGTTGGGAAATTGTCCATATAGGGTGGTATATTATTTTTTAAAAATTGTTTGGTAACAATGCCAAACTTTAATTTGGTGGTTGCTTCACAGAACACCCCGATTTCAGCACCTCAATAATGGAAATTGGCTTTTTCGTGTGTCGAAAGGGAAAACTTCCTCCTTCAACATCGTAAGCCATCCCAAGATGCACATGTGTGCACAATATGGGCACATTATCACAAACTATGCCCTGATTCTAGCCATAACATTGGTGGTTTGACCTAAATGCCATGAAACCTCGATCATGATAGGTCATTTTGTGAAGGATTTTTTATGATGTTTGCAATTTTGCAAGTTCAATATTTTTCCTTGCAATGTGACACATAATATGACACCACGCGAAGGTTTCACATTGTTAGGATCATTTTTGAATTTCTTATGCCCGTTTCAAACTATATTCAAAACGGCGGGCATGAAGCTTCTTAGCCCGGGGCTGAGCCTCGCTGAACTTGAAGTGGATCTCTGATGAAATAGCATGTTGTGAACCTATAAATGATTTTTAAAAAAATTCACAAGCATTATATCATGTACTTGTAGTTCAAATCTTGGCAACCTCGTGCCGACTCGGCAGGAATTTGTCTTTTTCATGAGGGATGGACAGAAAGGTTCCAGATACACCGGTTGGGAAATTTTCCATATAAGGTAGTATATTATTTTTTAAAAATGGTTAGGTACCAATGCGAAACTTTAATTTGGTGGTTGCTTCACAGAACACCCCGATTTCGGCACCTCAAAAATAGAAATTGGCTTTTTCATGTGTCGAAAGGGAAAACTTCCTCCTTCAGCATCGTAAGCCATCCCAAGCTGCACATGTGTGCACAATATGGGCACATTATCACATACTATGCCCTGATTCTAGCCATAACATTGGTGGTTTGACCTAAATGCCATGAAACCTCAAACATGATAGGTCATTTTGTGAAGGATGTTTTATGATGTTTGCAATTCTTCAAGTTCAATATTTTTTCTTTGCAACTGTGACACATAATATGACACCACGCGAAGGTTTCACATTGTTTGGATCATTTTTGAATTTCTTATGCCCGTTTCAAACTATATTCAAAACGGCGGGCATGAAGCTTCTTAGCTCGGGGCTGAGCCTCGCTGAACTTGAAGTGGATCTCTGATGAAATAGCATGTTGTGAACCTATAAATGATTTTTTAAAAGATCCACAAGCATTATATCATGTACTTGTAGTTCAAATCTTGGCAACCTCCTGCCGATTCGGCAGGAATTTGTCTTTTTCATGAGGGATGGACAGATAGGTTCCAGATACACCGGTTGGGGAATTGTCCATATAAGGTGGTATATTATTTTTTAAAAATGGTTTGGTACCAATGCCAAACTTTAATTTGGTGGTTGCTTCACAGAACACCCCGATTTCAGCACCTCAATAATGGAAATTGGCTTTTTCGTGTGTCGAAAGGGAAAACTTCCTCCTTCAACATCGTAAGCCATCCCAAGATGCACATGTGTGCACAATATGGGCACATTATCACAAACTATGCCCTGATTCTAGCCATAACATTGGTGGTTTGACCTAAATTCCATGAAACCTCGATCATGATAGGTCATTTTGTGAAGGATTTTTTATGATGTTTGCAAGTTTGCAAGTTCAATATTTTTCCTTGCAATGTGACACATAATATGACACCACGCGATGGTTTCACATTGTTAGGATCATTTTTGAATTTCTTATGCCTGTTTCAAACTATATTCAAAACAGCGGGCATGAAGCTTCTTAGCCCGGGGCTGAGCCTCGCTGAACTTGAAGTGGATCTCTGATGAAATAGCATGTTGTGAACCTATAAATGATTTTTAAAAAAATTCACAAGCATTATATCATGTACCTGTAGTTCAAATCTTGGCAACCTCGTGCCGATTCGGCAGGAATTTGTCTTTTTCGTGAGGGATGGACAGAAAGGTTCCAGATACACCGGTTGGGAAATTGTCCATATAAGGTGGTATATTATTTTTGAAAAATGGTTTGGTACCAATGCCAAACTTTAATTTGGTGGTTGCTTCACAGAACACCCCGATTTCGGCACCTCAAAAATGGAAATTGGCTTTTTCATGGGTCGAAAGGGAAAACTTCCTCCTTCAACATCGTAAGCCATCCCAAGATGCACATGTGTGCACAATATGGGCACATTATCACAAACTATGCCCTGATTCTAGCCATAACATTGGTGGTTTGACCTAAATGCCATGAAACCTCGAACATGATAGGTCATTTTGTGAAGGATTTTTTATGATGTTTGCAATTTTTCAAGTTCAATATTTTTCCTTGCAACTGTCACACATAATATGACACCACGCGAAGGTTTCACATTGTTTGGATCATTTTTGAATTTCTTATACCCGTTTCAAACTATATTCAAAACGGCGGGCATGAAGCTTATTAGCCCGGGGCTGAGCCTCGCTGAACTTGAAGTGGATGTCTGATTAAATAGCATGTTGTGAACCTATAAATGATTTTTTTTAAAATTCACAAGCACTATATCATGTACTTGTAGTTCAAATCTTGGCAACCTCCTGCCGATTCGGCAGGAATTTATCTTTTTCATGAGGGATGGACAGAAAGGTTCCAGATACACCGGTTGGGAAATTATCCATATAAGTTGGTATATTATTTTTGAAAAATGGTTTGGTACCAATGCCAAACTTTAATTTGGTAGTTGCTTCACAGAACACCCCGATTTCGGCACCTCAAAAATGGAAATTGGCTTTTTCGTGTGTTGAAAGGGAAAACTTCCTCCTGCAACATCGTAAGCCATCCCAAGATGCACATGTGTGCACAATATGGGCACATTATCAAAAACTATGCCCTGATTCTAGCCATAACATTGGTGGTTTGAACTAAATGCCACGAAACGTCGAACATGATAGGTCATTTTGTGAAGGATTTTTTATGATATTTGCAATTTTTCAAGTTCAATATTTTTCCTTGCAACTGTGACACATAATATGATACCACGTCAAGGTTTCACATTGTTTGGATCATTTTTGAATTTCTTATGCCCGTTTCAAACTATATTCAAAACGGCGGGCATGAAGCTTCTTAGCCCGGGGCTGAGCCTCGCTGAACTTGAAGTGGATCTTTGATGAAATAGCATGTTGTGAACCTATAAATGATTTTAAAAAAAATTCACAAGCAGTATATCATGTACTTGTAGTTCAAATCTTGGCAACCTCCTACCGATTCGGCAGGAATTTGTGTTTTTCATGAGGGATGGACAGAAAGGTTCCAGATACACCGGTTGGGAAATTTTCCATAAAAGGTGGTATATTATTTTTTAAAAATGGTTTGGTACCAATGCCAAACTTTAATTTGGTGGTTGCTTCACAGAACACCCCGATTTCGGCAGCTCAAAAATGGAAATTGGCTTTTTCATGTGTCGAAAGGGAAAACTTCCTCCTTCAACATCGTAAGCCATCCCAAGATGCACATGTGTGCATAATATGGGCACATTATCACAAACTATGCCCTGATTCTAGCCATAACATTGGTGGTTTGACCTAAATGCCATGAAGCCTCGAACATGACAGGTCATTTTGTGAAGGATTTTTTATGATGTTTGCAATTTTTCAAGTTCAATATGTTTCCTTGCAACTGTAAAACATAATATGACACCACGCGAAGGTTTCACATTGTTTGGATCATTTTTGAATTTCTTATGCCCGTTTCAAACTATATTCAAAACGGCGGGCATGAAGCTTCTTACCCCGGGGCTGAGCCTCGCTGAACTTGAAGTGGATCTCTGATGAAATAGCATGTTGTGAACCTATAAATGATTTTTTAAAATATCCACAAGCATTATATCATGTACTTGTAGTTCAAATCTGGGCAACCTCCTGCCGATTCGGTAGGAATTTGTCTTTTTCATGAGGGATGGACAGATAGGTTCCAGATACATCGGTTGGGAAATTGTCCATATAGGGTGGTATATTATTTTTTAAAAATTGTTTGGTAACAATGCCAAACTTTAATTTGGTGGTTGCTTCACAGAACACCCCGATTTCAGCACCTCAATAATGGAAATTGGCTTTTTCGTGTGTCGAAAGGGAAAACTTCCTCCTTCAACATCGTAAGCCATCCCAAGATGCACATGTGTGCACAATATGGGCACATTATCACAAACTATGCCCTTATTCTAGCCATAACATTGGTGGTTTGACCTAAATGCCATGAAACCTCGATCATGATAGGTCATTTTGTGAAGGATTTTTTATGATGTTTGCAATTTTGCAAGTTCAATATTTTTCCTTGCAATGTGACACATAATATGACACCACGCGAAGGTTTCACATTGTTAGGATCATTTTTGAATTTCTTATGCCCGTTTCAAACTATATTCAAAACGGCGGGCATGAAGCTTCTTAGCCCGGGGCTGAGCCTCGCTGAACTTGAAGTGGATCTCTGATGAAATAGCATGTTGTGAACCTATAAATGATTTTTAAAAAAATTCACAAGCATTATATCATGTACTTGTAGTTCAAATCTTGGCAACCTCGTGCCGACTCGGCAGGAATTTGTCTTTTTCATGAGGGATGGACAGAAAGGTTCCAGATACACCGGTTGGGAAATTTTCCATATAAGGTGGTATATTATTTTTGAAAAATGGTTTGGTACCAATGCTAAACTTTAATTTGGTGGTTGCTTCACAGAACACCCCGATTTCGGCAGCTCAAAAATGGAAATTAGCTTTTTCATGTGTCGAAAGGGAAAACTTCCTCCTTCAACATCGTAAGCCATCCCAAGATGCACATGTGTGCATAATATGGGCACATTATCACAAACTATGCCTTGATTCTAGCCATAACATTGGTGGTTTGACCTAAATGCCATGAAGCCTCGAACATGACAGGTCATTTTGTGGAGGATTTTTTATGATGTTTGCAATTTTTCAACTTCAATATGTTTCCTTGCAACTGTGACACATAATATGACACCACGCGAAGGTTTCACATTGTTTGGATCATTTTTGAATTTCTTATGCCCGTTTCAAACTATATTCAAAACGGCGGGCATGAAGCTTCTTAGCCCGGGGCTGAGCCTCGCTGAACTTGAAGTGGATCTCTGATGAAATAGCATGTTGTGAACCTATAAATGATTTTTTTAAAGATCCACAAGCATTATATCATGTACTTGTAGTTCAAATCTTGGCAACCTCCTACCGATTCGGCAGGAATTTGTCTTTTTCATGAGGGATGGACAGATAGGTTCCAGATACACCGGTTGGGAAATTGTCCATATAAGGGGGTATATTATTTTTTAAAAATTGTTTGGTACCAATGCCAAACTTTAATTTGGTGGTTGCTTCACAGAACAACCCGATTTCAGCACCTCAATAATGGAAATTGCCTTTTTCGTGTGTCGAAAGGGAAAACTTCCTCCATAACACCGGCAGGATTTTTTATGATGTTTGCAATTTTTTAAGTTCAATATTTTTCCTTGCAACTGTGACACATAATATGATACCACGTGAAGGTTTCACATTGTTTGGATCATTTTTGAATTTCTTATGCCCGTTTCAAACTATATTCAAAACGGCGGGCATGAAGCTTCTTAGCCCGGGGCTGAGCCTCGCTGAACTTGAAGTGGATCTCTGATGAAATAGCATGTTGTGAACCTATAAATGATTTTTAAAAAAATGCACAAGCATTATATCATGTACTTGTAGTTCAAATCTTGGCAACCTCCTACCGATTCGGCAGGAATTTGTCTTTTTCATGAGGGATGGACAGAAAGGTTCCAGATACACCGGTTGGGAAATTGTCCATATAAGGTGGTATATTATTTTTGAAAAATGGTTTGGTACCAATGCTAAACTTTAATTTGGTGGTTGCTTCACAGAACACCCCGATTTCGGCAGCTCAAAAATGGAGATTAGCTTTTTCATGTGTCGAAAGGGAAAACTTCCTCCTTCAACATCGTAAGCCATCCCAAGATGCACATGTGTGCATAATATGGGCACATTATCACAAACTATGCCTTGATTCTAGCCATAACATTGGTGGTTTGACCTAAATGCCATGAAGCCTCGAACATGACAGGTCATTTTGTTGAGGATTTTTTATGATGTTTGCAATTTTTCAACTTCAATATGTTTCCTTGCAACTGTAAAACATAATATGACACCACGCGAAGGTTTCACATTGTTTGGATCATTTTTGAATTTCTTATGCCCGTTTCAAACTATATTCGAAACGGCGGGCATGAAGCTTCTTAGCCCGGGGCTGAGCCTCGCTGAACTTGAAGTGGATCTCTGATGAAATAGCATGTTATGAACCTATAAATGATTTTTTTAAAGATCCACAAGCATTATATCATGTACTTGTAGTTCAAATCTTGGCAACCTCCTACCGATTCGGCAGGAATTTGTCTTTTTCATGAGGGATGGACAGAAAGGTTCCAGATACACCGGTTGGGAAATTGTCCATATAAGGGGGTATATTATTTTTTAAAAATTGTTTGGTACCAATGCCAAACTTTAATTTGGTGGTTGCTTCACAGAACACCCCGATTTCAGCACCTCAATAATGGAAATTGCCTTTTTCGTGTGTCGAAAGGGAAAACTTCCTCCTTCAACATCGTAAGCCATCCCAAGATGCACATGTGTGCACAATATGGGCACATTATCACAAACTATGCCCTGATTCTAGCCATAACATTGGTGGTTTGACCTAAATGCCATGAAACCTCGATCATGATAGGTCATTTTGTGAAGGATTTTTTATGATGTTTGCAATTTTGCAAGTTCAATATTTTTCCTTGCAATGTGACACATAATATGACACCACGCGAAGGTTTCACATTGTTAGGATCATTTTTGAATTTCTTATGCCCATTTCAAACTATATTCAAAACGGCGGGCTTGAAGCTTCTTAGCCCGGGGCTGAGCCTCGCTGAACTTGAAGTGGATCTCTGATGAAATAGCATGTTGTGAACCTATAAATGATTTTTAAAAAAATTCACAAGCATTATATCATGTACTTGTAGTTCAAATCTTGGCAACCTCCTGCCGATTCGGCAGGAATTTGTCTTTTTCATGAGGGATGGACAGAAAGGTTCCAGATACACCGGTTGGGAAATTGTCCATATAAGGTGGTATATTATTTTTAAAAATGGTTTGGTACCGATGCAAAACTTTAATTTGGTGGTTGCTTCACAGAACACCCTGATTTCGGCACCTCAAAAATGGAAATTGGCTTTTTCATGTGTCGAAAGGGAAAACTTCCTCCTTCAGCATCGTAAGCCATCCCAAGATGCACATGTGTGCACAATATGGGCACATTATCACAAACTATGCCCTGATTCTAGCCATAACATTGGTGGTTTGACCTAAATGCCATGAAACCTCGATCATGATAGGTCATTTTGTGAAGGATTTTTTATGATGTTTGCAATTTTTCAAGTTCAATATTTTTCCTTGCAACTATGACACATAATATGACACCACGCGAAGGTTTCACATTGTTTGGATCATTTTTGAATTTCTTATGCCCGTTTCAAACTATATTCAAAACGACGGGCATGAAGCTTCTTAGCCCGGGGCTGAGCCTCGCTGAACTTGAAATGGATCTCTGATGAAATAGCATGTTGTGAACCTATAAATGATTTTTAAAATTATATCATGTACTTTTAGTTCAAATCTTGAAAAGTTTTTTAAAATTTCAAATTATGCAATAAATATTTTGTTAATGCAATTTTATTTGTAAATAGTACAATTGTATAGTTCAAATAAAAATATTTGAAAACAGAAAATGGTTTTTGATTAGTTATTTAAATTGAAGCACTTTTCCTCTTAAAAGGTTTTTAAAATTCCAAATTATGCAATAAATATTTTGTTAGTGCAATTTTAATTGTAAATAGTACAAATGTATAGTTCAAATAAAAATATTTGAAAACAGAAAATGGTTTTTGATTAGTTATTTAAATTGAAACACTTTTCCTGTTAAAAGTTTTTTAAAATTCCAAATTATGCAATAAATATTTTGTTAATGCAATTTTAATTGTAAATAGTTCAATTGTATAATTCAAATAAAAATATTTGAAAACAGAAAATGGTTTTTGATTAGTTATTTAAATTGAAGCACTTTTCCTGTTAAAAGTTTTTTAAAATTCCAAATAAATAATCATCTTAAATTGAAACATCTTATTAATTAAAGAAGAAACAAATTTGAAAATGGCGGGAAGACCAAAAGGTTTGCCAAAATCTGAAAAAACGGGTCAACGATCCCGGTTCGTCCCACGAACCAGGACCGATGATCCCTGGATGCGTGCACTGCCATTAACACGCCTTTGGTCCCGGTTGTTGGCACGAGTCGGGACCGTTGATCCTTTGGTCCCGGGTGGTGGGACTAACCGGGACCAAAGGCCATGCACGTGGTAGCACAACAACGCTCATGTCCCAGACCTTTGGTCCCGGTTGGTGGCACGAACCGGAACTGTTTGTCCTTTGGTCCCGGTTATTGGGATGACCTGGGACCAATGGTCAGTACAGTTAACAACCTCGGCCTTCCTCCTCCCCAACTCCCCCAAGTCACAGAGCACATCGACGTGCGGCTAAGGAAAATTTGCGGCGGAGCAAAATCACGCCGGCAGGCTGCCCAAATCCAGAGCAGCCGCTTCACATCGTCGACACCCGTCGCCGAGCGCCACTAGCCGCCGCCGCGAGCAGGCAAGGAAGCTACGCCTCGCTGCCATCGACCCCACCTTCCTCGACTCCGGCTGCCGCGTTCTCCACTAATTCTGGCAGCGTCCTGCCTCCTCCGGCCTCGCCGCACCCTCCATCGGCCTCCTGGTGAGCCACTGGTGCTCCAACACCACTCCTACGTCTCCCTCCCTCACTGTATCGTCCTCCCCACGAGCACCTGCCGCCGGCCACCGTCAAACGGCTTGCTCCGGTGCACCTCCCGTAGCGGCGCCGCCCATTTTAGGTAGCCCGTGACGCGCTGGTTCGAACCGGGACAGTGGAGTCACCCTGCGCGCTTCTCTCCGCCGTCTTCCACCACCGCCTGGCAGTTCGCCGGCGAGCCTACGTGGCGCCACGGTGGCATCGACGTGGCATTGCGTGTGCGTGACGTGGGCGCTGACCAAGCCCCGCCAGCGTGCCATCTGAGGTGGCTTGGGCCCCCCGCGTCAGTCTCTGTGGCTAGTTTAGCCGTGGAGAAAAAAACCCCTGTAACACCCTTAAATCGGCCCTATGCAAGTTTCGGCGATTCCCGCCAAACCCGCATAGAAACGATTCAAGGACGCCCACCAGGCACTTTCGTGCGGGTGGAAAAACGAAGTAATACCATTACACAACAGTCCTCGATGGGACCCATAGACAGATTTATATACATCAACGACTCCATGAGTCAAGAATACATGTGTACAATACCAAAGATCCAAATCACCTTGAAAACGATAGAGCGTCCGACTACGGACAAGATGCAAATGGGGCTAAGAGCCCTGAAGGATAACCAATGGCGTCCATAACCCTGACCAGGCCAAGCCGGAAGGGTAACCCTGCTAACGACGTCGATATCAAACCTGCTAAAACAAAAGGGGTGCCTACAAAGGGCAAAGGAAAAAGAGGAGCGTCAGTACTGAGGCCAGTACACGGCGAGGCTAGAATTCGGTAGCTCTCGCCTACATAGGTATGGTGGGCTGAAGCGGCAGCACAGCGGCACTAAACAACCTATAGAGACTCGATACAGCTGGCGGTTATCAGAGAGGGATAAGAAAGACCTACTCGGATCCAACCTGAAGCTAACACCAAACAAACCCATCCTGGTATTTCCCCCTCGAGACCAAACGAGGAAGTCGGACCAAGGAACTCACATAGTTGGCAGTTTTACTCATTCCTTTATAGTTGCAGCAATTACTAATCAGATATAGATAGCATGAGTCATCCTGAAGCATAAGTAGTGGCAGTTTTAGTTAACATTCCGTTATAGTTGGAACATTTACTAGTCAGATATAATTGTCCTGAGGAATCCCAAAATCCAGCAATTGTTGGTACTTTTATCACATTCCATTGGAGTTGTAATACTTACTAGGCAGATATAACAGGACACAAGGAACCCCAGCTCCACCAGTTGTTGGCAATTTTAATATCTATTCCGTTGTATTTGAATCTGATTACTAGTCACATATTAAGTCAAATTTATAGTACTACTTTAGTTATGCTTGTCTATGATCGATATACTGTGCTCCAAGTCGTCCATAACTGCGGACATGGCTTTCAGAAAGTTTTACCCTGCAGGGGTGCACAAATAGCAACACACACTCGATCAACCTCGGAAAAACCAACTCAAAACCCAACGAGGCATTCACGACAAAGCGATCACAGGATTCATAAATATTTCAGGGGGCCACCCCACTAAGCTACCCGCAACGAAGTTGGCCGGCTCCGGAACGGACCCAGGGTTTGTGTGGACGGCTGTAAACGACTGGGAACCCGAAAATATGACTGGGCTTGTCGATACAGGAAAACGTGTCACGGTCCTAAACATTACAGGTGCTCCACGCACAATCGTAAATAAAGCAGTAACATGGCATAAGTACAGGATAGTAATAAAGCCCCAAACTACTTTGTGGCCCCAAGAAATAGAAATGAATCAAGCTCTAGCTCAGGGGGGTCCATAAGGCCTCCCGGATGTGGATAGTGCGAATAGTCAAGGAACAGGTATCAAGTACTCGGGGTCCTACGGGACACAAGTGAGCGTGGAAGAACCAAATAACATCTATTGCCCACCGATGCCTCTGCATTAGTTATATCTAGCATTTTATTAGTTGTATTTAAAGTCATGATCATCTCCACCAGTAAGCATCTCCACCAATAAGCATCGGCCAACATTCCAACAACTGTGGTACTTGACAACACGAGATCACACCTGAGCAAGTGACTACAACTCGCAAGGCCAGCTATCTAACAAACACATGTAATAGGAGGTGTCTGAGGCAATATAGGGGCTGCACGGAATATAACTGGGGTACGGACACTAAAGCATCGCGACACGGATAGCAATAGATCAACAGGAGGAAATAAAGACTATAAAAGCAAAATAGGTAGAAGGGGAAGAGATGCTCGCCTGGGAAACACTGTCGACGGTTCATATCCGAAGAACTTGTCGATACTCGCATCAACTCATCGGCCTAATCCGCGAAGAAGAAAACACTAGAAGAAACACCGGATGCAATATTTAGTACTACGGCAGAAGATCCAGCATGATTATGATATGCATGCGAGATGAACAATTTAATATGCGACAGTCGAAAATGTCATATTATAAAAATAATGGGGGTCTCGGATAGGGAATCACATTAGGGTTCGGCGAACTTGGGCTCCGAGGGGTTCGGGGTTCGGCAGGGTTCGACGGGGGAACGGTTCGACGGAATCGGTCTCAGACAACGGAAGTAGATCTTGTCGCATCCGGAAAGAAGGACTTGATTTGGCATCGGGGGCGCATCGGATTTGCTCGGTCGGTGTCGATCTTGTCGTCGCGAAGATCTTGTCGGGTCCGCGTACCGGGTTGGTCTTGGCGTCCGGGGTGAAGAACTTGGCGTCCTCGAGGAAGTCCTTGGCGTATCCGTGTCGACGACCTTGGCGTTCGGGTTCTCGGGCATCGGATCCGGGAAGAAGTACTTGTCGCATCTGCGGTCTTCGGGTTCAGGTAGAAGAACTTGTCGTCCGGGGATTCTCTGGGTCCGTGGTCTTCGGGTCCGGAAAGGGGTCTTGAGTGTCACCATGCACATCCCTCGGACTCAACGGCATCGAGCCGGTCTTGGTGACAATCTTGTCCGCTGGGGATCTTGGCATCGGTCGAACTTGGGGAGGGTACTATTCATCTTCTGGCCTTGTGTCCGAGCACTAGCATAGCAGCACCACCAATCCATCTTCACAGGCATCATCGCCACACCATACAAACATTTTCAAAAACGAGGACACAAAGCTACCTACACGCGTACACCCGATACGAGGAGCTGAGGCTGTTGGTGCAGACGTGTGGCTTACTGGAGATGGGCCCAGAGCAGAACATGGCGAGGCAAAGGCATCAACGCCATCAAGGAGGTAGACCGCGCGTCGGGAAGGCGTCTGCCGCTGCTGGGACAGAGGAGGCGTGCGGCCTCGCTGCGGGGTGGTCGTGGTGGCGGAGCTTGGTTGGGGCGACGAGGTGTGCATCGGCGCTCGGGGCGGAGGGTAGATGGGCTCGAGGCCGAGCTGGAGGCGAGGCCGGTCGTCGTGTTAGCCGGCGAGGCGTTGGAGGCGGCCAGGCGCGAGGTCGAGTGCGGCCAGATGTGGCGGCGAGGAGGACGCGCCACCTCGCAGCAGGGCCGGAGGACGGGGCGGTGTAGATCGAGGTGCCGGCGGCGGCGGTAGCTGCAGGCAGAGGAGGGGAGGTGAGGCAGGAGACCGCTGCGAGGCGGGGCCACTAGCCGGCGGCCGAAGGCGGGCCGGCAGGAGGCGGTGCGGGCCGGCGAAGGGGAGCCCGTGAGGCGGCGGGGGTCCGTGAAGAAGGTCGGCGAGGGGAAGAGGACGGCGAGAGGAGGGGAGGTCGGCCTGGGCAGCGGGAAGGCTCGGTAGGCTACGGGAGAGCTCCCGGCGGTAGAGGACGGACCTGCGGCGGCGTCGTGGGGGAGGAGGCCGGCGTGGGTCTCGCGGGGGAGGGCGATGGGCGGCGGCGTCGGCTCCTGGCGGCCGGCGAGCAGGAGGAGAGAGGGCGGCGAGGCGCGCGGTGGAGGCGGCGGCGCTGCGGAGGAAGACGGGCGGCGACGGGCCAGGTGAGGCAGGGCGGTGGGCCAAGGCGTGGGGATCGAGGGAGGCAGGTGGGTGGATGGGACGTCTGTCCCTCCCGGGAGGTGGGGCCCGCGCGGGTTGACTGTGGGGTGAGGGCAGGTGGAGACGGGAAATCCCGAGGTGGTCTGCTGGCTGGGCTGGCGCGCGCGCGCGTGTCTGGGTACGTGGTGTGGTTGTGTTAGGGAGTGGAGGGAGTTGGGGGGTGAGTGGTTGATTGGATGGGGAAATGGGCCAGGTTGACGTGGCGCGCTGCAATTGGGCGGGGTGAGGTGGCTAGGGCTGGGTAGGTTAGGATTAGGTAGGGATGGTTTAGACTTAGGGTTTGGAGGTGGCCGGCCGGGCTTTCGGGCCTGGCGGCTGCCTCCTAAAAATAAAATAAATATTTTATTATTTAAAACGAAACAAAATATTCTGGAGGCCCGGGTTTTAATTTGAAATAAAGATAGGGCGTTTAGAAAACAAAAACAGACTTTTCGAAAAATAGTTTTATGCAAACAAATGCAAGATGACATGACGATGCTCAAATGCAAGGTGGCATGATGACATGATGATGTAATGCACAAAAACGACGCGATTTTCTAGTAGCGGTTTTGTGGGGCGCCACAACCCCCACCCCGAGCTGACGTCATAATGACGCAGTAAAAGTTTAATATTTGTTTAAATAATTTCAGAAAAGAGTTTAATCTTATAAATTCAATAACTAATTATTTCTAAGTCAGAAAAATATGTATAATATATCAAAATGTTCAGAAAAATGAGATCTACACAATAGACTCATAATAATGCATTGTTCAACAACTTTAATTACAAGTTTAATAAGAGATTGAAATAAACCCCTAGTAGGTAATTTCGGGGTCTCTCCTGTACTAGGGTTTGGACCATTCAGATCCCACTTAAATTGCCAAGCATGCTTTAGGGTTAAATTTCAACTATGTTTAACTTGTCATATCATTATCGATGCCATGTGTTGATTGTTTAACTTGTAGATACTATGGATCCAACACATCAGGAAAACATCCTCCAAGGGATGATCTGCGAAAATGAAGATATCGATATCAATATCGATGTCACGAGTGAGTTTTTGAATGATTCCGGTCAGGGAGATGAGTCTCTCAACCGAGTAGACGGCTCCGGTGAGGTAGAAGCCGAAGCCTGGGATAGGGGAGAAGCCGATAAGGAAGAAGGCGACGGCTCCAGCGGAACCTTAAATCTCACAAACACCGGCGAGGTGTATATATGTATTTTTGTAATTAAAATGCTGCTGTCTATATATACATGCATATATTAACACTCTTTCTTCTTTAGCCCTCCGGATCGAGAACTTCTTCCGTAAGAACGAAACGAGGCACAACAAAAAAGTTGGATGACACTGTGAGGTATAGGATCGACGTGGTCGGTGTAGATGGCGAACGGCAAGCTCCCGTCGATGTCACAAGAAAATTTGTCAAGCAATGCGGAGTTCTTGTGAGGGACTACATCCCGATCACCGTTTAAGAATGGAATCAGCCAAGCGGCGGTGGAGTCCCGTATGTCGGCGACAACGCCAAAGATAAGCTTTTTGACAAGCTCATGACTAATTTCCTCCTGCCGGAACCAGATGTGACTCCAGATGAGGAGGAGAGAGCAAGAAGGGAGCTTGTGCAAAGAGTCAAGAAGTTTGCTCTCAGCAAGATGGCCGATGCATTCAAGAACTGGAAGAAGAAACTGTACCATAACTTTGTCAAGGTAGAGAAGGCTCCGAATTTCGATGAAGCCGGCTATGCTAAGTTAAGACACCAGTGGGAGGATTTTGTGAACTACAAGACATCGGAGAAAGCTAATGAAAGGTCTAGGATAAATACGGAGAACACTACTAAGAAACTATACCATCATAACATGGGGCCTGCTGGCTATGTCGGTTGCATGCCTAAGTGGGATGCACTTGAGGTCAATTACATAGCTGTCGGGATCAGACCAGAGCCCGCAACATGGACACCACAGGCGAGAAACTGGTTTTACGGCCATGGGGGCACGTTGGACAAAGAAGGGAGGGCAATATATAATCAGAAACATAAAGATGATCCCCTACTGCCCATCGACGATATTAGAAATGCAGTAGATGATGTTGCAGCGGGACGGTTCGTTCCCGATAGAGAGAACGACGAGCTCACACGGGCCCTTAAAAATCCTGAACACGACGGACGAGCACGAGGCACACCAGGCTCTAAGCCGTGGAAGGTTGCCTTCCCCCGGAAATGAAGAGATATCCCGATAAAAGCCATCAGAGGAGAAAGGAAAGGGAGGCAGCTGAGAAAGCGGCCGCTGCAGACCGGCTGCGTAATGTAGAAGAAGCATTAAAGCGGCACCAGGATCAACTCGACATACTTAGCCAGCAAGGTACTAGCGGCCAATCTCAGCGGCACGTGGTAGAAGCTGCATTCGAGGGTACCGGCACCCCATCAAATAAGAAAAGCAGCGTCGCTTCCACGCAGCTCCATGATGTTGATGATGATGCACCGACGATATCTCCTCCTAAACGCTACCCAGTGGATGATATCACGGAGACAACAGCTTGTGAGCTAAAGGTGCAGGTTATGAACTTAAGGGTGACAGCGGCGATCGACATGGCGGTACCAATTGGGCCTAACCCAACTTGGCATTGCAGACCGGTTCCAAATGGGTACGCTGTCGTCACGATGGATGAGGTGAAGGAAGATTTTGAGGAGCTGAAGCTAGACCACCCTGCAGGGGAAGATATGGAGCTGACTCAACTAGGAGAAGCTAAAGGGGGGACTATTCTATGACTAAAGGAGCGCATCATGCTTCCAAATTATGTGCTGCCAAGGCCACCCACTCCTCAGAGCAGCAATCCACCTTCGTCGCCACCTCACCATTCTCCAGCGCAACCGTCGCCTTCACCGCCTCGCCGCTCAGCGCAACCGTCTCCATCGCTGCCTCAGCCGTCTCCACCGCCGCGTCAGCCGTCTCCGTCCCCTGAGCCTCAGAGACAAAAGCGGAAGTATACTAAGGGGGGCAGCACCACCAGCAACAGCAAGAGCACGTTCCGATCACCGAAACATAAGCAATCGCCCCTCCCAAGAGTACCTCATCAGAATATGAAGAAGCTACCTTGCGAGAAGACATATGAGGAATTTGATGCGGCCGCAGCTGCCCATTATGAAAAGTGGAAGATTGACATGGCTAACAAGAAAAGGCCGATAGAGGCATTTTTCCCGGTCACCGCAGAAGATAAAGCCAAAGCAGTCGCGCTTAAGATTCAGCTTCACCAACCCATAGCGCTCACATCAGACTATAATCGCTCTATTATCAAGTCGGATGAGGCAAAAGAGCGGAGAGTCGGGAAACAAGTTGCCAGCTCAGACAACGGAAAAATCAATCGATCGAACCGCTCAAAGTGTATGATACCAATGAGTGGATGATCCAGGAGTGGCATGATCTGAACATTGATCCGGAGTTTGTTCGACTGTACGGAGAAAAAGCCCAGTTATATGGACTGTCTATTACTGAGTACATGAGCCGTATGCATGAGTTCGAGGGGTACCAAGAAACATCATACGTGTACCAGTACGGGGCTCCTCTCGTCAAACCCGAGTTAGTCAAAGATCTACCAACAAAAATGCGAAGATTGCATAAATGGTATATCCAAGCCTGTGCTGATTCCAAAAACTGGATCTATGCTACATATAAACACCACCATTACGGTCATGGAGATGGCTTCATACTGATTGAATTTCTAGAATTATTTCAGTTTTACCAACAAGACGCCCTCGACAAAGCTATCGTCAGTGCCTATTGTTTGTAAGTATTATTAATTTCTGTAATTAAGTCTTTCTAGCTCATCTCATTTGTTGCTTGTATAATCTTACTAATCACTATACTAATTATATATGCAGAATGAAGATTCAAGAATGCAACAAAGGACAAATCTTTGACCTTGGGTTTGTTGACTGTAATTTCGTTCATGAAGTTACTCTAAAAACAAATCCCAAAGAGACAGAGGATAACTTGTTCAAAGCGTTGAAGTATTTCAGCAACAGAAGGGAAATACTATTTCCTTACAACGCTGCGTGAGTGTTACTGTCTTGTACACATTCTATTTTTGATTACTCGATGTTAAGTGTATAATTGACTCGTGTTATATTTTGTTAGTGTGTCAAGCTTCCACCAATTCTCTTAATCATTTCTGTTGACACCGGAGTAGTAAAAGTCCTGGACTCGAAAAGCACACCATTAGAAAAGTGGGCGGACATGCAGGAATGCCTCCAGAGGGCTTGGAAATGGTTCACCACCAAAACTAGGGGTGTTTGGAAGCCAGAGCTTACATTTCAACCATTGGCTGTAAGTACTACTTGCTAGATCCACGCATCGCTTTGATTCTAGTTTCAATACCACCATTATCATGCTTGATTATTATTTTGATTGAACTCCGTTCTCGTAAAGTGCTTGAGGCAGGAAGCCGGGAATAACTTATGTGGATACTATGTCTGCGAGTTCATTCGCCAGACGACCAAAGAGAAGGGGACAGACCGGAACATCAAAAAAATTGAAGTACGATAAACAATAATCACAACTTTATTTTATTACCACCAATTGTGTTTAGTTTCATTCATATATATTGATCCCCTTCTTTATATTAGATCGAACGGATGCGGGACGGTCTTCTATCACAAGAACGCATGCAAGCAATTCAAGAGGAAATTGCCGGATTCTTGTTAGAACAAGTCATAGATCCGAAAGGAGAATACTATTACCCACTTCATTTGGAAGGGTAAAGTGTATAAAAGAAGTGTAAATTAGATCAAATTCGTGTGAGAGTATCGTTTGTAATTATAATATATGTTTCGACCAAGAAGACGGATGAGACGGTGTATATATTTGTGATCATGCATGATGTGTAATATATATATCGTGGTTTCATTATTGCTGTATATATGTAGTACCATTAAATTTATAAAGAAAATCCTGCCGTGGCAGAAAAATAGCCCGAAATCCTGCCGCGGCAGAAAAATAGCCCGAAAATCCTGCCGCGACACAGAGACCAACGATCCCGGTTCGTGCCAAGAACCGGGACCAATGATCCACCCCCGCCCGTCTCTGGTGCTGCCACGTGGGGACCCACTGGTCCCGGTTTTTCCCACGAACCGGGACCAATGATCCACCTCCCCTTGTAGCTCGCCCGCCCACGTGGAGACCCATTGGTCCAGGTTCGTGCGCGAACCGGGACTAGCATTAGTCCCGAGTGATTGGTCCTGATTCTGGAACCGGAACCAATGGCCCTTATGAACCGGGACTAGAGGCCATTTTTCCACCAGTGACATTTTGGGTGTGAAGTTGGACACAAGCATATTATTTTGGTGGATCCTCTTTTTTCACCGGAGTGCAATCTCAAATGTGAAACATCTCTTTTATTGATAGAAGAATTTTACTTTTGAGAGAATCGAATTGACTCATTCCTTATCATTCATATACTAAGAACACGATTAAATTGTGCTACTTTTGCTATAAATTTTTTATGAATATTCGTTAAGAAATTTCCAGTTATTTGTTTAGGACCTATTTTAATATTATCCATATGCATGTTAAGATACTAACATGTATAAATTTTGAAGGTATTAAAGATTATAAAGGCATATAACTGTCATAGTCTAAATTATTAGATTTCTACACAAACCTATAGCAAGATATGAATAGACTATTGAACGGCAAGATACATTGTAGCTGGCATATATGCATTGACTTGTCCATGACAAAATGCACAAGCAGGAAATGCAATTAATCTTTAGATTGCACTGTTTAGAAGTTTTTAAATATGAAAATAATGAAAGTCTCGTAGCATAGTATGCTTCCATGCTGACAATGGATTAAAAAGATGGGTGAGTTATCCCTCAAGAAAAATGAAGTTCGCATTAAGCCTAGATAATAAAGCTGGCCCCAATTCATATAGCTTCATTTTCTAAGAGAATTGGTATTGGATCAAAATAGAACAAATTCAAATGTCGCTCCATTTTCGCACTACCCAATCAACCTCACTAATCTATTGCCCACACACAAAGATGACACACCTCAAAGTACATTCACCGCCAGTGTCATCGTCTCGTCCCCAACTACACCACCTGTTCCTCTACACCAACAACCGCGGACAACATCGGCATCTCTCCCTTCACCTCTCTACGCCTTGCAACCGTTCTGGAGGCCTCCTCTGCTAGTTTCTTTGACATGGTGAAAAAGTTCATGATGGTCCCTATCCCTCGCATGCCTGGTACTAGCAACACCGGAAGTGCTTTCATCCCCAACGCCTTCCTGATTCTGGCAAGATTGGATCGGCGCCTCGTCTTCATCGGTTTCGACAGCGTCTTCTTCGGAATCGACTCCTGTAGGACTGTCTCGATCGCGTCACGGACGTCCTCGATGACTGTGACTGCATCGGCTTCGGCATCAACACACTTGGCGACTGCCTCAACTCGTCTCCTTCATTCTACTCGCGGACTATGTGTTTGCGGCTTCCCGTGCGGCTACCTCGACACCGACATTCCCGACCACGACATCGACCACGACATCCTCGCACGGCTACATCGACCATGACACCACCCCACGCTCTCAGATCCCTCAACATCGGCACAAGGGCTACCACCACGCTTAAGCATCATCAGCTTCCTATATATACTCGCTCATGAGGTTTAATAATACATCCACCGTATTCCGTCAATCTCTTCCTCTCTATCGTTCTACACTTCTTTTCTTCACGTGCCGGTTCGGTTAGTTTCGATATTAGTGTAAACAAGATTGAAGTCAGACAACAAAGATGATCACGGCCTTGACATCAATACAACACAGTCAGCATGTAGTAGACAAGTGTGACATGAAAATTTTGAACTAATGAATATAAATACGATTTGAACTGCATGCAGTTCAAAAGAAGAATGGTAAACAACTGAACTCTATTTGGACATCAAATTATATTATCATAAAATCTAACGACTGTTCTGAGAGTGATGTGTATGCTCCCCTATATATATGGCTATACAATTTCATATACCCAGACAGTCGAGGAAGTAGGTGGCGACTGCGTCCTTGAGCCATGAGGCGCCTCTCAGGTGACGAAGCTTGCACTGGTCATCCTTGCAGCGGCACACCGGGAGACCGCCACGGCACTTGACGACCGGCTTGTCCACGACGGCGATCTCACACCGCAGCACGAAGGAGTCGTCCCGGAGGTACTCCGGCGACTTCTCCAGCTCCTTCTTGGAGATCGTCAGGCACCAGTGCTCCCTGTTGGTCCCGTGAGGGAAATCCAGCACGCGGCGTTTGCCAGCAAACTGAACCGGTGCGGGGTCGGCGCCGTGGCGAGGCACCAGGCTGAACCCGACCTCGACGCGGACGTTCTCGTCAACCAGCTTCCAGCCGTCGGCCATCTTCAGGGAGAAGGACATGTTGCAGTCCTTCTCCTTGCCCTTGTTCGGGTAGTAGCAGATCTTCCAGGCGTGACCGGCCGCCCGGAATTTGTGGGTGGCGATGTGCTCCGCGGGGGCGTAGAGCTTGGTCACGGAGTAGCCCTCCACCGTGAGCTCGTGCGAACCGTTGCTCGTCGTGGCGGTGATGGTCGAGCGTGCGGACGGCGGCGGAAACTGCGTGCTCACCATGGCTGCTGGTCGCCGATCTGCGGATCGTGGCGAAACGTGATTGGCGCGAGACCTTGGATCGATCGATATGAGACGTTTCTGCTTGTTTGTTTTTCGTCCGTACGTGGGACGTGGGGCGTGTACCTTGGATCTTATACTACTCCTAGTTACTCCGCCGTGGCCTAGTCGAACTGGTTCTTGTAACGAGATGCATCTTAATTTGTACGACTCAGTATCATGGTCTACTTGTGCTGTCTAGACTCTAGAGTCCGGACTCTAGAATAAGGATTCCGATCTAGTACTAGCTAGTTGCTTATGTGTTCCATAACGATCACGAGTATGCTAGGATGTTGGATTAGTTCTTCAGTATAATGATTCTCTGAACCGGCGGCCTTAATTTCTTTTCCGACGTGTCAGTAACTTTTACGGGGGTAATTGACCAGCCCAATATTTTCGCTATTCAAACAGCCTTTTATATGACCAGCCCAATATCCTCCATCTTTTTTTTTTGCGGAAAAGGCCCAGGCATATTTTTATCTAAACCCCGCTCTTACGGAAAAATGTTCTTATAAAATACAAGTCCTTGAAAAGTTTAACACTATGTTCCTTCTACATCCCTCGACTGCGCTCCGTGAGCAAAGGTCAATGTCACCTCTAGGCCTTCGACATAGCAAAACTCATGTAGGAAAAAGCTTAAAGTACCCGGCGCAGCGGCCATGAAGTCGTTAGACGTAGACCATAAGCGACCACGATCTTGAGAGGTCACCAAAATCTAGTACCAAGGTGGGTCTAAAGATAATCCCACTCTGTCCAGAGATGGGGGACACAAAACTTGCAAGTTCACCAATAGAGTCGTAACTTGCTAAGCCTCATCGATGGACGTGGAACTTGAGGACACCTATATACACCGTGACATCATCGACAATATTGTCAAATTAAGGTGTATCCCGCATAGCCTAACTTCGTGGTGGTGGTGGATTTCAGAGTATGTTAAGCTTGTCCTAGTTCAATACAGGGAAACGGTTATACGCCGACGGCCAAAACCCCTCGGCATAGGCCACTAAACCGTTGGCATAGGGCTATGCAATGGTGGCCGTTGGCATAGCCCCGTCGGCAGAGAACTATAAGCATGCCTAGCATAGCTGTCGGCATAGCCAGGACCGTCGGCATAGCACCTACGCCAACTGTTTAGGGGCAACTTTTAGCGTAATACTATCATCGGTGCGAGAATCCTGACGGACGGCAAACTGACGATGCTCAGAGGTATGCCGACAGCCAGGCCCTTAGCTTAGCTTACTACGTGTCATCTTCACGGAGCCCATCTGTTGCAAGATATAACGACGGTTGGCCCGTCGATTTAGCTGACCAGCAAAACCCTCCACAGTCCGGGGCAACCGCTGAGGGTGGTTGTCGGAGACAGGGGTGGCCTCCACAATCCAGGACCGCCGCCCTGGCTTCCGCACGCCAGTGTTGCCCCTGCCACCCAAGAAGCCAGGGGAGCCACACGACCACCCGATCGCCACGTCGCCATCCTCAACCACGACACACCGCCACCACCGTGGCCACCACCAAACGTGCTGCCCCCGCCGGAGCAAGGCCGCAACACGCCGCTCGCTGAGACGAACAAGCGCAAATCCCGAGGCCGTCACCACGGCGTCCTCTTCTCCGACCAGACGATCATGCCGCCACCGGATCTGCAGTTCGGCCACCACTACCGGCTGCCCGCAGTCGAGGGGCACCGCCCTGACCTCACCATAGCCACCACGGCATCCTAGGATCGTCGCCCTGGCCTCCTCGAGCAGGGCCAGCATGCAAGCGCTAGATCTAGATCGGACGCCCCCGCCGACCCTGCTAGCACCTCCATGGCATCACTAGCCGAAGCCCGCTGCCGCGCTCGCGCCGGAGCTCTGCGTGCCACCACGCCCGCTGAGTCGCCGTCGCTGCATGAGGTCCCTCCGCCGGCTCGCCCAGGCCTCCTGACTGCCACCTTTGGGGCAGAGCGGCCCGCTGCCACTACGGCAAGGGCCAACGGCTGCGAGAACAGAAAGGAGGCGACAAGGGGAGGCCACTAGTGGTGGCTAAGGTTTTGCTCCCCGGGTTGCCGACATGGGGGTCGGGTGAGTAGAAGTGCGGAACCTAACACATTTACTTTAACTGGGACATACTAGAAAACACTGAAGAACAATGCAAAGGATGAGTGGACCAGGTTTTGAAGATGTCATGTTGGAGCCGAAGGAAGCCGTGAGGCTGTACATGCCAAAAATTTGGTGCCATAAATCTACGATGTACAGGGGTTGATTGGGGGTGACAATAGAACATGGACCAACCCTCCGTTAACCGTAAAGATTTGATATTAATTCAACTTTTTGCATGTTCTTTCAAAAAGTACCAACATTTTAATTGGTTCCTATTACTCATGTAGAAATAAACAAGTGTTCGAATTAAGCTATTCTCTTAAAAAATTGTACAAGTGTTTGAAATATCCAAGTGTTTGTTGAGGCGGGGTTCCAGAGGCGCCTCCTCCATCAAATCTTCACAGAACTAAAGTATACACTCCTAGATACCTCCATCAAAGTATGTAGACGTCATCATAAGTGAAGGAAATATGCCCTAGAGGCAATCATAGAGATGATTGTATTTCATGTGTATCCATGAGTTATTATAATGTTCCTTGAATATCCATATACCAGGCAACTTGTATTGATTGGCAATTATGTGAATTGTTTGTGAAACTCTTTACTTGTATGGTTATCTAATAATTGTCCCTAGTCGGAGTTCATGCGAGGACACACGTGAATATTAGACTAGCACATCGATTGGTTAATGACTATGTTTCGCAAGTCATTGACATGGAGATGTCAAACCAATGATGTGGACACATGTTATGAACATGGGGTTGGACTGACCCAACATGAGACTAGCAATAATACTTGCAGCTCTCTCTACACATCGTGTACGTTTTGTCCTTAGACCTGAGATTGTCGCATGTACTTGAGATGTGGATCGACCTACTTTGGGGCTATCAAACACTACTCCATAACTGGGTAGTTATAAAGGTAGCTTTCGGGTTTGTCCTGATACATGCTGCAAGGCATCGGTCAATCAAGATGGGATTTGCCCCTCTCTACTTGAGAGAGATATCTCTGGGCCCCTCGAGTGATCGGATCCAGAAATGCATGGCCGTGCTACATATGGTTAAGAGTTAACCTAGTAAAGGGATTCTGAATCACAGTATCGAGAAAGAGAGGTCAGCTTAGAGCTAGACCAAATATCGTGAGGCAAAGGGAAAGACATGTACTCAACCTTGTGATGGTTCGTCCGAATGATCTTTATATGCGTTTAGGAGTTGGCACGTCTTGCTAGAGGCCGCTACCAACTATTGACGGAGTAAGTGTACTCGCATCATGTCTATACGTGTATGAACCTATAGGGTCACACACTTTAGGGGCTGGAAGCCTAATGAGGATTGGATCCGAATTAGACCAGGCTTAGGCTGCTAATGGGCTGCTAATGTAGAAGCCCACCAGGGATGCCTATATAAGAGGGAGTGAGGCGAGCTGAAAAAGAGAGAGCATTCCACCCAGCCGCCACTCCTCTTCCGCCTGTGTTGCACGTGCAGACCTAGCAGTCTGGCGTGTGACGACTTCCACTTCGGACGTGTGGATACCTCGGAGGTGCTGCATCTGTAGCACTTGGACGAGCCGCGCAAAGGGGAGCTGCTCGTGGGACGAGGACGAGGAGGAGACGTAGAACATCTACACTGCCGCAACGTGCTTCATCGAGTTCCGCACCTGCGCGTCTAGCGGTAATCCCGTGATCTATGACAATAGTATTCCTGGTTGACGCGGTAGAAATTTTTGATTTTACGCTAGTGTAGCCTACCCGTTACCCTTCAATAAGAAGGATCCAACAATCATAAGAAGCATCACAACTTCGTATCACAAATTCATACTTAAAGTTGCATGCTTGATCATTAGCAAAAAGGAAATCACAAGTTCCTCCTAACACTATGGTGTTCATCCTACCACCACCAATTCACCATCACGTGAGGGGTTAATATATACCACCTCATCAAAATATACAATTCATCTGAAGTTTTAGAATCTAGCAACAACAAACTGAAATGACATAAACTACAAATCACACATTTACATATTTTATTGATCCTCTTCAGCTTATCCATGTTAGCCTGACTAGGGTTGAGCATATAGAAGAACATGTACTCAACCTTTTTATTTTCCTCCTTTATACCCTCCCTTTCATCATCCAATTTCTTCTGCCTGACATTTATTATCTCTTCTTGAGATTTATGCACCTTCTTCAACATATGCATTTCATTCTTCAACACTTATTTATTTTCCAAATTTCTCTCCTTCTCCATCTCCACCAAATCCTTTTCAGCACTCACAGTCTTGTCCTTAATTCTCGCCAAGTTCTCCTCCACATCCTATTTCGCAGCTCATCTATGAATTTCTTCACATTAACTAAGATATTTGAGTACTTCTTCTCAATCTTGTTCTTCTTGTTTGGTAGCTGTAGCACCTCGGGAAAACCACTACTAGAAAATCACTTGTTGTTTCTATTTTTGTGCATTATCATGAGAGCATGCTCATGTCATCATACCATATTGTATTTGAGCATCATCGTGACATCACACATATGTTCGCTTAAAACTATTTTTCAAAAGCCTACCTTTGTTTTCTAAATATCTCCTCCTCAATTCAATTATAATACCCCAGTCTCTTCTGGATATTTTGTGTGTCTAGAAGATATTTACAAAAATATTTAAAATAATAATAATAATAATAATAATAATAATAATAATAATAATAACAAACCTTTTTGTCTAGAGAGGCAGCCTAGCCGGTCAGGCCCAATCAGACGAGACTACCTACTACCAGGCCCAACTAAAACCCTATCTATCAAAACCCTAACCCTACCCCTACCCCTACCCCATCCAAACCCTAGTCCCACCCACCCGTCCACCGCCACACACACGCCGCGCTGCACACCCTACCGCACACCAACACACCGACTGACCCTAGCTGCACCACACTGCCTACCCGTGTCACGTACGTGCGCTGGCCCACCCCGATGCTCTCCCCGCGCGCGCTAAACCGTACCGCCCCGACACGCTGCGTCGCCCCCGTCGCGTACACCACCTCGTACGCGGTACACACGTGCGCGCCGCGTCAGGACCCCGCACGGGAACCTACACCGATTCCCGCTCGCTCGGTCCCACCACTAACGCCGCAGACCCGTCTCCACCCTCACCTACGTCGCGTCCCCTCTGCATCACCCGCCTCCCTAACCGCTGGCCTCGACAAGCACCATCGTCGAGCCCTCCACCTTGTTTCTCTCTGCCCGCGAGCTCCGCCACCGCGGGATCCCTTCCTCCCTGGGAGTGTCGCCCTGCTCGAGCCTCCTCCGTGTCTGCTCGACGCCGCGAGCCCCACCATGCCTTGGTGTCTCGCCTTCCTCCGCCTCCCCGCGCGCCTCCGTCGGCCGCCTCCTCGGTGCCCCGGCTGTCGCCTCGCCTAGGCCGCGTCCCCATCACCCGCCGCCTCCGGTGCGAGCTCCGCCGCCAGGAGGAGCAGCGCCGCGCCCCGTTGCTCCTTCCACCACCCAAGCCCTTCCTTCTGACCGCACGTCACCGTACCGAACCGAGCTCGCCATGCTGCTTGGCAGCCGTCCTTGTCCCCAATCCCTCCCTGCATCCGCCGTCCACTGCAGGCGCCCCCGCCCTCGAGGTCGTCCGCCACGTGATAGAATATGTACCTATTTTGGTACCGTTTAACCAGATAGATTTAGTTAGGTGCCTTGTAGGTCAAGGATTGTATCCTACCTAACTTTACCGTGTAATCATCTGATTGATATATATATATATATATATATATATATGGAAGCATAGGCCGGCCGTATTGTGCTGCGCAACCTTCCACAATATTCTGTTATTGTATCAGAGCGTAGGCAATCCTAGCCACGTAAAATTCTTCCGCTGCTTCTTCCTCCTAGATCCCATCGTGCCGCCACCCAACCTCACCTCCGATGGCTACCTCATCAGCTCTCACTGGCACTTCTGCCAACGCAGTCGTCTCCACCATGCCTGCTCTCGGCGTCGGATCCTCAACATCCGGCTCCCCATCCAGTCTCGCGTCGTCTATTACCATCAAGCTCTCTGGCGAGAATTACCTGTTTTGGCGCGCTCAGGTGGCTCCCCTTCTCCGCAGCCAGCTGCTCATGGGATATGTGGATGGAAGCTTCCCATGTCCTGCTGCTGAAATCACTGTCGCCCAGGAGGGTGTGACCGTGAAGCAGCCCAATCCGGCGCATGGTCGCTGGGTTCAGGTCGACCAGGCCATCCTCTCGGCGTTTGTTTCGTCGATGACTGAAGGGGTGGTCGGGATGGTCCTCTTCGCCAAGACGTCTGCCGAGGCATGGCAGACGCTCGAGGGTGCTTTCGCCTCCACATCGATTGCTCGATCGACCGGCATCCGCACCCAGATGGCTCAACTCAAGAAACATGAACTTTCCATCACAGTCTACTTCCATAAGATGAAAGCGCTCTCTGACATGCTGACGTCCATCGGACAGCCGCTGCGAGACGAGGAGTTCGTCTCGTTCATCCTCGCTGGACTCGACGGCGACTACGACGCTCTTCATCAAGTCGTCACCGCGCGGACTACACCCATGCCTATCCGCGACCTCTTCGCACAGCTGCAGGCGACGGAGTTCCGCGTCGAGTCGCGCCGGGCTGAGTCCTCCGTCAACACTCCCTCAGCCCACGTCGCGGCGTATGGTGGTGGACGTCCTGGCTCAAAGCCCTTCTACCGTGCCCCTGCTCCACCACCTCAGCCCATGCCAGCTCCATCCGCTAATCATGGCGGAAATAACAGGGGCGGCAACGGCAACCGTGGCCAGTTTAATAACGGCAACGGAAATCGGGGCCGCATCACCTGTCAGCTGTGCGGCATCATCGGGCATACCTCCTCGAAGTGCTACAAGCGTTTCAACCGGGACTACCTCGGCATCGGCAACGACGGTAGTGGCACTGAACGCCAAGTCGCCATGGCCATGGCGGCCACTCAAGGTGGCCACGGTGCTCACGATGGCACTCACGGTGGCCAGACTCAGCAAGCTGGACACACTACGTCCTATCCCGTCGATCCGGCCTGGTACGCGGATTCTGGAGCAACGCATCATTTCACTCATGAGCTAGAAAGGCTCACAACGAAGGAACCGTACCTCGGCAATGATCAAGTCCATGCGGCGAACGGACAAGGTATGCAAATTCATAATATTGGTCATGCGCTTTTACCTACTCCGTCGTCGCAACCTTTGCATCTTAATAGGGTCCTTCATGTTCCACATATTACTCGTAATCTTCTTTCTATGAGTAAACTTACACATCATAATAACGTTTTCGTTGAACTTCACCCAAATTCTCTTTTTGTTAAGGACCGAGCTACCCGAGAAACTCTTCTTAGAGGTCGTTGCCATGAGGGTCTCTACTCCATATATGCTCCTGTTATCAAGCAAGCCCTCAACAGTGTTCGGGTGTCATGTGATAAGTGGCACTGTCGCCTAGGTCATCCGTCATCACAAGTCGTTCAGCATGTTCTCCGTAGTCATGATTTGCCATCTCATGTAGAGTCAAATAGTAATAAATCAGTTTGTGATGCTTGTCAACAAGGCAAAAGTCATCAATTACCTTTTTCTTCGTCCACTCGTGTAATAAACGCTCCTTTAGAGCTCATTCATTCAGATGTGTGGGGTCCTGCCCGAACTTCTATAAGTGGCCATCGATTTTATGTCAATTTTGTTGATGCTTACAGTCGCTTTACTTGGATTTATCTACTTAAGCACAAATCTCAAATCTGATGTTTACCATGTGTTCGTTCAATTCCAAAAACATGTGGAACGCCTTCTTAATCGTAAAATTGTGCATGTACAAACTGATTGGGGTGGCGAGTATGAGAAACTTCATCCCTTCTTTCATGATCTAGGCATATCACATCGTGTGTCTTGTCCACACACTCATCAACAGAATGGCACCGCTGAACGTAAGCATAGACATATTGTTGACACAGGCCTTACTTTGCTTGCGCACGCCTCCTTACCACTGTATTTTTGGAGTGACGCTTTTTCGACGGCGTGCTTTCTTATTAACCGTCTCCCTAGTCGTACCATTGATATGCAAACACCACTTGAGCGTCTTCTTCACGAAACACCTGATTACACCTTTTTTAAGGTCTTCGGGTGTGCATGTTGGCCCAATCTCCGTCCATATAATAATCATAAACTTGAGTTTCGTTCAAAAAAGTGTGTTTTTCTTGGCTATAGCTCATTACACAAAGGATACAAGTGTCTCCATGTTCCCTCTAATCGCACTTATATTTCTCGGGATGTTATTTTCGATGAAACTTGTTTTCCCTTCGCCAACATGCCATCACACCCTTTACCTTCAGACGTTACGGAGTCCTCGTTAATTTCTGCTGACCAATTTATGAATATTGCATACCCTGTGCCGTTGCTTGTTAATCATGGTGCAGGAGCTGTACGTGCTACTCGGTTGGAGCTTCTCACGCCAGAATCTGGCGTTCAAGATGATCGGTCCAGCTCTTTGCATGTACCGGTCACGTCCACTCTGCATGGCGCTGCATCGGTTTCAGTTCCTGAACCAAACGAGCCCGCCACACCTGGCTCCGTACGCGCCTCCCGCGACCACGCCTCAGCGCCAACCGCTCGCTCTCATGTGTCCGCTACGGGGTCCCCTGGCCCGTCATCACCTGGCTGCACCTCGCCTCCCGAGCAGGCTGCTGCCGAGCAAGCCTCCCCTGAGCAGGCCCCTCCGGACCCGGCCGCTGCAACCGGCCCGGTTACTCGCCTTCGACGTGGGCTGCTGCAGCCCAAGCTCCGTACGGACGGTACGGTAGCCTGGCACGCTACGCCGGCTCTACAGAACCTACAGCTACACCTCGCGATCACCGTGAGGCTCTCAGCCTTCCGCACTGGCGCTTAGCGATGGAAGATGAGTACGCAGCTTTGACACGCAATGGCACCTGGACTCTTGTGTCGCCGGAGCCTGGGGTCAACCTGATTGATTCCAGATGGGTTTTTAAAGTTAAACTACATGCCGATGGTTCAATTGAACGGTACAAGGCGAGACTTGTTGCTAAAGGATTTAAACAGAGGTATGGTCTGGACTATGAGGAGACATTCAGCCCGGTTGTCAAACCTGCCACTATTCGTCTGCTGCTCTCCTTGGCTCTGGCACGCGGATGGCATCTTCGTCAGCTCGATATTCAGAACGCTTTTCTTAATGGTGTACTTGATGAGCAGGTCTTTATGCGTCAACCACCTGGCTTTGCGGATCCTGACAAGCCCAATCATTACTGTCGCTTGATCAAGTCTCTTTATGGGTTGAAGCAGGCTCCTCGTGCTTGGCATGCACGCCTGAGTTCAGTCCTTGGCACTCTTGGATTTTCACCTTCAGCTGCTGATACATCTCTATTCACACTTCATCGCCCTGATGTAACCATCTATTTGTTGGTTTATGTTGATGATATTATTGTCATCAGTTCGACGGCTCCTGCCATTCCGCGGTTAATTGCTGAGCTTCGGTCCGAGTTCTCTGTTAAAGATCTCGGTGTTCTTCACTACTTTTTGGGCATTGAGGTTGATTCTCAGTCTGCTGGCAGTCTTGTTCTTCGACAGCGCAAGTATGCTCTTGAGCTCCTTGCACGTGCTGGCATGCTCAAGTGCAGTCCTGCTCACACTCCTATGGCTTCTTCTGAGCGTATTTGCAGTACGGATGGTGATGTTCTTTCAGCTGAGGAGGCTACACGGTATCGCAGTCTTGTTGGAGGTCTTCAGTATCTCACTATCACTCGACCCGATTTGTCCTTTGTTGTCAACAAGGTCTGTCAATACCTTCACGAGCCTCGCAGTTCTCATTGGTCTGCTGTAAAACGCATCCTTCGTTATGTGCGTTTTACCATTGATGGTAGTCTTCGGTTCCGCTCCTCTTCATCTACACTTCTTTCTGCCTTCTCGGATGCTGACTGGGCTGGCAGTATGGAGGATCGGCGATCAACCGGGGGATATGCTATCTTTTATGGAGGTAACTTGATCGCCTGGAGTGCTCGTAAGCAAGCCACAGTTTCTCGGTCTAGCACGGAGTCTGAGTATAAGGCTCTTGCTAATGCTACAGCTGAGCTTATTTGGGTACAGTCGTTGTTACGAGAGCTTGGTGTTCGTCAAGACCAACCTCCAGTTTTATGGTGTGACAATATTAGTGCAACGTACTTGTCCTCGAATCCAGTCTTCCATGCACGGACGAAACATATTGAGGTTGACTTCCACTTCGTTCGAGAGCGTGTATCTGAGAAACAACTCCAGATTCGGTTCATCTCCTCCAAAGACCAGATTGCTGATATTTTTACAAAACCTTTGCCATTACCTTTATTCGAGCATTGTAAACGCAATCTCAATCTTCTAGAACCGGTTGAGATTGAGGGAGGGTGATAGAATATGTACCTATTTTGGTACCGTTTAACCAGATAGATTTAGTTAGGTGCCTTGTACGTCAAGGATTGTATCCTACCTAACTTTACCGTGTAATCATCTGATATATATATATATATATATATATGGAAGCATAGGCCGGCCGTATTGTGGTGCGCAACCTTCCCCAATATTCTGTTACCACGTGCCCTGCCGCCCACGTGAGCTCAAGCCCTGCTGTAGTACATGTTCCTTGGTTCAAGCCGCGTCCGCGACTCCTCAACGTTGCCCTTCTCTGTTTGTTGCTCTGTAGACCCTCGCCGGGATGGAGCGATCCCTTTTCGGACACCTTAGAGCCAACCTGAGATTGGTGAACCTTTTTCCTCAAAGGTGTCATCACCAAGTCCAAGATCTGCGAGCCGTGATTTTATACCCGAGCTACTACCAAGAAATTTTCCGCCAAGATCTTCCCGAGACCCTTTTGCTACCATGAGCTCCGGTGCCGATTCCAAGTTCAACACCGATCCTCGAAGACCAAACCCCGGGCACGCCAAGCTCTTCTTCCTGGGTCCCACGGACGAGACCCTGAAGACATCTCCTTCACGGACCCGGTGACGCCGGAAGCCAAGACCTTTCACATGGACATGGATCCGAAGGCCCCAAGCCCGAAGACCAATCCCGTGGAACTCCAAGACCATAGGTGTTGAACCTTAATGTGTGACCTCTTTTTTCGATACCTTTATTTTATGAGATTTGCTACTTTTTGATACCTTTACTTTACGGGATTTGCTAATTCTCAGCAAGCTGAGATTTAAGTTACGTCATAGTCACCTCACGGACCGTCGATTTGCCATCCGCTTTAAGATTGGTGTCGGGTACGTTTGTCACGCGGTGGGCTGGGGACCACAGTCCGTACTCTGATTGATCAGCGTAGGGGGAAGTCAAGATTGTCTTTGCTAAGTTTTTGTCGTGTGGGTTGCTGGATTGTCCGTTCTTATTTTTCCTTTGTTTGTTTATTTTGTTTCGCTCAAGCCTATTTCTGGTAACGTGTTGTTTGGATCATACTTGGTGTTACGCGTAGCTAGTTGAGCGGCAAGATATGACTATAGACTGCCGAAAATAGTTTGTGCATATGGCTCTTTTCTTGAATTATTTGTGGTACTGATACATTTCTCTTTTATAGTTGACTTTTTTCTCGACATTTATTTTTCCATGTTGTCCGTATGATGACACTTTATCATTTTTTTCCATATTACTTGGTTTGAATTAAGCTAATCTTTTCTAGTTGCAATGTGACTTGCAAGACATTCCTTTTACCCATCGGAACTGACATATTTTTTGAAATTACGTATTTTAAATTGAAACAATAATTAAGCTAATCATTTTCTATTTGTAACTTGACTTGCAACCGAGACATTTCTCTACTCATCAGTTGCAATCGTAATTACAACTGGGTTATTTTTAAATTACATTTTTAAATTGAAATAAGAAATACGCGAATCTTTTTGGTTGCAATTGCACTTGCGACTGAGATCTTATTTTGAAATCACATTTTCAAATTGAAATGAGAATTAAGCTAATCTTCTGTGTCGCAACTTGACTTGCAACTAGGACATCTTTGTACCCATCGGTTGCAACTACACTTGCAACTCGGATGTTTTTTTGTCCCGCGTGTTGTCCCTCGGCTTTACGGCCTTTGTCTCCGTTGCTCGGCCCACATTGCCCCGCGCCACGGCCATATAATCCGGATTCGAATCACCATAGTTAGGTCATTCCAATAATAGTTTCGACCCACTTTTGTATGTCCAGGTATTTTTTCTCTTTGATGTTGTGTAGTTGTTGTACGACCAAGTGGTAAAGGGCTAATACGCGCCAATTTTTTGGGTTTGAGCCGCCATGTATAGGTTGTCCAAAAATAGTGTGTTTATGTCTTTTTTGATTTTTTCAGCATAGTTGTTCCTAAGACGGTACTTTTTGATGACATTCATTTTTTGCATGTCGTTCCTATGAAAAATAACATGTATGGAACCATTTTTGTGCGTCTAGATGCATGTTTTGTCTCGGTTTGAGTTGTTTGGCCTACGAAGGTTATGTGGTCCGACCTTTTCTTTTGTTTTGGGCTGTTTTTGTCCTCCTGTGTGTCATGTTGAGTGGGTCGTGACCTATTTTTATGGTCCCTTTCTTTACTATGATTTGTAACTAGACATGCAACTAGCTTTTCTCGGGGAGTTGTAACTAGAGTTGCAACTGGACTATGAGTCTTCAGCTGCAACTTGACACACAACCAATCTTCTCCCTGATGGTATAGAAAGCGAGTTGCAATTAGGGTTGCAACTGAGGACTAGCCTAGAGTTGCATCTCGACACGCAACTGGCATTATCTCTTGATGGTATAGAGAGGGAGTTGCAACTAGGGTTGCAACTTGACACGCAACCAACCTTCTCCCCTGATGGTATGACTAGCCTTGAGTTGCATCTCGACATGCAACCGGTCTTATCCCTTGATAGTATATAGAGAGGGAGTTGTAACTAGGGCTGCAACTGGACTATGAGTCTGTAGTTGCAACTTGACACGTAACCAACCTTCTCCCCTGATGGTATAGAGAGCAAGTTGCAACTGAGGACTAGCCTAGAGTTGCATCTCGACACGCAACCGGCCTTATCCTTTGATGGTATAGAGAGGGAGTTGCAACTAGGGTTGCAACTTGACACGCAACCAACCTTCTCCCCTGATGGTATGGCTAGCCTTGATCTGCATCTCGACATGCAACCGGCCTTATCCCTTGATGGTATAGAGAGGGAGTTGCAACTAGGGCTGCAACTGGACTATGAGTCTGTAGTTGCAACTTGACACGTAACCAGCCTTCTTCCCTGATGGTATAGAGAGCGAGTTGCAAATGAGGACTAGCCTTGAGTTGCATATCGACACGCAACCGGCCTTCTCCCTTGATGGTATAGAGACGGAGTTGCAACTAGGGTTGCAACTAGACTATGAGTCTCGAGTTGCAACTTGACACGCAATCGACCTTCTCCCCTGATGATATAGAGAGCGAGTTGCAACTAGGGCTGCAACTGAGGACTAGCCTTGAGTTGCATATCAACACGCTACCGGCCTTCTCCCTTGATGGTATAGAGAGGAAGTTGCAACTAGGGTTGCAATTGGACTATGAGTCTCGAGTTTCAACTTGACATGCAAACGACATTCTCCCCTGATGGTATAGAGAGGGACTTGCAACTAGGGTTGCAACCAAGGACTAGCCTCGAGTTGCATCTCGACACACAACCGACCTTCTCCCTTAATGGTTAGAGAGGGAGTTGCAACTAGACTATGTGTCTCGAGTTGCAACTTGACACGCAACCGTCCTTTTCCCTTGATGGTATGGAGAGCGAGTTGCAACTAGGGTTGCAACTAAGTTCTAGCCTGAAGTTGCATCTCAACACACTAATAGCCTTCTCCCTTGATGATATAGAGAGGCAGTTGCAACTAGGGTTGCAACTGGACTATGAGTCTCGATTTGCAACTTGACACGCAATTGGCCTTCTCTCCTCATAGTATAGAGAGGGAGTTGTAACTAGAGTTGCAACTGAGAACTAGCCTCGAGTTGCATCTCGACACGCAACTTGACTTCTTCCCTAATGGTATAGAGAGGGAGTTTGCAACTAGGATTGCAACTAAAGACCGTGTTCCATGTTTCTTGTCTTTTTAGCCCCGAGTTGCATATCGACACGCAAATGTCCTTCTACCCTATATAAAGAGGGAGTTGCAACTACGATTGCAACTGAGTACCCGTGTTGAATGGCTCTCATCTTTTTTTGTTTACCATCGAGTTACATCTCGACACGCAATTGGCCTAGATCCTTAGATTACGTCTTGATTTGTGATACCACAGGATTTACGTGTCAGATCGCAACTAAAATTTTCCTATTAGAAGTGAGATTGTAACTATTTTTTCAGTTGCAAGTGGGTTTGCAACTAAGTATTTTTTTAGTTGCGTGAGTTTTTCTGTTGCAAGTGGTGTTGCAACTCAGATTTTTTTGATTGCAACTCGGGATGCAACTACGTTAAAGTTGTAGGTGACTTTGCAACTAGAGATTTTCCTAGTTAAGCGATGCGATGCAACTAGGCAATATTAAGCGAAATCGGGATCCCGACAATTAATCAGGAGGTTCATGTATTTAGATACCCACAGTTTAAGTGTTAAATTAATAAGGCAAAACATGTCATCGTTCGCTACACAAATTTAAATGGAGTCGAGATGAGACAAATATGAAACTCTCTAATGCTCAAGAATTAAGTTGACGTCACGAACGTGGATTTTGAGCGGGTCCGTTTGCCCGATCGATATGTTCACTGTTTCCAGCTGATTGCTTTGTCACCTTTTGGTACGATGCTGACTGTTTCCAGCTGATTGCTTTGTCACCTTTTGGTACGATGCTGGTCTCACTTTGGTCTGTTGGGCTAGCTGCCGTGAGCTTATTTTACTTATGCTATGCTGACTGTTCTAAAAAAAATATGTACTACTAATACTGAAGGAGAGGGAGAGAGTACAACCACACATAGTTGATGTTTTGCATTTGCTTTGTTTTATACCGGGGCAAAAGTAAACAGACTAGTTATATTTCTCCTTTTCATATTTGGTAAAATAAAAATCGTGCAAACGAAAAATATTCTATGTTGCACTCGATGCGCAACCATAAAACAACTCTCAATTGCAACCCTACTTGTATCTGAAAAATATCTCAGGATTGCAACTAGTACAAATCTCAGTTGCACCCCGGCTTGCAACTAGGAAAATATTTCAGTTATAACCACACTTGCAACTGAAAATAATATCGCAATTGCAATTCCACATGAGATTGAAAAAATAACAGTTGCAGCCCCGCTTGCAACTAGGAAAATCTCTAGTTGCAAAGTCACCTACAACTTTAACGTAGTTGCATCCCGAGTTGCAATCAAAAAAATCTGAGTTGCAACACCACTTGCAACAGAAAAACTCACGCAACTAAAAAAAATACTTAGTTGCAAACCCACTTGCAACTGAAAAATAGTTACAATCTCACTTCTAATAGAAATTTTTTAGTTGCGATCTGACACGTAAATCCTGTGGTATCACAAATCAAGACGTAATCTAAGGATCTAGGCCAATTGCGTGTCGAGATGTAACTCGATGGTAAACAAAAAAAGACGAGGGCCATTCAACATGGGTACTCAGTTGCAATCGTAGTTGCAACTCCCTCTTTATACAGGGTAGAAGGACATTTGCGTGTCGATATGCAACTCGGGGCTAAAAAGACAAGAAACATGGAACACGGTCCTTAGTTGCAATCCTAGTTGCAAACTCCCTCTCTATACCATTAGGGAAGAATTCAAGTTGCGTGTCGAGATGCAACTCGAGGCTAGTTTTCAGTTGCAACTCTAGTTACAACTCCCTCTCTATACTATGAGGGGAGAAGGCCAATTGCGTGTCAAGTTGCAAATCGAGACTCATAGTCCAGTTGCAACCCTAGTTGCAACTGCCTCTCTATATCATCAAGGGAGAAGGCTATTAGTGTGTTGAGATGCAACTTAAGGCTAGAACTTAGTTGCAACCCTAGTTACAACTCGCTCTCCATACCATCAAGGGAAAAGGACGGTTGCGTGTCAAGTTGCAACTCGAGACTCATAGTCCAGTTGCAACCCTAGTTGCAACTCCCTCTCTAACCATTAAGGGAGAAGGTCGGTTGCGTGTCGAGATGCAACTCGAGGCTAGTCCTTGGTTGCAATCCTAGTTGCAACTCCCTCTCTATACCATTAGGGGAGAATGTCGTTTGCATGTCAAGTTGAAAGTCGAGACTCATAGTCTAGTTGCAACCCTAGTTGCAACTTCCTCTCTATACCATCAAGGGAGAAGGCCAGTAGCGTGTTGATATGCAACTCAAGGCTAGTCCTCAGTTGCAGCCCTAGTTGCAACTCGCTCTCTATATCATCAGGGGAGAAGGCCGGTTGCGTGTCAAGTTGCAACTCGAGACTCATAGTCCAGTTGCAACCCTAGTTGCAACTCCGTCTCTATACCATCAAGGGAGAAGGCCGGTTGCGTGTCGAGATGCAACTCAAGGCTAGTCCTCAGTTGCAACTCGCTCTCTATACCATCAGGGAAGAAGGCTGTTTACGTGTCAAGTTGGAACTACAGACTCATAGTCCAGTTGCAGCCCTAGTTGCAACTCCCTCTCTATACCATCAAGGGATAAGGCCGGTTGCATGTCGAGATGCAACTCAAGGCTAGTCATACCATCAGGGGAGAAGGTTGGTTGCGTGTCAAGTTGCAACTCGAGACTCATAGTCCAGTTGCAACCCTAGTTGCAACTCCCTCTCTATACCATCAAGGGATAAGGCCGGTTGCGTGTCGAGATGCAACTCTAGGCTAGTCCTCAGTTGCAACTCGCTCTCTATACCATCAGGGGAGAAGGTTGGTTACGTGTCAAGTTGCAACTACAAACTCATAGTCCAGTTGCAGCCCTAGTTACAACTCCCTCTCTATACCATCAAGGGATAAGGCCGGTTGCATGTCGAGATGCAACTCAAGGCTAGTCATACCATCAGGGGAGAAGGTTGGTTGCGTGTCAAGTTGCAACCCTAGTTGCAACTCCTTCTCTATACCATCAATGGATAAGGCCGGTTGCGTGTCGAGATGCAACTCTAGGCTAGTCCTCAGTTACAACCCTAAGTGCAACTCGCTTTCTATACCATCAGGGAGAAAATTGGTTGTGTGTCAAGTTGCAGCTGAAGACTCATAGTCCAGTTGCAACTCTAGTTGCAACTCCCCGAGAAAAGCTAGTTGCATGTCTAGTTGCAAATCATAGTAAAGAAAGGGACCATAAAAACAGGTCACGACCCACTCAACATGACACACAGGAGGACAAAAACAGCCCAAAACAAAAGAAAAGGTCGGACCACGTAACCTTCATAGGCCAAACAACTCAAACCGAGACAAAACATGCATCTAGACGCACAAAAATGGTTCCATGCATGTTATTTTTCATAGGAACGACATGCAAAAAATGAATGTCATCAAAAAGTACCGTCTTAGAAACAACTATGCTGAAAAAATAAAAAAAGACATAAACACACTATTTTTGGACAACCTATACATGGCGGCTCAAACCAAAAAAATTGGCGTGTATTAGCCCTTTACCACTTGGTCGTATCACAACTACACAACATCAAAGAGAAAAAACACCTGGACATACAAAAGTGGGTCGAAACTATTATTGGGATGACCTAACTATGGTGATTCGAATCCGGATTATATGGCCGTGGCGCGGGGCAATGTGGGCCGAGCAACAGAGACAAAGGCCGTAAAGCCGAGGGACAACACGCGGGACAAAAAAACATCCGAGTTGCAAGTGTAGTTGCAACCGATGGGTACAAAGATGTCCTAATTGCAAGTCAAGTTGCGACACAGAAGATTAGCTTAATTCTAATTTTAATTTGAAAATGTGATTTCAAAATAAGATCTCAGTCGCAAGTGCAATTGCAACCGAAAAGATTCGCGTATTTCTTATTTCAATTTAAAAATGTAATTTAAAAATAATCCAATTGTAATTACGATTGCAACTGATGAGTAGAGAAATGTCTCGGTTGCAAGTCAAGTTACAAATAGAAAATGATTAGCTTAATTATTGTTTCAATTTAAAATACGTAATTTCAAAAAATATGTCAGTTCCAATGAGTAAAAGGAATGTCTTGCAAGTCACATTGCAACTAGAAAAGATTAGCTTAATTCAAACAAAGTAATATGGAAAAAATGATAAAGCGTCATCATACGGACAACATGGAAAAATGAATGTCGAGAAAAAAGTCAACTACAAAAGAGAAATGTATCAGTACCACAAATAATTCAAGAAAAGAGCCATATGCACAAACTATTTTCGGCAGTCTATAGTCATATCTTGCCTCTCAACTAGCTACGTGTAACACCAAGTATGATCCAAACAACACGTTATCAGAAATAGGCTTGAGCGAAACAAAATAAACAAACAAAGGAAAAATAAGGACGAACAATCCAGTAACCCACACGACAAAAACTTAGCAAAGACAATCTTGACTTCCCTCTACGCTGATCAATCAGAGTGACGGACTGCGGTCCCCAGCCCACCTCGTGACAAACGTACCCGGCACCAATCTTAAAGCGGATGGCAAATCGATGGTCCGTGAGTTGACTATGACGTAACTTAAATCTCAGCTAGCTGAGAATTAGCAATCCCTATTAATTTAACACTTAAATTGTGGGTTATCTAAATACATGAACCTCCTGATTAATTTTCGGGATCCCGATTTCGCTTAATATTGCCTAGTTGTATCGCATCTTTGTCATGTCATGCATCATATCATGAACATGCCGATTCTTCTGTCGTAGTATTAAATAGTGCATATGGTGCTTCTTTTAGTGTTTGCTTCTTCACGGATTAGGCCGTTGCGTTGATGCGAGTTTCGACCCGTTCTTCGGAGTATCTTCAGCTATGTTTCCGAGCGAGCATTCTCCCCTTTCTACCTATCTTGCTTTTATAGTCATCCTCCTGTTAATGTATTGCTATCCGGGTTGCGATGCTTTAGTGTCCGTACCATTTATATTCCTTGCGGCCTCTATATTGCCTTGGACGTCTCCTATTTCCTGTTGTTTGTTAGACAGTTGGCCTTGCGGGTCGTAGTTGCTTGCTCAGGTGTTTCTTCGCGTCGTCGATGTCCACCGTTGTTGGGGCGTTGACACATGCTTAATGGTGGATATGATCATAACTTTCATTACAACTTGTCAATTAAAATGTTGGAAATAGATATAATGCAGAGGCACTAGTGGGTAATAGATGTTCTTTAGTTTTTACCCGCCCACTTGTGTCCACATAGGACCCCGAGTTCTTGATACCTGTTCCGAGATCGAGCGTTCTAACCACATGTGGGGTGTATGGGTACCCCTATCGGCTTATTACGTGATTTCAATATACTGTTCTGGGGGCCACAAACTAGTTCGGGCTTTATACGTTACCTACTATACTTATGTCATGTATGATATGTATGAGATGTTTGTTACCTGTTGCGTAGGTGCGACACTCTATCACGGGAATATATCGTCTATGGCCTCTCCTCGCGTCACAAGTCCATGCAACCTCTGAGTCTGTAAGAGGATTAGCTATACCTCATATGAGTAGCTCTTTTGGGTGGCCCCCATGTACTTGCTTTGGGTCTGGAAACACGTCGTGTACGAAGCACCGCGGACATACCGATGGGTGTATGTTAATTGATCTGGCAAAAACAGTGGAAGTGTGTGTGGATACGTTGGTGCACCCCTGCAAGGTTAAATCTTTTCGAAAAGCCGTGTCCGCGGTTATAGACGACTTCGAGCATAGTTTCTCGATCATAGACAACTATAACTAAAGAATCGTTGTTATAATATTACTTGTATATAATATAACTAGTAAGTTGGATAACCACCATGGATAAAACTGCCAACTATGTGAGTTTCCTCGGAAGGACTTCCTTGTTCGGTCTCGAGGGGGAAATATCAGGAAGGGTATATTTGGTGTTAGTATCAAGTTGGTTCCAAATAGGTATTTCTTATCCCTATCTGATAGCCGATAGTTGTATCGACTCTCTATATGTTGTTTAGTGCATGCTTCGCTACCGATCCAGTCCACCATACCTATGTAGGCGAGAGCCGCCGAATTCTAGACTCATCGTGTACTGCCCTCAGTACTGATCACTCTCTTTTTCTTTTGCCTTTGTCGGCACCCCTTTTGTTTGAACAGGTATAAGTTCGACGTCGTTAGCAAGGTTTCCCTTCTGCCTTGGCCTAGGCAGGGTTATGGACGCCATTGGTTATTCTGCAGGACTCTTAGTCCAATTTGCATCTTATCCGTACTCAGATGTTGTATCGTTTTCAAGGTGATTTGGAGCTTTGTATTGAATCTCTGTATTCTTGACTCATTGAGTCGTTGTATATATATATATATGTTTCTACGGGTTCTATCATGGACTATTGTGTAATGATATTACTTCGTTTTCCACCCGCACGCAAGTGGCTGGTGGACATCTTTGAATTTTTTCTATGCAGATTTGGCGGGCGTCGTTAAAAGTTTCATAGGACCGATTCGAGGGTGTTACATTATCTCTTTCACCAATTTTGTATTCTCAATCCTCTCATCCATTATTGCACTATTAATGTCATGATACATTCCCAGAGTCTTTCTAATTCATTTAGTTGGCTGTCTTTATCCCTTCCTGGCCTAACCAACCACAAACCCATAGTTTGTGACTTGTTGCAAAATACACCATCATATTGTTGCTAGAAATCACTAATAATAATTATAACTATGTTAAACAAACCAAAAGTTTAGTCTAACCATGGATGAGGTATAAGTGACAAATCACAAGCATTGCCTTACATTTTGCACATAACAGAGGTAGAATTTGTGACCATAGTTTCTCCCTTGAAATACAACACACTTAATAGGCTCACACTTGTGGACATGACACACCTTGGGTCAATCCACTGCTATGTAATGGAATGTGGGATCTCTGATCTGTTATGGAGCAGATTCGATGTTTGTGCTATCCTAAGACAAGAAATTTTAAAGAAATCGAGTTGAGTTGAGGCCAAATCAGAAAAACCCAAATTAAAAGAAACCCTAACTCTAGAAAGGAATTTGGGAAATTATAACTTACCCCTAGAAATGAAGGGGTCAAGATCTCGCCGTCATTCCAGCTCGGCATGGAAATTCTGGCGACTGCATGGATGAATCAAGGAAGAGGATGCAGTAGTCTTGACGTGGACTCTACTACTAACCCCAAGAGCAGGGGATCACTATAGTACCTCTCAATGTGGAAGTAGGGTATCGATCTGCGGGAGTCGGAAGGAGAAGATATTTACTCTCTCCAACTAAAGTGTCACAAGTTTTAGTTGTTTATGCACTAAACAAGTTATATGAACAAGAAGGTTGCTTTAATACAATAAAGTAAAGTGCAACAAAACAATAAAGTAAAAGTGTCCCAATCCTCTTCAGTGCAAGATGACAAGACAAAGGTTTTCTCGTATAGAAACATCGGACATGGGTTCATGAATTCACTCAATCCTCTCTCTCTCCATCTATGGTGGTGATCATGTTATAGACAATAGAATTGCACACAATTGTCATGTTTTAATGGCAACTTATATGATGGCTACATGTTCTAAAACACATAGTTGAAATAAGTACCCATATGTGTTGTTGTGTCATCCTCCTAAGGCAAGCATGTGGTTATTGGCAATCGACCACGTTCTCCCTTTTTACTCCCAGATAAAGGATGCTTGGCTGCATTGTTGTCACTCAACATATATGTTGTCTGTGACTCGGCCAACCACTACTTACATACATCATACTCCTTACACTAGTGCAATGATTTATTTGTTGTGCACATTACAGCATCTCTCCCATCTACCTACACTTTTTGTTGTCAAACACCTCATGGCATGGGTAAATAGGGCACTATGGATAGAAACCATTACACGTAGCATAGAAGTATATCCAGAGTATGAGAAACCATAAATTTCCAACACAACGGTAGATGCATAAAAAATATCATCTCCTACCACAATATCCACCATAGGAATTACATAGATAGATCCATAATCATGCAAGGCACACATTATGGACTTGAACAATGATCACACATAGAGAGATTGAATCAAGTTACCACCACAAAACCATAATCTACAGGGTGGACTACTCCCATCTAATGGTGGAGAGCGACGAGGAGGTGTTAGTGAAGGAGGAGAGGCCACCGGAGGTGCTTCCGGTAGCGGTTCTGCCTCCAATCTTCCTCAGGTGGGGGCCTGTAGACTCTCTGTTTCATGGTTTTTTTATCTTCGCCTCTGTATATTCTGAGATCACATCGGGGAACCTTTTTATAGATGGTTTTATGTCACGACATAGGCGTTGGCACGAAAACAGCCGACATCGGACGCTCGACGCGCAAACGAGGGGGGGGGGGGGGTGGCACGGCCACACATGTACCCTGCGCTATGGGACCCCATTTACAGCCCATTAAGCCCCAGGTGTCCCACTTCAGCTTATTTTGTTCCTCTCAAAATTTCCGAAGCGTGCTCACTGACCTTGCCATTTTTCGAGTTCCATAGCTCCTATAATGTCCAAAATACTAACATAAGGTTTTTCTGCCAGACAGAGTTAGAATCAAATGAGAGGGAATTGTTTAAAAAATCCCCCAAATCATTAAGAACATTGATAATAACTACTAATTTGATGCAAATATGTTGGAATATGTGACAATAAACTATAAAGTTCATATATGCATTTTACATGCATCAACATCCCCAAGTTTAACCTATGCTCGTCCTCGAGGATGAACATGATAAACTAGACATAGACTTTGGATTTTGATACTATAAATTGGATAGCATAAGTCATGATAGTTGCTAATAAGGCTAAATGGTTCATTCTTTAAGGAATAGAAACAAGAAAATGAGCTATGAAATGATATCTGTTATGTACTTACATCTATTCTTAACAATATGTTAACTTACATAATAACAAATGAAAGTACTATGGACCATTAATTATGTAAAATAAAAACAAAATGGGTAAATGCTATATTGGTATTTTAGCCTCATCTTTTCACTTCTTTCTTTCATCGTTCCTAGAAACTTGAGTAACATGTAGTAAGCAGGGAATACATGTCCTAGATCTTTGCTAAAGAAAAAACATTATAAGAGAAAGTAAAATAAAGTTTTTGGATATGTAGCTCATGTCAACAGTAATCATAAGAGTGGGTTCCACGCATCTTTTATGATTATGGTTAAAGTGAAACAATTATGGTTTATATGCTTGACGCATTACAAGTTGAATGTCTCATACCCATTGACCACCGGCACAAAGTCCACATGTTTACTCAACTTGGGCCCCACATAATTTTGTCATTGTGCATACAATTACAAACGACGGTGACAACCGAGGTACCTTGATGACCCACACGTATAGGGGGTGTATCGCAGTATTTTTGATAAGTACGAGTGTCGAACCCAACAAGGAGCAGAAGGTGCTGGCTAGTGGTATGGATCAGGAATTCTCTGCAAATACTTAGCAAACGGATTTTTAGGGGTTTTTGATAAAGCAAGTAAACAAAGTACGAGTAAATAAAATACAGTACGAATAAATGCAGCAAGTGGCCCAATCCTTTATGCAGCAAAGGACAAGCCAGTTGTATTACTTAAGATGACCAAACGTTCTCAAGGACACATGGGAAGACTATCAAGTGCTTTCGCTTCATATAGTTGATTAATCTTCTTTAGCTTGCTAAGTGTTGTGTGGATGAACCTGTGCTAATGTACCGACCTTCCTAGGACTAATACATACTTGTGATTATACCCCTTGCAAACATCCGTAAGTACAAGAAAGTAATTAAGGTAGAAACCTAACCACAGCTTTAAACTCTAAGACCCTTACGTCCCTTGTGCAATGGTTCCTAACGGGGGTTCAGGTTTCTGTCACTCTGGCAACCCCTACGATTAGTAGCCAAATACACAATGCATTCCCCTAGGCCCATATAGGTGAAGTGTCATGTAGTCGAAGTTCACATGACACCACTAGAAGAAGTACACCAGAACTTAAATATCAAACTATTAAATCTTTCTCAACACAGTTCCACTACTAACAACATGACTTCTCCCATGTCCTCAAGAACAAAACGAACTACTCACAAGACATCATATGGATCATGATCAGAGATGGAATAATGATGTATAACAATCTGAACATAAACAATAATTCAATGGTTCACTCAATAGCATCAACTACAAAGAGTAATCAACACCGGGAAAGTTTCCCCTATGAACTATGCAAGATTCAACGCAATTGTTACAACAATGTGGAGATGGTGATGAGGGTGCTAATCGTGATGATGATGATGATACCGATGAAGTCCAGCTTGATGGTGGTGTTGATGGCGATGATCTTCCATATCCGGGAAGAGGGAAGGAATTCCCCTAGCAGAAATCTGTCTACCGGAGAGATCTTTCTCTCTCGGTTTTTTCCGCCCCGTAGAGGCTGTGAAATCTTTCCGTGGTCGCTCTCAGAGTCTTAGGGTTTCGGGAGGATAATATACGCCAGAGGAGAGAGCCAGAGGTGGGCCAGGGCGACCACACCACCTGGTGGCGTGGCCTAGGGTGGCCGCGCCAGGGGTGGTGTGGGTCCCCTATGGCCCATCTCCACTCCCTTTTCTGGCAGCCTACGTCTTCTAGAAAAATAGGATTTTCCGTATATTTTCTCGGATTTTCTGATCTTCGCGAATTTTGCCTCCAAACAGCACCTTTTTCATCAGAATCCTGACTGCAGTGGTCCATGCTCCAAAAGTCATCAACCATGCAAAAACAGATGAAATAACATAAGTATCACCTCTCAATACGAAACATATCAATGAATAACAGTGAATTATGACATAGAATAGTGATGCAAAATGGACGTATCAACTCCCCCCAAGCTTAGACTTCGCTTGTCACCAAGCGAAACTGAGCTCAATAAACATGACCTCAGGTTTATGGAGTGAAGAGTTGATAAAATAATACGGACAAGAAGCATCACATTCACCAATACATAGATCATAGTAGAAGACAACTCATTATTATATAACTTAACTTGCAATGAGTAAAGGAAACACAATAAAGATACATAAAGTGAATCATAATTGGTAATGCCAAACTTATCTCTTGGTCGAAGAATAGTTGATAATTTGCCGGAGTTCACAAATAACTGCTTTCAATGAAAGCTTTCAAAGTAGTAATCACCAAGATAAGAGCAATGTGCAAAATAAGGAACATAAGAAACATGATTGAATAAATCATCATATGAATGAATGAAACACAACAACTCAAAATACTTGCTGAGATAGAAGGGAGTAGGTTTACTGACTCAACTAAAAAGTAAAAGAAAGGCCCTTCGCAGAGGGAAGCAGGGATTGCAAGTTTCATAAAGAGCTCCCAAAAATTATGGTACTTATTAGCTTTCATCTCTCATTGCCCCTATCATAGGCATCTTTAGGTTATTAAGGTTAATGTGATCAAATATGAGGATATGTTTGACAAGTTGTAAATTGAGAATCTCATGTCCCTTGAATATGAGGGCCGCTCCTCATGCTACTCAAGTTTAGTCACCGGTAAGTTCTTGTCATCGTAAGTATATGTGTATCATAGAGAACCACCAACAGGGTACCCCTTGCCCGATGATATGGAAGAATCCCCATATCAAAATGACAAGGCAAGCAGACAACAAGCATCTCAGCAATCTTCTTATTTACCATGGGAATATGGTGCTTTTTTCTCTCTTTCCTCTTTTCGTAATCTCTTTTTTTCTCTTTTTCTCACTATCGGACTCTTTTTTATAAGAAGAATGCTTCATAGATGCTCATTATGGTTACGCTGCAGGTTTCCACCATGTCAGCGTGGATTAGACCAGCGGCCCAGGCATTTCTCTAACACATATACATAACTCCATGGACTTACAAGCTCCCCTTTCATTTCACACTGACGACATCCATAGACAAAAGAACATGATATCAACTAGGTACAAAGTACCAGTGCAATGTTGAAAGCGTTCCCCATGACAGCATGGTTCTGCTAATTCTCAACTCACAAAGCGCAAGCATATACGCAACATATATGGGCACAATGGTTCAAGTTTATTAAATGCAAGAAAGTAAAATGTGCCATCAAGTTCGTGAGAGCTTTAATCACTACTTTTCACATAACATGTTTAATTTGGAAGGTAGATAAAACAAGAATTTACTTGGAATAGCAATAGTGCTAATAGGTAGGTATGGTGGACACAAATGGCAAAAGGTTTTGGTTTAAGGAAGTGGATGCACGAGAAGAATTCCCTCTCAGTACAGGTTTTTGGCTAGCAAGGCTGGGTAGCAAGTATAAGAGTTGAAGGAAACAAACAAACATACAAGTGATAAAAACAAACATGCAATCTTCCTTGGAAGCACAAAATATCTTAACTAGAAAATACTAAACTTATGAGCAAATCAAGAAAGAAAGATGATGAAATTATTTTTCTTTAGAGTACTTTTATCTTTTTCATTCAACTCTCAAAAATAGTGTTGCTACTGACCGAGCCAGGTTTGCCAAAACCAACTAAATTAACTCAATGATCCCAAAGTGATACCAATACTAACAACAAGATCAATCATATAACCATGAAATGAAAACTAATATAAGCTATGCAAATGAGTGAATGATAAAACTTCTCATTAATATTCCATAACGGCAACTCACACTAGGGGATACATATCTAACGAGAGAGGGGACACTTCCATAATGCAAACCATCCTACATAATAACTTCTCTATTCATGATATGACTCTACTAAAAAGGCAAAAAGATAGAAGATAGTGATGTGATACCGCTGCACTCCCCCAAGCTTGGAACAAACCAAGGGGATGCCAAACCTGATGACGAATTACTCCTTTGGTGGTGGTGGTATCCTCTCATCATCGTCCGACTTCCAGGGTAAGGGCTTCCCATCAACAAAGGACATTGTGGTCTCCAACATCCTGAAACTTGCAGCAACACTTATGCGTTTAAACCTAACCTCATACTCACAGTTTTGATTTTGAACGTCGTAGACCTGTGCTTGCAGTTCATTGGTTGTTTGGTGGAGTGAGAGGACTTCATCCTTGAGCTCAGTAATCTCCTCTTGGTGCTCGGTGATGAGTTTGGAACAAATCTTATGGATGATATCCACTTCGCGTTCCGCCATCTTCTTGTACCTAAAGACTTCTTGCTCCAGTGCTTCCATCCTGTCCTACAGACTTCCTTCACCTTTAGGGCCTTGAACCTCTTTTATCCGGACTTCCCCATCTTCAAGCAAAAACTTCTTGGGATGAATCTTCAACTCTCTCATGTATGGGTTGATGATATCTTCTAAGGAATCTCCCTTGGCTGATCCAGAGGAAGACATTGTGGCTCCAAATCTGGGACTCTACCTGGCAGAAATAGATCAAAACGAAAACACGACGAAAACACGATATACGAACCTCGAGAGATCCGGGGGATTATATATTACGAAGTTTCACAACAAAAGGAAGGTACTGGGAGAAAACGAGTCGGAGATGGAGGCTGAGGTGGCCACACCACCTGGTGGCGCGGCCTAGGGTGGGCCCACGCCACAGGGTGGTGTGAGCCACCCTGGCTCCGTTTTCGTCTCTCTTTCGCTTCGTAGCTTTCCTTATTGTCTAAAAACTGCAAAAAATATAGTTGGATAGTATTTTCGTGGAACTTTTCTTACCAGAACTGTTACCTATTTGAAAACGGACTCTGCGGGTCTCTGAATTTGGTCCTTGATAAATTTTTCTGGAGTTATGACTTGAAAGGAATCAACATCTTCATTGTAAGAATCTCCAGCAATATAGTGCTTGAGTCGCTGCCTATTCACTACTTGTGTAATATTATCTTTTAAAGAAGAAATTTTTATTGCTCCCGAATGGTACACTCTTCAATAATGAAGGGTCCTTGCCATTTTGACAGTAGCTTTCCTGCAAAAAATCTGAGACGAGACCTATACAATAGAACTTCCTCACCAACAAGAAATTCTCTCTTAAGTGTTCGCTTGTCATGCCATCTTTTAACTTTTTCTTTAAAGAGCCTAGCATTTTCATAGGATTCACTCCTCCATTCATCTAAGGAACTTAAATCAAATAATCTTTTCTCACCTACGAGCTTACAATCTCTATTGAGTTCTTTAACTGCCTAGTAAGCTTTGTGTTCTAATTATAAAGGTAGGTGACAAGCTTTCCCATAAACCATTTTATAAGGAGACATCCCCATAGGGTTTTTGTACGCAGTTCTATAAGCCCATAAAGCATCATTCAACTTTTTAGCCCAGTTTTTTCTAGATCTATTAACAGTCTTTTGCAAGATGGATTTAATTTCTCTATTTGATAACTCTACTTGCCCACTAGTTTGGGGGTGATAAGCTGAAGCAATTCTATGATTAACATCATATTTAGCAAGGTTCTTTCTAAAACCACCATGAATGAAATGAGAACCCCCATCAGTCATGAGATACCTAGGCACTCCAAACCTAGGAAAGATAACATCCTTAAGCATTTTTAGAGAAGTCTCCCCGTCAGCACTGTTCGTAGGAATGGCTTCGACCCACTTAGTAACATAATCAATGGCAACAAGAATATGAGTATAACCTTTCGAAGGAGGAAAAGGACCCATAAAGTCAAATCCCCAGCAATCAAAGGGTTCAATAACTAGAGAGTAGTTCATAGGCATTTCATTGCATCTAGAAATATTACCAACACGCTGACATTCATCACAAGATAAAACAAATTTTCTTGCATCTTTAAAAAGGGTAGGCCAGTAGAAACCTGATTGTAGCACCTTTTCTATCTCCTGCATGATGTCCTCCATAAGCACTACCATGACATTTACGCAATATCTCCTTTTGTTCATATTCTGGAACACATCTTCGCATAATACCATCCACTCCTTCTTTATATAAGTGTGGGTCATCCCAAAAATAATGCCTCGAATCATAAAAGAACTTCCTTCTTTGCTGAGCTGTAAAAGTTGGAGGCAAATACTTGGAGACAATAAAGTTAGCATAATCAGCGTACTAAGGGCTCCTTCGCGATCTTACCCCTACCGCGGCCAACTGTTCATTTGGGAAACTATCATTAACAGGCATAGGGTCAAAAGAGATGTTTTCCAATCGAGATAAATTATTAGCTACAGGGTTTTCAACACCTTTCCTATCTACTATATGTAGATCAAACTCTTGTAAAAGAAACACCCATCTAATAAGCCTAGGCTTAGCGTCCTTCTTCGTCATAAGGTACTTAATAGCAGCATGATCAATATGAATGGTGACTTTTGAGTCTACAATATAGGGTCCAAACTTATCATAAGAGAAGACGACAGCTAGAAATTCCTTTTCAGTAGTAGCATAATTCCTTTGAGCAGCGTCTAGAGTCTTACTAGCATAATGAATAACGTTTAGCTTTTTATCAATTCGTTGCCCAAGGACAACACCTACAGCAAAATCACTAGCATCACACATTATTTCAAAGGGTAAACTCCAATCAGGTGGTTGAACGATAGGAGCTGTGGTTAAATCCTTCTTAAGAGTTTCAAAAGCTTCCTCACAATCATCATCAAAAATAAAGGGTACATCTTTTTGAAGAAGATTAGTGAGGGGTTTTGATATCCTAGAAAAATATTTAATAAACCTTCTATAGAAACCAGCATGACCAAGGATGCTACGAATACCTTTGATGTCTCTTGGACATGGCATTTTCTCAATTGCCTCAACCTTAGCTCTATCAACTTCTATGCCTCTTTCAGAAACCTTATGCCCAAGGACAATCCCTTCATTGACCATGAAGTGGCATTTCTCCCAATTAAGAACAAGATTATTTTCTTCACACCTCTACAAAACTTTATCAAGGTTGTGTAGCCAATTATCAAAAGAAGTTCCATAGACAGAAAAGTCATCCATGAACACTTCCACAATTTCCTCACAAAAACCATGAAAGATAGTAGACATGCATCTTTGAAAAGTAGCAGGAGCATTACATAAACCAAAATGCATACGTCTATAAGCATAAGTTCCGTAAGGGCAAGTAAAAGTAGTTTTTTCTTGATCTTGTTGTTTAACAGCAATTTGAGAGAAACCAGAATAACCATCAAGAAAACAAAAATGGGTCTTTTTAGACAACCTTTCCAACATTTGATCAATAAAAGGAAGCGGGCAGTGATCTTTCTTAGTAACTTTGTTGACTTTCCTAAAATCAATGCACCTCCTATAGCCTACTACTATTCTTTGGGGAATAAGCTCATCATTATCATTAGGAACAATGGTAATTCCTCCTTTTTTAGGAACACAATGAACAGGACTAACCCATTCACTATCAACAATAGGGTAAATAATACCAGCATCAAGGAGTTTCCATACCTCATTTCTTACCACTTCCTTCATCTTAGGATTTAAACATCGTTGGTGCTCTACTACTGGCTTTGCATCTGGTTCTATATTGATAGAATGCTGACATATAGTAGATGAAATCCCTTTTAAATCATCCAAAGTATAGCCCATAGCTCCTCGGTGTTTCTTCAAAACCTCCAATAACCTTTCTTCTTCCTTCCTTGAAAGTTTAGAGCTAATAATAACAAGCTATATCTTTTTATCATCAATATAAGCATATTTAAGATCATCAGGGAGAGGTTTTAGATCGAAGACCGGATCCTTTTTAGATGGCAACATGGTACCCAAGTCTTCTACATGCAAGTTATGCTTAAGCATCTTGGGTTGACGACGGAGAATCTCGTCAATCTCATTCCTTTCTTCCATGAAGATCTCAATTTCGTGGTCTTCCATAAATTGCTGAAAAGCATTGTTAGGAGCAAGAGAAATAGAAGCAAGTTGTTCAACTCTAAAATCCTCATTATGGGTTTCCTCTTCACAAGGTTCTTTAGTAAATTTCAAAAAATTAAACTCATAAGATTCCCCATCAAACTTAGTCAAGATTTTATCCCTCTTGCAATCTATAATAGCTCCACAAGTATTCAAGAAAGGTCTACCAAAAATGATAGGATAAGTTTTACTAGCAGCTGAACAAAGTACTAGAAAATCAACAGGATACTTAATCTTATCACAAATAACTTCCACATCTCGTACAATACCAATTGGAGAGATGGTATCTCTATTAGCAAGGTGAATAACTACATCAATCTCTTCCAACTCGCAGGGACTGATTTCATGCATAATTTCTTTATAAAGCTCATAAGGAATATCACTTGAACTAGCACCAATATCACACAAACCATAATAGCAATGATCACCAATTCGAACAGAAAGCACATGGACACTAGCCTTTTTAGTTCTATTGGGATGTGAGACAATATTAGACGCGTCCTCACAAAAGACTATGTGCCCATCTTCTACACTTTTAGTGACAAGATCTTTAACAATTGCTACAATAGGTTCAATGTTTATTTGTTCATCAGGTTTTACTGTTCTCTTTTCACTTTTAGTGATTACACTAGTTATCATAGGATGATCCTTTACCTTATCCGGGAAGGGGATCTTCTCAAAATAAGGTTCAGGTAAGATGTGATCAATAGTGCAATACTCAGCACTCCCAACAGGAACACAGTCAACAATATCTTTATAAGGCGCATGGTACTTATTCCATACCTTTTTTGGAATTTCAATATAGGAAGCAAAATACTTAAAGCAATTTGTAATAACTTGTAAATCAAGACCATAAGCATTACTAATATTTTTAAAGTCATCAGTTTCCATAAAATATTCAATGCATTCATAATCATAATTTATACCTGACTTTCTACCTTTGTCATTCTCCCATTGACATGGGTATACCCTACAGGTACTCGAGCTTGGTATATATGATCTAAATACGTACAGACCCACGGTGTCGCCAAGGCCCAGATGAAAGAACTCGAGTAACCTGCGGACTCTCGATTGCTTGAAGGACAAGAAGAAGCTAAAGATAGAAAGTTTGAAGGGGAAAACCCTAACTTGTTACCGACTCAACCTGCTACCTGAGACCTAGCTTATCTATATAAAGGCTAGGAGGGGGCGGCGAGAAGGACACACGCAACCCTAGTTTCCACAACCCTCGCCAGATTGCATCTGCGCACCATTGTAACTTTCGACTCCTTCGATAATTCCACGAGCAGACAAGTAGGAGTAGGGACCTCTACGAGGCATGAACCTGGGTAAATCCTTTGTCCCCTGTGTGCTTGTTTGCTAGACGATAGATGTCTCCAGCGCTCCCTCCTTCTCCAAAACCCAAGTCCATAACAATGGGCATTGATGAGTTAAACCCTCGTCAATTGGCGCCGTCTGTGGGAACTGGGAGTGCTGATGTTGCGGCTTCTTCGGCCCCATCAACTGCGATCTACAACTCCACAACAACGGAGATTCGCCAGCTCTTCGACGCCTTCGACTTCACCGTCCACACGCCAACCACCCACCCGGCCTTCGAATCTGTGGGCGACGGAATTAGCCTAGCGATTGGGAGCTTCCGCTTCCAAGTTGGTCAGATGGGCATGCTTCGCATGCCTGATCAACCGACAGCACCGGCGATTGCCCCGGCATCATGGTTCCCTCCATCGATCGGCACCCTCAGCGAGCTCAATGCTCCGGTGGCAGTCGGGAACACGATCAGCGACAGCAGTCGCGACTCTGATCTGAGCGATCTGGCCACAGAAGAGGGAACCTACGGTTCCGAATCTGAAAGTTGTGGAAGCAACAGCTTCCCCAATCACTTCATGTGCGCCGTCATTAACGCAGGCGACACCTCTGCCAATCGTGGCAACGGCGGTAACACCGGTAATGGCACCGATCCACCCAACGGTGGCAATGGTGGCGACAGCGGTAACGTCGCCAACGGGGGAGATGTCGAACCTCCCAGCATAATCAATGAGCAAAACGGCGAACGCGTCATAATCAGGCTCAACGAGCAAGAGTGGGAGCGCTGCCGCGAAGCCCTACGAGGTGCACCTCTACCCCTTGGGTCCCCACAGGAACTGCTGATGGGCTACCACTGGCTCCTAAAAGAAGAATTCAAGCGCAAAAACAAGTAATCGCGCAACTTGAGGCGTGTAAAAAGGCAGCGTACGAGTCAAGCCTTCGTCGCGCTGGGCTCTCCTCCTACGGAGGATCCTCCTCAAGAGGCAACGAGTACCTCGCCAAGAAGAGGCAGCCGCGGATGGCTCACCTCATCGAGCAAGAACGCATAGATGCCGCGAAAGTCCTCGACTTCGGCTCTATGACAGTGGACACGAGAGGCAGCGTAGTTCCCAGGACGCCGCAGGCTGCGGTGATAGCAGCCACCATGTACCTCCTCAATAACCAACCGCCAGCTGGAGATCCCCGGACTGCCATGCACCGATCTACGATCGCGGGTTTGGGGCTAATCGAGGCCGCCCTCGACAAGGAGCCGGTACCTGACCCAAAAAAGGGCAAAGCGCTATTCCTCACCCTCATCCAGCGATGACAGTCACAACCTGTCTCGACGCCGTCGCTCACGACGACACGATCGCGACTACGATGCGCGCAACAACCTCACACAACGCAAGATCGACAAGTCAAGGGGACGATGTGCTCGGTCGACTGAGTCAGAAGAGGAAGATGGGGAGCTTTGCGGCGCCAGATGCTTCGGCAGATCCATTAGGCAGAAGCGAATGCCTAAAGGGTTTAAACTCCCGTCGGAGAATCCGAAATTTGACGGTCTACAAGACCCTAAAATCTGGCTAGAGGATCACATCTCCTCCGTCAGGCTCCACGGAGGCAGTCGAAGTACTGCCATGCAATGTTTGCAGCTACAGCTGCAGGGCGATGCCCGAGCATGTCTCAATAACCTCCCACACGGATCCATTCGTAGTTGGGATGAGCTGGTTTACAGCTTCTTGCGCAACTTTAAGGGCACCTACAAACGGCCCGCATCAATCGAAGAACTGAGATGCTGCCAGCAAAGATCTGGCGAATCGATGCGCTTATACATCCAAAGGTGGTCCATCATCAAGAACTCCGCGGAAAACATCTCGGAGGACCGCGGGATTGATGCACTCAACAGTGGCGTCCGCCGCCTAGAGCTCAGGGAGGAGCTGGGACGCTCGAAGCCCTAGACCATCGACCACCTGATGGAGACCGCGAATCGGTGGGCCGAGTGAGAAGATTCGGTGAAGAACCGCGCTCACTCCGATGAGGAGGCAGAACTCGAACGCAGATGTGACCGCTGGGGCAAGCGTCGCATGCGCATCTACGACGATCGCGACGACGTCAACATGGTTGCAGCCAGCTACGCGGATAGACGCGACAACAACCACAACAGCGGATACCGCAGCGGCGGATACCGCGACTCCGGGAAAACCACGCAAGTGTGGCAACGCCGCACTCGCGACGAGGCACCCGTGACCTCCATCGAGGACAAACTGTCCGGGCCATGCACGGTACACTTCTACATAGACAAGCATGACGGCAAGAGAAAGTCCAGCCACCTCCTCAAGGACTGCCGCGAGTTCCTCAAGCTACACGAGGGATTGGTTTGGATGAACCACAACGCAGTCGAAAGAGGCTACGGAGCCGCTCTAGGCGCCGTGGCACATGGTGCACCGCCACCACCACCTGGGCCACCCCCGAACGGAGCTGCACCGGACTAGCACCATGGAGGAGAACCGTACCCACGGGCCATGGGTACCATGATGATCCAAAAGGGGCGCCCCTCCAACAGGGTGCAGAAAGCCATCACTCACCAAGTCAACTTGGCCATGCACTCGCCACTATACACCACTGAGTACCTCAGTGGCAGTGAGTCGTGCATTACCTTCGATAAACGCGACCACCCGCCTCAAGTACCTCACCCAGGTCATTGCCCCCTCGTACTCGAGGCGCAAATTGGAGGCTTCGACATGAGTCGCGTCTTCATGGATGGCGGAAGCGGCATCAACCTCATATTCGCGAGTACCTTGCGAGCAATGAGGATCCCTCTAACCTGCTTGAAGGCATCGGACACAATGTTCCACGGCATCGTCCCAGGGAAAGGCGTATACCCCCTGGGCAAAATCAACCTCCACGTCATATTCGGCACGCCAAAGAACTTCCAGCACGAGCGCATCGACTTTGAGGTCGTCGACTGGCCCTCACAATACCACTGCATCCTCGGACGCATCGCGTTCGCTAGGTTCATGGCGGTACCCCACTACGCCTACCTGCAGATGAAAATGCCAGGTCCCAACGGCATCATCACGATCAATGGGAGCTTTGAGCGATCTGACAGTTGCGATAGGGAATTCAACAGAATCTCCCAGTCCTTCGGCATGCAGGAGGAGCTCGCGCGATTGAAGGAAACGACAGACAACAGTCTGCCTCCCCTGAGTAAGCCAAGCTCAGCTGATCTCTCCTTCGACTCATCTGTACACACAAAGAAGGTGCAGGTCCATCCGTCAGATCCAGCCAAAACGGCTCTCATCGCCAACAACTTGAGTCCCGCATAGGAACTCGCGCTCGTCGAATTCCTCTGTGAGCACTGGGAAATTTTTTCCTGGTGTCCTGCGGACATGCCAGGAGTTCCCAGGGAATTTGCCGAGCACGTACTCAACGTCAATCCCGACGCAAGGCTAGTCAAGCAAACTATCAGGCGACTGTCTGAGCCACGAGCGCAGGCAGTCGGAATGGAGATCAACAGACTCCTCGAGGGCAAATTCATACGCGAGATCAAGGAAAGCACTTGGCTCGCCAATACGGTGCTGGTGCCAAAAAAGGACACGGATATCCTACGGATGTGCGTGGACTTCACTTCTTTAAACAAGCACTACCTAAAAGATCACTTCCCGCTACCACGGATCGATCAAATCATCGACTCCACCGCTAGATGCGAGCGCCTCTGCTTCCTTGATGCCTACTCAGGCTATAACCAAATTTGAATGAAGGAGGAAGACCAGGAGAAGACCGCGTTTACAATGCCCTTCGGTGTATTCTGCTACAACACAATGCCCTTCAGGCTAAAAAACGCGGGAGCCACCTACCAGCGGTGCATGCAGGCTTGCCTCAAGGAGCAACTGGGTCGCAACATCCAAGTCTATGTCGACGACATAGTAATCAAAACCAAGGAGGAAGCCTCTCTAATCGACGACTTGCGCGAAACATTCGCCAATCTCGATCGTTACCGGATTAAGCTCAATCCGGACAAATGCGCCTTCGGCGTATCATCTGGGCAGCTGCTCGGGTATCTCATCTCCGCGAGAGGGATTGAGGCAAACTTGAAAAAGATAAAGGCCATACTGGCCATGGAGAAGCCAAAGAACATAAGAGGCGTCCAGCAACTAGCCGGACGAATCGCGGCCCTCAGTCGATTTATCAGTCGAATGGGAGAAAAGGCACTGCCCTTCTATCAGCTCCTCCGCAAAGCTGACAAATTTGAGTGGACCAATGAAGCGCAAGAAGCATTTGAAGATCTCAAGCGCCTGTTATCCACCTCACCAGTACTGGTGACTCCACGAGAAAGTGAGCCACTACTGCTGTACATCTCCGCTACCAACCAAGTGGTTAGTACAGTGCTTGTCGTCGAGCGGGCCAAGGAAAACAAGGTCCATGGCGTACAATGCCCGGTATACTACCTCAGCGAGGTCCTCACGCCAACAAAACAGGGGTACCCGCACTACCAGAAGCTAGCGTACGGCGTCTTCATGACCGCCCGACGACTATGCCATTACTTCCAGGAACACCCAATCGTGGTAGTCAGCGACGCCCCATTGGGACATATCCTCAATAACCCCGACGCCACGGGACGAGTCGTGCTTTGGGGAATCGAACTGTCTCCATGAGACATCACATACGAAAAGCGCAACGCAATCAAGTCGCAAGTTCTCCCTGACTTCCTCGTGCATTGGATGGAAAACCAACTCCCGGACAAGCCAGATATGTCCTACCTCTGGACAATGCACTTTGATGGATCCAAGCGGAAAGATGGAGCAGGAGCAGGTGTCATACTGACATCACCTCAAGGGGACAAGCTGAAATACATCCTGCGAATGCAGTTCACAGCCTCAAACAACGAGGCCGAAAACTTGGCCCTGTTGCACGGGATGAGGATGGAAAAAGCCTGCGGCGCAAAGAGGCTCATCATATATGGCGACTCCAAGCTGGTCGTCAACCAAACAATGCACGAGTGCGACGCACTAAATGACAACATGATCGCATACCGCGACCTCTACGATACACTCAAGGGAGACTTCGATGGTTGTGAGTTGCGACATGTAGGTCGCAAAAGCAACGAGGAGGCGGACGCGCTCGCCAACATAGGCTCTACCTGCGCCCCCATACCACCTGGGGTATTTCTCAAGTGCATCTGCGAACGCTCCATCAAGCCAAAGGCCGCAGAGAAGAAAACAAGCGCAACAACGGACTCAGGGGCTACGCCACCCAATGAGCCAATGGCACTCGATGACTTGGAGCTAGACACAGGACTCGAGGGCCCAGTGAGCTTCATGATGATCGAACAATCCTGGACGCAGCCATACATTACGTACCTCCTCAGTAAGCGCCTACCGGACGACCCGATAGACACACGGCACATCGCGCGACGCTCCAAGGCATTCGCCATTATCAATGGCGAATTGTATAAATGCAGCATCACAGGCGTGTTACAACGATGCGTCTCCTTGGCCGATGGAAGAGCTGTCCTCCTCGACATCCATGAAGGGACCTGCGGGCACCACGCTGGCAGTCGCGCCCTCGTCGCCAAAGCTCTACGAGTTGGATTTTACTGGCCCACAGCCATGCGCGACGCCAAGGACATAGTCCAAAAGTGCAACGCTTGTCAGCGATTCGCGGACAAGCCACACGCACCAGGTGCAGAACTACGGCCTATTCCATTGGCCTGGCCCTTCGCACAATGGGGGCTCGACATGGTGGAAAAGCTCCCACGGTCCTCACAAGGAGGCTACGTCTACCTCTTGGTCGCAGTCGACAAATTCACCAAGTGGATTGAGGCCATGCCAGTGACCAGGCAATCAGGTCACAGCGTGATCAAGTTCTTCGAGTCCATCGTCTACCGCTTCGGCGTGCCGCACAGCATCATCACTGACAACGGGACGAACTTCACATCCAAAGAGTTCCAAGAATTCTGCGGAAACCTGGGGATCAACATCAGTTACGCCTCAGTCGCGCATCCACAGACCAACGATCAGGTAGAAAAAGCAAACGGGCTCGTCTGCAGCGGCATCAAGAAGCGACTGCTTCGACTACTCGAGCAGGCTGCGGGTTGCTGGCCAGATGAGGTCCAATCCGTACTCTGGAGCCTACGAACAACTCCAAACAGCACCACGGGCTACACGCCATTCTTTATGGTGCATGGAGCAGAAGTAGTACTACCCGCCGAAGTTCGGTACAAGGCGCCGCGCGTAGTCGCTTACAGCGAACAAGAATCATCTCTTGCACTCGAAGACTCCGTCAACCTCCTCGACGAGGCAAGAGAAATCGCCGCATAAAGATCCACGATCTACCAGCAGAACCTGCGCAACTACCACAGTAGAAGACTTCGCCCCAGATCCTTCGTCGAAGGTGACCTGGTCTTGCGACTGAAGCAGCAGGGGCATCTCAAGCTCGAGTCCCCCTGGGAAGGACCGTACGTGATTACAGAAGTAATCCCATGTGGTGCCTATCGCCTTCAAGATTTAGAGATAGGAGTCGCATACTCCAACCCTTGGAACGTAGCACAACTGCGACGCTTCTACCCCTAGCTTTTTTTACTTTTACATTACAAATAAGGCTACTCAGGCAAGGCTACTTAGCCACACATTGTACCTCGTACTGTTCTTCAAGTAAATAAAAGCTAATTGCCCCAAAACTCTGTGTTTTTTCTTTTCACTTTTGTCAATTTTATACTCGGGGGCTGCGCCACCCTACATACATCTGTTCTTCGAACCAATAAACGCGATATCCTGAGTAGCTGGCACATCACACATCAATCAAACCCCTTAACGAAAACTCAACCCAGCTGCAACACACCTGGCAAGTTGACAAAGGGATGGCCAGGCTAACGAAAAGGACTCGCACAGTGCAACGCACCTCACGCCAACAAAGCTGTTTATACACATTCAACAATAAAATATCTACAACCTATACATGAACTTTACAACACAAATACACTTATGTGCAGGATACAAATCTGGCTACTGCTGCAATAGAAGAACATTGGTTTGTTCCTCGAAGAAGTCGACAATCTCCTCTGCTGGACGGTCCACTGCCTGATAGTGCGGCACCATATTCCAAGCAGATCCGGCTGGCGGCGCTGGCGGACCGGAAGCTACGACGGCAACATCCACGTCAGGCCTGTGCAATCGCACCATCGAGAGGGCAGCCTTGGCACCAGCCACAAACTGCTGCCTCACGCACTCGCGAATAGCGGACATATCTTGAAATTTGGCCAGACGAGCCAACAGGCTTGATGGAGTGTCATCCAACGGGAACATCGCCCGATAGATGTTCTTCAAACACGACTGCGACTTCTTCAAGAAGACCAGCACTCACGAAGCACGATCCTGCAAGGTCGCCAATGCAGTCGCACGATCATGATCTACCCAGAAGTATCCACTCTCTTGAAGTTGCTCCTGGGTGAGATCATGAAGTCGGATGGCAATCCTATCCCTCTCCTCCTACGGATGGCGTGCGCTAACAACTACACGAAGCAGCACCAACAGCATGAGTACAACGTACCATTGCGACTAACTACAAAGGAAAAGATGAGGACGAGCAAACTAACACTTAAACTGGTCGCCCAGCTGCGTCACCTCGCCAAGCAGATATTGCTCGTGGGCGGCGGATTTTTCCGCCTTTGACTTCCACACGTCTGCGTTACCACGGATCAGGGGCAACTCACACTCCAGCTCCTTCACGCGATCACGAAGTCGCGATAGCAAGGACAGCTCCTCTACCCTGGAGCGTGGCGGTGCCACTGTCTCATCAAGACATTGCGAATCCTGGTTTCCCCCCACAGGACCACTCGATGCACCCTACCACAAGTCAAGACAAAGGCAATTAAGGCGACCAAATTAACACAAAGGCAAGGGGAACAAATGCATTCAAGATAAGCATAAGTGTTTACAAACACACCCGCCAGCAGGCACGTCCTTAGGCTAAAAAGGCAACCGATCAGTTATTACAACAAGCTAACTACGGAGCAACTGGCTTCTTCGACTTCGACGGCTTCGGGGGATTCATCAAGTCCGTGGCTGTATCAGATGCCACTGACTTTCCGCCGGCCCCTGAGGTCGAAGCTTTCGCCGCCTTCTTCGCACGTTAGAGCTCCTCCGAATACGTGGCAACAATATTTATCAAGGAATGGCCATATTTGGCACAAGCAGTCGCAAAGGGAGCAAAGACTACCTGCTAACCATCCGCGCCAACAGGCATCGCCTTCGACACCGTAGAGGGATCTATCTCGACTCCGTGGGCTTGCACCATGGCGAGTGACATCGTCGCACCAGCCGCCCGGAGGGAGTTCTTGTAGGTAGCAGGCACATGCCCAGCGAGTGACTCCACCAGCTTGTCCATATTATCGACCAGCTCCGCCTTCGGCATCAACTCCTCTCGGAGGCGACTAAGGGCGACCTTGGCCTTGGACAATGTATCCTAGATGGCGGCGCTTCGGTCCTCGACCACAGATACCGCACTGGCCAGAGCGTCATCACGACGAAGGGCCTGCGGGTCAAAATTCAAGTCGCCAGCATCTACACCGAAAATACACACATGGATCAAACTTCTAGTGCCACCGGTAACACTCTAAATGCAGATAGGAATATCAATAAAATAGCTCCAGTAAAGATACCTGAGAGGGCCTTGGCGACTGAGAACAGTTGCTGTTCGAACAACTTTTCCTTGGCCACAAAGGAGGCGCGCAGATCTTCTTCACGCTTCTGGGCATCATCACGAGCCGTGATTGCCTCGTCGCGCCCCTTCATAGGTGCGGCTAATGTCTTCTCCAACGTGGCGACGTTGCGCAGTAAAGCATTATGCTCAGCTACATGGCAGTCAATAATTAGCTATCAGTCGATTACACCAAAACAGAGAGAAGAATAAAAGATTAAGTGTAGAAGCACTCACTTTCGACCACGCGGTGACGCGTCTCCAGCATTGCATGCTGGCGACCCATCGCCATCACCTGCTCCACCACTTGCGCAGCTTCCTTTACAAGGAGCTGTCACACAAAACAAGGAGTCAGAAGAAGGCAACAGAAGGCATTGACTGCCACACTAAAAAGGAAAGAAAGATGTACTTACATGGTCCTCTAGTGACTCCGAAGAAGTTTTCTGAACCGTCATCTGAGCAACTATTCGATGCTCCCCTACGTGAGGAGAGCTCGAAGAATTGTGCCTGGAGTGGGCCACCGCCGGAGGAGAAGGAGCGCGCTCGACCTTTACTTTGGCCCTTGAGGTTGCGACTCCAGATTCCTTCACAAACTCGACGTCGCCAGAAGATGACGACGCCTCTTGGCTACAAGACCAAATTCACATTGAGAAAAGGAAAACTCCAGGGCAAAGTCAACAAGAAGAAAACAGAAAAGAACTAGTGAACTCGCAAATTTACCAGTCAAAATTGTCAAGATTAAACGTGGCCTCCGCCGACTCTGACGAAGACTCCTTCGGCAATCGCATCTTCTTGCGAGAAGATGGTGCCACAGCCCTCACAGGAACGGCGGGAATTGGTGACTCCGCGCCAGCAGCTGTGCCTTCTGGAGTCGACTCACCGGAGTCCTCGCTGCGCGAACGCTTGCGAGTATCCGGGCTCTCGGACTCGGGGGCTTCCTCTTCCACATCAGAAGGGACAGTCGACTCAGACTCGTCCTCTTCCAAAGCTTCATGAGGAATAATACCCTCAGGGAGAGGAGGCATACAAGGCGATACCGCCCAATCCTGCATACATATAGTGAAGATCAGCAAACAGAATAGGTAAGCAACAGAAAAAGCAATCGCGAAAGTAAGCTACTGCGTAGCACAACTGTACCTCAGGAGGAGGATTCGAAGCATCGAAAGGAGGAACGACCGGCTCATTCGGAAGCACATCCTTGAAGGTGTACTTCGTGACTAGTCGTACCCTCTTATCTACCTCACTCGCAGACATGCCATCGGCAGACACGTGAGTGGCATGATCAGCGCCACCCCATTGAAACATGGGATGGACTCTAGCCTGGAGAGGCTGGACGCGATGACGTAGCCAAGTCCTGACAAGGGCGCAGCCTCCCTCTTCCGCGCCTATGCGACTCTCGAGGTCGCATACGTGTTGATATAGCACGTCTGTCTCCGCGAGTTCGGAAGGCATGATCACGTTCTTCCAAGAACGCATCTTCTTGCAGGGAGTCGTGGGATCGAAAGGCGCGAGTCCAAAGTGCTCGTCCTTGGCCTTCTGGTCGCGAACATAGAACCATTTGTCCCTCCATCCCTGGACGGACTTGGCGAGCTTGATGTCGAAGTAGGTGGCAGACGGGTCGACATGGATTACACAACCACCTACGTCGTAAACTAGAGAGCCAGATGCGGACTGACGCTTCAGCTTAAATAAGCGTTTGAAAAGGCGAAAGTGCGGCTCGATTCCGAGCCAGCACTCGCAAAGAGTGATGAAACAGGAGATGTGAAGAATTGAGTTTGGGGACAGCTGATGGAGCTGGAGCCCGTAGAAACAAAGGAGACCCCTAAGAAAGGGGTGGAGAGGCAAAGAAAGGCCGCGGATGACGAATGCAAAAAACATCACTCGAAAACCGGTGGGAGGCACAGGAATGGTCTCACCGCTGGGGACACGCGCATCGGCGACTGCTACAGAAATAACACCGTCTTGGCGAAGAAAACGGAGATCCGACGCCTTGATGATAGAGGGGCGCCACGCGCCATTGGTCACGCGAGTGCCCGCGACCTTCTTTTTCCCGCCGGCGGTGGCACTGGTGCCCGCAGAAGCGGAGCCACCCTTCTTCTTCGTCGCAGCAACGGTGGCTGCGGCTTCAGCGGCGGTGCCTCCTTTCTTCTTTCCCATTGCACGGCGGCGATGAGAACGCAGAAAATAACTTGGAAATGAGCGGAGGTGGTTCAGAGTTGAGGAGGAGATGAGCGCAGGGAAAAGCCGATGAGTAGCAGCAATGGCGATGGCAGCGAGGAAGAAAAGAGTGCAAATGGAAAATTACCGCCGTAGCGCCGCTACTTAACCCCTAGGAAGATGCAATCCAACGGCTCACAAAAACCCTACTGGGCGCGTGGCGTGCATCGCATTCGACACGTGGAGAAGAGGAAGCGCGAACCGTCCCTCCACTTCTCCCATTACGCGTGGAAATCGAGGAGGCATAGTTAATAATAAGATTACGCACGCCTAGTCAAATCAAAGTCAGAAGAGGGACCCACTGCTCGTCATGTCCCGTCAAAATCGCTCATGTGGGCAACTGAGGTCATGCAAGCGTCAGCACTGACGTCATCAATAGCTACGTAGTGGAAAACTTCGACTACTTTAGTCCTTGCTGGAGTCTTCAACTCCACCAAGCACTCGGGGGCTACTCCCATAGGGAGCGCTGGCCGCGCACCCTACGATTTTTCTTTTCTTATTGCAGGGATATAGGCAATCAAATTCAAACCCAACCACTCGAAACATGGTTCGACTATGGACATGGGTTACTCCCATAGGGAGCGCCAGAAACAATTTCTGCTGAAACAAGCTAGCAGAAGACGACAACAGTCGCAAATGTGTTTTAGTCCCTGCCTGAGTCTTTGACTGAAACAAACAAGCAAAGATGATAGCAGTCGCGAAAATTCTTTAGTCCCTGCCTGAGTCTTCGACTCAACCAGGCACTCGGGGGCTACTCCCATAGGGAGCGCTGGCCGCGCACCCTATGATTATTTGCACAAAAACTGTGTGTTGATAACATCCGCACTCGCAGATCATGGCGACACCGCCTCATAATTTTCCCTACAAAGAGACTACGTCTCCTGGGTCACCCGAATCGTCTCCACGATGATAAAATTCGGATGCCGCGCTTACAACGTGAAGGTAAGACCTGAATAAGGCCTGGCAACGCATTTAACTACGCACTAGTAGAAAAATATCCGTGCCTGCAGGCACGATGAACATGCCTTGACGCACGCGTCAAGTGCTCACACCCATATAACTGGAATTCGACTCCTGTAAGACCTCCGCGGCCTGAGTCGAATTACGCCAGCACTTTTCCGAATTCGATTCCGGGGAATCGAGTTCGAGTAGATTACGTTGTTTCATCCTAAGGTGGTTAACTAATACCGATACTTTGGCTATATCAGGCACGTATATCAACAATCCCTATGACATAAATAAAAGAAGTCGAAAATGTACTCATTCAGGCACTCGAAGACATCAAAAAGTACCCAGTCGAATCTGCGATTCCACTGGATACTCGGGGGCTACTGACATGGGTATACCCTACAGGTACTCGAGCTTGGTATATACAGTCTAAATACGTATAGACCTACGGTGTTGCCAAGGCGTAGATGAAAGAACTCGAGTAACCTGCGGACTCTCGATTGCTTGAGGGACAAGAAGAAGCTAAAGATAGAAAGTTTGAAGGGGAAAACCCTAACTTGTAACCGACTCGACCTGCTACCCGAGACCTAGCTTATCTATATAAAGGTTAGGAGGGGGCGGCGAGAAGGACACACGCAACCCTAGTTTCCACAACCCTCGCCAGATTGCATCTGCGCACCATTGTAACTTTCGACTCCTTCGATAATTCCACGAGCAGACAAGCAGGAGTAGGGACCTCTATGAGGCCTGAACCAGGGTAAATCATTTGTCCCCTCTGTGCTTGTTTGCTAACCGATAGATGTCTCCAGCGCTCCCTCCTTCTCCAAAACCCAAGTCCATAACAATGGGCATTAATGAGTTAAACCCTCGTCACCCATGCTTCAACATTGTCTTGAATACGGTCCAGAAGATCCCATTTAGCTTCTTCTTCCATGCGAGTGAATGATCCAGCACAAAAAGCATCCAATAAATCCTTGTCATGTAGAGGGAGCCTTGCATAAAAGTTATTGATAATAATATTGTTGGGGAGCTCATGAATGGGACATTTGAGCATTAGTAACTTCAATCTCCCCCAAGCTTGAGTTGTACTCTCTCCATCAAGAGGCCAAAAGTTGTATATTTGATTCCGATCTTTATGAATCTCACTAGGAGGATAAAACTTTGAATAAAAGAGAGGCACTATTTCCTCCCATTCCAGAGCTTGACCATTCTTCAGCAGCTTATACCATTCCTCAGCTCTTCCTTTCAGTGATAATGAGAATAACTTCTTCTTAACTTGATCTATAGTAATACCTGCACACTTGAACAACCCGCATAATTCGTGTATAAAGAGTAAATGATCACCGGGATGGACTGTTCCATCCCCAACATAGTAGTTATCCATAACACGATCAATAATTCTTGTAGGTATTTTAAAAGCATCATTCTCAGCAGGTGGTGGTTCATCTACTACCTTAGCAGTGGTAGTAGCATTACCAAATAAGAAACTTAGCGAGTTATCCATAACGAAAATAAAGCAACTAACAGAAGTAAACAATATTCACAGTAGAAGTTTCCTTTACCAGTTCCACTCTCCAATAGTGCTTCACTCCCTGGCAACGACGCTAGAAAATAGTCTTGATGACCCACAAGTATAGGGGGTGTATCGCAGTATTTTTGATAAGTAAGAGTGTCGAACCCAACGAGGAGCAGAAGGTGCTGGCTAGTGGTATGGATCAGAAATTCTCTTCAAATACTTAGCAAACGGATTTTTAGGGGTTTTTGATAAAGCAAGTAAACGAAGTACGAGTATATAAAAGACAGTAGGAATAAATGCAGCAAGTGCCCAATCCTTTATGCAGCAAAGGACAAGCCGGTTATATTATTAAGATGACCAATCATTCTCGAGGACACATGGGAAGACTGTCAAGTGCTTTCGCTTCATATAGTTGATTAATCTTCTTTAGCTTGCTAAGTGTTGTGTGGGTGAACCTGTGCTAATGTACCGACCTTCCTACGACTAATACATACTTGTGATTATACCCCTTGCAAACATCCGTAAGTACAAGAAAGTAATTAAGGTAGAAACCTAACTACAACTTTAAACTCTAAGACCCTTACGTTCCTTGTGCAATGGTTTCCTAATGGGGGTTCAAGTTTCTATCACTCTGGCAACCCCTACGATTAGTAGCCAAATACACAATGCATTCTCCTAGGCCCATATAGGTGAAGTGTCATGTAGTCGACGTTCACATGACACCACCAGAAGAAGTACACCCCAACTTAAATATCAAATTATTGAATCTTTCTCAACACAACTCCACTACTAACAACATGACTTCTCCCAAGTCCTCAAGAACAAAACGAACTACTCCTAAGACATCATATGGATCATGATCAGAGATGGAATAATGATGTATAACAATCTGAACATAAAGAATAATTCAATGGTTCACTCAATAGCATCAACTACAAAGAGTAATCAACACCAGGAAAGTTTCCCCTATGAACTATTGAAGATTCAATGCAATTGTTAGAACAATATGGAGATGGTGATGAGGGTGCTGATGGTGATGATGGTGGTGATGATGATGATGATCCCGATGAAGTCCAGCTTGATGGTGGTGTTGATGGCGACGATCTTCCCTCTCCCGGAAGGAATTCCCCCGGCAGAAATCTGTCTATCGGAGAGATCTTTCTCTCTCGGTGTTTTCCGGCCCGCAGAGGCGGCGAAATCTTTCTGTGGTCGCTCTCCGAGTCTTAGGGTTTTGGGAGGATAATATACGCCAGAGGGGAGAACTAGAGGTGGGCCAGGGCGGCCACACCACCTGGTGGCGCGGCCTAGGGTGGCCCGCGCCAGGGGGTGGTGTGGGCCCCCTATGGCCCATCTCCACTCCCTCTTTTGGCAGCCTTCGTCTTCTGGAAAAATAGGATTTTCCGTATATTTTCCCGGATTTTTTATCTTCGCGAATTTTGCCTCCAAACAGCACCTTTTCCATCAGAATCCAGACTACAGCGGTCCATGCTCCAAAAGTCATCAACCATGCAAAAACAGATGAAATAACATAAGTATCACCTCTCAATACGAAATATATCAATGAATAATAGTGAATTATGACATACAATAGTGATGCAAAATGGACGTATCATACCTCTTGCCCCTTGTACAAGGAGTCCCTTTGTGAGGGGCTACCCATACTCAGATGACAAGACAAACAGACAAATTAACCCCTTGGCATTTCTTTTTATTTACTACTTTCATAGCTTTTTATTTGAAACGCTTCATTAGTGCCCATGATGTAAATTTCCACCATGATGAGCATGGCTTAGGTTGGTGTCCTAGGCAGCCCTTCGACACATATGCAAACTCCAGAAATCTTTAGGGTGGTTCCCGCTTATTTCGCATAGGAGGCACCCATAGCTAAAAGAATGCATGATACAGATAGTGCAATAATGAAAGCGTGCCCCATGTTAACATGGTTCTGCTAACACTCAACACATAAGTTGCTAAACACATAACTACATAATTCTAGTCACAATGGGTCAAGTTTAATCATTATTCTGCTTTATTTCAAGCAGCTGTGCACTAGAGGTTTCACCCCACATCTTACTTTCCCATGAGCTTTAAACTAAAAAAAGAGATAATTTTAAAATATTCAAAGACATAACACATATGATATACTTAGAATAGCAAGTTCTATATAGGTAGGTATGTATGATACTGTTGGAATAACTTGGTTTTAGGGGATTTGGATGCACAAGTCTTAGCTTGTTTGAGTATTTAGGTTGGTTTGTGGAGAAAGTGCACCATCTAAAGAATCAAAAAAGTGTCCATAGTATTACTCATTCTATATTAGACAAAATAAATTAAAGCTAATCATCCATGTATGTAAATAAATGATAGTACTATATAAGGCACTTGCAGATTATCCTTCATTAAAGTATTTGAAACAAACAACAACATGTATAGCTTGTATCTCAACTTTTTAATTCCTCTTTCCCTTATTATTCTAGCATCTAATTTTAACTTATTTTTTTCCAGTAGCTCTTTCATACTTATTTTACATAACTTCAAGTGGTGTTCTTATTGTTTAAAATATAAACATGCAAAATAAAACATAAAACTAGATAAAGACACTCCAAATTTATGCATAAATCTTATGTTGCGCGAAAAAGGTTTAGAGATTTGTAAGTCGTGAGTGCAGTAGGTCTTGTGGGGTGCCTTGGGCATCCCAAATCTTATAGTTTTCACCATTATTGGATAGCTATTGGTAAGATATTCCTCCATTCTCTGTGAAAAAACTTCAACCCAAAACATTCCTCTCATTTCTTTTCTATGGGGTCACATTAGTAGACACAAATATATATTGCAAGTTGCTATAAAAATACCAAATAAATTTTGGTTTGGAATGTCGAGAGAGTATATTAAGTTGCCAGCATCAACATAAGATCAAAATATTCATAAGAAATCATATTGAAACTCAAAACAATGACATAAACAACAAAATACACAATCTATCTAGAAAACAACAGCTGCAAAACGTAATTATTTTGCCTACTTAAACATGTCAGGAATTTTCACCAACGTTATGCATATATAGGATGAAAATTTGCAACTATAGTTTAAATATGAGCTCAATCGGAGTTACATAACTCCATAGGAAATTTTTCTCATGAACAACATCATGGAGGAAACTGCAACTCCCATTGGCTGTATCAACTTAATCTCATCCAAATGGGTAAAAATTGGTACTTTATTAAAAGCTACAGAAGGTAAACTAAAAAAAATCTCTTTCTATAGCAAGAGTGCAAAAGGAAAATCTAAAATAAAAACAACCGGGTTGTCTCCCGAAAAGCACTATATTTATGGCCATATAGGTAGGCTTTCATACCTCTATCTTTAGGAGGGGTACATGTTATTTAAGTAATGCTTCTTGATTCTCCTCTTCTCATAAGAGAAAATAAGAGCGCTATATTGTTTAGGCTCAAAATGCTATCCACATTGTCCCGATTACTTTCGGCCATGGGATGAATGCCGGAAAGGACACGTAGCAACATTACAATGAAGCCCTGATCTTTGGGGAGGCGGGCCCCACTGCATGCTAGGACGAAAGATTCACTACCATAGAAGGGCATTTGATGCGCCGCCGTACGCCGCATTGCAAGTCGGTGGACCACGCGCTTGCCATGGGCCCGCCGTCAACATACACGATAGGATCGCGCTCGCTGAGAGGTGTTCCCAGTGCAACATGCCTCCGCACCCACCGGATTTTGGAGCCCGTCCAGATCCGACATGGTGCGATGAGCCCAGGACAGGCACATATTAGTGCGTTCATGAGGCCTGCACTGATTCGACGTGGCGGTGTAAACCCTGGTCGAACACGGTTTCTCGCATAGGTAGGGCCCATCCAGAGACGACGTGGCGCCATAGACTATAGTCGGCCTCATATCTTCGTGGCTAAGGGGTGATAACCCCAAGAGTAGGGGATCATTGTAGTACCTCTCAATGTGGAAGTAGGGTGTCGATCCGCAGGAGTAAGAAGGAAAAAACTATTTATTCTCTACAACTAAAGTGTCACAAATTTTAGTAATTTATACACTAAACAATTTAAAAAACAATAGATGTTTATTTAATACAAGGAAGTAAAGTGCAACAAAATAGTAATGTAAACTGTCCCAATCCTCTTCAACGCAAAAGGACAAGACATGGGTTTACTCTTGATGAAGGAATAATGGAAATGGATTCATGGGTTCACTCAATCTTCTCTCTCCATCTATGATGATGATCATGTTATAGATAAAAGTATACACAATTGTCATGTTTTAATGGTAACTTTATGGTGGCTACATGTCCTAAAATCCATAGTTAAAAGGAATACTCATTTATGCTGCTAGTTCACCCTTGTAATAAGGCTAGCATTGGTTGTTGTCGCACCACATATCATACTTCTCCATATTTTGCTGCATTGTGTCACTTAATACATACGTCGTTGTAACTTGGTCACCCGTTACCTACATACATCATACTTCTTAATGGAAAACACTCCGGACACTAATGCAATTATTTATTTATTGTGCCTATGTATTACCACATCTCTCTCATCCACCTCCACTTGGTAGTGCCAAACACCTCATGACATGGGTGACCTAGTAATGTAAACAAGGCATTTTTGCATAGATCAAACCATTACATGCATCATAGAATATTTTCAAAGTATGGCAATCCATAAAAGTTCCAACACAATGCTAAATGCACAACAAGTATTATCTTATACCACAATATCCACCATAGGAATTACATAGATAGTTCCATAATCATGAAAGTCACATTATATGGATTTCAACAATGATCATACATAGAGAGATCAGGTCAAGTTACCACCACAAACCCCTAGTACGGGGGTGGACTACTCCTCTCTCATTATGGACAGTCATGAGGAAACATTGGTGAAGGAGGTGAGATGGCCACAATGAGGAGAGGAGGTGGCGCTGGCGGCAGTGCAGGGTGGCAATGCCTCGACAGCTTCCTAGGGTGGTGGCTTCCCTAAGGGGTCGATGCCCCTTGCCCCCTCTTCTTCCTTGGATATCATGCTGGTTTGGAGGATCACCTCTCCCTCCTTGGTGGCTACCAAGAGGGAGGAATTTCGTGGCTTTTGATGGAAGCCTCCAAAAGTAAGATTTTCCCTTAATATATAGAGGTGGAGATTCAATCTAGGCCATGGGATGGATGTCCCTTTGATTCAAGGGCTCTGGGGAACCTCTGTAACCTTACTAGGACTCCCCTCTGTCTTATGTAAGCCCCTAGGTTCGTGACTTTCCGAATCGATCGAGTATGGGAAGAGTGAGTCAATCACGTCACAAACTCGGAATCTAGAAACCGCTTTTGTACCTTTCAGTAATACAGGTCTAGAGGTGGCATCCGGACTATATTTGGTAGAAATTTTATGCCTAAAGTCATCTGTGTAAAATTCCCCACAACTTTCATTTTTTGACACTCTTCGTTTGACACATCTTTAGGGTTTGGCGTGGTAATCTTTGCAAACTATTTTGTAGGAACAGATTTCAGGAAACTCCAAATTTCACTATAATGGTCGGTTTCCTTTCATATTTGTGTATTTCCTACACAAAATAGTGTAAAACAAGAATATATACTTTTGCAACTATTAGTAAGTTAGTACCAATAAATATAATAAAGTTGTAAAACAATAATCGTTTTAATACAATAAACTGCAAAGTTCATGTATGCATTTTACATGCATCAAGAGCCCCGCAGACATCCAATGTGACATCGTAAGCCCTAGACGAACGTGGTTTCTCATGGCGGAGACTCTAAGCGTCGGTGGATTTTCAAGGCGTGTTGCGGATGGACAACCGAGGTAGTACTGTAGACCGTATATGTCCACGGGTTCTCGCGGCGGACAGACGACCTGACAACATAGGCTGTGCGCGTGTACGGTCTCTCTCGGGAAGAATATGCGGTGGCTTCTGGCTGGAAACTTAAACTATAGGCGTCTGCGGGTTCACTATAAAATACGTCTCGTGGTTTCTTCCATACGCAGACCGTGACCTAATCTTTAGTCTCTCCCACCTTTGCCTTGCTTCGCTCTTTTGGTGAACACATTAGAGCTTTCTATGTACCTGCTCGTTGGTGTGAGCTGGTTATCCTGGCTACTCTCTATCTCTTCTGATGGTATGTGCAGTTCGATCCTCGTACTCTTTTCTTTCATGTTCGTAGAATTTCAGAGCTGAGCAGTTATATTTCTTGTGTCTGCAGGTTTTTTACTCCTCTATCCCGACCTTTCTGTAACACGGTATGTTTCTCTTCTCTTCTTTCTGTTTGGTGCATTCTATTTTATTTTGTTCTAACACCGGTCTTTGTTTTTTAGCTGCGTGTGTTTGCTCAGCCACTAGGACTAGAGAGTTCTCTGTCTTACGTTGGCTACCATTGGAGGTTTTTCCGGTACAAGAGCTAATGATGAAAAAAGGAACGTATTATGCTTCAATGGTCCATGGTATAGTGTTTTGCCTTGTTGCCTACTCTACGAGTTTTTACATTCCTACCTTTATTTTCATCACGTTTTCTTTCTTCTTAGATGGTGAGTCCTCCTCGAATCTTGCTCTCGATCTTCGCATCCGTGTCGTGGCGATGGAAGAAGAAGTGTTGCAGGCCGACAAGCGATACAGTAAGCTTCTTTTGCTTAATTTTCTTCGAGTTGACTTGCTATATCTCTTTGTGCTTTCGCTCTGCCTAGGATGACTTGTGTTTACTGTTTTTGGGGGTCTTCTGGTCTTCAACTTCCTACTATTGCATTATGTTTGACTATGCCAGCCAGCGACCTATCACACTCTTTTTGCTAGCTGATGGAGAGAGGCAAAGGAGAGTATCACCAGCAGCAACCACATGCGCTAATAGATGAAGAAATCCTTATGTTGTTTAGCATACAGCGTGGTAAGTTTCCTTCGCTAACTTCTCCTCGAGGCGATCTTCTAGCAGACTTACATGTGTTTCTTGCCTTCTAGGGTTTTCTGCACCTCGGTTTCCTGATTTTGGATTTTGCTCGGCTGTCTCGTAAGGGGATCTATTACGTCCTCAACGGTGCTAAGAATGTTTTGGGACATGGTATGTCGACGGCCTCTTCAGACGATGGTCTTTTGTCGTCTAGCTCTCCAAACGTTGCTGTTGTCTGCTCGACTTCAATTTTTGATATCGCCTCGCTCTTCGGATGATGATGTCGGCGGTAACTACTAGTGCTAAGCGATGAATACCTTCATCTATTTGATGAAGACCCTTTCGATTGTTTTGCTTTAAAATAATTAGAGGTTACTTTGTAAAATGTTATAGATATTTCTTTCTGTAAGCTTTTGTTTTGTCGGTCTTGCAACTTAGTCTTTTGTATAATTTAATCGTGAAAAATAAATTAGAGAAGATAAGAGTACTAAGTCTCTTTGTTTTTTTGTTGGCGTCATCGCATGTCCGCGATTTATCACTAGGTCTAGGTTTTCGATCTCTCTTTGGAATTTTATATTTCTTCATTGGGCTATTGGATGAAACTTATGGGTGTAAAACTATTGTACAGTTCGAATAAGAATAATCTTGAATCTATATTATATACAAATACGCGAGGTACATCTGTTGCGTATTATGACACTCTATGTATCATGTGCTTCCTGAGTTGTCATGTTTCTTTGGTGGTCTTGTCTTTACCTTTTTTTTATTTTGTGTCTTACAGTGGCAGTGATAGTATCAATATTTTATGTGTGTTTTTAATCTACGTCTACCCGCACTCTATCAACTGCTACGAGCTGATTTGATTGTTCGCTGGCTACATAGAGAAAACGGACTGAATAATTATATATCCAAACACGTGTCACTGAACATACCTACGTTTGTTTATATGTTAGCATAAGACTCTCAATGTCTCCTTCTTAGGTGTCGAATGTTAAATGCTGATAGTAGGTTGTTTATACACAACATGTTCCCGAGAAAACTATAAGGCTTGCGACACAATCTCTCTCCCGAGACGTCTATCCGTAAACAGGACCCATCGCAAGGCATCACCACGAGAAACCACTGACACCTAGAGTCTATGCTTCCAGATCGGCCCTCCACCACAAGGAACCGCGTCCGGCTAGGGCTTATAATGCCACATCGGATATCTATAGGCCCCATCAGCACGAGTAACCGCGTCCATGTAGGGCCTACGATGCCACATCAGATGTCCAGGGGCTCGTCCCCTATGAGGAACCACAACCGGCTGTAGCCTACGATGGTGCGTGCTGCCTCGAAGAAAGAAACATACTTGATGCTCTTTATTATCTTCTTGCACTGAGCATACGATGTTTAGTCCCACCTCGCCAGTTTACTGAACATCGAGCCAGTTTATAAGCCTAAAAGTGAATCTGCTATCCAGCGAACTCTGCTACACCATCTGTATCAAAACGAGTTTGCTAGAGATGGTGTAGTCGATCTTATGTTTTGCCTACCAGCCACACCGTGGGGGATATATTATGTAGATGTAATGTGATATGTCATCACGTGTTCTACATTACAGCCGCGCCCCGGGGGTGTAAATAGAAGTCTATTTATTATAAAATAAAACATGATAACAAAATACCAGGATCCTATGGTGTCGTCAATCCAAACAAGATACATAACACTTTTAAGCATAATAGAACATACCATAAAGCATGAATCAAGCAACAACGGATCATAACTTTCTTTCTATGCATTGATATTTTATATATGAATGAAGTGTAGCAAACAAGAGTGTGCCAATGCATATTATCAGTAGGTACTTGCAACATAAAATAATTAGTAGCATAAAGAGGGCACTTACCACCTTCTCTTTCATAGTAGTTGCAAGCACTAGAAGCATATTCAACAATAGACTCATTGGAAGCATGCAAGTCTTAAAGTTAAGTTTATAAATAGGATCATTAAATTTATTATGGCATTCATTAGTATGCATTTCTCTTTCAAAGTAGTTGGTAGTACTATTTTCAATCATAATATCATGGCTGCAATAAGATTTTCATAATCATGACATAATTGCAAACCATATAAGTACTTCACAACATAAACATATTTCTCCTATATGGTGTACTTAGGAGAATTAAAAAAATAGTATGACCCTTACTAATAAGAGTATCATCATGAACAATAAGTATATCATTTGTATCCTCCCATAAGCTAGTGACAACTTCTAAACATGGAGGATTATCATGTAAGATAGGACCATCATCTAAAGATTTATCATATGGCATACCCAACACACTTAGTATTACTAGTCATTATTTGGAACTTCAAAATTTATAGGCATATCATCATTAGACTCATCATAGTAGCAAGTTCCATAAAAATCTAACCAGCTTTGAGTCCGAGAATTGCCATCATATATGGAAGGTCCCCATTCTTTCTCTTATTTCTCCATTCTCTATCTCCTTCTCTTGGGATGCATGGACATCCCCAAGCTTATGTTTTCACCCTATTACTATTATTTTTTCTCATCACTCTCCTCTTCATGGGGATGCATGGGCATCCACAAGCTTCGACTTTTGTCATCTTCTTCGTGCAAAAAAATTGTACTTCCCATAGCAAAAAGAATATCTTTAGCATAGTCTATGGCATAAGCATTATCACAAAAGTTTTCTTTGCAATGTCTAAGGAGAATAGAACTTGTTTATTTAAGATCATGAGCTACATTGCCAGATTCATCCTTTTTATTAATAAGGGAATACACCTCACTAGCTCCCATGAAAGCAATAACTTGATCTACTAGTCTCATGTCAAAATCACCATAGTGCTTCTCATTACATTAGGCAATTATAAAGTTATTGTTACATTTGCATTGACAATATAGATGCTTATAATTTTGTTTAGAAATCTTATTTAAACATGTAACACCATGTCCACCAGGCCTCGTGGGTGTCGCTCCTGGCAGCTTACTAGGATATCTAGACTGCCCCCACAGACCAACACTTGTCTTTTCTGCGAACTTTGTCCTCACTCGTGCGCACCCGGGAACAACTCCCCGATCGGTCACCCATCTTCAAATGGCTCCAAGGAAATCACTCTTAACTTGGAGGTTCTTTTTGGATGAGCTTTCGGAAAAGAAGTTACAAGTTGTTGGTATGAGAATACTATCAATACTATTAAGACATGTGTTATGATCTCACAAAACAGTCAATAAATTCTTCCATATGTGATCTTTCTTGAGAAAAGATATAACCATCTTATTTTAATAATCTATGTTCCTTAGCTAAAAGCTCATCCGTAGTAACAATAATTTCTATGTGTTTTTGATATAAGAAAAGTAAGTAAAAAACTAAAAGTAAACTAAACTAATATGCAAAACTGAAAGCAAACTAAAGAAAAAATATAACCAACCAAGTTAAAGAAGTAAACCTCCCCAAGCTTAGGTGATTGCAAGATATAAAGCACACCAAAAATAAAAATAGATGAAAAACTAAAAGTAAATCTAATGTGTAGTGACACAAGAATAAAAGCTTTAGCGCTACGCCCTCCGACAACGGCGCCGGAAAAGGACTTGATAACCCCCAAGAGCAGGGAATCAGTTTAGTACATCTCAATGTTGAAGTAGGGTATCGATCGACTGGATCAACAAGGTAAAGTTATTTATTCTCTCCAACTAAAGTGTCACAAGTTTTAGTTGTTAATGCAGTAAACAAGTTATAGGAACAAGGAGGTTGATTTAATACAATAAAGTAAAGTGCAATAAAACAATAAATTAAAAGTGTCTCAGTCCTCTTCAATGCAAGAGGACAAGACAAATGTTTTCTCTTATAGAAACAATGGACATGGGTTCGTTGATTCACTCAATACCCTCTCTCTCCCTCTCAATATATGGTGGTGATCATGTTGTAGATAATAGAATTACACACAATGGTCATGTTTTAATGGTAACTTTTATTATGGCTACACGTCCTAAAACATATAGTTGAAAGAAGTACCCATATGTGTTGTTGTGTCATCCTCGTAAGGCCAGCGTGTGGTTATTGCCACTCCACCACGTCATACTTCTCCCTTTTTACCCCCAAATAAAGAATGTTTGGGTACATTGCTGTCACTCAACACATATGACATATGTCACTCGGCCACCCATTATCTACATACATCATACTCCTTAATGGTGAACACTCCAAACACTTGTGTAATGATTTGTTGTGCATATTACTACATCTCTCCCATCTACCTACACTTGATGTTGCCAAACACCTCATGGCATGGGTAAACAAGGCATTATGAATAGAAACCACTACACGTATCATAGAAGTATCTCCAGAGTATGGAAAACCATATGATACCAACACAACGGTAAATTCATAACAAATATCATCTCATACCACAATATCTACCATAGGAATTACATAGATAGATCCATAATCATGCAAGGCAAACAATATGAACTTCAACAATGATCAAACATAGAGATTGGATCAAGTTACCACCACAAACCCATAGTATAGGGGGTGGACTACTCCCCTCTCATGGTGGAGAGCGATGAGGATGCCTTGGTGAAGGAGGAGAGGCCACCGGAGGTGATTCCGGTAGTGGTCCCCCCTCCAATCTTCCTTTGGCGGCAGCTTGCAGACTCTCAATTTTGTGGTATTTTTATATCTGCCTCCCTAAGTTTTGATATCACACCGATGTCCCTTTTTATATCTGGTTTTAGGTCAAGCCGACGGTGGTGGCATGAAAACATACGACATCAGACACTCGATGCGCAAAACTAGGGCGGTGGGCTGACCACACATGTACCTTGCGCCATGGGACCCATTTGTAGCCCATTCACCCCTAGTGTCCCACTTCACCTTATTTTGTTCGTCTCGAAATTTCCAAAGCATGCTCTCTGACCTTGTCCTTTTTGAGTCCCGTAGCTCCTGTAATGTTCGAAATACTAACACAATGTCTTTCTGCCGACGAGAGTTAGAACCAAAGGGGAGGAGATTGTTTAGAAAATCCCCAAAATCATTAAGAGCATTTATAATAACTACTAATATGATTCAAATATGTGAAAATAAATTACAAAGTTGATGTATGCATTTTACATGCATAATCTACCATCAATGACCAAAGATAAGGGAGTTGATTGTTGCGGTGTGACCGAGGAAGAGAGCTCGATGGGATGTGGTAGTTTTTGTTTTGGGGGTGAGCGGGGAGGGTAGAAATTAATGAGGGTTTCAACAGGAGGTGACCAAATATATCATTCCCCTCCCGCTTTTGCTCCAGTCTAGAAGCTCTTGTCAACTCCTTGGTTAGACATGCTCATGTAGCGAGCGGTGCATTTTGCATCAGGTGAGCGCACGAAAGGGGTGACTCCCTTTAAATGCCCAAATCGAGCTTTTTACTGGAAATTGTGCGGCAACTGCCCCATAACATAATTTTATTTCACCCAAAGACAAAACAAATTGCAAACAATACAAAAAGGAGTAACTATAGAGATACATACAAACCCTCGAGCGTTGTCACAGGGCCTGGCTACATGATGCTCTATGTTCCGTGCTGGCGCAACCCACCTTCTGTGCGGTCATCTAAACGTATTGTTTTCATCACCCACAGGTCTGCCTGGGGGATCCTGCATGAAAGCAATACTAGCGCAAACAAAAGAGAGAGAGAGAGCTGTCATATTCATGGATCATAACATTACATGAGTGGTTACAATATATATAGAGGGGAATACAAGCCGGCTAGATGAGCTGAGATCCTAGGCACATGATGATCCATGCATTGCTTGGATAGCTACATAACCTCATCTAATGTATGTCTAGGTAAAGTCTAACAGTCCCCTGATATGTCTTAAACGTATCTATGATTTTTGATGTTCCATGCCTATTTTGTATCAACTATCTTATGTTTTGTCTACACTTTGAGGCATTTTTATATATTTTCTAGAACTAACCTATTGACAAGATGTCGTAGTGTTAGTTGCCTGTTTTCTGCTTTTTTGGTTTCAGAAAAGCTAGTAAATAAATATTCTCGGAATTGGAAGAAACAAAATCCGAAATTTCTATTTTTCTAGAAGACGAAGGAGGCCAGAAGGAGGAGTGGAGATGGGCCACAGGGGGCCCACACCACCCCCTGGCGCGGGTCCCCCTAGCTAGGCTACCAGGTGGTGTGGCCACCCTGGCCCACCTCTAGCATTGCATCTTCGCCTATTTAAACCCCCCAAGACGAAAACCCAAGGCACCAGATTAGAATTCTACGAAAAGTTCTGCAGCGCCGCCACCGCCACCGAAGAGGAGATTCGGGGGACAGACGTCTCTGTTCCGGCACCCTACCGGGATGGGGAAGTGCCCCTGGATCCATCTCCATCACCGTTGCTGACACCCATGATGAGGAGGGAGTAGTTCTCTCTCGAGGCTAAGGGCTCTACCGGTAGCTATGTGTTCATCTCTCTATCTCTATGCGTGATCTTATTGAGATCATGAGCTTTGTAATCTAGTTGAATAAGGAGATCTATTCTTCTACTCAAGTGCTTTAATTAATCTCTGCTTATCCCCACATGTGTGAAGTTGACAGTGTGCACACCGTGTGGCACTTAGGCTAAGGTTACAGAAATACTTATCATGAGTATAATTTTAGTTGGATGTCTCTATGAGATTGTGGTGTTTGTTGGAACCATCTAGCGCTCAAGGTGACAATGAGGGGTTATCTATATGGGGAATATGAACTTTAAGGTGTTGTAACATCCCAGCATTAGAGCTTAGAAATAAGCTGAACATAGGTGTGTGTATTTCATTCATGCATAGAAAATCTGGATAATTTTCACGCTTTTAAATAAAACTTGTCAAAGTGATTGAAGCTTCTCTTAAATTGATGGAACTGAAGTAGATCATCAAGTTGATTGCAATAAGTTTCAATATGACCTTTGCTAAAACCTTATCTTTGGGTAATAGAATTTGATCTAAGGGTAGATCAAATGTAATAAAACTAAGTCACAACGCACTACTTAATAAGGAGTACTAGATCTTCTAGAGATCATTACATGGTATTACTTACAACAACTCAAGGATGAATACTTAATATTCTAATTATGATATCAAGGTATTATCTACCACAAACCCTGAATACCAAGTCAAGTATATAACTTAAGTAAACGAAACCCCATAACGAAACTTTGATATACTTGCTTGCCATAGTTATTCCTACCATGGGTATCATGGTAGTTCTTAAACTTAACTCTTATCACAAATAGAGTAGAAAGGGAAGTCAAGTCAAGCTAAGACCATCCATCACATACCCTTAGGATCATGTGAATTGATGACAATCCTATTTAACCAAGTCCTAGTGCCAAGTGATCATCAGTGTTGAGTGATCAATTCTTGACCTAGCACTTGTTAACCTTTAGCTTTGACCTATTATATTGACCTTACAAAGACCTTAAGTAAATTAATAAGAAAAAGGAACTAGATATGGTTGAGTGTACCATCATCAATGGAATGTGATCCTTAGTGGAGATCAAACCATTGGATGTTGGAGGAGTTAACTCACTCATGAGTTAACTAGAAGAAGTATTTAAACTCAAGAGTTTAGATAGTAATTATGAAGCTATAAGAAAGCTAGTAGTAGTAGAGAATCCAATGATGCTCTTGTTCAGCCAAGTAGGTATAACCTAAAGTAAGTTTCCTTAACAAGATAAATCCTATAGAGAGACCAGTACAAGTCTACTTCTCCGTGTTAATAGATCTTGATCAGACAATTGGAAGCCTAAGATACGCATGATCAAGGGTTGGTGGTCATCATTCTCAAGTCAATTGAGGATAGATGATGAGGTATTAAAGAAGAGTTGTGAGTATACCAAATTAGGTAAAGCCCTAGTAAGATGAATCATCTAGCTTGATCCTGAGAAGTTAAGCTAGAGTGTGATGAAGTATATAACATGAGTTGTATGGAGTAGTTGAAGGCATAGTAAGTTTAACCAAGCTAATACAAGAACAAACTTGTATTATGGGAGTAGTACCATACCTATTCCACAGGATTATTATCACATGTGATGTATAGAGAGAATTGTAATCTTGCAAGCCTTGGATATAGATAAAAGGTGAATTTAAAGGAGTTAATGGATGTAGTTAGAAGTAGCTACATTGATGGATTCATCAAGGGTAGTTCAGCAATGGAAGTTATATAGATACTAGGAGAAGAATGAATGATTAATGTTGAAGTGACAAGACAATGACATCATATGATGATGGATATGGTGGAGTCAGATGATTGACTTATTCAAGAAGTTGTGATCTTTGTGAATAAAGATTAGAGAGATATATAGAGTATATTTAGGAAATGAATTTCTTATATAAAGATAAGCTTAGTGAGGTATTGAGGTAAGGATTCTTTAGAAACCTTTAACCAACAGTATATCAAGCCATGACAAGACTCATGTCTACCTCTTTGATCAAAGCCCTATAATCAAATTGAGAGTGGAACCATTTCCTATTCCTAGGTAACCATTGAACAATACCTCTTGGACAAATAAAGCTTCCAAAAGATAATTAGATAACCAGACAAGTGTTCATGGGTGTAAGCCTTGTCTATATTATCTCAAACCTTAGTATTTATCCACCAATGATTGATATTGATTCATAATGATTTAACCAAGATTGTTCTATGGCAATACTAAACCCCACAAACTAAGTAGAGTTTGAATAGGAGATATCACCAAGTTTGGAGGATCATGAAATTGAAACCATCATATCATTAATCATAAAGATTAAGGACATTATAATGGATATATATCATTTTTTAAGGGAGGCTAAATATGAATAGAATGTTATAGATCATTCACCATTTTAAATCCCTATCATTACAATTATGTAGTGAAAACAATAACAATGTTTTTATATAAGATTTCTATTTAAGAAACAAATCCATAAAACCCTAATTTGTATTTAATTTGCTAAATAAAAGAACCTTTCATACACTCATGAATTTAGAAAAGATAAAGGATAATGAAGAAAATATTTGGTTTGATGAATCTCTAAACCATTTGGAATATTACACAAGAACTCTGAGGATTTAAACCCTTGTGGAAATCAAATTTGAAATGAATTTATAAATAGAAAAGAAAACAAAAAACAAAAAATAGAAAAGGCTAAAGAAAAAGGGAAAGCAGCACAGCAGCTCGGCCCACGGCCTAGAATATTTCTACGTTAACCATCGCCGGGTGCGCGCCTCACAACGTCCCACTCGCTCGGCCAAAGACCATTACCGTCATAGCCCAATGTACCCCTTTGTCAATCCTATATGTCGTCTTCCTCCTATGGTACGCAGCTCGCTGGAGGGGATGGCGACCGCCCGATGCCGCCTCGTCGCCGTGACGTCGCTGCTGACACTCCCACGAGGATAAGAATGCCACAACGAAGCCTCATCCTCATCCTGGTCTTTCCTCTCTTTTTCTCTCTCTTCCTCTCTGTGCCGCAAGGGGGCCGAAACCCTAGCCACAGTTCACCGTCGATTCCCGCCATTCTAGCCTTCCCCGCGGCCGCCAAGGCATGCCATGAGCACCACCATGTCCTCCTACGACTGCCTGGTGGAGGAATCGAGCTAGGGTTCTTGGAATTGAGCTCCACAACGCTTTCTTAATCATATCCAACGGGGTCCGCCGTCGTCCGTGTCGTCGTCTCCGACCTCCTCCGGCCTCCTCCTGCCTCCTCATCGTCCCCAACACCACCACGGTGAGATTGCGAATATCCTTATGGTCTCCATTCGCTTGTGTGCATTCCGTAGCCATCGTTCACCATGCGCCGTAGTGCACCGCTGTCAGACACCGTCGTGCCCTGCTCTTCGGCGACCAAAAACGAGCGGCACAACCACCACTAGGTTCGCCTTAAGCCTCTCGTTCAAACCTGGCTAGTCGCACAGTCCCGCGAGCCTCCTGTTGTTGTCCTCATCGTCAACTGAAGTGTCTCCGGTGAGGTGACGTCACGCTGACATCACGCTCGCATCACACCGCACTGGGTCAGCATGTTGACCGGTCCGCACCCGCGTGGCTGCCGACGTGGCCCTTGAAATGGATCGTATGGGCACCTAGAGGGGGGGGTGAATAGGTGCTACTTCAAATTTTAATGCTTTATCAATTTTAGGCTTGACACAAAAGGTATGCAAACCTAACTACTAGCGAGTAAAGGCGACTGAGATAGAGGAACGAGTAAACCGTAGTGGAGCACGCGTAGACACATGATTTGTTTTACCACGGTTCCTTCCTTGTTAAGGGAAGTACATATGCGTTGGAGGGGTGGGCGGTACTATGACCACCACGCCACAATAGGCCTCACCCTGTTCTCCGATGGATCCCGCCACCAAAGGCCTGATGCACCTTTCCACTATAGGAACCCTTCGAGGCGGGAACCGGCGCCTTTACACAACTAGCGGGGCGCAACTCCACGACCAAATTGGAGGCTCCCGTAATGACAACAAGCTGCCACAAGAACAACTTATCAATAACAAAACACAAGGTCTAGATATTAACGAGAATACTAGATCGGGGATTTCTCCAAGTGAATGGAGAGGAGTTGATACGCTTGATTCGTGATGACGATGTAGGTTGTCTCCTCCTTCAATTCACCCAAAGATTGAAGCCTTCGGGTGGTTGAAGTGGGAGATCTAGAGAGAGAGCACTTGCAACAGGTCTGTTTTTTTCGAATGAATCAAGAGTTCTGACCAAAGGGGATGATGGGGCTTTATACCCCTTGCCCCAACTGAGCCGGTGGAGCCTTTGGGGGCCGGATAATTCGGCCCAAGTGAGGGCCGGATTATCTGGCCTGGGGAAAACTCTGCCCCAGAGCCTTCGAACAGAAGCTCGTGCTAGGCAGTCCTTGGCATCTTCTCCTGAGAACCAGATTATCTGGCCCTAGGGAAGGGCCGGATTATCCGGCTGGGGAAAAATTCCGCCCCAGTCACGGAATATCCAGGGGAAATTCCGCCCCCAGACAGAAGCTCGCGCAGACGCTCCCTTGGGCGATTCCCCTGGGGCCGGATTATCCGGCCCTAGAGGGAGGCCAGATTATCCGGTCCAGGGAGAAAATCTTCCCCAAAGCCGGACTGTCCGGGGGAAAATCCACCCCTAGACAAAAGCTCGTGCGCAGCCAACCCTGGCTAAGATGGTCAGGCCGGATTATTCGGCCCATGATGGGGCTGGATAATCTGGGCTCCAAACATCCAAAAACTTCCCTGCAACACTTAGTGCACATTAGAAACTCCATGGCATTGTTATCTAACACAGAAAACATAGGGAACCACGAAATGTTCTTTCAATCCCCCCTTTTTGGTGTTAGATGACAATACTAGGATTTGCAAGAAAGTTCACATGACCACCAACATTAAATACATGAAAGAGACTCCCCCTCAATGTGTGCATACTAAAAATTTGCATTTGAATACAAATGCACACAAATAGGTACGAGTCTATTCCATTGAAATATAAACCATAATCATACCACTGAGATAGAGAGAGGCGTCCTTAAGATAGCTAGTATTACCAATGTGATAACCATTATAAACGCCTTCCTCGAGATAGATATCCAATATGATAGAATATGATAGATGAATCCATAGGAGTAATCCAAGAGATAAATCCAGAGCCACATAGACACATAGTTTCATACAAACCAAAACACAAATGATGGTTCAACGCTAAATGGGCACAAGCGAGAAAACGATGAATAGATAAAGTGCAAATGCTTGCGCCCGACCCATGAAAATCGTTGGAGACCTAATAGAACTACTTCTCCCCATTTGGCATCGAGACGCCAAAAAGGAAGAAGAGCGATGCTAACGCCCCAAGGGATCACTCGTAGTCCTCATCCTCGTCCTTGTCCTCATCCTCAAGCTCCCTGGTGTCATCCTCCTCATCATCAGCAGTGGCCACGGAAGGAAACAGGTGACGCTCAAGCTCTCCATAGTTAAGCCCAGAAGAAGAATTCCACCGATCATATGGTGTGGGAGTAGTAGGAGTAGGGGGATCGCCCGAAGCACCAGACACATGGTGAAGAATGAGCTGCTGAGTGTGGGCCATCTCGTGGCGCTGCTTGTATGCCTCATACTGTCCCTGCGAGTGTCCACCCCTATACAAAGAATGTTCCGCTGGAACCAATTCATCTGCTTGATCTCACGAGAAATAGGAGGCACCGGAGGCCTACGAGCACTAGCACGATCATCCCTCATGAGACCCTCAGGAGAAAAAGAGGGGTGAGAGGTTTTCCTAACCTTGGTGTAGATCTTCTTTGCCTTGTGCACAACATCAATGTTAAATTCTTTAGTGGGAAGCAGGTGCTTGATTAGCAACATAATGTAGGGAGCATAAGGGATGGACAACCTATTGCACATTGCATCAATCAACTCATGGTAAATAAAGTCCATCACATCCAGCTTGTAATTAACGGACTCATCCTCACAAGATGCAACCTCATGAGAAAAGGAAAGAAGCTGAACCAAGTTACCACGGATACTGTCATTGTTTCCTCCGCTTGGGGTGATAGAATCACATAAGAGACCCACCAATCTAGCATAAATTGGAGAAATACCAGCAAAGGTGCCCACAATACCATTGTCCATTGTGCATGGAGAGAGGACTACATCTTTATTGGGCTTGAGTTGGATGATGATACGGTGGCCACTAGCACGATCCCTGCTACGGAAAGAATAGCCAATCACCCTAGAAAACGCACAAAAATCAGCTTGCATATGCCTATCACGAGTCATCCACTTCATGGTGCGGTGCTCATCACCGCAAATAACCAAGGTGGAGAAAAAATACTTCACAATCTCAGAATCATAGGAGCATTGAAGAGCCATGAGATGGTGCAGCCCCATCCGTTCAGACACATACATTGCATCAACAAGGTGAGGCTTTTCTATGGCCTCAGCAATAATCAGAGGATGCATAGGCTGAATCTTCTACCGAGAATAAAGATCATCATAGATACCATTTTGTTTAGCACACCAAAAACGAGAGTCACCTAGCTCAGTATCATGTGCTAACTCAGTAAATAGATCACGGTGACGAATAGAAGAGTAAGTAATAGGATCCAGTGACTTATAGTTAATCTTGGGGTCTTTGCCCTTCCTCTTGGACACACCCTTCCTGGTTCTCTCCCTCTTTTACTACTTAGCCATGCGACCAGCCTCTTTATTTATTCTCCTCAGTTCAACTTCGTCCACAATACGACCCTCACTATCTTCCCTAAAATATAGACCACGAGGATGGCGCTTGTAGGTCTTGGGTACACTGGAACCACCAGTGAAACGAGAAAGATGGAAAGCATGGGGATAAGCACACACACAAGCCCAAGATAGAACATAGAAATAGTAGGCAAACAGTCCATAGGCCAATCAAACACAATACACAAAATCCATTCAAAACTGAAGCCGGATTATCCGGCCTGGCCAGGGGCGGAAAATCCGGCCCTGGCAGACAAGTTCAGAATCGCCTAGATTGGATGCAAAAACATAGATCGGGCCTAGAGGCTTCAAGACTACAATCTCTACACGAAACAATGACCTTCTAGACAATGTTCCACCCAACAAGTGACACATCAAGCCAAAGATGGGGGGAGAGGGAGTTACCCTCACTCATTGGAGGAGGAACACGAAGGAGAAGGTACCCGGAGGCACGGAGAAGAAGATTCGGGGAGGCCCAGAGAATTCGGTGGCCGGAGAGGCTCCGGGGAGGGTGGGGGACAACAGGCGGCGGCTGGGGAGATGGAGAGGGTTGGCGGAGAAGTGATCCCATACCTTTAAGACTGGAGCCGCCAGGGCCGGATTATCCGGCCTACACTTGGGCCGGATTATCTGGCCTAAAATCTGAAAATCTATTATACACACATCCAGGCCCGTGCGTCCCCAAACAAAACCCCCACAGGGTGTCCAAGGGACTTGTGTGCAAGAAAATATGGCTTAGGTGTAGGGAAAGGCTTGGGATTAAGAGACCCAAACTAAGATGGTACTACACACTCAAAATTGCAAGAATCAAATCAACGAAAGGCCAAAATTGAGTGTGATTCCCATAAGAACATGAGATGAGCAAGAACAACCAAAAAGACCCACATAAATCCAACTCTTCTCATGGAAGAGGGCGGTGGCCGAGGCCACCTTGTTGGCGTGCATGGTATGACACTATGAAGATATATCTTGGGTTCATGACCAATACTCATCAATAAGCTCACATATCACAGAATGATATAAAGAGAAATGATTTGAATTGCTTTCGGCATTATGGGGGGAGGGTTAGCCCAATCAATTAGGACCACACTCCTCCTATATCCATGCTCACACCTAGACCAAATAAGACTGAGATGTAAGAGTGAGTGCATGGGTAATCAAGACAAGCTCCTTGAATCAATGATATTTAGCTCATTTCTCAAGTAAGAAAACCTTGCTTCATCAAGTGGCTTCGTGAAAATATCAGCAAGTTGATTCTTCGTGATCACAAAAGATAGATCAATATCGCCTCGAGCAACATGGTCCCGAATAAAATGGTTCCGAATCTCAATATTCTTCGTCCTTGTGTGCTGTACCGGATTGTACGCAATTTTGATTGCACTTTAATTATCACATAAAAGAGGCACTTTGTCACAATTGATACTGTATTCCTTTAAAGTTTGCCTCATCCATAATAACTGAGTATAGGCACTAGCAGCAAAAACATATTCAGCTTCGGCGGTGGAGAGAGATATACAATTCTGCTTTTTAGAAGACCAACATACTAGAGACCTTCCCAAGAATTGACAAGCTCCAGAAGTTGATTTTCGATCATCCTTATCACCAGCCCAATCTAAATCAGTATAACCACATAGAGAGAAATTGGAGCCCTTGGGATACCATAAACCAAAACTAGGAGAATGAACCAAATATCGGAAGATCCTCTTGACCGCCACTAAGTGACTTTCTTTAGGAGCTGCTTGATACCTTGCACAGACCCCTACACTCAACACAATATCGGGTCTAGATGCATAGAGGTAAAGAAGAGAGCCGATCATGGACCAGTATACCTTTTGGTCCACATCTTTACCGTGGGGATTAAGTTCAAGATGACATTTTTTGCATCGGAAAGGCGATGCCATTAAGGTCCGTCATCTTGAATCTCTTGAGCATGTCTTGGATGTATTTTTCTTGATTAATGAAGGTTCCTTCTCTAAGTTGCTTGATCTCAAATCCAATAAAGAACCGTAACTCCCCATCATAGACATCTCAAACCTGTCAGTCATAAACTTTGAAAATTCATCATTAAAAGCTTTATTTGTAGAGCTAAAGATAATGTCGTCTACATATAGTTGGCATACGAAGAGCTCCCCCTTAACCTTCTTAGTAAAAAGAGTGGGATAGATTTTCCCAACTTCGAAGCCATGGTCTAACAAAAGCTCTTTAAGGTGCTCATACCTCGCACGTGGGGCTTGTTTAAGGCCATAGAGTGCCTTATCGAGTTTGTAGACATGGTTCGGGAAGTTAGGATCCTCAAATCCCGGGGGTTGCTTTACATAGACCAACTCATGTAGAGGACCATTAAGAAAAGCACTCTTAACGTCCATTTGCTGTAATTTAAAATTATTATGATCAGCATACGCAAGAAGGATACAGATGGACTCAAGACAAGCCATAGGATCATAAGTCTCGCCGAAGTCAATGCCCTCAACTTGGGAATAGCCTTGTGCCACGAGTCTCCCCTTGTTCCTCACAACAATGCCATTCTCATCTTGCTTGTTTTTAAATATCCATTTTGTGCCGATAACATTGCGGCAATCCTTAGGATTCTCTACTAATTTCCAAACCTTGTTGCGTTCAAAGTTATTCAACTCTTCATGCATAGCAACAACCCAGTCTGGATCTTCAAGAGCTTCAAACACTTTCTTGGGTTCCACCATTGAGATGTGAGCTTGATGCTCACCAAAACTTGCCAACTCCCTTCTTGTGGATACCCTTCGTCGAAGATCACCTACAACTTTGTCAAGAGTGTGACCCCTTAACTCAAGGTTCCATCTGCACGAGCTTTGCGATTAAGTTCAATTAGCTTGTTGTCTCTTGGGGGAATAACTTCATCATTTGAGTCTTCGTTGGAATCAATGGCTTGGCCTTGATCTGTAGCTTGATTAGCAGGAGAAGGAGATGATGAACCTTGCCCTTGATGTTGATCAACAGTCGTAACAGGAGGCTGCTACTCTTCAGGAGTTTCAGGGCCAGATAATCTGGCCAAGGGTGAGGTCGGATAATCTGGCCTGGGAGAACCTGAAACATCTTCGCATGCTGGACTGGATCTTGCTCGAACTGGAGAGTGGCCGGAAAATCCGGGGTCAGCCGGAAAATCCGGCCTGGGACTTGCAGCAGTTTCTTCGATAGGTTGATCATTTTGGCCAGCTGAGGAGGGTTGCCCGGATAATCCGGTGTCCACCGGATAATCCGGCCTGGACCTTTCATGAGCATTTTGATCTTCAGCATTTTGTGTGGTTGGTGTAGAAGTTTCACCAATGGTTGGAGCATGTTGAGCTTGTGTCGATGAAGGCTCCACTTGAGTAGAGCATTGTCCTTCCCGATCCGCCACAAGGGGTTCCTCAATGGGGAGGAAAAATCCCATGCCCATTCTTCTTATGGCATCTTGGGGTATTTCAACATCTGCATCGCAAACATCAACTTGCCCCGCACGGGAGCCATCATTTTCCTCGAACACCACACTACAAGATTCTACAACAGTTTCAGAGAGCTTATTGTAGACTCAATAAGTGTGGGATTCGGCACCATAACCAACAAAAATGCCTTCTAAAGCCTTAGACTCAAATTTAGATAAACGAATTCCTTTAATGAGAAAGAAACACTTACAACCAAATACCCGGAAGTAGGAGATGGTTGGCTTGTTACCAGTAAGTATTCCATATGGAGTCTTGTCCAACATTTTGCGGAGGTAGAGCCGGTTGGATGAATGGAAAGCGGTCGAGATTGCTTCACCCCAGAAGTTATAAGGAGACTTAAATTCAGCTAGCATAGATCTGGCCATATCCATTAAGGTCCGGTTCTTCCTCTTGGCAACACCATTTTGTTGAGGGGTGTACGCAGCGGAATTTTGATGTCTTATCCCCTCTTTACTTAGGAATTCATTTAAGGTGTAGTTCTTGAACTCGGAGCTGTTATCACTTCTTATTGCCAATATAGGGACATTGTGTTGATGTAGAACCTCGTTGGCGAAGTTGATGACCGTTTGTTGAGTCTCGCTCCTCAACTTGAAGAAATAGACCCATGTGTATCTTGAGTAATCATCAACAATCACGAGGCAATACTTCTTCCCACCGAGGCTTGCATGTGATAGAGGACCAAAGAGATCCACATGAAGGAGCTCCAAAATCCTCTTTGACGAAATAATGGTCTTCCTTCAATGAGGAGAGTCATGCATTTTCCCTTCAACACAAGCCCTGCAAACACGATCTTTGGCAAAGGAAACATTTTCTTTTAGTTCAAGGATGTAGCCACCCTTGTGGAGGCTTTGCAAAGTTCTCATATTGACGTGGCCTAGTCGGCGATGCCATAACCAACCCACGTCGGCCTTTCCAAAAAGACACATTGGGCCTGTAGTGGTTTTCCCCGAGAAGTCCACCACGTACAGGTCATTTTTGACATATCCCACGAAAGCGACTTTTAGAGACTTGCTCCACAAGAGTACCACCAAATCAGCATCAATGAAAACTGCAAAGCCCATCTTACCAAGGGCGCGAACTGAAAGTAAATTGTAACTGAGGGTCCCAACAAGCATGACGTCCACGAGAGTGATATCGTGAGCAACCACAACTTTGCCGAGACCAAATACCTCAGATTTTGACTTGTCACCATAGGAGACGATTATGTGATCATGATTTGGCCGCATCTCTGTCAACACCCGGATTTTTAATCCCAAATGCCTGTTATGTCATTCATCGCAATCCCAGGATTACCATTTTTGCGAGACATAACAGATTGGATATCACAGTACATCATCCATTACAAACCATACATAAGGTCTTACACAAATAAGGATCTCATGATCCAGTCTTAATACAACAAGCAACTGAATAAAAGATAAGCATAGCGGTGGGGTCTATCTTCAGGGGCACGTGCAATGCTGACGAAGGCAGATAGTCCTAGTTATCATAGCCGTCCTGCTGGCCATCATCTTGGTAGTCTCCTTCATAGCCTGGCCATGAGAAAAGCCAGGGACAACAGCCATGAGTACTCTTTAAGTACTCGCAAACTACCACTAACAAGAAGTATAGTTCTAAGTTAAAGTGCTAACTCTAAGTTTAATTATAAGGTCAAGTTTGACACCTAAGCTGAGTTCAGAAGCAAAGAAAGATAAAATACAGTTCTAGAATCACTTAAGTTGGGAAGCTATTGTCATAAACACAACCGTGTTGTGGTCAAGTCAAGATTCATCATTCCTTTCATAAGTTATTTTGAAAACATCTGACAACGAAACAGTATGGCCATTCCAACTGTCCATAACCGCGGACGCGGCTATTCGAATAGTTTGACACTTGATGACCCACAAGTATTGGGGGTGTATCGCAGTATTTTCGATAAGTAAGAGTGTGGAACCCAACGAGGTGCAGAAGGTGTTGGCTAGTAGATACCTAACCACATATTTAAACTTTAAGACCCTTATGTCCCTTGTGCATTGGTTTCCTAACGGGGGTTCAGGTTTATGTCACTCCGGCAACCCCTACGATTAGTAGCCAAATACACAATGCATTCCCCTAGGCCCATATAGGTGAAGTGTCATGTAGTCGATGTTCACATGACACCACTAGAAGAAGTACACCACAACTTAAATATCAAACTATTAAATCTTTCTCAACACAACTCCACTACTAACAACATGACTTCTCCCAAGTCCTCAAGAACAAAACAAACTACTCACAAGACATCATATGGATCATGATCAAAGATGGAATAATGATGTATAATAATCTGAACATAAAAAATAATTCAACGATTCACTCAATAGCATCAACTACAAAGAGTAATCAACACCGGGAAAGTTTCGCCTATGAACTATGCAAGATTCAACCCAATTGTTACAGCAATATGGAGATGGTGATGAGGGTGCTGATGGTGATGATGGTGGTGATGATGATGATGATGGTCCCGATGAAGTCCAGCTTGGTGGTGGTGTTGATGGCGATGATCTCCCCTCTCCGGGAAGGAATTCCCCTGGCAGAAATCTGTCTACCGGAGAGATCTTTCTCTCTCGGTGTTTTCCCCTGGCGATGATCTCCCCTGGCAGAAATCCCCCTGTGGCCCATCTCCACTCCTCCTTCTGGCATCCTTAGTCTTCTGGAAAAATAGGATTTTCCGTATATTTTCCTGAATTTTCTGATCTTCGCGAATTTTGCCTCCAAACAGCACCTTTTCCATCAGAATCCTGTTTGCAGCGGTCCATGCTCCGAAAGTCATCAACCATGCAAAAACAGATGAAATAACATAAGTATCACCTCTCAATACAAAATATATCAATGAATAATAGTGAATTAAGACATAGAATAGTGATGCAAAATGGACGTATCAACTCCCCCCAAGCTTAGACTTCGCTTGTCCCCAAGCGAAACTGAGATCAATAAACATGGCCTCAGGTTTATGGAGTGAAGAGTCGATAAAATAATACGGACAAGAAGCATCACATTCATCAATAGCATAGATCATAATAGAAGACAACTCACTATTATATAACTCAACTTGTAATGAGTAAAGGAAACACAATAAAGATACATAAAGTGAATCATAATTGGTAATGGAAAACTTAGCTCTTGGTCGAAGAATAGTTGATAATTTGCTAGAGTTCACAAATAACTGGTTTTCAATGATAGCTTTCAAAGTAGTAAACATCAAGATAAGAGCAATGTGCAAAACAAGGAACATAAGACATGATTGCATAAACCATCATATGAATGAATGAAACACAACAACTCAAAACACTTGCTGAGGTAGAAGGGAGTAGTTTTACTGACTCAACTACAAAGTAAAAGAAAGTCCCTTCAAAGAGGGAAGCAGGGATTGCAAGTCTCATAAAGAGCTCCCAAAAATTATGATATTTACTAGCTTTCAGCTCTCATTGCCCCTATCATAGGCATCTTTAGGTGATTAAGGTTAAAGTGATCAAATATGAGGATATGCATTGACAAGTTGTAAGTTGAGAATCTCATGTCCCTTGAATACGAGGGTCGCTCCTCATGCTACTCAAGTTTAGTCACCGGTAAGTTCTTGTCATCGTAAGAGGATGTGTATCATAGAGAACCGCCAACGGGGTACCCCTTACCCGATGATACGGAAGAATCCCCATATCAAAATGACAAGGCAAGCAGACAACAAGTATCTCAGCAATCTTCTTATTTACCATGGGAATATGGTGCTTTTTATCTCTTTCCTCTTTTCATAAAATCTCTTTTTTTCTTTTCTCTTTTTCTCAATCTCTATCTCTTTTTTTATAAGAAGAATGGTTCATAGATACTCATTATGGTTACGCTGCAGGTTTCCACCATGCAGCATGGATTAGACCAGCGGCCCAGGCGTTTCTCTAACACACATGCATAACTCCATGGACTTACAAGCACCCCTTTCATTTCACACCGACGACATCCATAGAGAAAAGAACATGATATCAACTAGGTATGAAGTACCAGTGCAATGTTGAAAGCGTTCCCCATGACAGCATGGTTCTGCTAATCCACAACTTACAAAGCGCAAGCATATACGCAACATAGGTGAGCACAATGGTTCAAGTTTGTTGAGTGCAAGAAAGTAAAGTGTGCTATCAAGTTTGTGAGAGCTTTAATCACTAATTTTCACATAATAAGTTTAATTTGGGAGGTAGACAAAACAAGAATTTACTTGGAATAGCAATAATGCTACTAGGTAGGTATGGTGGACACAAATGTTAAAGGTTTTGGTTTAAAGGAGGTGGATGCACGAGAAGAATACCCTCTCAGTACAGTTTTTGGCTAGCAAGGCTGGGTAGCAAGTATAAGAGTTGAAGGAAACAAACAAACATACAAGTGATAAAAACAAACATGCAATCTTCCTTGGAAGCACAAAAGATCTTAACTAGAGAATACTAGACTTATGAGCAAATCAAGAAAGAAAGATGATGAAATTATTTTTCTCTAGAGTACTTCTATCTTTTCTTTCAACTCTCAAAAATAGTGTGCTACTGACCGAGCCAGGTTTTCCAAAACCAACTAAATTAACTCGATGATCCCAAAGTGATACCAATACTAACAACAAGATCAATCATACAACCACGAATTGAAAACTAATGTAAGCTATGCAAAAGAGTGAACGATAGAACTTCTTATTAATATTCCATAAAGGCAACTCACACCAAGGGATACATATCTAACGAGAGGGGAGACTTCCATAATGCAAACCATCCTACATAATAACTCCTCTATTCATGATATGACTCTACTAAAAAGGTAAAAAGATAGAAGATAGTGATGTGATACCGCGTCACTCCCCCAAGCTTGGAATAAACCAAGGGGATGCCAAACCTGATGACGAATTACTCTTTCGGTGGTGGTGGTATCCTTTCGATGAGCTCTCTGATCAATTTCCCCAAATCCTCAATCTCGAAGGTGAGATTACGAATCAGCTGTGAGTTTTGCTCAATGTGGCTCATGATCATGTCGTGTTGAGAATTCCAGCTCTTGCTATTCTTTCCCCACTCTTCCTCCTTGAAGTCTTCTTTTCCTGCAAGGCTAGAACGAGGCAAATCCCAATTGGAGGGTAATTTCCCCTTGGGCATATTCTGGTATTGATGCTCATGGATAAGGGTATGGAAAGGATTCTTGGTGCGTGGAGGAAGTGACCAGCGATCTGAACGGTGATGAGGAGGCTTCCCTCCAATGGATGTGTTTGCCACCACTCCAATGCTTGCAATGGTAGTGCCGGTGTGCGGATGTTGGCCTTGCTCTTCACCTTCGCTCTTGATCTCCTTCTCCTTCCCGGGGTCTTGGAGGTCTTCATCCACAGGCTCCTTTCCTCGGAAGATCCGGGGGGTTATATCTTACGAAGTTTCATATCAAAATGGAAGGTACTGGGAGAAAACGAGTCGGAGGCGGAGTCCGGGGTGGACTCACCACCTGGTGGCGAGGCCCGGGGAGGGCCCGCGCCACAGGGTGGTGTGGGCCACCCTAGCTCTGTTTCCGTCCTTTTTTCGCTTCGTAGCTTCCCCTTATTGACTGAAAACTGCAAAAATATAGTTGGATAGTATTTTCGTGGAACTTTTCTTACCAGAATTGTTACCTATCTGAAAGCGGACTCTGCATGTCTCTGAATTTGGTATTTAGTGGATTCTTCCAGAGTCACCACTTGAATAACATCAATATCTTCATCTTCATACACTTATTACTTGAGTCATAAAACCTTTCTCTTCCTTATTACACCATTATCTCCACTTCCTGGAAATTTCTTTCACACAAAACTTCACACGGTTCTTATTAGCAACATTAGTATAAGTGAAGTGATAAAACCTTTTGAATCCCACTTCAACTGAAAACCATCAAAACATAAGCTATTGTAGCAACTCCTTCCGAAAACCGAAAAAAGAATTCAAAAAGGAAATCGAATAAAGAAGCAAATGCAAGATTGGCAAAATCTATCAAAACAGACCAGCAGGTAAAGATCAATTTTTTAGAAAATCTTCTGTTACTCAAATCAAAAAGTTCAAACCTAACGAAAGTTAAATAACAACCTGGGGCAGAAGGACAAAAAATTACAGCTCAATCCGACATACAGAGATCTCTCACAAATTTTTACGGTGGGGCACAAAATTCTGTTTCGGGGCAGCAACTTCCCCAAATATTACTTCTCTCTCATTAGAGGTTGATCTTGACACAAAATCCAAACAAAACGGATAAGGAGCGGTTATTACAGAAGTAATAACTTCCAAGACTCAAAGAAACAAAAAGAAACTGAAAGCAAAAACAAATTGGGGTTTCTCCCAAAAAGCTCTTTCTTTGTAGCCATGAAGATGGGCATGATAATTTTGATGAAGCTCTCATAGGGATATGAATTGAAGTGAAAGAGAGCATTAAGAAGCAAAAACACACACACACATTTAAGTCTAACCCACTTCCTATGCAAGAGAATTTTGTAAACAAACAAGTTATTGAAACCAAAGGCAACTTGCATAAGAAGACAAAAGAAGTGCAACATAAAAAGTTTCAGCATAAAATGGGGAAACTTGATATTATTGAGATGCATAAGAACACTTTTCCCTCTTCCATAATTACTATTAGTATCATGCATAAACTTAACAATATAGCTATCACAAGGACCATCATAGCAATGATCACTTATTCTAACAGTAAACACAGGAATACTAGCTCTCATAACACTACTTTGTGAAACAAAATTAGAGGTATCCTTACAAAGGATAGGTTCATCAACCTTTTGTTTATCAGGTTCAACAGCTTTGATTGTACTTTCAGTAACCATACTAGCTATCATAGAATGTTCCTTTACCTTAACTGGGAAAGGCATTTTCTCAATATAAGGTTCAGGTAAGACATGATTAGTAGTATAAACTTCAGTATTTCTTGCAGGATCACTCTTAGCAATATATTTATAAGGTTCATGATACTTATTCCACTTCTTTTTAGGCACTTCAATGTAGGAGGCAAAAGCCTTAAAATAAGAAGCAATAGCTTGAGAGTCTAGACCATAATCATTTTTAATATTTTGAAAGTCATCAGTTCCCATAAAAGATTTAATGCATTCATAATCATAATTTATACCTGACTTTCTACCTTTGTCATTCTCCCAAGCTTCAGCATTGTCTTGAATAAGGTCCAGAAGATCCCATTTAGCTTCTTCTTCCATGCGAGTGAATGATCCAGCACAAGAAGCATCCAATAAATCCTTGTCATGAAGAGAAAGCCTTGCATAAAAGTTATTGATAATAATATTGTTGGGGAGCTCATGAATGGGACATTTGAGCATTAGTAACTTCAATCTCACCCAAGCTTGGGCTGTACTCTCTCCATCAAGAGGCCAAAATTTGTATATTTGATTCTGATCTTTATGAATCTCACTAGGAGGATAAAACTTTGAATAGAAGAGAGGCACTATTTCCTCCCATTCTAGAGCTTGACCATTTTTCAGCAGCTTATACCATTCCTCAGCTCTTCCTTTTAGCGATAATGAGAATAACTTCTTATTAAATTGATCTGTAGTAATACCTGCACACTTGAACAACCCGCATAATTCGTGTATAAAGAGTAAATGATCACTGGGATGGACAGTTCCATCCCCAACATAGTAGTTATCCATAACACGATCAATAATTCTTGTAGGTATTTTGAAAACATCATTCTCAGCAGGTGGTGGCTTATCTACTACCTTAGCAGTGGTAGTAGCATTACCAAATAAGAAACTCAGCGAATTATCCATAACGAAAATAAAGCAACTAGCAGAAGTAAACAATACTCACAATAGAGGTTTACTTTACCAGTTCCACTCTCCAATAGCGCTTCATACCCCAGCAACGACGCCAGAAAATAGTCTTGATGACCCGCTAGTATAGGGGTGTATCGCAGTATTTTCGATAAGTAAGAGTGTCGAACCCAACGAGGAGCAGAAGGTGTTGGCTAGTGGTATGGATCAGGAATTCCCTACAAATACTTAGCAAACGGATTTTTAGGGGTTTTTGATAAAGCAAGTAAACAAAGTACGAGTAAATAAAAGAAAGTAGGAATAAATGCAGCGAGTGGCCCAATCCTTTATGCAGCAAAGGACAAGCCGGTTATATTACTTAAGATGACCAAACGTTCTCGAGGACACATGGGAAGACTGTCAAGTGCTTTCGCTTCATATAGTTGATTAATCTTCTTTAGCTTGCTAAGTGTTGTGTGGGTGAACCTGTGCTAATGTACCGCCCCATCCAAGACTAATACATACTTGTGATTATATCCCTTGCAAACATCCGTACGTACAGAAAACTAATTAAGGTAGAAACCTAACCACATCTTTAAACTCTAAGACCCTTACATCCCTTGTGCAATGGTTTCCTAACGGGGGTTTAGATTTCTGTCACTCCGGCAACCCCTACGATTAGTAGCCAAATACACAATGCATTCCCCTAGGACCATATAGGTGAAGTGTCATGTAGTCGATGTTCACATGACACCACTAGATCAAGTACACCACAACTTAAATAACAATCTATTGAATCTTTCTCAACACAACTCCACTACTAACAACAAGACTTCTCCCATGTCCTCAAGAACAAAACAAACTACTCACAAGACATCATATGGATCATGATCAGAGAAGGAATAATGATGTATAACAATCTGAACATAAATAATAATTCAACGGTTCACTCAATAGCATGAACTACAAAGAGTAATCAACACCGAGAAAGTTTCCCCTATGAACTATGCAAGATTCAACCCAATTGTTACAGCAATATGGAGATGGTGATGAGGGTGCTGATGGTGATGATGGTGGTGGTGATAATGATGATGATCCCTATGAAGTCCATCTTGGTGGTGGTGTTGATGGGGACGATCTCCCCTCTCCGGGAAGGAATTCCCTCGGCAGAAATCTGTCTGCCGGAGAGATCTTTCTCTCTCGGTGTTTTCCGCTCCGCAGAGGCGGCGGATTCTTTCTGTGGTCGCTCCCTGAGTCTTAGGGTTTCGGGAGGATGATATACGCCAGTGGGGAGAGGCTGGAGTGGGCCAGGGTGGCCACACAACCTCCTGGCGCGGCCTAGGGCTGCCCGCGCTAGGGGGTGGTGTGGGCCCCCTCTGGCCCATCTCCACTCCGTCTTCTGGCATCCTTAGTCTTCTGGAAAAATAGGATTTTCCGTATATTTTCCCGAATTTTCTGATCTTCATGAATTTTGCCTCCAAATAGCACCTTTTCCATCAGAATCCTGACTGCAGCTGTCCATGCTCCAAAAGTCATCAACCATGCAAAAACAGATGAAATAACATAAGTATCACCTCTCAATACGAAATATATCAATGAATAATAGTGAATTAAGACATAGAATAGTGATGCAAAATGGACGTGTCAACACTCTGCAGAGGTGGTACACTTTCACCACAAGATTCGATACATCTGTCAGGGATAACCCTAAATCATCATACTTAGTATGCAGATAGTCAAACATAACCTTTCCTTTACACACCCTAGTATAAGCACCTATCCTATGAGCATGGCCTCCCAACCATGACCATTTGTCATCTTGGGCACTGTATAGTGATACATTGCAAATGTATCTATAATTTTTGATGTTCCATGCTTGGTTTTATCCACTTTCTTGTGTTTTGTTCCAACTTTGGAGTACTTTTCATATGATTTCTTGGACTAACCTATTAACAAAGAGCCACAGTGCCAACTGCCTGTTTTCTGCTGTTTTTGGTTCCAGGAAAGTCAGAAAATGAATATTCTCGGAATTGGACGGGACAAAAGCCAAAATGCCTATTTTTCCGAAAGTGATCAAGTGCCAGAATATGAGACGGAGAAGGGCTAGGGAGCCACCACACCACCTGGCCGCACGGCTAGGCCTGGCCCGCGCCAGGGGGTGGTGTGGCCACCTGGCCACTCTCCTTCCGCCTATATATTTCCCTCGGGACGAAAACCCTAAGTACCCGATCAAAAATCCATGAAAGAGTCTATAGCCATCGCCATCTCCATCCCTAGATCGGGAGGGACCTGAAGCTCTTCCCGGCACCCTTCCGGAGAGGGGAATTCACCCTGGAGGCCTTCTTCATCACCATGCAAGCCTCCGGTGTGATGCGTGAGTAGTTCATCCTTGGACTACGGATCCATGTAGTAGCTAGATGGCTGGTTACTCCTCCTTTGTGCTTTCATGTTTACATCTTGTGAGCTCCGTTCATGATCAAGATCATCTATTTGTAATCCATACATGTTGTGTTTGCGCGGATCCGATGGATATTGCGATGCTATTTCAGATTGATTATTGATTCTATCATGTCTTTGTTATTTGAGATCTTGCATGCTTTCCGTTGTTAGTAGCTATCTTGGCCAAGTAGATGCTAGCAACTCCAAGAGTTAGTATTTATGCTCGATAGTGGGTTCATGCCTCTGGTAATCTGGGGAAGTGACAGAAATCTCTAAGGTACTAGATGTGTTGTTGCTACTAGGGAGAAAACAACAATCCTTTGTTCATAGAACAACCGTATTGTTTACTTTACACGTAGTTCGTAGAGCAATAATCTGTCGCTTGCAACTTAATACTGGAGGGGGTTGGGATGATAACCTGAAGGTGGATTATTAGTCATAGATGCAGTTGGATGGCGGTCTATGTATTATGTTGTAATGCCCTATCAAGTCTTAGAGGAGTCAAGATGATTAGTATATGCATGTATTGCTTTCTCGGTGTTTGTCAATTGCCTCACTGTAATTTGTTCACCCAGCATGTTATTTATCTAAGGAGAGCCACCTCTAGTGAACTATGGATCCCGGTCCTTTTTCTTTACATACAATCTACAATCTTTTACTGCTTTGTGTTTACTTTCTGCAAACTTTTACTTCTTTCCATTCGATACGTTTAATCCTTTGTTTTCCGCAAAACACGGTGATATTGACAACCTCATCGCAATTTGGCGAAAAAGTTCTCTGGTTGTGTTGTGCGGGTCTCCACGTTGCTACTAGCACCGATAGTGCGCCCTGCCAAAGCTCAGCTAGTAACACCTTTGGGGTGTTTTCCTGCTCCTACTGGTTCGATTAAACCTTGGTTTCATAACAGAGGGAAAACTTACTGTTGTGCTCATCGTACCTTCGTCTTGGGGTTCCCAACGAGCTCTACGTCGAAAGTCGAGTGCATCAAGATTTTCTGGCGCCGTTGCCGGGAGTCAAGGACATCTTCAAAAGGGGAGTCCCTCATAACCAATCTCTTTACTTTGTTGTTTTTGTTTTGCTTAGCTCTCTTTTTTGCTTTGTTTGCTTGTTTTGTTCTTCAAAAAAAAACACAAAAAAATTAGTTTTAGTTGTTTGCTTTCTTATTTGAAAACCCAAAAAAAGACTACTCTTGAAAACACTAAGTTGTGCGACTTCACTAGCACCAACAACAATGATTTTATGAGCACACCTATTGCTCCACCTGTGGCTGAAAATACTTTCTTTGAGATAAAACCTGCTTTACTCAATCTTGTTATGAGAGAACAATTTTCTGGTATTGGTAATGAAGATGCTGCTTCCCATCTAAATAACTTTGTTGAACTTTGTGAGATGCAAAAGCATAGGGATATAGATGGTTATATTATTAAGCTGAAATTGTTTCCTTTCTCTTTGAGAGGAAAAGCTAAAGAATGGTTGAATTCCTTAACTAGGAATAGTATTAATTCTTGGACTAAGTGCAAAGATGCTTTTATTGGAAAATACTATCCTTCTGCTAAGATTATATCCATGAGAAGTGAAATAATGAAGTTTAAACAACTTGATAATGAGCATGTTGCTCAAGCTTGGGAAAGAATGAAATCTTTGGTAAAGAATTGTCCCACTCATGGACTGACTGCTTGGATGATCATCCAAACTTTTTATGCAGGATTGAACTATTCTTCAAGGAACCTATTGGATTCAGCTGCTAGAGGTACCTTTATGACCATCACTTTGGGTGCTGCAACAAAACTTTTGGACAATATGATGGTTAATTATTCTGAATGGCATACTGAGAGAGCTCCACAAGGTAAGAAGGTAAATTCAGTTGAGGAAACCTCCTCCTTGAGTGATAAAATTGATATTATTATTTCTATGTTTGTTAATGGGAAAGCCCATATTGATCCAAATAATGTTCCTTTAGCCTCTTTGGTTGCTCAAGAAGAGAAATTTGATGTGAACTTCATAAGAAATAACAACTTTGGCAACAATGCTTATGGTAATAATGCTTATAGGAACAATTTGGTAACAACAATTATAAGCCATATCCTCCCAAAAATGGTAATGCTTATGGAAATTCTTACAACAATAATAAGAGTGCTCCCTCTGAACTTGAAGTTATGCTTAAAGAGATTATTAGTAAACAAACTGCTTTCAATAAAACTATTGAGGAAAAACTCTCTAATGCTAAAAGAAATATAGCATCTTTGGCTGAAGCTCAATCTACTTTGAATAAAATGGCTGCTAAACCTGAAACTAGTGAGAATCCCTTTGCAGCTACTAATGCCATACAAGTAAGAATTGATGAAAATGTTAGACTATTAGCTGAATTACATGCTAAGTGGGAAAGAGAAGATGAAATTGCTAGAAACATTAGTGTTTCTACTATCACCACCACTAGTGTTGATGCTAGTAATAGTTCTAGTACTTTAGATTATAAATTTGATTTTGGTCTTGATGGTTGCAATATCTCTGAAGTTATTAAGTTCCTACAAAAGCTTGCTAAAAGTCCTAATGCTATTGCTATGAACATGGCTTTTACGAAACACATTACTGATGCTCTCATAAAGATTAAAGAGGAAAAGATGAAACATAAAGCTTCTATTCCTATAAAGCAAGAAGATGGTTGGGAACCCATCATTAATATGAAAGTGAATGACTTTGATTTCAAAGCTTTGTGTGATCTTGATAGTAGTGTTTCTATTATGCATAGAAGGATTTATGATATGCTTGATTTGCCTCCTCTTGAAGATTGCTATTTGAATGTCCCACTTGATGATAATGTTAAAAAGAAACTCATGGGGAGTCTTAATGATGTTCTTATTATGGTTAACGATTCCTATGTCCCCGTTGATTTCCATGTTTTGGATGTTGAATACAATGCTTCTTGTCCTATTACTTTGGGAAGACCTTTTCTTAGAACTGTTGGTGCCATCATTGATATGAAAGAAGGCACCATTAAATATCAACTCCCACTCAAGAAAGGTATAGAACACTTCCCTAAAAAGAGATAAAATATTTCTTTTGCTTCTCCTATGAAAACAAAATTTGGTCTTAATGCTTCTTCATTTGAGAACACTTGATTCTTTCTTTGCTTCTTATGCCTAACTTAAAGGCGTTAAAGAAAAGTACTTGTTGGGAGATAACCCAAGAGTTTTAGATGAGTCTTGGAAGTTATTACCTCTGTAATAACCTCTCCTTATCCTTTTTATTTGCTTTTTGTGCCAAGAGTAACCTCTAATGAGAGTGAAGTAATGATTGGGAAAGTTGCTGTCCCGAAACAGATTTGTGTGCTTCACCATAAACATTCCTGAGAGATATCTGTACGTCGGATTGCGCTGTAATTTTTTTTGCTTCGGGCCAAGGTTGTTATCTAACTTTCGTTAGTTTAACACTTTTTGATTTGAGTAACATAAGGTCTTCGAATAAATTCGTCTTTACCTGCTGGTCTGTTTTGACAGATTTCTGCCTTTTTCTGCATTTGCTTCTTGTTGGTTCCTTCTTGACTTCTTTTGGGGAATTGAGCTTTTTGAGGGAATTACTACAGTAGCTAGTGTTCTAATGGAAGTTTATTTGGTGTTAGAACTGAACCTTGAGACTTATTTATCTTAAGTGCACTAATGTTGCTAATGAGATTGTGTGAAGTTTTGTATGAAGGAAAAATTTCAGGTGTATGGAAGGAATGAGTAATGAGATGAAGGATGGACTAAAGCTCAAGCTTGGGATGCCACGCGTGTCACCCAAATAAATATCCAAGAAGTACAAGCGTCAAAGCTTGGGGATGCCGAAGGCATCCCCTCCTTCATCAATAAAAATCCCAGGTTTCTTCCAAATGCTTCATTTTTATTGTTTCATGCACAATTGTGTTTTTCTTGGAGCGTCTTCTTTTTCGTTTTCATTTTGGTTTTTAGTTTGCTTGGTTTTCTTAGTTTTCTGAATAAATTGGTTGGATCCCCTCTTTCATACATTGGTTTGCAAATAGTTTGGTTTGGTTTGGAAAAGAGTAGGAAAGTTCATACTTATGTGGTAAAAAGAGCTCGTTTTTGACTGTGGCCTATGCTTTGTCATGCCATGCTTGATATTGTTTTGGCTTTATGCTTAGTATTCTCTTCTGTAGCATGACTTTTTATAAACAATTGAGATTGCTTAATGCGCCTTGGATGAATCATGCGTTGTTTTAGCATATTAAAGCATAGTATAGTGGTATTCTCCTTTGATGCTTTATTTGGGTTGACTTGGTGCATGCTCACACCATGTTATGACTACCCAAAGTCACCAAAGCCTGTATGATCCTTTAGTTTTCAACTTGTAGTATCACTTTATGCTTTGATCAATGATGGTTTGTCGCTCTACATGATTATGGCCATTATTGCTCTCTTAGTTTGTCGCTCCCAGTCTTTTGCTAGCCTCCACAACAAAGTATGAGTTTCACTCATGCATCCAACTCCCTAAAACAAGTTATTCCAAATAGTCCACCATACCTACCTACTAGCTTATGCTATTCTAAGTATATTCATGCTTTTGTTTACCTTCCACTTGTTATGAGAAAACTAGTGATTAAAGATCTCACGAACTTGATGGCACACTTTACTTTTTGCCTCTACTAAACTTGAACCATTGGGTCCTTCTTTGTTGTGTATATGCTTGCGCTTTATAAGTTGAAATTAGCAGAACCATGTATCACGGGGAATGCTTTCAACATTGCACTTGTACTTTGTACCCCGTTGATATCATGTTCTTTTGCTTACGGATCCCGGCGGTGTGAAATAAAAGTGGAACTTGTAAGATCATGGAGTTTGTATGTGTGTTAGAGAAATGCCTGGGCCGCTAGCCTAAGCCATGCCTAATCATGGTGGAAACTTGCAGCATCACCATAATGAGCACTCTATGAAGCATCCTCAATAAAAACCTATGCAAATAGCAAATAAAAAGATCGCTGAGATGCTCATTGTCTGCTTGCCTTGTCATTTTGATTATGGGATAGCTCCTGTATCATGTGCAAGGGGTACCCCGTTGGCGGTTCTTAATGATACACATGTACTTACAATGACAAGAGCTTACTCGTGACTAAAGTTGAGTAGCATGAGGTTCGGTCTTCGTAAGTAAGGGGCATGAGATTTCGGTTTATAACTTGTCAAGCATATCCTCTTAGTTGTGTCACTTTAACCTTAATCACCTTCAAGATGCTTATGATAGGGGCAATGAGAGCTGAAAGCTACAAGTACCATAATTTTTGGAAGCTCTTTATGAGACTTGAATCCCTACTTCCTTTTACAAAAGGCTTTTCTTCCACCATTATATTGAGTCTCCACCTTCTAACTTTATGCACCTTCGTTGAGAGCATAGTGGCCATTCTTAGTTCTATGTGCATTGTCCCAAGACTAGTTGATTGATGCATAACTTGTTATTGCTTGTTTTAAACTTTTGTATCTAGTCACTCTTATGAACTTTGAAGGTGTCCTATGCATTTATATATGCTACTCTATTGAGGGACAAGCTGAATACTATTATGCTATGTTTTCTTTATGTGAAACAAACAAACGTCTTCCAAAGCATTGTTATTCATGAATCTTTTGTTTGTGCCTTTTCATGTTGCATCATAGTTTCTTTGCTTATTGCTAGAACTTTGTCTTTCATGTTATGATTGAAGTACTATGATCCCAGCTTTGAATGTTTTGCAAATACTTTGATCAAGTTTTTGATGGTGCATGTCACCTCAAAAATTATTCTTTCTTTTTATCACTTACCTACTCGAGGACGAGCAGGAGTTAAGCTTGGGGATGTTGATACATTGCAAATGTATCTATAATTTTTGATGTTCCATGCTTGGTTTTATCCACTTTCTTGTGTTTTGTTCCAACTTTGGAGTACTTTTCATATGATTTCTTGGACTAACCTATTAACAAAGAGCCACAGTGCCAGCTGCCTGTTTTCTGCTGTTTTTGGTTCCAGGGAAGTTAGAAAATGAATATTCTCAGAATTGGACGGGACAAAAGCCAAAGTGCCTATTTTTCCGGAAGTGATCAAGTGCCAGAATATGAGACGGAGAAGGGCCAGGGAGCCACCACACCACCTGGCCGTGCGGCCAGGCCTGGCCCAGGCCAGGGGGTGGTGTGGCCACTCCTGGCACCCCCTCGGCTTCTCCTTCCACCTATATATTTCCCTCGGGACAAAAACCATAAGTACCCGATCAAAAATCCACGAAAAAGTCTGTAGCCGCCGTCATCTCCATCCCTAGATCGGGAGGGATCTGAAGCTCTTCCCGGCACCCTGCCAGAGAGGGGAATTCACCCTGGAGGCCTTCTTCATCACCATGCAAGCCTCCGGTGTGATGCGTGAGTAGTTCATCCTTGGACTACGGATCCATGTAGTAGCTAGATGGCTGGTTTCTCCTCCTTTGTGCTTTCATGTTTAGATCTTGTGAGCTCCGTTCATGATCAAGATCATCTATTTATAATCCATACACGTTGTGTTTGCGAGGATCCGATGGATATTGAGATGCTATTTCAAATTGATTATTGATTCTATCATGTCTTTGTTATTTGAGATCTTGCATGCTTTCCGTTGTTAGTAGCTATCTTGGCCAAGTAGATGCTAGCAACTCCAAGAGTTAGTATTTATGCTCGATAGTGGGTTCATGCCTCTGGTAATCTGGGGAAGTGACTGAAATCTCTAAGGTACTAGATGTGCTGTTGCTACTAGGGAGAAAACAACAATCCTTTGTTCATAGAACAATCGTATTGTTTACTTTACACGCAGTTCGTAAAGAAATAATCTGTTGCTTGCAACTTAATACTGGAGGGGGTTGGGATGATAACCTGAAGGTGGATTATTAGTCATAGATCCAGTTGGATGGCGGTCTATGTATTATGTTGTAATGCCCAATCAAGTCTCAGAGGAGTCAAGATGATTAGTATATGCATGTATTGCTTTCTCGGTGTTTGTCAATTGCCCCGCTGTAATTTGTTCACCCATCATGTTATTTATCTAAGGAGAGCCACCTCTAGTGAACTATGGATCCCGGTCCTTTTTCTTTACATACAATCTACAATCTTTTACTGCTTTGTGTTTACTTTCTGCAAACTTTTACTTCTTTCCATTCGATACGTTTAATCCTTTGTTTTCCGCAAAACACGGTGAGATTGACAACCTCATCGCAATTTGGGGACAAAGTTCTGTGGTTGTGTTGTGCAGGTCTCCACGTTGCTACTAGCACCGGTAGTGCACCCTGCCAAAGCTCAGCTAGTAACACCTTTGGGGTGTTTCCTTGCTCCTACTGGTTCGATTAAACCTTGGTTTCATAACTGAGGGAAAACTTACTGTTGTGCTCATCGTACCTTCCTCTTGGGGTTCCCAACGAGCTCTACGTAGAAAGTCGAGCGCATCACAGGTGGACAACATTGCGAGGTAGCCTCAGCTCAAACCTCTCCTGCGAGGGAACTAATACTAATGCATATAAACTTCCAGCTAAGCCTTACCCAATTCAGGTATTGTGGTTGTACGGTAAATTTGGAATGGTATCGCATCTGAATCCAACCATTAGTTTTGTAAAAGGGTTAAGGCTCATGCCTCAACATTTTCACCATCATAAACCATTTGTGTTTCTCAACACATGCCAAAACATCTCAATAGAATGACTCATCATTCCAAGGTTTTCATAATTCATTTTCACCAAGTGTTCCCATCTAGAGTGACTCAAGTTTTTATCTACTCTAAACTACTAAGTTAAGAGTGTTCACTAAGGTGGGGTGATGGGATCAATCTCATACCATAGAATGACATCTGAAGGGTTCTATATAGGTCAATTTTTATACTCTTTATGCTACCTTCTAATCAAGTAAAGAACTTTGTGTAAAGTAAAGGAAGTAAAGCTTAAAAATAATACTTGGGGTAAATACTAGTCAAGGTAGTATAACTCAAGCATGCCTAAAGCATCATTGCTCAAGTCATCTAGCTTATTTCTAGCTTGCTAACAATAGCTTGCCTTGGTTGGTGCAGTGGTTGAAGTTTTCTTCTTCTTCTTCTTCTTGGTAGAACTCCTCCTCCTCGAAAGCTTGGTCGGTACTATCGTCTATGAATACATACGGAGTATACAATCACCAAGCAATACTTAACTAGTCTAATTAGCACTCTAAGGCATACACTTGATGATCTAGTGTCATCACAAGCATCACAAGTTTTATTCAATAGTTTCATCCTTTTTATTTTAGAAAAGTAATTTCTACTCATTAAAAAATTAACTAAGGTTTAATATTCACCACTTAAAATATGGGATCATGTGGACACATGTCATCACCACATATTCTAACATGTGGGAATGTGATTTAAGGGTTGGATCATAATTACTTTGGTTTAAGTTCATTATTTAATGATTTAAAGTGACTAGAAATGCCTATATAGCATTATTTTGGTACGAGTCCAAAGTCACTGCATGTAAACCTTAATATTATTACATATTCAGATAGATATGGTTAAATGAGATTTTTGAGAGTTGGAATCAACTCCAAAGCTATCATGGTTGATTTTATAAAAATGTTGCAAGGTGCAAATGCTTTTGTCTTATTATTTTTACTAGGAGATATCTCTAACTCTAATTGAATTACATCCAACGGGCTTGGGTAGATCTTTTCAGTAGCTTTCTATCAAAATTGGAATCACTCCATTTGGATTTGTAAATCTCTCTGAATTGAATTTCAAACTAGGGGATAGAACTAGGTTTAACTAGCGGCTCGGTGGGGGTGCTCAGGGGGCATACCAGGGATCCAGCAACGACGGCGAGGCGGGCAAACGGACAGGTAGACGATGGCGAGCTCAGGGACGGTCGAGGTGGCTCTGGGGGTGGTCGCAATCAGCGGCGGCCAGCTCCGTTGCAATTCTAGCCAACTACTGCTCGCCTTGCTCCGGCTAGAGGTGGGGAATAGTCAGTGAGGTGAGGGGAGGTGAGTGGTGTGCCGAATGGGGCTGGGAGTGGCCTCTATTTATAGGACGACGACGCGACCGAGAGGCATGGGCGGGCGGCTCCGGCGAGGGCTGCACAGCGTGCTAGCGGCGTGGCTCGAGGTAGGGGACGGTCGCTGGTCTCCTGGCGGTGCTCTATGTGATCAATGCGAGACTAGGGGCGGTGGTATGCGGTCGGGCGGTGCGCGCGCTCTGAGTGGCAGAGGTGGCGGTCTCGATGGCGAGAGGTGCCTGTGGTGCATTTGGCGGCGAATGGGCATGTCTGGTGTGCTCCTGGGGTAGTGGCGGAGTGGTGGACGCGGGCTGCGATCGAGCGGCGGCTTGTGCACGCGTGTCGGGCGCAGCGCTCTGGCGCGTGCTCGGCATGGCGCAGTCGCACTGGGCGCAGCGGTTCCTCGGTGGTCCACGCTCTGGCTTGGCTCGGGGAGGGGACAGAGAGTGGCGGTGAGGTGAGGGCTAGCTAGTAGACATCGTGAGAGAGAGGGAGGTGGTCTGCTGGGGCGGTTGCAAGGTTTGGCCGGCGACATGGGCTCGGGTTGGCATGGCAATGCCACTAGGGTGTAGGGGATGGGGTGATAATGACATGGTTTGATCATTTAGGGACAATGGGAGTGTTTTGAGGACAAATGGGCGACATGTTTGGCCAGAACACTATTCATATAGTGGATTTGGTTTTTGTTTGAAATCTGTCCACAAGGTGTTTGTGAAAATGGCCGAAAGAACTTTACTTTTGAATTTTGAAAATATTTCTGGTGGGTGTGCTAGTACTAAGCTTGAGGCTCTGTGGGTGCTTGGGTTTTAAATTTTGAGCTCATTTGAATGGTTTTTGAAATAGTGGGATCTTCCCATATGAAATAGATTCAATTTTCAACTGCCATTTAAATTTAGTGTTTGAATGTTTTTTGTCGATCACAAGGTGGGCCTTGGTACATCATTATGTGTACTAGCAAGGGGTGCAAAGATCCACAATTGTTTCTGTTAGGTTTTGAGTTCTAGGAATAGCCAAAGTAGGCATGGTAGTTAATTTGGCACAAATGACCATTCACTTCATTTATTCATTTTGAGTTGTTTTTCTTTGGGATTTGTTTGGGAATGATGTAGATGATGTTTATTTCACCTAAGAATCATTTTACAAGCAATGGATCACTTAATCATGGCAATTCAAATCAACTCCTATTTTAAATGCACACACACATGAATACTTTAATAATTTTAATTGGAAAAGTTTTTGTTAACCCTAAATTTTATGATTTGGATCTTAACAACCTTGGATTAAAGTTTTGGGATGTTACAAACCTTCCCCCTTAAACAAAATCTCGTCCCGAGATTTACAAAGAAAACTAGGAACTAAAGAGATCTGGGAACTCTGTCCTAATGTAATCTTCTCGCTCCCAAGTGGCTTCCTCCTTGGTATGGTTGCTCCACTGAATCTTGAGAAACTTGATACTCCTGGTCCTGGTGGTTCTGTAAGCTTATTCTAAGATACAGATGGGCACTTCTCGATATGTCAGGTCATTGTTGATCTCTACAGCCCTGTGATCGATGTTCTTGAAAACTTCAGTCTTGTCTGGCACTTCTAGGCACTTGCGAAGTAACGAGATATGGAACACACTGAGATATACTATACTTCTCCTCGACGGTTCAGAATTTTGAAGGGCCCGATATATCTAGGGGCTAACTTTCCTTTCAGACTAAAGCGATGTGTTCCCTTCAATGGTGAAACCTTGAGATATAAAAAATCTCCGACATTGAAAGTCATGTCTCTCCTTCTCTTGTCAGCATAACTCTTCTGTCTGGACTGGGCGGTCTTGAGGTGCTCACGGACTTTGTGAACCTTTTCTTCAGCTTCTCGGAGAATGTCGGGTCCAAAGATCTGGCTCTCTCCTACTTGCGACCAACTCAAAGGGGTACGACACTTTCTTCCATATAGGAATTCAAATGGTGCCATCTGCAAACTAGCTTGATAACTGTTGTTATATGAGAATTCTGCGAAAGGCAGGCAGTCTTCCCATTTTGATCCATATTCCAACACACAAGCTCTTAACATATCCTCTAGGATCTGGTTGACTCTCTCAGTCTGTCCATCCGTTTGCGGGTGATAAGCGGTGCTGAAGTTCAATTTGGTGCCTAATCCTTCCTGGACTTTCTGCCAAAATCTTGAGGTAAACTGGGTTCCTCAATCGAATACTATGGTCTTGGGGGTTCCATGCAGACTAACAATCCTAGCAATATACAGTTCTGCCAGCTTCGAACTCTAGTAGGTAGTCTTGACAGGTATAAAGTGAGCTACCTTGGACAGTCTATCAACTATGACCCAGATTGAGTCATTTCCCCTACTAGAAGTAGGCAAACCGGTGATAAAGTCCATTCCGACGGAATCCCATTTCCATTCTGGAATCTGCAATGGTTGCAACAGTCCTGCGGGTCTTTGATGCTCTCTGCTTTGACTCTTTGACAGATGTCACACTTGGCGATGTAGCTTCCAATTTCTCTCTTCATCTTGTGCCACCAAAATTGCTCTTTCAAATCCCGATACATCTTCGTTCCTCCGGGGTGGATAGAATAAAGAGTATCATGAGCTTCCTTCATGATAACTTGCTTCAACTCCGAATCTGCGGGCACACAGAAAGGTCCTTTGTACCACAACACTCCTTCTTCGTCTTCAGTGAATCCAGGTACCTTTCCTGTACCAATACGACGTTTGATGCTGTCGATACTTTCATTTCCCTTCCGGGCTTCCTTGATTTGGCTGATCAAAGTGGGTTGAAGTTCAATGCTAGCTAAGAATCCTTTGCTAACTAATTCAATTCTGAACTGCTCCAACTCCTCATACAAACTTGGCTGCTTCTCCTTGATCATGGTTTTTAGCCTACATGGCAATCTACTAAGAGCATCCACTACCACATTGGCTTTGCCGGGGTGATAGTGAATGTCAAGGTCATAATCCTTGATTAACTCTATCCATCTCCTTTGCCTCATATTCAGCTCCTTCTGAGTGAAAATATACTTCAAGCTCTTGTGATCTGAGTAAATCTCACAGCAATTACCCATCAGATAATGACGCCATGTCTTCAATGCCAAAACTACGGCTGCTAATTCAAGATCATGGGTTGGATAGTTCTGCTCATGCTGCTTCAGTTGTCGAGACAGATACGCGATGACTTTGCCCTCTTGCATCAACACACATCCAAGACCAATCTTGGATGCATCACAGTATACATCAAATGGCTTCTTGATGTCTGGCATGATCAATATTGGGGCTGATATCAATCTCTTCTCTAGCTCCTGAAAACTGGCTTCACATTTGTCAGTCCATTCAAACTTCTTGTCCTTCTTCAGCAATTGGGTCATGGGTCTGGCGATGCTCGAGAATCCTTCTACGAACATGCGGTAGTATTCCGCTAGTCCGACAAATGCACGGACTTGGGTTTGAGTGGTTGGGACTTCCCATTCTTCGACATCTTTGATCTTGGCGGGATCAAGAGAGACTCCTCTAGCAGACACAATATGTCCTAGGAATCCTACTTCTTTCAGCCAGAACTCACACTTGCTGAACTTGGTATATAACTGATGCACTCTCAGGGTTTCTAGGATGATTCTCAGATGTTGCTCATGCTCTTCTTCTGACTTGGAGTAGATAAGGATGTCGTCGATAAACACAACTACAAACTTATCTAGGAAATTCATAAATATCTTATTCATGAGATTCATGAAATAAGTAGGGGCATTGGTTAATCCAAAAGACATAACCGTATACTCGTATAAACCATAGCGAGTAGTAAAGGCGGTCTTTGGAATATCCGTTGCACGAATCTTAAGTTGGTGATAACCAGTCCTAAGATCAATCTTTGAGAACACCTGAGCTCCAGTCAACTGATCAAATAGATCCTCTATCTTTGGCAGGGGTACTTGTTCTTGATGGTGACGTTATTCAAGTTTCTGTAATCTGTGTACAAACAGTTGCCTCCATCTTTCTTTTCAGCGAATAACACTGGTGATATCCATGGTGATGCGCTTGGTTGAATCAAGCCTTTTGCTAACATGGCATCCAACTGATTCTTCAGTTCCACTAACTCTGAGGGGTTCATGCTATAGGGTGTCTGGGCTATGGGTCCGGTTCCGGGGATTAGTTCGATAATGAACTCAATATCCCTATCCGGGGGCATACCTAGCAATTCATCTGGGAATACGTCGGGGTATTCACAGACTACTCTGACTTAGTCTATGGTAGGTAGGGCTAGACTCTTGTTGCACTTGAATTGACGGGGTAAGGTTTCAGAGATATGCTCTACTGTGACTCCAGAGCTACTGGTCATGGTGATGGCTTTCTTAGCACAGTCTATCATTCCTTTATTCCTTGACATCTAGTCCATACCTAGTACTACTTCCAATCCTTTGGTTCCGAGTACTATTAGGTTGGCATAAAAATCTATCCATGTATTCTGATAGGCATAGCTTTGCAAATTTTTCTAGCTTTGGTTGTTGAACCAGGGATTTGAACTATCATGACATGCTTCATGTTGGTTGGGTGAATCTTACTAGTGCATGCAAATTCTTCGGTGACAAATGAATGCGATGCTCCCGAATGAAACAAACTCTTGCTAAAACTGAGTTGACAGAAAACATACCCAGCACTACATCTGGCGCTTCTTAGGCTTCTTCGGCGTTCATGTGCAAGAGACGACCGTTGTGGTTGTGAGGGTTCCCTGGGGCAAATCTTCTTCTTGGTTGAACACGACACCGCTGTTGAGCTAGGGCATTCATATTGGCATTGGCTGCAGTCTTCTTGGGACACTCATTGGAATAGTGACCCTTCACTCCACACTCGAAACAAGTTATCTAGGACTTGTCCTTTGCTGCAACAGGCACAGCATTGCTGCCAGTTCTGGGTGCAGTGTTGTTGTTGTTGTTGCCCTTGGGAGGTGCACAGTTGAAATTGTTGGCATTGCCGGAGTTGTGATTGTTTCCTCCGGACTTCACATTGCCTCCGCTACAGTTGGGGTAGCTTGGGCGAGACATTGGGGGTCGATTGTTCCTTGGTGCATATCCTGGTGAAGGGTTGGGATGGTACTTCTGGTGACTGCTGGATCCAGATTGCTACATCATACGACGCTTGCGGTTGTCGTTTTCCTGGTTAATCATCCATTCCATCTGAATGGCAGAGTCGACTAGCTCTTCGAGATCCTAGAAGCGGATGTTGACGAGGACAGTCTGCATCTGATCATGCAGTCCGTTCAAGAATCTCTCCTTCTTCTTGGCCACCGTGTTGATCTCATTAGGTGCATATCTGGCAAGTGATAGGAATCCATCACGGTACTCCACCACAGTCATTCTACCTTGCTTCAAGTCGCGGAATTCATCCCTCGTCCTGTTGACTAGACCCTGCGGCACGTGGGTGTGGCTGAACTTGATTTTGAATGCTTCCCATGTCATCACTTGACCATGGTCCATGTTGCGGATACTAGTCCACCAAGCTCTTGCATCTCTTGCCAGATAATGGGTGGCGCAGAGAACTTTCTCATGGTCATCAACTCCTGCAACTTCTAAGTTGTTTTCCATTGTCTACAGCCAGTCATTAGCATCTAATGGGTTTTCAGCTTGGTTAAAGATTGGGGGATTGGTATTCTGAATTTTTTTGAGTTTGGATCCATGGTGATCCTGGTTTCCATGTCCTTGGTTGTTTTGGGCCATTTGAGCTATCTACTGCAATGTTGCTAAGTTGGCTTGGCGCTCTGCCCTGCTTGCTTCATGGTCTGCAACTAACATCTGCATAATCTGCAACATTGGGTCTTGCGACGAGCTGCTCCCTCCTTGGTTTCCACGAGTCATCTGAAGATTGAGATAGATACGGGGGTAAGAGGGAAAGTTCTAAGGTTCATGGTTTTGGTTTCAAAGCTAAAACTTTGAGTTCGACTCAGGTTTTTGCAACTAACTCCATTTCATTCATGCAACAAGCACACGATACAACACACACCACAACAATCAAAGTAAAACAGATGGTTTGAAGAACCATTCTGCAAGCTACGATACAGTGGGACCGATACATCTCATGCTACGACAGTGCTCTAGTGCATCTACTCATCGTCGATGAAGTCGGAGTCATCATCGTTAGTGTAGAAGTCCACGGCATCCTCCTCCAGAAAGTCGTCATCATTGCTGAGGTAAGAATCCATGTCTCCCTGGATGTCTTCACCCTCCTCTTCTTCCTCCTTGGCTGCAAGCTTAGCTTCCTGCTCCTTGATGGTCTTCTCGAGGTCGGCCACCTTCTTGCAAAGACGAGCGATGGTGCGATCCTTCTTCTCGCGCTGGAGGCGAGGAGACTGACGATCCTTGACTAGCAGTGAGAAAGTGTGGGCCTTCTGGTCGGCAATGGCACGGTTCTGGTTGGCTAATTTTCTAGCATTGTCCAACTCCTTCTGATGATCGTACAACAGGAAGTTGAGGTTCTCCACTTGGCGCTTTAGTGCTGGATGACTTGGCATCTCCATCGGCATTCCCATGAAGTCATGTCTTGCATTATGAGCAAAAGGGTTCCTTGGATCTGGTTAACACTGAGGGCAAATAGACGTGTGAGAGCTTCATGCATTGCCCTGGATAATCCATCTAGCCAATTGTTCTCTCTCATGGAGAACTGGATTCTCCCGGATGTTGGTGCTTCGATGCTTCCTCTAAGATCATCGGTGACTAGCCATTGTAAGTCTCCTCCTGGGGGTACTGGAAGTTGAGCTCCAAGAAACTCAGGATGCGGGCGTCCCAGTAACTCCGACAGTGAATCCAGATCCCTCTCGAAGATCAGTTGACCTCTGTTTCCCAACTGGTAGAACTTGCTGAACTAAGTCTCCATCTACAAGAATTAAGGATGAGGAAGTTAGTGAAGTGATCAAGTGTGTCAATGTTTAAGTAGTAATGTAAGAATTTTGAGGAACATGAATTTTTGACAAAGAATGAATTCACAAGGATAAGAGAGGAGATAGTTTTTCATAAATACTCACTTTGGTTTTGAAACTAACTTTTTTGTTTGGACGTCCATTCTAACTAGGGTCTCCTATGGTCAGGATGGCTCTGATACCAACTTGTCAACACCCGGATTTTTAATCCCAAATGCCTGTTATGTCATTCATCGCAATCCTAGGATTACCATTTTTGCAAGACATAACAGATTGGATATCACAGTACATCATCCATTACAAAACATACATAAGGTCTTACACAAATAAGGATCTCATGATCCAGTCTTAATACAACAAGCAGTTGAATAAAAGATAAGCGTAGCGGTGGGGTCCATCTTCAGGGGCATAGGCAATGCTGACGAAGGCAGATAGTCCTAGTTATCATAGCCGTCCTGCTGGCCATCATCTTGGTAGTCTCCTTCATAGTCTGGCCATGAGAATAGCCAGGGACAACAGCCATGAGTACTCTTTAAGTACTCGCAAACTACCACTAACAAGCAGTATAGTTCTAAGTTAAAGTGTTATCTCTAAGTTTAATTATACGGTTAAGTTTGAAACCTAAGCTGAGTTCAGAAGCAAAGAAAGATAAAATAAAGTTCTAGAATCACTTAAGTTGGGAAGCTATTGTCATAAACACAACCCTGTAGTTGTCAAGTCAAGATTCATCATTCCTTTCATAAGTTATTTTGAAAACATCTTACAACGAAACAGTATGGCCATTCCAACTGCCCATAACCGCGGACGCGGCTATTCGAATAGTTTGACACTCTGCAGAGGTGGTACACTTTCACCACAAGATTCGATACATCTGTCAGGGTAACCCTGAATCATCATACTTAGTATGCAGATAATCAAACATAACCTTTCCTTTACACACCCTAGTATAAGCACCTCTCCTATGAGCATGGCCTCCCAACCATGACCATATGTCATCTTGGGCACTACATAGGTGGACAACATTGAGAGGTAGCCTCAGCTCAAACCTCTCCCGCGAGGGAACTAATACTAATGCATATAAACTTGTGGCTAAGCCTTAACCAATTCAGGTATTGTGGTTGTATGGTAAATTTGGAATGGTATCGCATCCGAATCCAACCATCAGTTTTGTAAAAGGGTTAAGGCTCATGCCTCAACATTTTCACCATCATAAACCGTTTGTGTTTCTCAACACATGCCAAAACATCTCAATAGAATGACTCATCATTCCAAGGTTTTCATAATTCATTTTCACCAAGTGTTCCCATCTAGAGTGACTCAAGTTTTTATCTACTCTAAACTACTAAGTTAAGAGTGTTCACTAAGGTGGGATGATGGGATTAATCTCATGCCATAAAATGACATCTAAAGGGTTCTATATAGGTCAAGTTTTATACTCTTTATGATACCTTCTAATCAAGTAAAGAACTTTGTGTAAAGTAAAGGAAGTAAAGCTTAAAAATAATACTTGGGGTAAATACTAGTCAAGGTGGTATAACTCAAGCATGCCTAAAGCATCCTTGCTCAAGTCATCTAGCTTAATTCTAGCTTGGTAACAATAGCTTGCCTTGGTTGGTGCAGTGGTTGAAGTTTTCTTCTTCTTCTTCTTGGTAGAACTCCTCCTCCTCGAAAGCTTGGTCGGTACTATCGTCTATAAATACATACGAAGTACACAATCACCAAGCAATACTTAACTAGTCTAATTAGCACTCTAAGGCTTACACTTGATGATCTAGTATCATCACAAGCATCACAAGTTTTATTCAATAGTTTCATCCTTTTTATTTTAGAAAAGTAATTTCTACTCATTGAAAAATTAACTAAGGTTTAATATTCACCACTTAAAATATCACCACTTAAAATATGGGATCATGTGGACACATGTCATCACCACATATTCTAACATGTGGGAATGTGATTTAAGGGTTGGATCATAATTACTTTGGTTTAAGTTCATTATTTAATGATTTAAAGTGACTAGAAATGCCTATATAGCATTATTTTGGTACTAGTCCAAAGTCACTGCATGCAAAACTTAATATTATTACATATTCAGATAGATATGGTTAAATGTGATTTCTGAGAGTTGGAATCAACTCCGAAGCTATCATGGTTGATTTTATAAAAATGTTGCAAGGTGAAAATGCTTTTGTCTTATTTTTTACTAGGAGAGATCTCTAACTCTAATTGAATTACATCCAACAGTCTTGGGTAGATCTTTTCAGTAGCTTTCTAACAAAATTGGAATCACTCCATTTGAATTTGTAAATCACTCTGAATTGAATTTCAAACTAGGGGACAAAACTAGGTCTAACTAAAATAGAAAAATCCTAATTCAAACTAACTGGGTCGCGCGGGAAAACTAACGGGCCGGCCCAGTGACATTACGCGGCGCGGGGCTCAGCTGACAGGGGGGTCCACCGGTCAGTGGCTTATAACGCGCGAAGCGGTACATGGCGATATGGGTCGTTGGATTAGAACGGGGATCAACGGCTGGGGCTCGTCGTCAATGACGGACCTGTCACCGGCGAACTCTAACCCTAGCGGCTCGGTGGGGGTGCTCAGGGGGCGTACCAGGGCTCCAGCGATGACGTCGAGGCATGCAAACGGACTGGTAGACGACGGCGAGCTCAGGGACGGTCGAGGTGGCTCCGAGGGTGGTCACAATCAGCGGCGCCCTTCTCCTCCAAAGGCGGCTAGCTCCGGTGCAATTCCAGCCAACTGCTGCTCGCCTTGCTCCGGCTAGAGGTGGGGAATGGTCAGTGAGGTGAGGGGAGGTGAGTGGTTTGCCGAATGGGGCTGGGGGTGGCCTCTATTTATAGGACGACGACGTGACCAAGAGGCATGGGTGGGCGGCTCCGGCGAGGGCTGCACAGCGTGGCTCGAGGTAGGGGATGGTCGTTGGTCTCCGGGCGGTGCTCAACATGATCAATGCGGGACTAGGGGCGGTGGTATGCGGTCGGGCGGTGTGCACGCTCTAAGCGGCAGAGGCGGCGGTCTTGACGGCGAGCGATGGCTGTGGTGCGTTTGGTGGCAAAGGGGCTTGTCTGGCGTGCTCCTGGGGTCGTGGCGGAGCGGTGGACGCGGGCTGCGGTCAGGCAACGGCTTGCGCACGCGTGTCGGGCGCGGCGCTCTGGCGCGTGCTCGGCATGGCGTAGTCGCACTAGGCGCGGCGGTTCCTCGGTGGTCCACGCTCTGGCTTGGCTCGGGGAGGGGACAAAGAGTGGCGATGAGGTGAGGGCTAGCTAGTAGACATGGCGAGAGAGAGGGAGGTGGTCTGCTGGGGCGGTTGCAAGGTTTGGCCGGTGACATGGGCTCAGGTTAGCATGGCAATGCCACTAGGGTGTAGGGGATGGGGTGATAATGACATGGTTTGATCATTTAGGGACAATGGGAGTGTTTTGAGGACAAATGGGCGACATGTTTGGCCAGAACACTATTCATATAGTGGATTTGGTTTTTGTTTGAAATGTGTCCACAAGGTGTTTGTGAAAATGGCCGAAAGAGCTTTACTTTTGAATTTTGAAAAGATTTCTGGTGGGTGTGCTAGTACTAAGCTTGAGGCTCTGTGGGTGCTTGGGTTTTAAATTTTGAGCTCATTTGAATGGTTTTTGAAATAGTGGGATCTTCCCACATGAAATAGATTCAATTTTCAACTGCCATTTAAATTTAGTGTTTGAATGTTTTTGGCAGATCACAAGGTGGGCCTTGGTACATAATTATGTGTACTAGCAAGGGGTGCAAAGATCCACAATTTTTTCTGTTAGGTTTTGAGTTCTAGGAATAGCCAAAGTAGGCATGGTAGTTAATTTGGCACAAATGACCATTCACTTCATTTATTCATTTTGAGTTGTTTTTCTTTGGGATTTGTTTGGGAATGATTTAGATGATGTTTATTTCACCTAAGAATCATTTTACAAGCAATGGATCACTTAATCATGGCAATTCAAATCAACTCCTATTTTAAATGCACACACACATGAATGCTTTAATAATTTTAATTGGAAAAGTTTTTGTTAACCCTAAATTTTATGATTTGGATCTTAACAACCTTGGATTAAAGTTTTGGGATGTTACAATCTCCATGATGATCTCCTTTCTTCTGGTCATATGACTTGTGCACCTGCTATCGAGTACCCATTTAGACCCACCAGAAGCATAGCCCTGCAAGAAAGTTACTTCTTGGTTTTAGGTACCCATTTTTCAATGGGTCCTCTCATGTTAGTGACAAGGGTTTTGGGAACCCAAATAGACCAAGATATGAACTATCAAAAGGACCTACATAGCTATCGTAGACATCACCATAATAATCACAAAAAAATTCATAGTTAGGATTATTAGCCCCTACAAAACCATCATACTTAGTCTTTTCATTAGTGGTGGTGCTTGTCTTTGGTTGAGCAGTTTTTCTCTTCTTGTTCTTCTTGTTCTTCTTCTTCTTCTTCTTCTTGTTCTTGTTCTTGTTCTTGTTCTTGTTCTTGTTCTTGTTCTTGTTCTTGTTCTTGTTCTTCTTCTTCTTTGTCTTGAGAACATAACCAAGACCCTCTTTTCCATTGTTTGTCCTTTGCTTGCTAAGTACCTCATCTAGAACTTTTTTACCTTTATGTTGAGATCCCTTTACAAGTTCTTCTTGTCCACAAGATGGAGTGGAGGTGCTGGGCATATCATATTTCTCCAATTGAGTTTGGAGCTGGTCACAAGACTCCTTTAGAGTAGAATGTTCACTCTCCAATGCCTTGTGAGCAATGTCAAGTTTCTCAAACTTCTCTGAGAGTTTCAATCTTTTCCTTCTTTAGTTTCTTTACCTTAGCAAGAGAGTTTTTACGTTCTTTGATGAGCTGAGCAACAAGCTCTTCATGGGACTCCTCAATTGACTTGAGTCTCTCGTCCAAGGATACTCGAGCTTCCTCTTCTTCTTCCAAGGCATTCTTCAAGGAGGCTATCTCCAAGGCATCTTCTCTTTCAATTCTACCCTTTTCTTCGAGGAGTTATTTAGATTGGGCAAGTTGACTCATAAGAGCATCAAAATGAAGTTTGTGCTCAGCTTGCAAGTTAGTGAAAAAATTGTCCAAAGAATAACTTCATCTTTTATCTTAAGACTAGTATGATCATCCATATCCATATTTATATTAGTCTTAGGAAATGAAGAAATAGAAGATGATACCTCGGACCCTCTTGCCATAAGGCAAGTGACGTTGTTGTTGATGACATTTTCGTTAGGAGAGTTGAAGAGAGATCACGGGGTAGATGTGGTGGCTATAGCAGCCACCTCTCGAGAGCTATCTTCATCCTCTTCATCTTCACTCGTAGAGGAATATTCTTCTTATGCCACCAATACAATCTTGGGTTTCTTATTGTAGGGACCATTATTTTTGATAAATGGCTTCTTTCGAGGAGCCTTGGATTTTTCTTTAAGGATGAGTCTACCACCATTGTCTTCTCTACTTTGATATGGACATTCAGCCTCAAAGCGCAACCTATCTCCACAATTTTAGCATGTCCTCAGTTTTGGGCCATTCTCTCTTCTTCTACTTGACCCATTCTTGCGTTCAAGTTCAAACTTGGCCTTGGCTGGATCCTTCCAAAAATTCCTTGCATAAAAGGCCATGTACTCCCCATGAGCACGCTTGACTTCCTCGAGACAGCCCATGGAGACTACATCGTATCCTCTTTCATATTCATCTTGCTCAACAACATTTTCTTTTAGAGCCACATTGACTCCCTTTTGCATTCCAATAGCCCGAGCACGGGCATCTTCGGCATTCTTGGCGACAACCTTGCAGGCCTCCATTTCTTGCATGACTTCATTGGAAGTCATTTGGTGGTAGTTGTGTCTACCTTGCAAACTCTTCAAATCCGTTGGCTAAAATGGCATGAGGGCACTCACATATTTCCTTTTGATCCAGGCATCGTCAATGTGAGTGGCTCCATGCTTTATAAATGTTGTTGCAATGCTCTTGAGACTTCTATACATGTCTTCATGGTCCTCACCATCCAACATGTACAAACCTTTAGCTTCATTACTAAGAGCATCGTACCTATTCCTTCTCATGCTTTCATTTCCAATGAATAGGTCGGTGGGAGCATCCCAAGCTTCTTTGGCGGTGTTGAAATGCTCAATGTGGGGCATGTCCTTCGGACCCACTCCAAGATGTATCATATGGAGAGCCGTTGCATTCAATTGACTATCCACAACTTCTCTTCTTGTCAAGTTTGTGTGATCTCCAATATGAAGACCCTCTTCGATAATCCTCCAAAGTTCAATTGACGAACTATATACATGAGATTTCATTAAGAATTGCCATTTATTAAATGTAGATGCAGTAAGTTTGGGTGGATCACCCCTATTGTTTATATGAGGATGAGGGATAGGTGGGTTAGGAGAATATAGGTGACGAGGGTTTAACTCATCAATGCCCATTGTTATGGACTTGGGTTTTGGAGAAGAAGGGAGGGCTTGAAGCATCAATCGTCTAGCAAACAAGCACACTGGGATGCAAGGTTTACCCAGGTTCAGGCCTTGTAGAGGTCCCTACTCCTGCTTGTCTGCTCGTGGAATTAACGAGGAATCGAAGATTACAATGGTGCGCATATGCAATCTGGCGAGGGTTGTGGAAACTAGGGTTGCGTGTGTCCTCCTCACCGCCCCCTCCTGGCCTTTATATAGATAGGCCAGGTCTCAGGTAGCAGGTCGAGTCGGCTACAGTTTAGGGTTCGCCCTTCAAACTTTCTATCTTTAGACTTCTTCTTGTCCCACAAGTTATCGAGAGTCCGTAGGCCACTCGAAGTCTTTATTGGGCCATGGCAACACCGTGGGCTTCCACCGTATGTGGACCATATATGCAAGACTCGATTACCTGCAGGGTATATCCATGTCAGTAGCCCCTGAGTGTCCAGTGGAATCGCAGATTCGACTAGGGACTTTATGAAGCCTTTCGAGTGCATGACTGAGTATTTTTTCGACTGCTTTGTTTGTGTCATAGGAATTGTTGATGTGCGTGCCTGATTTAACCGATGTATCGGTATCAGTTAACTACCTTAGGGTAAAACAACGCAATCTACTCGAACTCGAGTCCCTGGACTCAAACTCGGAAAAGTGCTGGTGTAATTCGACTCAAGCCGCGGAGGTCTTACAGGAGTCGAATTCCAGTACATGGGTGTGAGCACTCGACGTGTCCGTCAAGGCATGTTCATCGCACCTGTGGGCACGGATAAATTTCTGGTAGTGCGCAGCAAATGCGTTGCCAGGCCTTATTTAGGTCTTATCTTCACGCTGCAAGCGCGGCATCCGAAATTTTATCATCGCGGAGATGATTCGGGTGACCCAGGAGACGCAGTCTCCTTGTAGGGAAAAAATATGAGGCGGTGTCACCATAGACTTCGAGTGTGGATGTTATCGACACAGTACGATGTACAAATAATCATAGGGTGCACGACCAGCGCTCCCTATGGGAGTAGCCCCCGAGTGCTTGGTTGAGTCGAGGACTCAGGCAGGGACTAAAGAACTTTTTGCAACTGCTGTCGTCTTTTGTTTGCTTGTTGCAGTCAAATTTATTTCCGGTGCTCCCTATGGGAGTAATCCATGTCCATAGTCGAATCGTGGACTCGAGTGGTTGGGTATGCTTTGAATGTTCAAGTTCCTGCATAAGAAGAAAATCGTAGGGTGCGCGACCAGCGCTCCCTATGGGAGTAACCCCCGAGTGCTTTGTGGAGTCGAAGACTCGAGCAAGGACTAAAGCAGTCAAAATGTTCAGTTGTTGATGATGATGACGTCAGTGCTGATGATGTGATGATCTCAGTTTCCCGCGTGAGCGGCTTTGACGGGACGTGACGAGCGGTGGGTCCCATTTTCTGACCCTGATTTGACCGGGCATGCGTAATCTTTGTTTTAACCGTGCCTTCTCGATTTCCGCGCGTAATGGGGGTAGTGGGGGACGGTTCGTGCTTCAGGTCCTCCATGTGTCGATCACGATGTGCGCCACGCATCTGATAGGGTTTCTGTTGGCCGTTGGATTACATCTTCCAAGGGGTTAAGTAGCAACATTGTGGTGGTAATTTTTCCCATATGCTCTTTTCTCTGCCTTTGCCTCCAGCGCCATTGTTTCTGCTCCTCTTCTCCGTAGAGTTCATCTTCTTCGCAGCGCTGGACCAGCTCTGCGTATTCCCTAGTTACTTCCTCTGTTCACATCGCCACCGCAAAATGGGAAAGAAGAAAGGAGGTCCCGCCGCTGAGTCTACCGCCGCCATTGCTGCTGCCAAGAGGAAGGGCGGCTCCACCGTTGCGGGTACCGGCATCGCCGTCGTCGAGAAGAAGAAGGGCGCAGGCACTCGCATCACCAATGGCGCGTGGCGCACGTCCATCATCAAGTCATCTGAGCTCCGTCTTCTGCACCAAGACGGAGCTCTGTCTCCCGCGGTCGGTGACTCGCGAGTCCCAGGTGGTGAGGTAACCCCTTGTCCTCCTTCTGGTTTCCGGGTGATGTTCCTAGTGTTCATCATCCGTGGTCTTTCTCTGCCCCTGCATCCTTTCTTCAGGGGCCTCCTTTGTTTCTGCTGGCTCCAGCTGCACCAGATGTCCCCCAACTCTATCCTCCATATTTCCTGCTACATTACGCTTTGCGAGTGCTGGCTTGGAATTGAGTCGCACTTTGGTCTCTTCAAGCGTCTCTTCAAGGTGAAGCGCTAGTCAGCATATGGCTCCGTAGTCTACGATGTAGGAGGCTGCGGTATCCACGTCGACTCCTTCGTTACGTACTTTGATATCAAGCTCATGGCGTTTGTCCAAGGGTGGAGGGACAAGTGGTTCTACATCCGCGACCAGAAGGCCGACAGAGACCACTTCGGACTCGTGCCTTTTGATCCTGCGGCGCCATGCAGGAGGAGGAGTTCCTGGAAGAATATGGTGATGCCCGGCGAGTCTGAGGAGACAGAAGTGCTATACGAGCGCGTCTGCGACCTCGAGAGTCGCATGGGTAAACAAGAGGGAGCTTGCACCCTCATTCGCACATGGTTGTGCCGTCGCATCCCGCCTCTGTAGGCCAGAGTCCACCCCATGTTCCAGTGGGCCGGTGCGGACGATGTCACTTGCGTATCTGCCGATGGCATTTCCGCGGGTGAAGTAGACAAGAGGGTGCGACTACTCACCAAGTACACTGCCAGGGATGTGCTCCCTAGTGAACCAGTCGTGCCTCCATTTGATGCCTCTAACCCTCCTCCTGATGTATGATTGTGCTACGAAGTAGCTATATTTTGTCGAATGCTTCTGATTTCTTTGACGTGTGGTAACTTGTCTTCTGCATGTAGGATTGGAAGGTGTCTCCCAGTTTTCCTCCTCTTCATGAGGGGGTTATTCCTCGCGAAGCTTTAGTAGAGGACGAATCGGAATCGATCGTCCAGTCTGAAGAGGAGGAGGAAGCCCCCGAGTCCAGCGGTCCGTACACTAGCAAGAATTCACGCAGGGAAGATTCAGACGCTTCGTCTCCATAAGGCCCAGCTATTGGCGCAGAGGAGCCTATTCCTGTTGTTCCTGTAAGTTCTATGGCGCCACTTGCGGGCAAGAATATGCGGCTGCCGAAGGAGTCATCATCGGAGTCGGAGGGCCAAACCTTCGATTTTGACTAGTTTGCTTAGTGAGTATACAATTCTTCTCTTGATTCTTTTTTGTAATTGCATTTTCCTGATGTTGATTTTGCTCTCTAGTCAACCAGTGTCGTCATCTTCTGGCGATGTCCAAATTTTGAAAGAATCTGGAGTCGCGGACTCCAAAGCCAAGAAAGTGGCTGAGCGGACTCTGTCTCCTCCATTGGCAGCCCACTCTGGGTATAATTCGTCAAGTTCTCCACACAATGTGGAGCACCAGATGGTTGTCCGGACGACTGCACGACAATCTACTTCAGAGTCACTGGAGGATCACGTACGTGATGTTGCTTTTCCTTTGCAGTCGAATTAATCATCCATGTGATCTGCTGATCCTTTGTTGTTTCTCATGTTGCAGCTTATTGTGAAGGAAGCTACTCGCGTGGCGGAGCAGGTGCTTGCAATGGGTCGCCAGCATGCAATGCTGGACAATCACCATCGCATGGTTGAAAGTGAGTGCTTTTTTTCTACTTGTTCTTCATCCTTGTGATATACTTGACTGACAGTCTATCTTTGTTTATTTCGCAGCTGATCATAATGCGCTTCTTCGCGACACCGCTTCCCTCGAAAAGACGCTCGCCGCGGCGGTGAAGGGTCGCGATGAGGCAGTCGCTGCGCTGGACGAATCACGGAAACGCGAAGAGGATTTGCGCATCTCCATCGCTTCTAGGGAGAAGTTGTTCGAAGAACAGCTCTTCTCGATTGCCGAGGCTCTTTCAGGTATTCCTTCGTCTGGATTTCCTTCTTGTCCTTTCTTTCGAATTTGTTATTGTGCTGACCTTTTTTGCCAACACTTTGCTCTGTGTAGATGCCAGCGGCCTAAGCTTTGACGCCCAGGCGCTCCGTCGTGATGATGCCTAGGCAGGTGCCGTCGCAGCAGTCGAAGATCGCAATGCTTCCATCCAGGGGATGCTAACCAAAGCCAAGGGTGTACTCAGTCGCCTCCGTGAGGAGCTAGCGCCCAAAGCTGAGCTGATTGAGAACATAGACGATCTGGTTGAGTCCCTGGCTGGAGGTATTCCTGCAGGCTTCAAGAACTCGCTTCGTGCGGCTGGCGCTTCTATGTCACTCATGATGGTTCAAGCCCATGGCGTCGAGGTGGATCCTACTACGGTTTCCAGGGCGATGCCCGTCGGCGCTGATGGTCACCAGGTAGTTTTTGCTCCTTTTGCAACTGCCTGTGGCAAGTACGGGCTGCAACTCATCAACACAATCGCGAAGTACTCTGAGGAGCTGCAGCGAGCCAAGAAGGCGGCAAAAGCTGCGGCGTCAGGGGCCGGCGGGAAGTCTATGGCGTCTGATACTGCCACAGACTCGATGAGGCCCCCGAAGCCGAAGTCCAAGTCGAAGAAGCCAATTGCTCCTCAGTATTAATATTTGTAATAGTTAATAGCTTGACCTCTTTTGTCTAGAACATGCCGTTGGCGGGTGTATCTGTTGATACTTTGCTATGCTTGAATGCACTTAAGTTTTTGTCCATGTATTGCTTGGTCTTCTTATTATCTCTTGCTTGGCTTGTGATAGGGCACATCGAGTGGTCCTTCGAGTCGCGCTCAAGGGTGGATGAGCTGTCTCTGCTTTCACGACTTCGTGACCGCGTTAAGCAGTTGGAGCGCGAACTGCCCGTCCTCCGTGGTAACGCGGATGTATGGAAGTCGCGGGCGGAGAAGGCTTCTGCTCGAGAGCAATATCTGCTAGGGGAGGTGGCGCAATTGGGCGACCAATTCAAGTGTTAGCTTTCTGCTTCCTTATCTTTTCTTGTAGTCACCCACGGTAGTTCGTTGTCTTCATACTTTTCTCCTTTGCTTGGTATAGTTGTCAGCGCGCATCATCCATAGGATGAGAAGGACAGGATCGCCATTCGCATGAATGACCTGACCCAAGAGCAGCTTCAAGCGAGTGGGTACTTCTGGGTGGATCACGATCGCGCAATTGCGTTGGCGACCCTGCAGGATCGTGCCTCGCGAGTGCTTCATTTTCTGAAGAAATCATAATCGTGCTTAAGGAACATCTATAAGACGATGTTTCTACTGGACGTCATTCCCTCGAGCTTGCTGGCTCTTCTTGCGAAAGTTCAAGACTTGAGTGGAGTCCGCGAGTGTGTACGGCAACAGTTAGTGGCTGGTGCCAAGGCAGCTCTGTCGCTGGTGCGACTGCACATGCCTAATGTGGATGTTGCAACGATTGCTGCTGGACCACCGGCGCCGCCAGTGGGCTCCACCTGGAATATGGTTCCTCATTACCAGGCGGTGGATCGCCCAACTGAGGATATTGTCGACTTCTTTGAGGAGCAGACACATGTTCTTTTGTCACAACAATAGTTTAGTTTGTATCCTGCACATAAGGATACCAGTGTTGTAAAGTTCGTATGTATGTTGTATATAATTGATTAATATTGGTATGTAAGGATCTTGCTAGCTCGTATGTTTTGTGAGTGTGTTGCACTATGCGATTCCTTTTCGTTAGCCTGACTTGTGTTTATCTCAGCGCCTTACCAACCTGTCAGGTGCGTTGCAGCTGGGTTGGTGTTTGTCAAGGGTTCGATTAGTGCATCATCTACTTAGGATATCACGATTGGTTCATAGAACAGATGTATAAAGGGTGACGCAACCCTCGAGTGGATAAATTGCGAAAAATAAATAAAAGAACGCAGAGTTTGGGGCACTTAGCTTTATTTATTCGTAGGATAGTACGAGGTACAATGTGTGGCTAAGTAGCCTTGGCTGAATAGCCTTATTTGCAATGTAAGAAATAAAAGACGACTAAGGGTAGAAGCGCCGCAGCTGAGCGACGTTCCAGGGTTTGGAGTACGCGACTCCTGTTTCCAAATCTTTTAGGCGATAGGCGCAACCTGGGATTACATCTATGATCACATATGGTCCTTCCCAAGGGGACTCGAGCTTGAGATGCCCTTGCTGTTTCAATCGCAGGACCAGGTCTCCTTCGACGAAGGACCTGGGGCGTAGCCTTCTGCTGTGGTAGTTGCGCAGGTTCTGTTGGTAGATCGTCGATCTTTCTGCTACGATTTCCCGTGCCTCATCAAGGAGGTCGATGGAGTCTTCGAGTGCAAGAGTTGACTCCTGCTCGTTGTAAGCGACCACTCGTGGTGCTTTGTATCGTACTTCTGCGGGTAGCACCGCTTCAGCACCATGCACCATGAAGAATGGGGTGTACCCTGTGGCACTGTTTGGGGTTGTGCGTAGGCTCCAGAGCACCGATTGCAGCTCGTCTGGCCAGCATCCTGCGGCTTGTTCGAGTGGCCTAAGGAGTCGCTTCTTGATTCCACCGCAGACGAGCCTGTTGGCCTTTTCGACCTGACCGTTGGTCTGTGGATGAGCTACAGAGGCATAGCTTATGTTGATGCCCAGGTTCTCGCAGAATTCTTGGAACTCCTTGTAGGTGAAGTTCGTCCTGTTGTCCGTGATGATGCTGTATGGCACTCCGAAGTGATAGACGATGGACTCGAATAACTTGACTGTGCTGGCTCCTGACTGGTTAGTCACTAGCATGGCCTCTATCCACTTGGTGAATTTGTCGACTTTGGGAGCTTGCCGACCATGTCGAGTCCCCATTGCGCGAAGGGACATGCCAATGGAATTGGCCAGAGCTTCATGCCAGGTGCGTGTGGTTTGTCCGCGAATCGCTGACACGCATTGCATTTTTGGACGATGTCCTTGGCGTCACGCATGGCCGTAGGCCTGTAGAATCCAGCTCGTAGAGCTTTGGCGACGAGGGCGCGACTGCCGGCGTGGTGCCCGCAAGTCCCCTCATGGATGTCGAGGAGAACAGCTCTTCCATCAGTGTTGGAGACGCTTCGTTGGAGTACTCCTGTGATGCTGCGCTTGTATAGTTCACCGTTGATAACAGCGAATGCCTTGGATCACCGTGCAATGTGTCGTGCGTTAGTCGGATCGTCCGGTAGCGTCTTGCTGAGAAGGTATGTGATGTACAGTTGAGTCCAAGATGGCTCGATCATCATGACACTCATCCGTCCTTCGAGTCCTGTGTCAAGTTCCAGGTCGTCGAGTGCCATTGGCTCATTGGGTGATGCAGCCCCTGAGTTTGTTGTTGCGCTTGTTTTATTCTCTGTGGTCTTCGGCTTGATAGAGTGTTCGCAGATATGCTCGAGAAATACCCCAGGTGGTATGGGGGTGTAGGTGGAGCCAATGTTGGCGAGTGCGTCTTCCTCTTCGTTGCTTTCGCGGCCTACGTGCCACGGCTCACAGCCGTCGAAGTCCCCTTCGAGTGTGTCATAGAGGTCGCGATAGGCGATCATATTATCGTTCAGTGTGTCGCACTCGTGCATTGTCTGGTTGACGACTAGTTTGTAGTCGCCGTAGATTATTAGCCTCTTGGCGCCACAAGCTTTTGCCATCCGCATCATGTGCAACATGGCCTCGTATTCGGCTTCATTGTTGGAGGCGGTGAACTGCATTCACAGGATGTATTTCAGCTTGTCCCCCTCAGGCGATGTCAGTATGACACCTACGCCAGCTCCGTCCTTTCGCTTGGATCTGTCGAAGTGCATTGTCCAGAGATAGGACATATCTGGTGTTTCAGGGAGCTGATTCTCCATCCAGTGCACTAGGAAGTAAGGGAGAACTTGCGACTTCATCGCGTCGCGCTTTTCATATGTAATGTCCCGTGGAGACAGCTCGATTCCCCAAAGCGCGACTTGTCCGGTGGCATCAGGGTTGTTGAGGATATGACCAAGCGGGGTGTCGTTGACCACCATGATTGGGTGCTCATGCAAGTATTTGCGCAGGCGCCTGGCTGTCATGAAGACGCCATATACCAACTTCTGGTAGTACGGGTACCGCTGTTTTGTTGGCGTGAGCACCTCGCTGAGGTAGTAGACTAGGCGCTGTACCCCGTGGACCTTATTTTCCTCAGCTCGTTCCACCACGAGTACCATGCTAACCACTTGGTTGGTGGACGAGATGTATAGCAACAGTGGTTCCCTTTCGCGTGGGGTCACCAGTACTGGTGAGGTAGATAGTAGGCGCTTGAGGTCTTTGAATGCTTCCTATGCCTCATTGTTCCACTCGAACTTGTTGGCTTTGCAGAGAAGTTGGTAGAAGGGCAGTGCCTTTGCACCCATTCGACTGATGAATCGACTGAGCGCCGCAATTCGCCCAGCCAGCTGCTGGACACCTCTTACGTTCTTCGGCTTCTCCATGGCCAGTATGGCTTTTATTTTCTTCAGGTTCGCCTCGATTCCTCTCGCGTAGATGAGATACCTGAGTAGTTTCCTAGATGGTACGCCGAAGGCGCATTTGTCCGGATTGAGCTTGATCCGGTAGCGGTCGAGGTTGGTGAAGGTTTCGCGTAGGTCGTCGATTAGCAAGGCTTCCTCTTTGGTCTTGATTACGATGTCGTCAACATAGACTTGGATGTTCTGACCAAGTTTGTTCTTGAGGCAAGCCTGCATGCACCGCTGATAGGTTGCTCCTGCGTTTTTTAGCACAAAGGGCATTGTGTTCTAGTAGAACACACCGAAGGGCGTTTTAAACGCGGTTTTCTCTTGATCTTCCTCCTTCATTCGAATCTGATTATAGCAGGAGTAGGCGTCGAGGAAGCAGAGGCACTCACATCCCGCGGTGGAGTCGATGATTTGGTCGATTTGCGGTAGTGGGAAGTGGTCCTTTGGGCAGTGCTTATTCAGGGAGGTGAAGTCCACGCACATCCGCAGGATATCCGTGTCTTTTTTAGGCACCAGCACCGTGTTAGCGAGCCAAGTGCTTTCCTTGGCCTCGCGTATGAAGTTGGCGTCGAGGATTTTGTTGATCTCCATTCCGACCGCTTTTTCTCTTCGTTCAGACAGCCGCCGAATTGTTTGCTTGACTGGCCGTGCGTCTGGGTTGACATTGAGTGTGTGCTCGGCAAATTCCCCGGGAACTCCTAGTATGTCTGCTGGACACCAGGCGAAGATTTCCCAGTGCTCACAAAGGAATTCGAAGACCGCAAGTTCCTATGCGGGACTCAAGTTGTTGGCGATGAGGGCCGTCTTGGCCGGGTCCGATGGGTGGACCTGAACTTTCTTCGTGTGCACCGACGAGTCGAAGGACAGGTCGGGTGAACTTGGCCGGCTCAGAGGAGGCAAACTGTTGTTTGTCGACTCCTTCAATCTTGCGAGTTCTTCCTGCATGCCGAAGGACTGGGAAATTCTGTTGAATTCCCTATCACAACTGTCGGACCTCTCAAAGCTCCCGTTGATTGTGATGGTGTCGTTGGGGCCTGGCATTTTCATCTGCAGGTAGGCGTAGTGTGGCACTGCCATGAACCTGGCGAACGCGACACGTCCGAGGATGCAGTGATACTGTGAGGGCCAGTTGATGACTTCGAAGTCGATGCGTTCACGTCAAAAGTTTTTCGGCGTGCCGAAGATGACGTCGAGGTTGATTTTGCCAAGGGGATATACGCCCTTTCCTAGGACGATGCCGTGGAATGTTGTGTCCGAGAGCTCTAGGCAGGTCAGAGGGAGCCTCATTGCTCACAAGGTACTTGCGAACATGAGGTTAATGCCACTTCCACCGTCTATGAAGCCGCGAATCATGTCGAAGCCTTCAATTTGTGCCCCGAGTACGAGGGGACAACTGCCTGGACGAGGTACTTGGCGCGAGTGGTCGCGCTTGTCGAAGGTGATGCAGGAGTCGCTTCCACTGAGGTACTCAGTGGTGGATGGTGGTGAGTTTGTCACCAAATTGACTTGGAGAGTGATGGACTTTTGCACCTGGTTAGAGGGGCAGCCCTTTTGGATCATCATGGTGCCCATGGCCCGTGGGTACGGCTCGCCTCCGTGATGCTGGTCAGGCACAGCTGCAGTTGGCGGTGGTCTAGGTGGTGGTGGAGGAGCTCCATGTGCCACAACGCCTAGGGCGGCTCCATAGCCCCTATTGACCGCGTCGCGATTCATTCGAGCCAGGCCCTCATGAAGTTTGAGGAACTCGCGGCAGTCCTTGAGGAGGTGGCTGGATTTCTTTTTGCTGTCATACTTGTCGATGTAGAAGTGTACAGTGCATGGCCCGGACAGCTTGTCCTCAATGGATGTTGCGGGTGCCTCGTCCCGAGTGCGGTGTTGCCATACTTGCGTGGTTTTCCCGGAGTCGCGATACCCACAGCTGCGATAGCCGCTGTTGCGGACGTCGTCACGCTTATCGGCGTAGCCGACTGCGGCGAAGTTGCCATCGTCGCAGTCATCGTATGTGCACATTTGCCGCTTGCCTCGACGGTCACGTCTGCGCCCGAGGTCTTCATCATCGTCGGAGTAGGTGCGGTTACTCACCGAATCTTCTCCATCAGCCGATTGATTCGCGATCTCCATCAGGTGGTCGATTGTTTTGGGCTTCGAGCGACCCAGCGCCTCTCTCATGTCTATGCGGCGAACACCACCATTGAATGCGTCGATTGCACGATCATCCGAGATATTTTCTGCGGAGTTCTTGATGATAGACCACCTCTGGATGTACGAGCGTAGCGATTCTCCTGACCTTTGCTGGCAGCTCCTCAATTCTTTGATTGATGTGGGCCTTTTGTAAGTGCCCTTGAAGTTGCGCACAAAGTTGTAGGCCAGCTCTTCCCAGCTGCGAATGGATCCGTGCGGGAGATTGTTGAGCCATGCGCGGGCGCCGCCCTGCAGTTGTAGCTGCAAGCATTGCATGGCCGTGCTTCGACTCCCTCCGTGCAGCTTGACGGAGGAAAAGTGGTCTTCCAACCAGATCTTTTGGTCCTGTAGGCCGTCGAATTTTGGATTTTCCGACGGGAGTTTGAATCCCTTAGGCATTCGCCTCTGCCTGATGGCTCTGCTGAAGCATCTGGCGCCGCAGAGTTCAATCCCGTCTTCTTCTGAATCAGTCGAGCGAGCATGCCGTGCCCTTGACTTGTCGATTTTGCGCTGCGTGAGGTCATCGCGCGCATCATAGTCGTGATCGTGCCGCCGTGAGCGGCGACGTCGAGAAAGATCGTGACTGTCGTCGCTGGACGAGGGTGAGGAATAGCGTTTCGCCAGGGCCTTGCCCTTCTTGGGTTCTGGCATTGGCTCTTTATCGAGTGCGGCCTCGATTAGCCCCAAACCCGCGATCATAGATCAGTGCATGGCGGCTCGCAGATCTCCAACTGGCGGCTGGTTGTTGTGGAGGTACATGGTGGCCGCCGTTAGCGCAACTTGCGGCGTTTTCGGGAGCACGTTGCCACGCGTATCCACCGTCATGGAACCAAAGTCGAGGACCTTTGCAGCTTCTACATGCTCTTGTTCGGTGAGGTGGGCCAGTCGAGATCGCCTTTTGTTAGCGACGTACTCATTGCACTTGGAGGAGGATCCTCCGTGGGAAGAGAGCCCAGCTCGCCGGAGGCTCGACTCGTCTGTCGCCTTTTTACGCGCTTCGAGTTGCGCGAGTGTATGCACTTGGCATTTGTATTCCTCCTTCAGGAGCCAATGGTAGCCCATCAGAAGTTCTTGCGGGGAGCCGAAGGGTAGAGGGTTGCCTCGTAGGGCTTCTCGGCAGCGGGCCCACTCGTTGTCGTTGAGCCTGATCACTACGTGCTCCCCCATGTTTTTGTTCACCATGGTTGGTGGTTCGACTGCTCCTCTGTTGTTGACGGGGGTGCCATTAGTGGGGCCGCCATTGGGTGGTCCGCCATTAGGTATGCCACCGTTTGGTGGGTCGGTTCCATTGCCACCATTGCCCGTGTTGCCGCGATTGGTGGAGGAGTCGCCAGTGTTGATGACAGCGCACATGAAGTGGTTGGGTGTGGCGCCCCGCAAAAACCACTACTAGAAAATCGCGGTGTTTTTGTGCAGTGCATCATCATGACCGCATGCTCATGGCATCATGCCACATTGCATTTGAGCATCGTCATCATCATGCATATGTTTGTCTAAAACTATTTTCGTAAAGCCTAGTTTTGTTTTCTAAAATATCTCCTTCTTAATTTCAAATCAAAACTCCGGTCTTTTCCGGGTCTTTTATTTGTCTAAAAACTATTTACAAAAGTCTATTTTAAATTAAAATAAAAGTTTACAGTATTTTTGGGAGGCAGCCAACTAGGCCCAAAAGCCTAGTCGGCCACCTCCAAACCCAGACCCGACCCAGCTAACACCTAACCCTAATTCCCCTCATCCCACCTACCCCTTTTTCCCTCCACCCCACCGCCAGCAGAGCCCCTGCACGCGCACGACGCACGCTCCCGCCCACACCGTGCCGACCACCTCGGGATTCCGCCCCGTCCCCGGCCCCACCACTCCTTGTCGCGTCCCGCGCCTCCCTCCTCCCCGCTCCTCTCTCCCCTCCCGTCGCACGCCTCTGCTCTCCCTTCCTCTACGGCTCGCCCCGTCCCTTCTCGCCTTCCTCCCCAGATCCCACAGCCACCGCGCAAGGTCGCCGCCCGGCCTCCTCTCTCCGGCCTTCCCCCGCCGACCACCGTCGGCCCGCCCCGCCCCCTCTCGCCTCTCCCTTCTCCGCCATGGCCCCCTTCTCCTCAAAGCCACCGCGCCGCCGCGGCCCCGTCGCTCGCCGGCCTCCCGCGCGTCCTCGGGCCGCGACCCCGCCGCCGGCCGGACCCCCGAGCCCCCGTCCTCCATCCACCGCCGTCGGTGCCTCCTCTCCGGCCCCGGTCATCCCCATCCTCAACGGCACCCGTGGCCTCGCCTCGACCTCCTTCTGCGCTGCCGCCGTCCGCCTGTCTGGGCTTGCCCGCCGCGCCGCCCGAGCTTCCCTGGCTCCGCCCCTTTTCCTCTGCGGCCGCCGGACTCCCTCTCGGCCGTCTCCACCCCGGTCGACACCGTCTAGCACCGTCGTCCTCGACCCGGACTGCGCCCCCTCCTCGTCCGATCCATCCCCGACGCCTCCTCCCGCGTCCTCGATGGACGCCGTCCTCGAGCCCGACCCCGGCGCGAACTCCTCCTCCGCAACCTCCCTCCACTCTCCTTCCCCAACACCGGATTCCTCGGCGCCCCGACCTCCTCTAGAGCCTTCCGCCCGCCGTCGTCCGCTCGCCCCGCGCGCCGAGCCGCTGCCGCCCTGGGTCCGCCATTCCTCCGCCTTCCCCTGCAGAGGTCGCCGCGCCACCTCCTGCGACCGACCGGCCTCTGCCTCGTCCTCCCCATTCAAGCCGATCTCCAACGCGTGCCACGGTGGCCGCTGTTGCCATAAGCGTTTCGTTCTCCCGTCCGTTATCGCATTTTTGGTATCGTGCATGTGCTAGTGCCCAGATGGTTTGTCAAGGGCAGTGGAGCATCCTGATCTTTTGCCGATGTGGAATTTTGTTGGGACACCCCGTACCACAAGATCATCGGAAGGAGTTGTCATCGAAGGCCACAGACGCTAGTCCTATGTCATGGAACCCAAGCTCGGCACCGAAGAGGATACAGACGACATGACCGACTACATGCAACGTCAAGACCACCCTCAGAACTCCGAAGGCTGATCCCGCCGAGACTGATACCGTCGACACCAAGTTACGCCAAGGCCTCCTTCACGGGACCCGAACCTCGCGCCGAACCCGAGATCTTCTTCCCGTTCCCGGAGGTGCCGATAGCCCGAAGACCAGAGATGCCAAGACCCCGTTCCCGGAGGCGAAGCCAGATCCCACCAAGACCGTCGTCACGAATTCCAAGGTCTTCTACACGGATGCGACAAGTTCTCCTACACGGATATCAAGATCTTCCGGCGCCGAGACCCAAGACCGCACCGTCACCCGAGGACTATGACAAGATCGTCCCAATCCGCCAAGTTCGCCTACCCGGACACCGTGCGACAAGATTTACTTTCCGGATCCGAAGACCCCCGGTACCCGATCCACTCAAGTTCGCCATCGACGACAAGATCGACTGCTTGGCACCCAAGTTCTCCGTCGCGACACGACAAGTTCTCCATCTTGTATCCGAACCCTGCTCCCCGTCGAACCCTGTCGAACCCTGGACCCCTGGAACCCAAGATCTTCCGAACCCAGATGTGTGACCCTAAGCCCCTATTTTTATAATATGACATTATCAACTGTCGCATATTAAATTGTTCATGCATGCATATCTGTTTGTGGGTTGGGGCATTATGCCGATTCACCTCATAATTAAATATGCAGTGTTTATGCGGGATATCTTTGTCTTATTCCGGACTCCATTTAAATTGGTGTAGCGAACCGATGTCATGTTTCACCTTGTTAATACAACATTTAAATTGCGGGGGTTCTACACAACTTGAACCATATAATCATTTTTTGGGACCCTGGTTCCGCTTGCTATTCCCTAATTGCACCGCATCTGCATCATATCATAATCATGCCGGATCTTCTGCCGTAATATGAAATATTGCATCCGGTGTTTCTTCTAGTGTTTTCTTCTTCGCGGATTAGGCCGATGAGTTGATGCGAGTATCGACAAGTTCTCCGGATATGAACCTTCAGCAGTGTTTCCCAGGCGAGCATCTCTCCCCCTTTCTACCTATTTTGCGTTTATAGTCTTTATTTCCTCCTGTTGATCTATTGCTATCTGTTTCGCGATGCTTTAGTTTCCGTGCACCATTTATACTCCTTGCAGCCTCCATATTGCCATGGACACATCCTATTTCCTGTTGTTTGATAGATAGTCGGCCCGGCGAGTCGTAGTTGCTTGCTTCTGTGTTGCTTCGTGTCGTTGTCGTTCCACCGTTGACGGCAAGTTGGCATATGATAAACGGTGGAGATGCTTAATGGTGGAGTTGATCATGACTTTCAATACAACTATTAAAATGCTAGATATAACTAATGCAGAGGCATTGATGGGCAATAGATGTTATTTGGTTCTTCCACGCTCACTTGTGTCCCGTAGGACCCCGAGTACTTGATACCTGTTCCTTGATTTTTCGCACTATCCACATCCGGGAGGCCTTATGGACCCTCCTGAGCCAGAGCTTGATTCATTTCTATTTCTTGGGGCCACAAGTAGTTTGGGGCTTTATTACTATCATGTACTTATGCCATGCCTACTACTTTATTTAAGATTGTGCGTGGAGCACCTATACTGTTTTGGATGCGGAGTGTTTTCGCGGTATCGACAAGCCCAGTCACACTTTCGGGTTCCCAGTCGTTTACAGCCATTGACGCAAACCCTGGGTCCGTTCCGAAGCCGGCCAACTTCGTTGCAGGTAGCTTAGTGGGGTGCCCCCCTAAAATATTTCTGAATCATGTGATCGCTTTGTCGTGAATGCCTTGTTGGGTTTTGAGTTGGTTTTTCCGAGGTTGATCGAGTGTGTGTTGCTATTTGTGCACCCCTGCAGGGTAAAACTTTCTGAAAGCCGTGTCCGCGGGTATGGACGACTTGGAGCATAGTATCTCGATCATAGACAAGCATAACTAAAGTAGTGCTATAAATTTGACTTAATATGTGACTAGTAATCAGATGCAACTATAACGGAATGGATACTAAAAATGCCAACAACTGGTGGATCTGTGGTGACCTGTGTCATACTATACCTGCCTAGTAAGTATTGCAACTCCAATGGAATGTGATAAAAGTGCCAACAACTGCTGGGTTTTGGGATTCCTCAGGACAATTATATCTGTCTAGTAAATGTTCCAACTACCACAGAATGGTTAATTAAAATCGCCCACTACTTATGCTTCAGGATGACTCATGCTATCTATATCTGATTAGTTATTGCTGCAACTATAACGGAATGAGTAAAATTGCCAACTGTGTGAGTTCCTTGGTCTGACTTCCTCGTTTGGTCTCGAGGGGGAAATACTAGGATGGGTTTGTTTGGTGTTAGTATCAGGTTGGATCCGAATAGGTCTTTCTTATCTCTCTCTAATAGCCGACAGTTGTACCGAGTCTCTATAGGTTGTTTAGTGCTGCTGCCTGCCGCTTCAGCCACCATACCTATGTAGGCGAGAGCCACCGAATTCTAGCCTCGCCGTGTACTGGCCTCAGTACTGACGCTCCTCTTTTTCCTTTGCCCTTTGTCGGCACCCCTTTTGTTTTAGCGGGTTGAGATCGACGTCGTTAGCAGGGTTACCCTCCTGGCTTGGCCTGGGCAGGGTTATGGACGCCATTGGTTATTCTTCAGGGCTCTCAGCCCCATTTGCATCTTGTCCGTAGTCGGACGCTCTATCGTTTCGAGGTGATTTGAATCTTTGTATAGTATATCTGTATTCTTGACTCATGGAGTCGTTGTTGTATATATCTGTTCTGTGGGTCCCATCGAGGACTGTTGTGTAATGTTATTACTTCGTTTTCCACCCGCACGAAAGTGCCTGGTGGGCGTTCTTGAATCGTTTCTATGCGGGTTTGGCGGAAAGGGCTAAAACTTGCATAGGGCCGATTCGAGCGTGTTACATTGGGGAAGCTGTTGCTCCCACAACTTTCAGATCCGGAACCGTAGGCTCCATCTTTAGTTGCTAGATCGCCTAGATCGGATTCGCGACTATTGTCGCTGTCCGTATTCTCGACTGTTGTCGAGGCATTGAGCTCATTGAGGGTGCCAATCGGTGGAGGGAACCACGATGCTGGAGCAATCGATGGTGTTGTCGGCTAGTCAGGCATGCGAAGCGTGCCCATCTGACCAACTTGGAAGCGGAAGCTCCTGATCGCCAGGCTAATTCCATCGCCCACGGACTCGAAAGCCGGGCGTGTGGCCGGCGTGTGGACGGTGAAGTTGAACGCGCCGAAGAGCTGGCGAATCTCTGCTGTTGCGGTGTTGTAGATCGTAGTTGATGGGGCCGAAGAAGCTGCAACATCAGCACTCCCAATTCCCACAGATGGTGCCAATTGACGAGGGTTTAACTCATCAATGCCCATTGTTATGGACTTGGGTTTTGGAGAAGAAGGGAGCGCTGGAAGCATCAATCGGCTAGCAAACAAGCACACAGGGACGCAAGGTTTACCCAGGTTCAGGCCTCGTAGAGGTTCCTACTCCTGCTTGTCTGCTCGTAGAATTAACAAAGGAATCGATGATTACAATGGTGCGCAGATGCAATATGGCGAGGGTTGTGGAAACTAGGGTTGCGTGTGTCCTCCTCACCGCCCCCTCCTAGCCTTTATATAGATATGCCAGGTCTCGGGTAGCAGGTCGAGTCGGTTACAGTTTAGGGTTCGCCCTTCAAACTTTCTATCTTTAGACTTCTTCTTGTCCCCCAAGTTATTGAGAGTCCGTAGGCCACTCGAAGTCTTTATTGGGCCGTGGCAACGCCGTGGGCTTCCACCGTATATGCAAGACTCGAGTACCTGCACGGTATACCCATGTCAATAGGTGAGGAACCTTACTATAGTCCTCCTTACCACTTCCCTTCTTGGAGGCGGAACCATTATGTTTTTCACCTACCACTTCATCTTCCTTAGATCTGGCGTGAGCCTTATCCTTGGATGAAGGAGTGGTAGCCTCAGAGGAAGATGGATATGGGGCTATAGATGATGTGAGGCGAGCAATCATTTGCTGCATCTCCTCCATCTCGGTCTCAAAGGATTTCAACAAGATTGTTTCCAACGTCTTGAGGTCATCCATTGTGACCTTATCCACAGCCTCATTCCCATTTTCCTTAGTACCCATACTTCTCTTAGGCGGTTAAGCCCGAATAAAGAGCCAGGGATCTGATACCAATTGAAATGGATCGTATGGGCACCTAGAGGGGGGTGAATAGGTGCTACTTCAAATTTTAATGCTTTTTCAATTTTAGGCTTGACACAAAAGGTAAATTCTCTAGATATACTATTATATAGAATTTCCCTATATGCAAACCTAACTACTAGCGAGTAAAGGCGAGTGAGATAGAGGAACGAGTAAACCATAGTGGAGCACGCGGAGACACATGATTTGTTTTACCGCAGTTCCTTCCTTGTTAAGGGAAGTACATCTGTGTTGGAGGGGTGGGCGGCACTAAGACCACCACGCTACAATAGGCCTCACCCTGTTCTCCGATGGATCCCGCCACCAAAGGCCTGATCCACCTTTCCACTATAGGAACCCTTTGAGGCGGGAACCGACGCCTTTACATAACTAGCGGGGCACAACTCCACAACCAAATTGGAGGCTCCCGTAGTGAAAACAAGCTGCCACAAGAACAAGTTATCAATAACAAAACACAAGATCTAGATATTAACGAGAATACTAGATCAGGGATTTCTCCAAGTGAATGGAGAGGAGTTGAAGCGCTTGATTCGTGATGACGATGTAGGTTGTCTCGTCCTTCAATTCCCCCAAAGATTGAAGCCTTCGGGTGGTTGAAGTGGGAGATCTAGAGAGAGCACTTGCAACAGGTCTGGTCTTTTTTGAATGAATCAAGAGTTCTGACCAAAGGGGATGATGGGGATTTTATACCCCCTGCCTCAACTAAGCCATTGGAGCCTTTGGGGGCCAGATAATCCGGCTGAAATGATGGCCCGATTATTTGGCCTAGTGAAAACTCCGACCAAGACTCGGATTATCTAGCAAATAATGCGCCTTCGAATAGAATCTCGTGCAGGGCGGTCCTTAGCATCTTCTCCTGAGAACCAGATTATCCGGCCCTAGGGAAGGGCCGAATTATTCGGCTGGGGAAAATTCCGCCCTAGTCACGGAATATCCGGGGGAAATTCCGCCCCCAGATAGAAGCTCGCGCAAACACTCCCTTGGGCAATTCCCTTGGGGACGGATTATCCGGCCCTAGAGGGAGGCCGGATTATCCGGTCTAGGGAGAAAATCCGCCCCAAAGCCGGACTGTTCGGGGGGGAATCCACCCCCAGACAGAAGCTCGTGTGTAGCCAGCCCTGGCCAAGATGGTCGGGCCGGATTATCTGCCCCATGATAGGGGCGGATAATCCGGCCCCCAAACATCCAAAAACTTCCCTCCAACACTTAGTACACATTAGAAACTCCACATAATTGTTATCTAACACACAAAACATAGGGAACCACAAAATGTTCTTTCAGCCCTCACCCCACTGGTCAGTGTCTGTGGCTAGGTAGTTGTTCGGTATAAAAAGATATTGCCTGCTGAATAAATAGTAAATCAATATAAATGATTTCCAAGAATTTAAGAAAAAAATTAAGTCTTAGAAATTGAATATCTTTTGTTTTATAATCCAGAAAAATATATATTACATATCAAAATGTTCAGAAAATTAAATTCTTTATTTTCAACCTATTATCATATTTTATTTTCCAACTTAAATAATACAATAATTATTATTAGTAAATAAACTATTAGGAATAAATCTTAAATAAATATATTTTATTATTTAAAATTCATAAAAATAAGTATAATATATCAAAATTCTTAGAAAAACAAATTATACATTTCGAAACTGATTTTTTACGTTTTTGTATCACTTAACTAAATATTATTATTTATTAAGTTTTTATAAAATGATAACACTTATAAAAAAATCATATTTTAATATTTAAAAACCATAAAAATACATATAATATACCAAAATGACCACAAAAATAATATCTACATATTAAAAATACCCACTCTCACTTTTGACATAATATAAAAGGTAAAGGCTTGATAAAACTAGTTTAAACCCTTTTCTTTTATTTTAATGCATACAAATTATATAAAACTTTGCTTATGCCTTTAATATAAGTTATTAAAAATCTAAAAGTATAATAACAAGTTCAATTGATGTTTAAGTGAAGTCAAAATAAGTCTAAAATTTTTAAGTTGTACTTACTAAAACTACCATTTAAAGTTAAGTAAATCTTACTCTCCAAAAAATATGTTATCAATTATAAAATCATCAAGATTTGAGTATTAATTCTTTTACAATTTAGGAATCCAATTGAATCTGAACAAAGCTTTACTTAATTATAGTAATGCCTTGTTCCCTGTTTATAAAATATAAGCATTACTTTGAAAATAAGTAAGTGATCCTATTTACTTATAAAACTAATAAGACACTACTTCTATAAAAGCAATAATCCTCTTATTCTACATTATTAAAAAATAATAAGAAGTGAGCCACATATAATATAATACATATTCAAAATATCTAAGTATCCACTCCATGTGGAATAGCTATTCAAATATGGTAATTATTTTCTTCTTTAATACTAATAATTCATAAGAAAACCTTAAAGGGTTAGCTTCAAAGTTAAATGCTTTTACTTTGTACAAGTAATCTTTTCCTCAAAAGTTATTATTTTAAGAAACATTAAAGAAATTCTTAAGCATTTCTATAAGAACTTTAAATGTTTAATAATCTCGCTTAAGTAATCTTTTAAATACCATGCTCAATTGAGTGATTTAGAATTGTATGCTACTTGTTGTTTTTACATATTGTTTCACACACTCTCATAATCCTTAATAACAAGCACAAGTGTGAATCTGTTATAAAAGTGCAATACATTCATAAGAACTCATCGCCAGTTTCCAAACCCTAGACCAGATACGATTGTCTCGGGGATTCACGTTTCTCAAACCTGCATTACATTACTTATGCATAATTGCATCTTGGTTCTTTAAACATTAGTCCTTACCGGACCAATGATGCTATTTCTAGATTTTGGATCTTCTATTGTCTTGAAGACTGTGAGTGCATAGTCTTGCAATCACAAAAGGCAAGTTCACAACTTGCTAATGTCCTTTGGTTATTTTCTATCAAATACTTGTAACTCAAATGTTGTCATCACCTGCATTTCAAAAAGGTCAGAAAACACTATTTTCATAATAATATGATGTTGGATTATTTACCAAGAGGTAATAATCTACTGATACAGTTCCAGTGGTAAAGGAACATAATATCTAGGACTTAACAACAAATGTCACCAGTGATTCTAGCGCTGTATATTACGCTTAACCATGAGATCGGGAATGGGACGGAGAAGTCAGCTGGATCTTCTTCCTTTTGCATGGACGGATGACCTTATCGTGAGGCTGTTGATTTCTTGTGGAGAATCCAGCACATGGGTGGGACCCCTTAGTTCCCCGCGATATTGTTGTCTAGATTATCTGTGCATAGCTGTCTTGGTGTAAGTTCACCATAGCTGATGGTGGCTGCTATACAGAGCTGCTTATAGAGTCTTCGAGAGGCTACCCAAGGAGTAACCGTGGTAGTCCTTCTTGGGGATCGTGTCTTCATGCGGGGTCACGGAGAAGGGCAACGATTGGCTTGGATCTTAGACTGGGCCTCATAACAAGGAAGTGTGAACGTGCCTATAAATCGGATGTGCAACAAAGCTGATGTCTCTCATGGGTAAAGCAACGCACCTCTGTAGAATGTAAGAACTGTGACATGTTACTCCCTGTTCCGGGAAGGAGCTATGAACACGGCAGGAAAGGAACACCACGAAGGTTCTGGTCAACCTATGAAGGCTGTCGGACATAGTTTTCAGAATAAAAGCAACCTTTGAAGAAATGTTTACAAAAACGTGCATTGCCTATGACCTTTGGTCTATGGCTGTGCATCATACACTTCTCTTTAGTGAACTTGCTGAGTACGCTCGTACTCAACTGTACCTTCTTAACCCTTGCTAGGTTCTAAACCGTTGAAGACGACGCCAGCATCAATTTCTGCTCAAGAAATTATCATTGACAGCTCAAGTTCTCCAATAAAGTCAACATATACACCAACCGAAGTGAAGACTAAGTTCTTGATTAGATAGGAGTAGATTCTATAGCCACAAAACCTACTTCTGTAGAGCATTGCATTAGTAGCAATTGCAAGCCAAACCGTTTAGATACTAGTCTTAGTCTAAAGATAGTTCTAAGTTGTATTTCTGGTTCTTCTTTGTAAGAAGTTCATTCCTCCTCTTTAACCTAGAGTGTTCTCTGGATCTTCTGTAAAGAGTCGAGTTGTAATCTATAGTCATGTCTGGACCTGCTGTATTTCTTTTGTACCACTCTGAGAGATGTAATACTAGTGAATGGTGTTTCATTGGTGTTATGTCAACGACTATAGTGTACTACATCATGTAGTGGTATGCTGGGTATCCGCAGCTGGTATCAAAGCATATGCTTCGACCTTAGGATTAAAACCCTTTTAGGAAGATTTGTAGGTTGGATAGTGAATATAGGAGCCATCTTATCTAAACCAAGACTTGTGATGGATATCCACTTGAGAATAAGCTTGTCACACATAAGTTGAATGCTTTAGACACCTTCCTTAGGAGTAGTTATTCATTATTTTTTCTGGTGTAGTGTCCTAAATAGGTATAACACCACTAAGATATCTTAAGTAAGTGGAAATATCAAAGAAGATTATGGCTAAGATCAGGATATGATGTGGAGTAGTATTAGCGATGGAGTCTATAGTTAGAATCCATGTGAAGTAGCAGAATCTTACCAGTAGTTAGGTAGACCATTAGAACATGTATAGGTACAATTGGAAGTAAATCATGTGGCATTCACTTGATAATTCCATGTGATGGAGTAGAATTTTGTTAAGAACCATTAATAGTGAGCTAAGAATAAGAGTCATCATAGTGAGATGAGCTTCTGATGGCCCAAAATATATCGAGCTCGTTGGGGAACCCCAAGAGGAAGGTATGATGAGCACAATGGCAAGTTTTCCCTCAGTATGAAACCAAGGTTTAATCAAACCAGTGGGAGCAAGGAAACACCCCAAAGATGTTGCTAGCTGAGCCTTGGTAGGGCGCACTACCGGTGCTAGTAGCAACGTGGAGACCTGCATAACACACCCACAGAACTTTGTCCCCAACTTGCGATGAGGTTGTCAATCTCACCGATTTTGCTGAAAATAAAGGATTAAAAGTATCGAGTGGAAGAAAGTAATAGTTTGCAGAAAGTAAACAGAAAGTAGTAAACAATTGATTGTAGATTGATCGTAAAAGAAAGGACCGGGGTCCATAGTTCACTAGAGGTGGCTCTCCTTAAGATAAATAACATGTTGGGTGAACAAATTAAAGCGGGGAAATTGACAAACATCGAGAAAGCATACAAGATACACTAATCATCTTGACTCCTTAGAGATTCGATTGGGCATTACAACATTATACATAGACCGCCATCCAACTGCATCTATGACTAATAATCCACCTTCAGGTTATCATCCAAACCCCCTCTAGTATTAAGTTGCAAGCAACAGATAATTGCATTACGAATTACATGTAAAGTAAACAATATCTATGAACAAAGGATTGTTGTTTTCTCCCTAGTAGCAACAACACATCTAGTACCATAGATATTTCTGTCACTTCCCCAGATTACCAGAGGCATGCACCCACTATCAAGCATAAATACTAACTCTTGGAGTTGCTAGCATCTACTTGGCGAAGATAGATACTAACAACGGAAAGCATGCAAGATCACAAATAACAAAGACATGATAGAATCAATAATCAATCTGAAATAGCATCTCAATATCCATCGGATCCCCGCAAACACAACATGCAGAATTACAAATAGATGATCTTGATCATGAACGGAGCTCACAAGATCTAAACATGATAGCACAAAGGAGGAGAACCAGCCACCTAGCTACTACACGGACCCGTAGTCCAGAGATGAACTACCCACGCATCACACCCGAGGCTTGCATGGTGATGAAGAAGGCCTCCAAGGTGAATTCCCCTCTCCGGCAGGGTGCCGGGAAGAGCTTCAGATCCCTCCCAATCTAGGGATGGAGATGACGGTGGCTACAGACTCTTTCGTGGATTTTTGATCGGGTACTTAGGGTTTCCGTATTAGAGGAAATATATAGGCGGAAGGAGAGGCTGAGGGGGTGCCTGGGGTGGCCAGACCACCCCCTGGCGTGGGCCAGGCCTGGCCGCGTGGCCAGGTGGTGTGGCCGGGCCCTAGACCTTCTTCATCTCATATTCTGGCTCCAGGTGTCCCTGGGTGAAAAACTGAGTTTGGCTTTTGTCCCGTCCAATTCCGAGAATATTCATTTTCTGACTTTCCTAGAACCAAAAACAGCAGAAAACAGGCAGTTGGCACTGTGGCTCTTGTTAATAGGTTAGTCCAAGAAATCATATGAAAAGTACTCCAAAGTGTGGACAAAACATAAGAAAGTAGATAAAACCAAGCATGTAACATCAAAAATTATAGATACATTTGCAATGTATCAACATCCCCAAGCTTAACTCCTGCTCGTCCTCGAGTAGGTAAGTGATAAAAAGAATTAATAATTTTTTAGGTGACAAGCACCATCGTAAACTTGATCAAAGTATTTGTAAAACAATCAAAGCTGGGATCATAGTACTTCAATCATAACATAAAAGACAAAGTTCTAGCAATAAGACAAAGAAACTATGTTGCAACATGAAAAGGCACAAACAAAAGATTCATGAATAACAATGCTTTGCAAGACGTTTGTTTGTTTCACATAAACAAAACATAGCATAATAGTATTCAGCTTGTCCCTCAAAGAGTAGCAAATATAAGTGCATAGGACACCTTCAAAGTTTATAAGAGTGACTAGATACAAATAGTTTAAAACAAGCAATATCAAAGCTATGCATCAACCAATAAGTCTTGGGACAATGCAGATAGAACTAAGAATGTCCACTATGCTCTCAAAGTAGGTGCATAAAGGTAGAAGGTGGAGACTCAATATATAAGTGTAAGAAAGGCCTTGATAGAAGGAAGTAGGGATTCAAGTCACATAAAGAGCTTCCAAAAATTATGGTACTTAATAGCTTTCAGCTCTCATTACCCCTATCATAACCATCTTGAAGTGATTAAGGTTAAAGTGAACAAACTATGGTGTATATGCTTGACGAAGTATAAGTTGGAAATCTCATGTCACTTGAATACGAGGTCCGTTCCTCATGCTACTCAAGTTTAGTCACCGGTAAGTTCTTGTCATTGTAAGTACATGTGTATCATAGAGAATCGCCAACAGGGTACCCCTTGCCCGATGATACGGAAGAATCCCCATATAAAAATGACAAGGCAAGCAGACAACGAGCATCTTAGCAATCTTCTTATTTACCATGGGATTATGGTGCCTTTTTCTTTCTTTCCTCTTTTCATATATCTCCTTTTTTATCCTTTTCTCTTTTTTTGTCAATATCTGACTCTTTTTTTATAAGAAGAATGCGTCATAGACAGCTCATTATGGTTACGCTGCAGGTTTCCACCATGTCAGCATGGATTCGACCAGCGGCCTAGGCGTTTCTCTAACACATATACATAACTCCATGGACTTACAAGCTCCTCTTTCATTTCACACCGACGACATCCATAGACAATAGAGCATGATATCAACTAGGTAAAAAGTACAAGTGCAATGTTGAAAGCGTTCCCCATGACAGCATGGTTCATCTAATCCCTAGCAAATAAGTGCAAGCATATACAACATAGACGGCACAATGGTTCAAGTTTATTAAGGGCAAGAAAAGTAAAGTGTGACATCAAGTTCATGAGAGCTTTAATCGCTAGTTTTCTCATAACAAGTTTAATTTGGAACGTAGATAAAAACATGAATATACTTGGAATAGCATATGCTAATAGGTAGGTATGGTGGACTCTTTGGAATAACTTGGTTTAAGGAGTTGGATGCATGAGTGGAACTCATACTTGGTTGCGGAGGCTAGCAAAAGACTGGGAGCGACAAACTAAGAGAGCAATAATGGACATAATCATGAAGGGCGACAAAACATCATTGATCAAAGCATAAAGTCATACTACAAGTTGAAAACTAAAGGATCATAAAGGCTTATGGTGACTTGGAATAGTCATAACATGGTGTGAGCATGCGCCAAGTGATGACCCACAAGTATAGGGGTGTATCGCAATGTTTCCGATAAGTAAGAGTGTCGAACCCAACGAGGAGCAGAAGGTGCTGGCTAGTGGTATGGATCAGGAATTCTCTGCAAATACTTAGAAAACGGATTTATAGGGGTTTTCGATAAAGCAAGTAAATAAAATACGAGTAAATAAAAGACAGTAGGAATAAATGGAGCAAGTGGCCCAATCCTTTATGCAGCAAAGGACAAGACGGTTGTATTACTTAAGATGACCAAACGTTCTCGAGGACACATGGGAAGACTGTCAAGTGCTTTCGCTTCATATAGTTGATTAATCATCTTTAGCTTGCTAAGTGTTGTGTGGGTGAACCTGTGCTAATGTACCGACCTTCCTAGGACTAATACATACTTGTGATTATACCCCTTATAAACATCTGTAAGTACAAGAAAGTAATTAAGGTAGAAACCTAACCACAGCTTTAAACTCTAAGACCCTTATGTCCCTTGTGCAATGGTTACCTAACGGGGGTTCAGGTTTCTGTCACTCCGGCAACCCCTACGATTAGTAGCCAAATACACAATGCATTCCCCTAGGCCCATATAGGTGAAGTGTCATGTAGTCGACATTCACATGACACCACTAGAAGAAGTACACCACAACTTAAATATCAAACTATTGAATCTTTCTCAACACAACTCCACTACTAACAACATGGCTTCTCCCATATCCTCAAGAACAAAATGAACTACTCACAAGACATCATATGGATCATGACCAGAGATGGAATAATGATGTATAACAGTAATTCAATGGTTCACTCAATAGCAAACAACTGCAAAGAGTAATCAACACCGGGAAAGTTTCCCCTATGAACTATGCAAGATTCAACACAATTGTTACAGCAATATGGAGATGGTGATGAGGGTGCTGATGGTGATTATGGTGGTGGTGATGATGATGATCCCGATGAAGTCCATCTTGATGGTGGTGTTGATGGCGACGATCTTCCCTTTCCGGGAAGGAATTCCCCCGACAGAAATCTGTCTACCGGCGAGATCTTTCTCTCTCGGTATTTTCTGTCCCGCAGAGGCAGCGGAATCTTTCTGTGGTTGCCCCCGAGTCTTAGGGTTTTGAGAGGAATATATACACCAGAGGGGAGAGCCAGAGGTGGGCCAGGGCGGCCACACCACCTGGTGGCACGTTCTAGGGTGGCCCGCGCCAGGGGGTGGTGTGGGCCCCCTATGGCCCATCTCCACTCCTCCTTCTGGCATCCTTCGTCTTCTTGAAAAATAGGATTTTCCGTATATTTTCCTGGATTTTCTGATCTTCGTGAATTTTGCCTCCAAATAGCACCTTTTCCATCAGAATCCTGACTGCAGCTATCCATGCTCCAAAAGTCATCAACCATGCAAAAAAAGATGAAATAACATAAGTATCACCTCTTAAAATGAAATATATCAATGAATAACAGTAAATTATGATATAGAATAGTGATGCAAAATGGACGTATCAACTCCCCCCAAGCTTAGACTTCGCTTGTCCCCCAAGCGAAACTGAGCTCAATAAACATGACCTCAGGTTTATGGAGTGAAGAGTCGATAAAAGAATACGGACACGAAGCATCACATTCATCAATACATATATCATAATAGAAGACAACTCACTATTATATAACTCAACTTGCAATAAGTAAAGGAAACACAACAAAGATACATAAAGTGAATCATAATTGGTAATGGCAAACTTAGCTCTTGGTCGAAGAATAGTTGATAATTTGCTGGAGTTCACAAATAACTGGTTTTCAAAGGTATCTTTCAAAGTAGTAAACATCAAGATAAGAGAAATGTGCAAAACAAGGAACATAAGAAACATGATTGAATAAATCATCATATGAATGAATGAAACACAACAACTCAAAATACTTGCTGAGATAGAAAGGAATAGGTTTACTGACTCAATACAAAGTAAAAAGAAAGGCCCTTCACAGAGGGAAGCAGGGATTGCAAGTCTCATAAAGAGCTCCCAAAAATTATGATACTTACTAGCTTTCAGCTCTCATTGCCCCTATCATAGGCATCTTTTGGTGATTAAGGTTAAAGTGACACCACTAAGAGGATATGCTTGACAAGTTATAAATTGAAGTCTCATGCCCCTTACTTATGAGTATCGAACCTCATGCTACTCAACTTCAGTCACGAGTAAGCTCTTGTCATTGTAAATACACGTGTATCATTGAGAACCGCCAACGGGGTACCCCTAGCACATGACACAGGAGCTATCCCATAATCAAAATGATAAGGTAAGCAGACAGTGAGCATCTCAGCGATCTTTTTATTTGCTATTTGCATAGGTTTTTATTGAGGATGCTTCACAGAATGCTCACTATAGTTATGATGCAAGTTTCCACCATGATTAGGCATGGCTTAGGCTAGCGGCCCAGGCGTTTCTCTAACACACATATAAACTCCATGATCTTACAAGTTCCACTTTTATTTCACACCGCCGGGATCCATAAGCAAAAGAACATGATATTAACTAGGCACAAAGTACCATGGCAGTGTTGAAAGCGTTCCCCATGATACATGATTCTGCTAACTTCAACTCATAAAGCGCAAGCATATACGCAACAAAGAAGGACCCAATAATTCAAGTTATTAAATGCAAGAAAATAAAGTGTGCCATCAAGTTCGTGAGAGCTTTAATCACTAATTTTCACATAACAAGTTTAATTTGGGAGGTAGATAAAACAAGAATTTACTTGGAATAGCAATAATGCTAATAGGTAGGTATGGTGGACACAAATGGCAAAGGTTTTGGTTTAAAGGAGTGGATGCACGAGAAGAAATCCCTCTTAGTACAGGTTTTTGGCTAGCAAGGCTGGGTAGCAAGTACAAGAGTTGAAGGAAACAAGAAAACATACAAGTGATAAAAACAAACATGCAATCTTCCTTGGAAGAACGAAAGATCTTAACTAGAGAATACTAAACTTATGACCAAATCAAGAAAGAAAGATGATGAAATAATTTTTCTTTAGAGTACTTTTTTCTTCTCTTTCAACTCTCAAAAATAGTGTTGCTACTGACCGAGCCAGGTTTGCTAAAACCAACTAAATTAACTCAATGATCCCGAAGTGATACCAATACTAACAACAAGATCAAACATATAAATACGAATTGAAAACTAATATAAGCTATGCAAAAGAGTAAATGATAGAACTTCGCATTAATGTTCCATAACGGCAACTCACACCAAGGGATACATATCTAACGAGAGAGGGGACACTTCCATAATGCAAACCATCCTACATAATAACTTCTCTATTCATGATATGACTCTACTAATAAGGTAAAAAATAGAAGATAGTGATGTGATACCGCGGCACTCCCCCAAGCTTGGAACAAACCAAGGGGATGCCAAACCTGATGACGAATTACTCCTTTGGTGGTGGTGGTATCCTCTTGATGAGCTCTCTGATAAGTTTCCCGAAGTCCTCAATCTCAAAGGTGAGATTACGAATCAGCTGTGAGTTTTGCTCAATGCGGCTCATGATCATGTCGGGTTGAGAATTCCAACTCTTGCTATTCTTTCCCCACTCTTCCTCCTTAAAGTCTTCTTTCCCTGCATGGCTAGAACAAGGCAAATCCCAATTGGAGGGTAATTTCCCCTTGGGCATATTCTGGTATTGATGCTCATGGATAAGAGTATGGAAAGGATTCTTGGTGTGCGGAGGAAGTGACCATGGAGCCAAACTGTGATCAGGAGCTTTCCCCCAAGTCTGCATCCGTGCAGTCCTTCTTCACTCTTGATCTCCTTCTCCTTCCCGGGGTCTTGGAGGTCTTCCTCCATAGGCTCCTTCCCTTTATCCTTGGCGGACACCATTGTGCTTCTAAACTTTCAAAGAGTATGTCCTGGCTGAAACAGATCGAAACAAAAACACGACGAAAACACAATATGCGAACCTCGGGGGATCCGGGGGGGTTATATATTATGAAGTTTCATATCAAAAGGAAGGTACTGGGAGAAAACGAGTCGGAGGCGGAGTCCGGGGTGGACTCACCACCTGGTGGCGCGGCCAGGGGAGGGCCCGCGACACAGGGTGGTGTGAGCCCCTGGCTCCGTTTCCGTCCCTTTTTTGCTTTGTAGCTTCCCTTATTGACTGAAAACTGCAAAAATATAGTTGGGTAGTATTTTCGCGGAACTTTTCTTATCAGAACTGTTACCTATTTAGAAACAGACTCTGCAGGTCTCTGAATTTGGTATCTAGTAGATTCTTCCGGAGTCATCACTTGAATAACATCAATATCTTCATCTTCATACTCTTATTACTTGAATCATAAAACCCTTCTCTTCCTTATTACACCATCATCTCCACTACCTGGAAATTTCTTTCACACAAAATTCCACACAGTTCTCATTACCAACATTAGTGTATATGAAGTGATAAAACCTTTTGTGTCCAACTTCAACTGAAAACCAGCAAAACATAAGCTACTGTAGCAACTCCTTCCAAAAACCCAAAAAGAATTCAAAAAGGAAACTGAATAAAGAAGCAAATGCAAGAGTGGCAAAATCTGTCAAAACAGACCAGCAGTAACGATAATTTTTTTCGAAAATCTTCTGTTGCTCAGATCAAAATGTTCAAAACTAACTAGAGTTAAATAACAACCTGGGGCAGAAGCACAAAAAATTACAGCTCAATCCGACATACATATATCTCTCACGAATTTTTATGGTGAAGCACAAAAATCTGTTTCGGGACAGCAACTTCCCCAAATATTACTTCTCTCTCATTAGAGGTTGATCTTGACACAAAAACCAAACAAAATGGATAAGGAGAGGTTATTACCGAAGTAAAACTTCCAAGACTCAAAGAAACAAAAAAACTGAAAGCAAAAACAAATTGGGTTGTCTTCCAAAAAGCTCTTTCTTTATAGCCATTAAGATGGGCATGATAATTTTGAAAAGCTCACTCGGGAATATGAATTGAAGTGAAAGAGAGCATTAAGAAGCAAAAACACACACACACATTTAAGTCTAACCCACTTCCTATGCAAGGGAATTTTGTTGACAAACAAGTTGTTGAGACCAAAGGCTACTAGCATAAGAAGGCAAAAGAAGTGCAACATAAAAACTTTTAGCATAAAACGAGGAAACTTGATATTATTGAGATGCATAAGAACACCTTTCCCTCTCTCATAATAACTTTCAGTATCATGCATAAACTTAACAATATAGCTATCACAAGGGCCATCGTAACAATGATCACTTATTCTAACAGAAAACACAGGAATACTAGCTCTCATAACACTACTATGTGAAACAATATTAGAGGTATCCTTACAAAGCATAGTGTGTCCCTCTTCTACGTATTTAGTTACAAAGTCTTTCACATTTTATATTATTGGTTCATCAACCTTTTGTTTATCAGGTTCAACAGCTTTACTTGTACTTTCATTAACCATACTAGCTATCATAGAATGTTCCTTTACCTTAACTGGGAAAGGCATTTTCTCAATATAAGGTTCAGGTAAGACATGATTAGCAGTATAAACTTCAGTATTTCTTGCAGGAACACTCTTAGCAACATCTTTATAAGGTTCATGATACTTATTCCACTTCTTTTTAGGCACTTCAATATAGGAAGCAAAAGCCTTAAAATAAGAAGCAATAGCTTGAGAGTCTAGACCATAAGCATTTTTTATATTTTGAAAGTCATCAGTTCCCATAAAAGATTCAATGAATTCATAATCATAGTTTATACCTGACTTTCTACCTTTGTCATTCTCCCAAGCTTCAGCATTGTCTTGAATACGGTCCAGAAGATCCCATTTAGCTTCTTTTCCCATGCGAGTGAATGATCCCGCACAAGAAGCATCCAATAAATCCTTATCATGTAGAGGGAGCCTTGCATAAAAGTTATTGATAATAATATTGTTGGGGAGCTCATGAATGGGACATTTGAGCATTAGTAACTTCAATCTCCCCCAAGCTTGAGCTGTACTCTCTCCATCAAGAGGCCAAAAGTTGTATATTTGATTCCGATCTTTATGAATCTCACTAGGAGGATAAAACTTTGAATAAAAGAGAGGCACTATTTCCTCCCATTCCAGAGCTTGACCATTATTTAGCAGCTTATACCATTCCTCGGCTCTTCCTTTTAGTGATAATGAGAATAACTTCTTCTTAACTTGATCTGTAGTAATACCTGCACACTTGAACAACCCGCATAATTCGTGTATAAAGAGCAAATGATCACCGGGATGGACAATTCCATTCCCAACATAATAGTTATCCATAACACGATCAATAATTCTTGTAGGTATTTTGAAAACATCATTCTCAGCAGGTGGTGGCTTATCTACAACCTTAGCAGTGGTAGTAGCATTACCAAATAAGAAACTCAGCGAATTATCCATAACAAAAATAAAGCAACTAACAGAAGTAAACAATACTCACAGTAGAAGTTTCCTTTACCAGTTCCACTCTCCAATAGCGCTTCACCCCCCGACAACGGTGCCAGAAAATAGTCTTGATGACCCACAAGTATAGGGGTGTATCGCAATGTTTCCGATAAGTAAGAGTGTCGAACCCAACGAGGAGCAGAAGGTGCTGGCTAGTGGTATGGATCAGGAATTCTCTGCAAATACTTAGAAAACGGATTTATAGGGGTTTTCGATAAAGCAAGTAAATAAAATACGAGTAAATAAAAGACAGTAGGAATAAATGGAGCAAGTGGCCCAATCCTTTATGCAACAAAGGACAAGAGGGTTGTATTACTTAAGATGACCAAACGTTCTCGAGGACACATGGGAAGACTGTCAAGTGCTTTCAATTCATATAGTTGATTAATCTTCTTTAGCTTGCTAAGTGTTGTCTGGGTGAACCTGTGCTAATGTACCGACCTTCCTAGGACTACTTGTGATTATACCCCTTGCAAACATCCGTAATTACAAGAAAGTAATTAAGGTAGAAACTTAACCACACCTTTAAACTCTAAGACCCTTACGTCCCTTGTGCAATGGTTTCCTAACGGGGGTTCAGGTTTCTATCACTCCGACAACCCCTACGATTAGTAGCCAAATACACAATGCATTCCCATAGGACCATATAGGTGAAGTGGCATGTAGTCGACGTTCACATGACACCACTAGAAGAAGTACACCACAACTTAAATATCAAACTATTGAATCTTTCTCAACACAACTCCACTACTAACAACATGGCTTCTCCCATATCCTCAAGAACAAAACGAACTACTCACAAGACATCATATGGATCATGATCAGAGATGGAATAATGATGTATAACAACCTGAACATAAACAATAATTCAATGGTTCACTCAATAGCATCAACTAAAAGAGTAATCAACACCGAGAAAGTTTCCCCTATGAACTATGCAAGATTCAACACAATTTTTACAACAATATGGAGATGGTGATGATGGTGGTGATGATGATGATGATCCCCATGAAGTCCAGCTTGATGGTGGTGTTGATGGCGACGATCTTCCCTTTCCGGGAAGGAATTCCCCTGGCAGAAATCTGTCTGCCGGAGAGATCTTTCTCTCTCGGTGTTTTCCACCCCGCAGTGGCGGTGGAATCTTTATGTGGTCGCTCCCCGAGTCTTAGGGTTTCGAGAGGAATATATACGCCAGAGGGGAGAGCTAGAGGTGGGCCAGGGCGGCCACACTACCTGATGGCGCGGCCTAGGGTGGCCCGCGCCAGGGGGTAGTGTGGGCCCCCTGTGGCCCATCTCCACTCCTCCTTCTGGCATCCTTCGTCTTCTAGAAAAATAGGATTTTCCGTATATTTTCCCGGATTTTCTGATCTTCGCGAATTTTGCCTCCAAACAGCACCTTTTCCATCAGAATCTTGACTGCAGCGGTCCATGCTCCAAAAGTCATCAACCATGCAAAAAAAGATGAAATAACGTAAGTATCACCTCTTAATATGAAGTATATCAATGAATAACAGTAAATTATGATATAGAATAGTGATGCAAAATGGAGGTATCACCAAGTCAACCCAAATAAAGCATCAAAGGAGAATACCACAATACTATACTTTAATATGCTAAAACAATGCATGATACTTCCAAGGCACATTAAGCAATCTCAATTGTTTATAACAAGTCATGCTACAGGAAAGAATACTAAGCATAAAGCCAAAACAATATCAAGCATGGCATGACAAAGCATAGGCCATGGTCAAAAACAAGCTCTCTTTACCACTTAAGCATGAACTTTCCTACTCTTTTCCAATCCAAACCAAACTATTTGAAAACCAATGCATGAAAGAGGGGGTCCAACCAATTTATTCAGCAAACTAAGAAAACCAAGCAAACCAAAAACCAAAACGAAAACGAAAAAGAAGATGCTCCAAGAACAACACAACTGTGCATGAAACAATAAAAATGAAGCGTTTGGAAGAAACCTGGGATTTTTATTGATGAAGAAGGGGATGCCTTGGGCATCCCCAAGCTTTGACACTTGTACTTCTTGGGTATTTCTTGGGGTGACACTCGTGGCATCCCCAAGCTTGAGCTTTAGTCCATCCTTCATCTCATTACTCATTCCTTCCATACACCTGAAATTTATCCTTCATACAAAACTTCACACAATCTTTATTAGCAACATTAGTGCACTCAAGATAATAAGTCTTTAGCTTCAGTTCTAACACCAATAAAACTTCCATTAAAACACAAGCTACTATAGCACTTCCCTCAAAAAGCTCAATTCCCCAAAAGAACTCAAAAAGGAACCAACAAGAAGCAAATGCAGAAAATGGCAGAAATCTGTCAAAACAGACCAGTAGGTAAATACGATTTTTTTCGAAGACCTTCTCTTGCTCAAATCAAAAAGTGTTGAACTAACGAAAGTTGGATAACAACCTGGGGCAGAAGCACAAACATTCACGCCTCAAAAGGACGTACATAGATTTTACACGAATTTTTACAGTGAAGCACAGAAATCTGTTTTGGGACAACAACTTTCTCAATCATTACTTCTCTCTCATTAGAGGTTACTCTTGGCACAAAAAGCAAATAAAAAGGATAAGGAGCGGTTATTACAGAGGTAATAACTTCCAAGACTCATCTAAAACTTTCGGGTTATCTCCCAGTAAGTACTTTTTTTAACACCTTTAAGTTAGGCATAAGAAGCAAGAAAAAGGATCAAGTGTTCTCAAATGAAGAAGCATTAAGATTGATATTAGAAATATCTTCAACAAGGCAAGGTATCTCATCCAAATAAGTTCTAGAGGATCCTCTCTCAACTCTCTTGGGTTCACTATTTTCATCAAACGGGTTTTCGGAAACAATCCAATCAAGATTCTTTTCTATGGCTTCATGCATTGCTACAAGTTTGAAAGGTATTGGTATCTTAATTTCCTCCCCATTAGGTTCGGTTTGTTCATCTTTTCTCGTGTACAATTAACATCTACACATGAGCCTAGCATATTAAAACGATAAAACACTTTTCTAGCTTCCTTAGCAACAACATAGAATTCCTTTAGCAAAGTTTCCATAATAAAGTCCCTCTTTTCAGGGTCCTCTATTTCTTTAAGTTTAAGAAACATTACTTGCACTAAGGGGTTAAGGTTAACAAACCTAGCTTCCAACATGTGAACTAAAGAAGTTGCAGCAATTTCATAGTTTGGAGCAAGTTCTGCAAGAGATCTATCCTCAATATCCTCATGTTTACTAACATGATTAAAGAATTCTTCAATATTATCTCTTCCAATTATAGAACCACTACCTATTGAAAGGTCCTTCAGGGTGAATTTAGGGATCAACATAGTGAGCTAATAAAGAGGTAACAACTATAGAAAGACTTAATTTTTTGTGTGTTTTTAATAAAGAAAGCAAACTTGTAAAACTAATTTTTTAGTGTCTATTATAAAGAAACAAGCAAACAAAACAAAAGTAAACTAAGAAAAACAAAAATAATAAAGTAAAGAGATTGGTTATGAGGGACTCCCCTTGTGAAGATGTCCTTGACTCCCCGACAACGGTGCCAGAAAAGTAGCTTGATGGCCCAAAATATATCGAGCTCGTTGGGGAACCCCAAGAGGAAGGTATGAGGAGCACAGCAGCAAGTTTTCCCTTAGTATGAAAACAAGGTTTAATCAAACCAGTAGGAGCAAGGAAACACCCCAAAGGTGTTGCTAGCTGAGCCTTGGGAGGGCGCACTACCGGTGCTAGTAGCAACGCGGAGACCTGCATAACACAACCACAGAACTTTGTCCTCAACTTGCGATGAGGTTGTCAATCTCACCGGTTTTGCTAAAAACAAAGGATTAAACGTATCGAGTGGAAGAAAGTAATAGTTCGTAGAAAGTAAACACAAAGAAGTAAACAGTTGATTGTAGATTGATAGCAAAAGAAAGGACCAGGGTCCATAGTTCACTACAGGTGGCTCTCCTTAAGATAAATAACATGATGGGTGAACAAATTACAACGGGGCAATTGACAAACATCGAGAAAGCATACAAGCATATACTAATCATCTTGACTCCTTTGAGATTTGATTGGCCATTACAACATTATACATAGACCGCCATCCAACTGCATCTATGACTAATAATCCACCTTCAGGTTATCATCCGAACCCCCTCCAGTATTAAGTTGCAAGAAACGGATAATTGCATTACGAATTGCGTGTAAAGTAAACAATACGATTGTTCTATGAACAAAGGATTGTTGTTTTCTCCCTAGTAGCAACAACACATCTAGTACCTTAGAGATTTCTGTCACTTCCCCAGATTACTAGAGGCATGAACCCACCATTGAGTATAAATACTAACTCTTGGAGTTGCTAGCATCTACTTGGCCAAGATAGCTACTAACAACAGAAAGCATGCAAGATCACAAATAACAAAGACATGATAGAATTAATAATCAATCTGAAATAGCATCTCAATATCCATCAGATCCCTGCAAACACAAGATGTAGAATTACAAATAGATGATCATGATCATGAACGGAGCTCACAAGATCTAAACATAATAGCACAAAGGAGGAGAACCAGCCATCTAGATACTACATGGACCCGTAGTCTAGAGATGAACTACTCACGCATCACACCGGAGGCTTGCGTGATGATGAAGAAGGCCTCCAGGGTGAATTCCCCTCTCCGGCAGGGTGCCAAGAAGAGCTTCAGATCCCTCCCGATCTAGGGATGGAGATGACGGCGGCTACAAACTCTTTCGTGGATTTTTGATTGAGTACTTAGGGTTTCCGTATCAGAGGCAATATATAGGCAGAAGGAGAGGCTGAGGGGGTGCCTGGGGCGGCCAGACCACCCCCTTGGCGCGGGCTAGGCCTGGCCGCGCAGCCAGGTGCTGTGGCCGGGCCCCAGCACCTCTCCGTCTCATATTCTGGAGTCCCTCGGTGAAAAATTGACTTTGGCTTTTGTCCCGTCCAATTCCAAGAATATTCATTTTCTGACTTTCCTGGAACCAAAAACAGCAGAAAACAGGCAGCTGGCACTGTGGCTCTTGTTAATAGGTTAGTCCAAGAAATCGTATGAAAAGTACTCACTTTACAAGTTCATGGTGAGAATAGCTCCGAGACCATGATAAGTTCATAATTAGGATAAGTACTCAGTAACAAATCTTGTAATAATACTAAATAAAGGACAATGTAGGTCTATGATAGAAGGCATAGGTGACATAATAGCATGATAATTGTTGGACTAAGGTAGTGGATACAACTTTATAAGTAGTCTTGAGAGATCATGTGAGGATAGTTTACGATAGAATGAAAGTTGGTAGCCTTTAGTTGTCATGGAAGAAAGGTAAGAGGTTAGTCAGAACAAAAGTGAGGCCACTTTGCTCAAAATTATCCTGTTGCAACTGAGCAATTTGGGTAGATATTGAGACAAAGAAAAGTTTAACCCTAAGTGCTAAGTATCACAAAGTAAACCTATACTAGGAGGTATCATATACTACACAGCTAAGCCTGAATTCTAGAGGTATTATAATCAACTACTATATTTCAGGCTTAGAATGATGTGTGTTATATGTACCATATTTGGATTTCTTGGTTTATCTTGCATCTTCTTGATTGACTAGATCGGTGCATGAAGTTTGACTTGGTGTGCAAATGCATGTTGCATCATCAAGTTATTACTTGATGTTATAGACCTAGATAGAAAAGGGAATTCGTGTAAGGGAGTGACGAGTTCCGAAGATCAAGATGAAGATTTGCACGAAGAAGGAAGTCAAATATAAGGAGTATCAACACTATTTTCAAGGATGGATCAGTCCCAACTCACTATGAGCTGGCAATAAGAAGGAATATTAATGTAGAAAAGGCGTAGAGCAACATGAAGGAACGAACTTTAGTTCATTCAAGATAGGTGATGTTGCTCAGAAGCTAATGAAGTAGTAGTAGTAGTACCAAGTTCATGGAAGTATCATGAATCAGTGCAAAGAAGAAGTCTTGGAATAAGGTGGTATTCAAGCTCTGACAAATCAGAGAGAATGCCAGTAAGAAGTAGGAAACCCGTAGGGTAATCCATATACCAAGGAGGACCCGCAGCTGGTATCTGTAGCTGGTATCCTAGCAGTTTAGCTAGTTAGGTCATCTTTTTATGATTTAAAGAGCATAAAACTTGGCCTAAGTTAAGAGAGTCATAAAGAAGTATAATTTTTTTAAAGCGGACGACTTTTGAGACGCTTCGCGGAAACGGGTTTACCAACAAGAGAACGCCCAAAAGGATTGAAAGTAAGACAAGTAATATTGGGAAATTGGTTACGGAGATCCACAATTATGTGGGTATATCGTAGGTTCTTTCGTCGAGACCTTCGAGAAGTAAAGTATAAGATGGACAGTGACCGATATCCTAACTATTGAGTTAATGGGTATTATACATGAAGTTTAGAGACCATTAGGAAACCCCAAAGGGGAGAGTAAACAATAAACACTAAAGTGTGGTTATCTGACATGCCAACTAAAGGTTGAAGAAGATTTACTAGACTATGGTGAGAGTAAGCCTTTTTCTCATAAGGTTATAATAAGTCATCTTATAAGAGTACTCTCAAGAGTATTTCTAGATGAAAGATCGAAGGAAATATAACATACTAAACCTAGTGGACTAGTTCTTAAAGAAACAACTCCTAAGTTGTCCATTAGAGTAAAGAGAGTATTCCAAAATAGACCGGTGTAGTGTAATAGGAAAACCGGATTGGAATGGACAAAATGTGTCCACAACCCAATTCTAAGTAGGACTGTAAGGACATAATCCACGAGATTGTAATAAAAGAAACCTAGGATAAATTAGAAGTGATAGTGGTATTGTAAAAAAATGAAGAGGGTTCTAGGAAAAAAATCTGGATATGGGATACCACAATTATCCCCAATTTGTGACCACGATGGAATTGAGAAATGTCGTGATCATTACGAGTCAACTCCTAATTCCGAAACGTAAGAGAGTACAAACTTCGGGGACGAAGTTTACTTTAAAGGGGAAAGTCTGTAACATCCCAGCCTTAGAGCTTAGAAATAAGCTGAACATAGGTGTGTGCATTGCATTCATGCATAGAAAATCTGGATAATTTTCGCACTTTTAAATAAAACTTGTCAAAGTGATTGAAGCTTCTCTTAACTTGATGGAACTGAAGTAGATCATCAAGTTGATTGCAATAAGTTTCAATATGACCTTTGCTAAAACCTTATCTTTGGGTAATATAATTTGATCTAAGGGTAGATCAAATGTAATAAAACTAAGTCACAACACACTACTTAATAAGGAGTACTAGATCTTCTAGAGATCATTACATGGTATTCCTTACAACAACTCAAGGATGAATACTTAATATTCTAATGATGATATCAAGGTATTATCTACCATAAACCCTAAATACCAAGTCAAGTATATAACTTAAGTAAACAAAACCCCATAACTAAACTTTGATATACTTGCTTGCCATAGTTATTCCTACCATGGGCATCATGGTAGTTCTTAAACTTAACTCTTATCACAAATAGAGTAGAAAGGGAAGTCAAGCTAAGACCATCCATCACATACCCTTAGGATCATATGAATTGATGACAATCCTATTTAACCAAGCCCTAGTGCCAAGTGATCATCAGTGTTGAGTGATCAATTCTTGACCTAGCACTGGTTAACCTTTAGCTTTGACCTATTATATTGACCTTACAAAGACCTTAAGTAAATTAATAAGAAGAAGGAACTAGATATGGTTGAGTGTACCATCATCAATGGAATGTGATCCTTAGTGGAGATCAAACCATTGGATGTTGGAGGAGTTAACTCACTCATGAGTTAACTAGAAGAATTATTTAAACTCAAGAGTTTAGATAGTAATTATGAAGCTATAAGAAAGCTAGTAGTAGTAGAAAATCCAATGATGCTCTTGTTCAGCCAAGTAGGTATAAACCTAAAGTAAGTTTCCTTAACTAGATAAATCCTATAGAGAGACCAGTACAAGTCTACTGCTTAGTGTTAATAGATCTTGATCAGACAATTGGAAGCCTAAGCTAAGCATGATCAAGGGTTGGTGGTCATCATTCTCAAGGCAACTGAGGATAGATGATTAGGTATTAAAGAAGAGTTGTGAGTATACCAAATTAGGTAAATCCTTAGTAAGATGAATCATCTAACTTGATCCTGAGAAGTCAAGCTAGAGTGTGATGAAGTATATAGCATGAGTTGTATGGAGTTGAAGGCATAGTAGTTTAACCAAGCTAATACAAGAACAAACTTGTATTATGGGAGTAGTACCATACCTATTCTAGAGGATTATTATCACATGTGATGTATAGAGAGAATTGTAATCTTGCAAGCCTTGGATATAGATACAAGGTGAATTTAATGGAGTTAATGGATGGAGTTAGAAGTAGCTACATTGATGGATTCATCAAGGGCAGTTTAGCAATGGAAGTTATATAGATACTAGGAGAAGAATGAATGATTAATATTGAAGCGACAAGACCATGACATCATATAATGATGGATATGGTGGAGTCAGATGATTGACTTATTCAGGAAGTTTTGATCTTTGTGAATAAATATTAGAGAGAGATATAGAGTATATTTAGGAAAGGAATTCCTTATCTAAAGATAAGCTTAGTGAGGTATTGAGGTAAGGATTCTTTAGAAACCTTTAACCAATAGTATATCAAGCCATGACAAGACTCATGTCTACCTCTTTGATCAAAGCCCTAGAATCAAATTAACAGTGGAACCATTTCCTATTCCTAGGTAACCATTAAACAATACCTCTTGGACAAATAAAGCTTCCAAAAGATAATTAGAGAACCAGACAAGTGGTCATGGGTGTAAGCCTTGTCTATATTATCTCAAACCTTAGTATTTCTCCACCAATGATTGTTATTTATTCATAATGACTTAACCAAGATTGTTCTATGGCAGTACTAAACCCTACAAACTAAGTAGAGTTTGAGTAGGAGATATCACCAAGTTTGGAGGATCATGAAATTGAAACCATCATATTATTAATCATAAAGATTAAGGACATTATAGTGGATATATATCAATTTTTAAGGGAGGCTAAATATGAATAGAATGTTATAGATCATTCACATTTTTAAATCCCTATCATTACAATTATATAGTGAAAACAATAACATTGTTTTTATATAAGATTTTCTATTTAAGAAACAGATCCATAAAACCCTAATTTGTATTTAATTTGCTAAATAAAAGAACCTTTCATACACTCATGAATTTCAAAAGGATAAAGGAAAATGAAGAAAATATTTAGTATAATGAATCTATAAACCATTTGGAATATTACACCAGAACTTTGAGGATTTAAAGCCTTGTAGAAATCAAATTTGAAATGAATTTATAAATGGAAAAGAAAAAAGAAAACAGAAAATAGAAAAGGCTAAAGAAAAATGGAAAGCAGCGCAGCAGCTCGTCCCACGGCCCAGAATATTTCTATGTTAACCGTCACCGCGTGCGCCTCGCAACATCCTGCTCGCTCGGCCAAAGCCCATTACCAGTCCAGCCAAATGTACCCCTTTGTCAATCCTATCCGTCGTCTTCGTCCTCTGGTAAGCAGCTCGCTGGAGGGGATGGCAACCGCCTGATGCCGCCTCATCACCGTGACGTCTCTGCCGACACTCCTGTGAGGATAACAACGCCACGATGAAACCTCATCCTCATCATGGTCTTTCCTCTCTTGCTCTCTGATACGTTGCTAACGTATCTATAATTTTTGATGTTACATGCTTGGTTTTTATCTACTTTCTTATGTTTGGTCCACACTTTGGAGTACTTTTTATACACTTTCTTGGACTAACCTATTAACAAGATGCCATAGTGCTAGCTGCCTGTTTTCTGTTGTTTTTGGTTCCAGGAAAGTCAGAAAATGAATATTCTCGGAATTGGACGGGACAAAACCCAAAGTCAATATTTCACTGAGGGGACACGGAGCTAGAATACAAGGGGCCAGGGGCCGACCACGCGGCTAGGCCTGGCTCGCACCTGGGGGTGGTGCGACCGCCCAGGACACCCCCTCGGCCTCCCCTTTCGCCTATAAGATGCCTCCGATACAGAAACCCTATGTACCCGATCAAAATTCCACGAAAGAGTCTGTAGCCGCCGTCATCTCCATCCCTAGATCGGGAGGGATCTGAAGCTCTTCCTGGCACCCTGCCGGAGGGGAGAATTCACCCTGGAGGCCTTCTTCATCACCATGCAAGCCTCCGGTGTGATGCGTGAGTAGTTCAACCTTGGACCACGGGTCCATGTAGTATCTAGATGGTTTGTTCTTCTCCTTTGTGCTACCATGTCTAGATCTTGTGAGCTCCGTTCATGATCAAGATCATCTATTTGTAATCCTACATGTTGTGTTTGCGGGGATCCGATGGATATTGAGATGCTATTTCAGATTGATTATTGATTCTATCATGTCTTTGTTATTTGTGATCTTGCATGCTCTCTGTTGTTAGTAGATATCTTGGCCGGGTAGATGCTAGCACCTCCAAGAGGGAGTATTTATGCTCAATAGTGGGTTCATGCCTCTAGTAATCTAAGAAAGTGACAGAAATCTCTAAGGTATTAGATGTGTTGTTGCTACTAGGGAGAAAACAACAATCCTTTGTTCATAGAACAATCATATTGTTTACTTTACACGCAATGCGTAATGCAATTATCTGTTGCTTGCAACTTGATACTGGAGGGGGTTCAGATTGATAACCTGAAGGTGGATTATTAGTCATAGATGCGGTTGGATTACGGTCTATGTATAATGTTGCAATGCCCAATCAAATCTCATAGGAGTCAAGCTGATTAGTATATGCATGTATGCTTTCTCGATGTTTGTCAATTGCCCCGCTATAATTTGTTCACCCAATATGTCATCTATCTAGGAGAACCACCATTAGTGAACTATGGACCCTGGTCCTTTCTTTTACCATCAATCTACAATTGTTTACTGTTTTCTGTTTACTTTCTACAAGTTTTTTACTTTCTTCCACAAAATACGTTTGATCCTTTGTTTTCAGCAAAACCGGTGAGATTGACAACCTCACTGTAAGTTGGGGCAAAGTACTGTGGTTGTGTTGTGCAGGATTCCAAGTTAGAAACAACACCTTGGAGGTGTTTCCTTGGTCCTACTGGTTCGATAACCTTGGTTTCATAACTGAGGGAAAACTTGATGTTGTGCTCATCATACCTTCCTCTTGGGGTTTCCCAACGAGCTCGATATATTTTGGGCCATCACTCTCTCTCTCTCTCTTCCTCTCTGTGCCGTAAGGGGTCCGAAACCCTAGCACCCAGTTCACCGTCGATTCCCGCCGTTCTAGCCTTCCCCGCGGCTACCCAGGCATGCCACGAGCACCGCCATGTCCTCCTACGACTTACTGGCAGAGGAATCGAGCGAGGGTTCTCGGAATCGAGCTCCACAACGCTTTCTTCATCGTCTCCGACCGGGTCCGCCGTTGTCCATGTCGTCGTATCCGACCTCCTCCGGCCTCCTCATCATCCCTAACATCACCACGATGAGATTGTGAATCTACTTATGGTCTCCATTCGCTTGCTTGTGTTCCGTAGCCATCGTTCACCATGCGCTGTCGTGCACCGCTGTCAGACACCACCATGCCCTGCTCTCCGACAACCAACAACGAGCGGCACGACCACCACTAGGTTTGCCTTGAGCCTCTCATTTGAACCCGCCTAGTCGCATAGTCCCGCGAGCCTCTTGTTGTTGTCCTCGTTGTCGACTGACGTGTCTCCGGTGAGGTGACATCATGCTCACGTCACACCGCACTGGGTCAGCGTGTTGACCGGTTCGCACCCGTGTGGCTGCCGACGTGGCCCTGACCCCACTAGTCAGTGTCTGTGGCTAGGTAGATGTTCGGTATAAAAAGGTATTGCATGCTTAATAAATAGTAAATCAATATAAATGATTTCCAGGAATTTAAGAAAAAGATTAAGTCTTAGAAATTGAATATATTTTGTTTTATAATCTAGAAAAATATATTGTATATCAAAATGTTCATAAAAGTAAATTCTCTATTTTAAACCTATTATCATATTTTATTTTCCAACTTAAATAAGACAATAATTATTATTAGTAAATAAACTATTAGGAATAAATCTTAAATAAATATATTATATTATTTAAATTCATAAAAATAAGTATAATTTATCAAAATTATTAGACAAACAAATTATACATTCACTTATAAAATCATCAAGATTTGAGTATTAATTCTTTTACAATTTAGGAATCCAATTGAATCTAAACAAAGCTTTAATTAATTAAAGTAATGCCTTGTTCCCTGTTTATAAAATATAAGCATTACTTCTAAAATAAGTAAGTGATCCTATTCACTTATAAAACTAAGAAGACACTACTTCTATAAAAGCAATAATCCTCTTATTCTACATTATTATGAAACAATAACAAGTGAGCCACATATAATATAATACATATTCAAAATATCTAAGTATCCACTCCATGTGGAATAGCTATTTAAATATGATAATTATTTTCTTCTTTAATACTAATAATTCATCAAAAAACCTTAAAGGGTTAGCTTCAAAGTTAAATGCTTTTACTTTGTACAAGTAATCTTTTCCTCAAAAGTTATTATTTTAAGAAACATTAAAGAAATTCTTAAGCATTTCTATAAGAACTTTAATTGTTTAACAATCTCACTTAAGTAATCTTTTAAATACCATGCTCAATTGAGTGATTTAGTATTGTATACTACTTGTTATTTTTACATGTTGTTTCACACACTCTCACAAGCCTTAATAACAATCACAAGTATGAATCTGATATAAAAGTGTAATACATTCATAAGAACTCATCACCAGTTTCCAAACCCTAGATCAGATATGATTGTCCCGGTGAATCACGTTGCTCAAACTTTCATTACATTACTTATGCATAATTCCATCTTGCTTCTTTAAACATTAGTCCTTACCAGAACAATGATGCTATTTCTAGATTTTGGATCTTCTATTGTCTTGAAGACCGTGAGTGCATAATCTTGCAATCACAAAAGGCAAGTTCACAACTTGCTCATGTCCTTTGGTTATTTTCTATCAAATACTTGTAACTCAAATGTTGTCATCACATGCATTTCAAAAAGGTCAAAAACACTATTTTTATAATAATATGATGGTGGATTATTTACCAAGAGGTAATAATCTACTGATACAGTTCCAGTGGTAAAGGAACATAATATCTAGGACTTAACAACCAATGTCACTAGTGATTCTAGCGTCGTATATTACGTGTTAACCATGATATCTGGAATGGGATAGAGAAGTCAGCTGGATCTTCTTCCTTTCGCATGGACGGATGACCTTATCGTGAGGCTATTGATTTCTCGTGGAGAATCCAGCACATGGGTGGGACCCCTTAGTTCCCCATGATATTGGTGTCTAGATTATCTGTGCATAGCTGTCTTGGTGTAAGTTCACCATAGCTGATGGTGGCTGCCACATAGAGCTGCTTACAGTGTCTTTGAGAGGCTACCCAAAGAGTAACTATGGTAGTCCTTCTTGGGGGATCGTGTCTTCATGCGGGGTCACGGAGAAGGGCAGGGATTGGCCTGGATCTTAGACTGGGACTCATACCAAGGAAGTGTGAACAAGCCTATAACTCGGATGTGCAACAAAGCTAAGGTCTCTCATGGGTAAAGCAACGCACCTCCGAAGAATGTAAGAACTATGACATGTTACTTCCTGTTCCGGGAAGGAGCTACGAACGCGGCAGGAAAGGAACCCCACGAAGGTTCTGGTCAACCTGTGAAGGCCATCGGACATAGTTTTCAGAATAAAAGATACATTTGAAGAAATGTTTACAAAAACCTGCATCACCTACGACCTTTGGTCTATGGTTGTAGATATAGTGCATCATACACTTCTCTTTAGTGAACTGGTTGAGTACGCTCGTACTCAATCGTACCTTCTTAACCCTTGCTAGGTTCTAAACCGTTGAAGGCGACGCCAACATCAATTTCTTCTCAAGAAATCATCATCGACAGCTCAAGTTCTCCAATAAAGTCAATGAAGTCAATATATACACCAACCGAAGTGAAGACTAAGTTCTTGATTAGATAGGAGTAGATTCTCTAGCCATAAAACCTACTTCTGTAGAGCATTGCATTAGTAGCAATTGCAAGCCAAACAGTTTAGATACTAGTCTTAGTCTAAAGATAGTTCTGAGTTGTATTTCTGGTTCTTCTTTGTCAGAAGTTCATTCCTCCTCTTTAACTTAGAGTGTTCTTTGGGTCTTCTGTAAAGAGTCGAGTTGTATTCTATAGTCATGTCTTGGACCTGCTGTGTTTCTGTTGTACCACTCTGAGGGATGTAATACTAGTGAATGGTGTTTCATTGGTGTTATGTCAATGACTATAGTATACTACATCATGCAGTGGTATGTTGGGTCACCGCAGGTGTGCTGTTATAGCCCTACATCGCCCAACCGGAGAGTAGTTCAGGGTAGCATAATGAAGAGAACATATTTGTATGAGACTGTCCACTATTGAAAGCACGATCCATAGGCCTTTTTTCTAAGCATTTAAACACCGTTTACAATCAGTCATGTTACATGTTTGCTTGCCGCCACTCTTATTTCAGATTGCAATTACCACTTATAATCATCCATATTACTTGTATTTCACTATCTTTTCGCCGAACTAGTGCACCTATAGACCTGACAAATGTATTGGGTGTGTTGGGGGCACAAGAGACTTCTTGTATCTTGATTGCAGGGTTGCTTGTGAGGGATACCTTTGACCACTTCCTCCCTGAGTTCGATAAATCTTGGGTGATCCACTTAAGGGAAACTTGATGTTGTTTTACAAACCTCTGCACTTGGAGGACCAACAGTGTCTACAAGAATAGAAGCGTGCGTAGACATTAAGCTATTTTCTAGCGCCGTTACCGGGGAAGTAAAGTAAAAGGTACTCACATCGTCTAGCTACTAAGCTATCTTCTAGTATTGTTGCTGCTGTGTGAGTGTTCGAAGTTATTTCCTTTAGATTCTGCAATTATATCTTTTTGTTTCTTTTTTCATTTTCACTAGTTAGGCTTAACGGAAAATAAAAAAAATAATAGAGAGCTTTATAGTATTTATCTTGAGTTAGGACATGAAGTGTTTGAAGAGAAAATTAAAAAACCTATGGAACTTTATTTGTATGCTAATAGCAATGTTATTAGTATGAATTATTTGAAGACCATTATTGCTAATGCTATAGAAAAGTATAAGCTTGGGGAAGCTGGTTATGATGAGCATGGTATTTTTAGTCCCCCAACTATGGAGGAGAAAATTTATTGTGATGATATTATGCATCCGATATATGATGATTACAATGATGAATATGATATTTTCAGTCCACCTACTATTAAGGAGAAAATTAATTATGATTATAATATGCCTCCTATATTTGATGATTATGGTGATAAGAATAATAATGATAGCTATTTTTTTTCTCCCACTATGATTAATAAGAAGGACTATGCTTATAAGGAGAGTAATAATTATTTTATGCATGTGGCTCATGATAAGAATATTTTATGTGATATTTATATTGTTAATTTTATTCATGATTCTACTGAAAGTTATTATGAGAGAGAGAAACATGGTTTTATGTCTCTTAACAATATTAAGTTTCCCCTCTTTATGTTAAATTTTTTGAAGTTGCACTTGTTTTGCTTTTCTATGCTTGTTGCTTTGTGCTTTCATGATTTGTTTCTTTACAAGATTATTTTTCATAGAAAGTGGGTTAGACTTAAATTTGTTCCATATTTTCTTCTTGATGCTCTCTTTTACTTCAATTCATATTTATTATGTGAACATCATCGACATTATTGTGCCTATCTTAATGGCTATAAAGAGAGAGCTTTTAGAAGACAACCCATTATATTTTTACTTTCAGTTTATTTTTGTTTTGTTGAGTGTTAGAAGTTATTGTCTCTGTAATAACCTCTCCTTATCCTTTTTTTTTGCTTTTTGTGCCAAGAATAGCCTCTAATGAGAGGGAAGTAAGATATGGGGAAGTTGCTGTCCCGAAACAGATTTCTATGCGTCACTCTAAAAAATTGTGAAAAATCTCAGTATATCAGATTGAGCTGTAATTTTTTGTGCTTATGTCCCAGGTTATTACCCAACTTTAGTTAGTTTTGCACTTTTCGATTTGAGCAACAGAAGATTTTCGAAAAAATCGGTCTTTACCTACTGGTCTGTTTTGACAGATTTATGCCATTATTTGCTTCTGCCTCTTAATCGGTTTCTTTTTGAGTTCTCTTTTATCACTTGAGATTTTAGAAGGAATTGCTACAGTAGATCGTGTTTTAATAGAAATTTCACTTGTGTTGAAACTAAACCTAAAGACTTATTATCTTGAATACACTAATGTTGCTAATGAAGATTGTGTGAAGTTTTGTATGAAGAAAATTTTCAAGTGTAGGGAAGAATAATATGATGAGATGAAGTATGGATAAAAGCTCAAGCTTGGGGATCCCGTCTGACTTACGTTCCTCTTTATGCCATCGCAACAACTTGGCGTGCTCTATGTTTATGAACAAACGTTTTAATCGTGGTATTATAGGAGCATACCACATCACCTTGGCAGGAACCCTCTTCCAGGGGCTCGCCCTCAACATCACCAGAGTCATCTCGTCTGATCTTATACCGCAATGCAGTGCATACCGGGCATGCATCCAAATTCTCGTACTCCTTACCGCGGTAGAGGATGCAGTCATTAGGGCATGCATGTATCTTCTGAACCTCTAAACCTAGAGGGTAGACAACCTTTTTTTTCCTTCGTACGTACTGGCAGGCAATACGTTATCCATTCGAAGCATATTCTTCATCATTTTCAGCAACTTTTCAAATGAGGAGTCAGGTATACCACACCCTGCCTTCCATCGTAGCAATTCTAGTGTGCTACCTAGCTTTTTCAAACCATTTTCGCAATTTGAGTACAATATCTTTCTGTGATCCTCTAACATGTGATTGAACTTCTCCCTCTCTTTTTCAGTTTCACAGTCTCTTCGTGCATTGGCAATGGTATGACCAAGATTATTAGTGGGCTCATTATCATATGCCTCTTCTTCAGCCTCCCATTCAGCTTCCCCCATGGAAGTATCATCGTATTCAGGAAAACCATGATAGTTGTCATCATCCTCCTCTTCTTCATTGTCTTTTATTATAACCCCTCTCTCTTTGTGCTTGGTCCAACAATTATAACTGGGCATAAAACCGGACTTTAACAGGTAGTTGTGGAGGGTTTTTGAGTCAGAGTAATCCTTCTGATTCCTACATCCAGTACATGGACATAATACAAAACCATTCCGCTTGTTCGCATCAGCCACACAGATGAATTCATGCACGCCATTCATAAACTTGCCAGAGCGTCGGTCAGTACCGTACATCCATTCTCAGACCATCTGCATTATTTTAAAAGTATATCAAAAGCCATTACACAACATCATGAATAGAGATTAATGATCAATTTAATACAAGTTATAATATGAGCTTCTAGAGCATTAAATTTGAATTTTGAAAAATTTACATGCACCAAGTTTTGAATTGGAGAAAACAATTACCATGAAAAATGTGGAGTTTTTAATTATTGTTCTAGCAGTGAAATCTTCATTCCATTTTGAGCTCTGAAACACTAAAGTTACACATTTTAATTTTCTGTAACTTTGTGCCTAATCAAAATTTGCCTGAAATTACACATCTAAAGATCCTATACTTCTAGAGCATGCAAATCCATCTATACGCCTACCGCATTGAGCTAAAGTAACAATAAGAGATGAAAGGATGAAGTTCCTAACCTTTTAAAACCTTAGATTTAAGGGTTGCAACCAAATCTTGACAAATCTTGAGAGAAAAAGGGCATGAACTCGGTTGCTTGGGAGGGAAAATGGCCATGGCTAGGGCATGAACGAAGCTGTATTATATAGGGGGACCTTTTAGTCCCAGGCCGTGATACGGACCGGGACTAATTGTTCCTGTAATGTGCAGCAGCCCGGCTTGAGGTCTCTTGTTCCAGGACGTGTTACGGACCGGGACTACAGACCCGGAACGGCCCAGGACTAGCGCTTCCCCGCGCTATTAGCCGTTGGACACGTTACGAACCGGGACTAGTCCCGACCCATAACAAACCGAGATTGTGCCTGGTTCAGTGACGAACCGAAGCCTTTTTTTCCACTAGTGGTATCTCCGAATCTAGACAAAACCAAGTCAACTAATTTGGGCCAGAGGGAGTAGTAAGATTCCTAGGGTACAAAATTATGCTAGTCATGAGTTAGCTAGATTTGGTATGCAGAAAGCTAGAATTGTTGTTTGGTTAGGGTCGGCTCCAGATCCTTTGCTGGACCGTATCCTTTAGGATTGTAACATCACTATTATCTAATTAATACAATCCCTTTAGCCCGCAAAAAAGGTCCACTCGCAGTCGGGTGGACGAGCAACGGTATCCGTGGCAACATGATGCATCAGGGCGAGGATCATGAGCTGCAACTCCACGCGATGGCACTCCAGAATTGAAAGCTACTGAGGGAGAAGGCTACCTTTGTTTGCAGGAGAACACCGGCAGTGGCTGCGGAGAAGGAGAAGTGGCAGAGTTCAGCATGGCGCTAGACGTCGAGCTATCGGCAGGGGATGCTCCAATAGGATCTACTCTGATACCAATGATGAAAGTAACACTAGAGCACACAAAAGAGAGATGCCCTCTATTCACTGATCATAACATTCATACGAGGTTACAATATATAGAGACAGGGGGACTACATGCCGGCTTGGTGAGCTGAGATCCTAGCAATATAGGAGAGGGAGAGACGGGAAACAAGGAGATTCTACGTACCGGCGTCGAATCAACCATACAATTCCAGTTTTGAGATATGTGTCTAATGTCTCGGTTAACTTACCGTTTGCTCTTTCCATTATTGTTTTTCAAGTGGTCCTCATCGGCATGCACAACTTTGTTTATTTGTTATACCATCAATTCCACTCAGTCTACCACCGCACTGTTTTTTGAACGTCTAGAAAACTAGTACTGATTTACGAAGCCAAGTTGACAGTAGTACTAATCTATAAAACTATTTTTAGTTTATGAAACAAGATAAAAAACTAGTACTTCCTTCGACCCATATTTAACTCAAATTTGTCATGTATCTAGTATTAAAACTTAACTAGATAAATTTATTTTTTGATGAATCTAAGAGCAACTCTAACAAATGCGCTAAATTTTGGCGCTGTAAAACACGTATGCAGCGCGCGCGGTTCGGGTTTCACGCGCCACGGGCGAATCTCCTCCGGCAGAGGCGCGAAAACGTGCGATTTGAAACCCGAACATTCCAACAGGCGCACGGAATTAGAGCACGCACAAACTGGATTTTGCAACAAATATGACAGAAAAAAGATATAGAAATTGAAAAAAAAATACATAGAACATGAACATAGTGCACGTAAAATATTAGAAATTACTACTACTAGAATCTACTACTAGAAATTGTACTAGAAATTACTACTACTAGAAACTAGTAGTACAATCTAGTCCGACGAGGAGATCGAGATGTAGTCATCGCCGGATGAGACCGGTGTCGTGTCGGACACCGGTGACGATGACCAGTAGTCGTCCCAGCGGGGATCGTCGTCGGAGATGGTTGTCGGCCCGGCCATCTGCGCTTCGATGAAGGCGCGCCTCTGCGCCTTGTCCACCTGGCGGTCGTGGCGTTCCTGGTGCTTCGCCCCCCTCGCCGTGGCCTGCTCAGTGTCGTGCTTGCGCTGCGCCGCGACGTCTTCGGGGAAGCGGCGGCGCCACTCCTGGCGCAGGTGCTCGTCGTGCTCGATGATGAGCAGGCGGCGCTCCTCCTCCGTGATGAGGCGAGGTGGCGGTGCCAGCGCCTCCGCCTGCTCGCGCGCCCAGACGTCCTAGAAGTTCATTGACGCGCGCGGGCGGCCGAGCTGCCACGCCATGGCGTCGTAGGCGCTGGCGGCCTCGTGCGCGGTGTCGAAGGTGCCAAGCGCAATGCAATCGTCGCCGGTTCGTATCTCAGCGTAGAAGGTGCCGGCGGGGCGCGCGCATACGCCACGGTACACGGAACTTCCCCGGCGTGGTGGCATGGCGTATGTGAAAGCGGTGGCAGCGGCGGCCGTGCGGGCACGTCGGCAGAGAGGAGGAAGAGGAGGGGATTTTTCCTCCGCGCGTGGAAGAGAAAGTGGCAGTTGGTTTCATGCGTTGCGCGAGCGCGCGATGAGCGGTACGTCAAAACAAGCGCGCGGAATCGGGCGCACGGTAAAGTTTTTCCCACGCGCGGGAAGATATAACGCTTGTTGGAGGGCGTGGCGCGGGCTCTCGCGCGGGAAATTTTCAGTTTTTAGCGCGTGGGCACGGCTTTAGCGCGTCTGTTGGAGTTGCTCTAAGTCAACTAATATGAGTAGGAGAGAGTATTAATCTACAAAACTTCTTTCTAAAACAAAACGGTACGTACCGGAAATTGATCGACCGCACGAGCATTCACGATTCGTCTTACCATTTCGCTGTGCGGCAGGGCGGCGGCCAGAGTGCGAGCTGTCTGACAACCTCTGCTCTCTCCTGTTCGATCAAGATCGGTGACGGACGAAGCACGAGACGAGGCGCCGTGCATGATTTCGCGTTGACCTGCCACCGCCGCGTCGGCTGCCCCGACCTGCTCCTCCGGCACCCCGTTGTCCACGATGTCGACCGCGTCAGCTGGTCTGCCGCAGCGCGGCCTAGGCGACGTCTCTGTGCATGAGGCCCTGGTGGCCCGGCAGACGAGCGACGCACGAGGCGCGATGGCAGCCGTAGCGCGTGGTGGCATCCTCACCGTCGAGCTCCACGGCAGCACTATCAAGCTCTGCGTCTTTGCCGTCAAGCTCCGTGTACCTGCCATCGAGCTCAGCTTCAGGAAAGAGAGCGTTTGCCTGGAATCCGGGTTTCGATCCTCCTCTTTGTCCTTTCTTATCTTGCTTTTTTTTAGTATCGAAAACTTTAGAATCGTGGCCTAGGCAGTACATGTTGGATATGTTCTTTCCATATATTTTATTGGGTTTTTGACTTAATACATGATGTGAAATAAAATTGAACTACGAAGCTACCAACGTTGCAACTCTAGTTATGTCTCTATATTGATTTTAGTTGAAAGTGGTCTAATTTGGTATGTATACATCGGAAAGTTTCTATCTTATATGATTCAGACCGTGTTTCTCTATTATTGTCCATATTCTTATTTGATACATGTGAAATATTCGGTAGTACAATTATGAAAATACAATTAAATAATTAAAACATGTGGTGATATAATTGTATTTTATAAAAATGTGTTTCACTATTCTTTGGAACCTTTTAAACAAGATTGGAAAGACATGTGATGCTAGAGTCAAACATGTAAAACATGCCAAATTGTTCGTAAAATCTTGGGTGGTGGTTTCAATTGATTGAAACATGTTTTTTAGTTTTTATTTGTCTGCGGTTTCAATTGTTTCAAAAATGACTGTGTGGTTTTGATTGGTTCAGAAGTGTTTCAACAAGGTTCGATTTGGTTTCAATAATTTCAGTAAGGCACAATATGGTTTCAAATGATTGATAAAAAGTTGCGAGGTGGTTCCAATTGATTAAAAGATATTTCTTGTGGTTTCAATTGTTTGAAATAGGTTCGTTGGGGTGCCAAATTGTTCAACATATTGGGTGGTGGTTTCAATTAATTAAAATAGGTTTTTTTGTTTCAATTGTGGCATGAAGCATTGGCGTGGTTTCAATTGTTTCAAATAGGCTTTTGTGGTTTCAATTGATTCATAAAGGTTTCATCAAGGTTCGGTGTGGTTTTAATTGTTTTAGAGAGGTTGAGTGTGGTTTCAAAAAAACATAAAAGGTAGCGGGGTGTTTTCAATTGTTTGAAACACGTTTTTGTAGTTTTAAATGTATATGGCTTTAGTTGTTACAAACATTCTGGTGTGGTTTCAATTGGTTCACAAAGGTTTCAACAAGGTTTGATTTGATTTCAATATTTTCTATAAGGTTCAATGTTGTTTCAAATTATTGATAAAATAGTTGCAAAGTGGTTTTAATTGATTAAAATATATTTGTTGTGATTTCAATTATTTGAAACAGCTTCCTTGATGTGAAAAATTGTTCATAAAATCTTGGGTGGTGGTTTCAATTATTTTAAAGATGTTTTTTTGTGGTTTCAATTGTGTTATGAAGCATTGGTGTGGTATCAATTGTTTCAAAAAGGCTTCTATGGTTTCAATTGAATTACAAAGGTTTCAACAAGGTTCAATGTGGTTTCAATTGTTTCAAAAAGGTCCATGTGGTTTCAAAAAATCCATACAAGGTAGTGTGGTGGTTTCAATTCATTTGAAGCTGGTTGATATAGTTTCGATTGTTTGAAACAGGTTTCTTGGGGTGCAGAATTATTCATAAAATCTTGGGTGTTGGTTTCAATTGTTTAGAACATGTTTTTGGTGGTTTTAATTGTTACAAACATGCATATGTGGTTTCAATTGGTTCACAAAGGTTTCAATGAGGTTCAATTTGGTTTCAATATTTTCAATAAGATTCAATGTGGTTTCAAATTATTGATAAATAGTTGCGATGTGGTTTCACTTGATTAAAAGATGTTTGATGTGATTTCAATTGTTTCAAAAACGTTCCTTAGGGGTGCCAAATTGTTCATAAAATCTTGGATGGTGGTTTCAATTGTTTGAAAGATTTTTCTGTGGTTTCAATTGTATCATGAAGCATTTTTGTGGTATCAATTGTTTCAAAAAGGCTTCTATAGTTTCAATTGAATCATAAGGGTTTCAACATGGTTCAATGTGGTTTCAATTGTTTCAAAAAGGTTTAGTGTGGTTTCAAAATATACATAGAAGGTAGCATGGTGGTTTCAATTTATTCGAAGTTGGTTGATGTGGTTTCGATTGTTTTATAAAGGTTTTATGTTGTTTCAATTGTTTTATAAAGATTTGATGTGGTTTCACTAGTTTCATAAAAAACATTACCATAGGGTCACAAAGGTTTTAGTTGTTTTGATTTGGTTTCAACGGTGATCTATTTGGTTTCGATTGGTTCACAAAAGGTTTCAACGAGTATAAATTTGGTTTCAATATTTCCACTAAGTTTAAACGATGTTTGAAAATCTTGATAAGTAGTAGCGACGGGGTTTCACTTGTTTCAAACATGCTTGTGTGGTTTCAATCAATTAACAAAGGTTTCAACAAAGTTTGATTTGGTTTCAATTGGGTCACAAAGCTTTCAACAAGTATCTTTTGGGTTTTAATTATTCCAATAAGTTTCAATGTGTTGGTTTCAATTGTTTAGAACATGTTTTTTGATGGTTTCAATTGTATGTGGCTTCAATTATTACAAACATGCTTATGTGGTTTCAATTGGTTCACAAAGATTTCAACGAGGTTCCATTTGGTTTCAATATTTTCAATAAGGTTCAATGTGATTTCAAATTATTGATAAATAGTTGCGAGGTGGCTTCAATTGATTAAAAGATGTTTGTCGTGGTTTCAATTGTTTCAAACATGTTCCTTGGAGGTGCGAAATTATTCAAAAAATATTGGGGTGGTGATTTCAATTGTTTGAAAGATGTTTTTTGTGGTTTCAATTGTGTCATGAAGCATTGGTGTGGTATCAATTGTTTCAAAATGATTTCTATGATTTCAATTGAATCACAAAGGTTTCAACAAGGTTCAATGTGGTTTCAATTGTTTGAAAGATATTTTTTGTGATTTTAATTGTATAGTTAAGCATTCTTGTGGTATCAATTGTTTCAAAGAGGCTTCTATAGTTTCAATTAAATCATAAGGGTTTCAACATGGTTCAATGTGGATTTAATTGTTTCAAATAGGTTCAGTGTGGTTTCAAAATATTCATAGAAGGTAGCGTGGTGGTTTTAATTTATTCGAAGCTGGTTGATGTGGTTTCGATTGTTTCATAAAGGTTTTATGTTGTTTCAATTGTTTCATAAAGATTTGATATGGTTTTATTAGTTTTATAAAAAACATTACCATAGGGTCATAAAGGTTTTAGTTATTTTGATTTGGTTTCAACAATGATCTATTTGGTTTCGATTGTTTCACGGAAGGTTTGAACAAGTATAAATTTGGTTTCAATATTTTCACTAAGTTTCAATGATATTTGAAAATCTTGATAAGTAGTAGCGATGGGCTTTTACTTGTTTCAAACATATTTGTGTGGTTTCAATCGATTAACAAAGGTTTCAACAAGGTTTGATTTGGTTTCAATTGGTCACAAAGGTTTCAACAAGTATCTTTTGGGTTTTAATTGTTCCACTAAGTTTCAATGTGGTTGCAAAAAATTTATAACTGGTTGCGATGTGGTTTCAATTGTTTCAAGTATGCTTGTGTGGTTCCGATTAATTCACATATGTTTTTAAAACGGTTCAATTTGGTTTCAGTTGGGTTTAACAGGTTTCTTGGAATATCTAATTGGTTTCAATACTTCCAATAATTTGCAATGTCGTTTAAAAATCTCGAAAAGTAGTTGCCATATGGCTCAATTGTATAGACATGCTTGGTGGTTTCAATTCGTTCTCAAAGGTTTCGATAAGGTTCAATTGGGTCAGAAAGCTATTAACAAGCACCATTTTGTTTCAACAATCTGTCAACAAGGAAATCAGGAGGGCCCTTAGAGCAACTCCAGTCGCCGCGCTATCGTTCGGCGCGCTAAAATCCGCATAGAGCGCGCAATTTTGCCGCGTCTGCTGGAGCGGTGCACGCAGTCTCCCACACTGTAAATCGGCCGCACGCTCGTCCGTGATCTCGCGCGGCCGGCGTCACATCCATAACACAGACCTATCCAAATTTATGATCCATAATATTTCGGTGTATTGATTTGACCCTCTTGGGGGGTATATATAGAGTTACAAGGGGTAGGTAGACTTGGAGTATAAGATGATCTTAGACTCCTAGTCTATCTCATATATGTATATGTATCCGTATTCTAACATTTCCTCTCAGTCGTAGCGGGAGTAAAGCGGACGCTTGCGACTGGATTTGAAGTCTTGCGCTTCCGTCGTCTTCACCTCCTTATCATCATCACCTGCGTGGACTTGATCATGGCTGGCTCCTAGGGACGGTGACTACGCCCCCTTCTAGTGCCTCTCTTGCCTCCCGCAGTCACAGCGGGAGTGGCGTGGACACAAGTGACGACGCGGACGCTGTTGACTGGAGTTCTTGAGTTGATGTAGACGTTGTTCTTGATGTCGATGTCGAGGTAGCCGATTGTGATGTAGCCGTGGTCGAGGTGGCTGTGGTCGATGACGCAGTCATCGTATGTTGTGTGGCCGCCATTGCCGGAGGCGCAAAAAGTGTGCTTTTTTTGTTGTTGTTGACGGAGCTGTAGTTGTGGACGTTTTGCACCTTGTAGAGGTACCGTTGAGGGCGTCTCTTGGACGCGGTCATAAGTGAGACCACCGGTTTTGTCAGGACTGGAGGAACCCACCAAGCACACATGGTTTTGCCAGAACCGTATGGGCGGTCGTAGGGGCATCACAATTGTGACGCCGGTTTGTTGATGCAGTCGTCGGTGTCGTGGACGCGGTCGATGCTGTCATCGGGGTCGTGGACGCGGCCATGTTGTCGTCGTGCCTTGCAGTAGTACTGTCAGACAGGCGTACTAGATGTATGTCCATGATGTGGACGGGTATCGCGGCGGCGGCGATGTGTCGACGAAGATGTTGATGAAGACCACATTGATGTAGACCTTGGTGATAATGTATCGGCGATGAAGGAGTAAGTATGTCGGCGATGATCGTCGCTCGAAGGCGTCCCTTATGGCGACGATGGTGTCGATGTCGTGTTGTCGGAGAAGTCGATGAAGTGGATGTGCTCGACAATGATATTGATTTGTAACCTGATATAGTAGTACAACTCGATTTCGTACTTGATTCTGATTAAGTCGGTGCTGATGACTCGGATGAGGCGGTGTAGAGTCCGACCGTAGTTGAAGATTGTCGGTGAAGCACGGGGCTCCAAGTCGTAGCAGAAGGTTGTGGGCGATCGGTACAGCCTCATGTTGATATTGATGTTTGAGAAGCCACGCGCATACACCCAAAAATCATTGTCCTTGAAGTTGAGGAGTAGCCCACGTGATGATGCTGGCCAGGTGTGCAGCTGTGCACTCCTTGCCCTTACGCACTGTCGCATGTTGAGGATCTGCATGGCCTGGTTCCGTGACTCGCGTGGACACCTAGCTTGTTCCGACGAGGTGCAGCTCGTACGCGGCCGCGTGTGTCCGCTGCCATCATCGCGTCTGGCTAGGCGCCTAGGGCACGCGTATATCGTTTGGAGCCCTCGTCGCTGCGTCGTCTTGCCGCCGTAGCCACCGAAACTTGTGTGTCCACTACATGAATAGATAGCTACTCCGACGGCCGAGAGCTACGTCGAAGGCCAAACGTCGGGGCCGTCGGCGTAGGTCACGAGCTGGACGCTTCAGGAAGCTGGTCGTCGGCGTAGAATTGCCCTCGGCGTACGAGAGCTACGCCGGCGGCTGTCCTCGGCATAGCTATTTTTCCTTTTACCTCAGTAATTTTTGAAAAATCATAACTAAATCATTCTAATTCATAAAAATACAAATAATATATCAAAATTTGTAGAAAAATAAGATCTATCTATCTACACTCAAATATTACATATTTATAAATAAAAATTAAGTAAAACATAAAATATTACATATAGTTTGAAACAAGCATAAAAAATTCAAAAACGATCCAAACAATGCGAAACCTTCGGGCGGGGTCATATTATGTGATATAGTTGCAAGGAAAAATATCAAACTTGATATATTGATTATGTCTCAAAAAACCTTCACAAAATGACCTATTTCATTCGAGGTTTATTGACTTTTGGATCAAATGACCAATGTTATGGCTAGAAGCAAGACATAGTTTGTGATAATGTGCCCATATTGTGCATGAATGTGAATCATGGGATGGCGAACAATGTTGCAGGAGGAAGTTTTCCTTTTCATCGCACCAAAAAGCCATTTTCTATTTTTCGAGCACAAAAAAGGGGAGGTTTTGTGAAGCAACCACCAAATGGCTAATTCAAAAGCTACCACCCCATTTTTCAAAAATACTAGACCACCTTACATGGATAATGTCCTAATAGGGGATCTCAAATCTTTCCGTCTATCTCTGATGAAAAAGATAAATTTCTGCCGAATCGGTAGGAAGTGGATCAGATATGAACTACAGGTACATGATCTGATGCTCATTAGTTTTGACAAAAATCATTTTTAAGTTCATAATATGCTATTTCACTAGAGATTCACTTCAAGTTTAGTGAGGCTCAGCCCCGAGCTAAGAATCTTAATGCCCGTCGTTCGACAAAGTTTAATTAACGATAGTTTGAAACGGGCATAAAAGATTCAAAAAGGATCCAAACAATGTGAAACCTTCGCGTGGTGTCATATTATGTGATATAGTTGTAAGGAAATATCAAACTTGGTATATTGATTATGTCTCCAAAAACCTTCACAAAATGACCTATCTCATTCGAGGTTTATTGACTTTCGGGTCAAATGACCAATGTTATGTCTAGTATCAAGGCATAGTTTGTGATAATGTGTCCATATTGTGCATGAATGTGAATCATGGGATGGCGAACAATGTTGCAGGAGGAAGTTTTCCTTTTCATCGCACCAAAAAGCTATTTTCCATTTTCCGAGCGCAAAAAATGGGGGGTTTTGTGAAGCAACCACCAAATGGCTAATTCAAAATGCTACCACCTCATTTTTCAAAAATACTAGACCACCTTACATGGATAATGTCCTAACAGGGGATCTCAAACCTTTCCGTCCATCCCTGGTGAAAAAGACATTTTTTTACCGAATCGGTAGGAAGTGGGTCAGATATGAACTACAGGTACATGATCTGATGCTCATTAGTTTTGACAAAAATCATTTTTAAGTTCATAATATGCTATTTCACTAGAGATTCACTTCAAGTTTAGCGAGGCTCAGCCCCGAGCTAAGAATCTTTATGTCTGCCGTTTTAAACGGGCAAATGAAATTATGGCTAAAATCACGTCATAATTAGTTATAAGTTGATATGGATATCATATTTGGATTTCTATCATTTTCTTATCAATTTAGACATATTATTTGTCGAACTCCAATTTACGGATTTAGAGATATTAATTATTCCATATTAAATAGAAAAATACAAAATAAATAAAATCATTATATTTTTATTTGAATTCAATAATATTTTTACTTATTCATTGCTTTTACTTAAATAATTGTTTGTAATTTCAAAAAATACAAACATGTGACATGATGATATAAGAGTTAATAGGATTGATATCATAGTATTGATAACAATATATAAACTACTTTGCGGGAACAGATTTTGAAGGAACAGAGAAGTTAAGCGTGCTGAGTTTTATCATAAGTGCAATTTAACCTAAGATTAAGTGTAATTAGTGTTAAAATTGTTCCAAGTGAGAGATTAACGAGTCTAACAATTCAACATTAAAAAAATAGAAAAAAAAATTTAATTTTTTTTAATTTTTTTTTTGCAACCGGTCATTAGGCTATGCCGACGGTAGTTGCGCCGAGGGCTGCCGTCGGCGTAGCTTACGCCGACGGTTTTTCCATACGCCGACGGCCTCCTCGTGCTCCGCCGAGGGAGATCGTTGCCGAGGAGCTACGCCGAGGGCAGCCCTCGTCGTAGCCTACGCCGACGGGGATCGGGGCTACGCCAACGGCTTTTGGCCCTCGGCGTAGCTTGCGATTCCTATAGTGGCCTGCCGTCGTAAGCCGAATCTTGCACAACAGAGGTTACCAATCTAATAGGGATTTATTTGCGGCTATCGAATCTAATCTATGAACTAGAAAACTCGAAAATTTGATCTAATCTAAGAACTAGAATTAATCTAAAGAATTGATTCAATCTTTAATCGAGATCAGGTGCCGTGCCCCTGAGGAGAAGATTAATCTCCCCGGGGCGGCACGACACGAAAGTGGTGGAAGAACCTAGGATCGGCGTCGTGAGCTAACCACTCTGATACCATGTGGAAATTTATGATTCCTAATATTTCGGTGTATTGATTTGACATCGTGGGGTATATATAGTGTTACAAGGGGTAGGTAGACTTGGAGTACAAGATGATCTTAGACTCCGAGTCTATCTCATATATGTATACATCACTTACAGTTCAAAAATAATTTAGAACAAATTAAAGAAACTTAAAAATATTCCCAAATTTTAGATCGAATTCACATGTACTGGATTCTAGCAAAAGTTTTAAAAAAATCATAAAGAAAAAAGGGAAATCAGGAAGAAGAGATGGCACAGGATCGGAACGTCCCGGTCTAGCTAGCCCAGATCGAATCCTCTGCTTGAATATGCGGGGCAAAGCGCTAGCAGCGGAGAGAAGCTCCACGCGAGCTCCCGCCTCCGTACGATCCGGCAGCGCCGTCCGAACGACCGGCAGCTCCGGCACCGCGCCGCTCTAGCTCCGGCACAACGCTGTCCACCACCGCGTCGTCCCGCGCCGACCGCGCCGCAGCTCGCGCTGGCCGCTGCTAGCGCCGGCCACTGGTTGCTCGCGCCGACCACACCTTTACCTACGTCGCACCTACGCCATCGCGGCGGCTGGAACTCGTGCCGGCGGCGGCATCACCTCGAGATCCCTCGACGACCGAAGCTCGCGCGCCTCGCGCGCCCTCAGTGGAAGGACCTCATGCCCGCGGTGGCGGCAGCTCGCGCCCCCTCGGTGGTCGGAGCTCATGCCCGCGGCGGCAGCAGCTTGCGTGCCCTCGGTGGCCGGAGCTCGCGCCCGCGGCGGCAACTCGCGCGCCCTCGGCAGCCGGAGCTCGCGCGCTAGCGGCAGCCATAGTCCTCCCCCGTCAGCTTTTTGAGAGAGAGAAGAGAGGCCACGAGAAGAAAGCGTGTCTATCCAGGAGAGAGAAAGCATGTCAGCTTTATGGTGGACCCGTATAGCTAATGGCAGGAAACGGAGTGACGGATGAATTAAACGGCAACACCAATCTTGAATTATTGAGCGGTGGATTTTACTCCATTACATACCGAACGTCGGTAGAAAAGAGTTTTCGACAGAGGGGCGCATGCACGATCCATGCGTTGCATGGAAAGCTACAGAACCTGGTCTACCATATGACCAGATATAGTCTAACACCCAACACGACGGCAGCGGCCGCCGCCAAGTTTGCAGCAAGATAAATCGATAATAAGAGTATATGCAATCAGTATTAGGTCAGGTTTATTAGGCTAACACTGAGTATATGCAATCAGTATCACAATTGAAATAACTTCTGCATGCAAATAGGAGTAATATTTATATACCTAATAATAAAGTACGAAGTGTTTCTTACGGGTTTCGCTTTTTTTGACGATTTTATCCCTATCAGTTTGAATATAATTATCCACCCATGCCACCCTCAAGTCAACGCACCGTTTTAATAAACAAACCTGCCATCCTTCGTTCGCCACCGCCCTCACGAGCGAAGAGAAAAGCAGGAAGATTGTTTGGCCTAAAATGTAATGATCGGGACTACGCTGGCTTGGGTAAACGTGAGAGAGAGCTACACCCTGGATGTTGAGCTACACCCCGGATGTCGTGAGCTAACGGGATCTCTGGCATGCAAGTCAGCGACACCCTATATCTGGCGTTGGCAAATTAAACGGGATTACCGGTTGTTGCCTGCATATGTTACCGCCGCGTGAATAGCAGGAGGAGGATAGCAATCACAGAAGGTGGAGGAGGGCACTGGGCACTAGGCACAAGATCGGCTCCTTACGGAACAAGGTGCACAGGAACTCATAGAACAAATTCCTACAGATTACACTTTGTATTCAAAATACCAACATATGATCACTGTTGAATGCATGAAGGAGCACTACCGCAGTCCACTTATTTAGAAGGAGAAAATAAACGCACTAGGATAATATAAAACTGGATCTGTAATTATGCTTAAGTTTCCCCTTTTTTGTTGAGATTATATTTCTTTTTTTGGATGCACACATAGCACTGCTAATTATATTAAAAATATTTTTTTTGTAAAAGGAATTCTAAATTTTTTATTTTAAAAGGAATTCTAGAACCAACGATGAGTGGGAGACTAATATTTAGAGAAATTCTAGAGAACATGCTCTTACGTCCTATGTTGAACATGCTCTTACGTCCTATGCTCGGTTTCGGTCGGTCGAAAAAACCTGGCCATGTCAGAGTTACAGAGGCTTTTTTTTAGATTGTATACGTATTTCATTAGATCAAAGTCGAGTACACCAATACGTACACACATGACGGAACGGTCCAGAAGGACACGTAGATCCGTACAAATTGCAGAAAGAACCCTAAGAAGCAAAAAATGACAAAGAAACCCCTAGGGACCTCTGCACCAGATCCAATCTGCTGCTCGACTCCGGCGTCGCCACGGCGAGCACCAAGAGAGGAAGAGACGGAGTTCAAAAAGCCCGAGATCGACGCAGCTCCATCGCCACATGGCTTTATGAACCTCAATAGTGGAGCACCCGGAGTGCTCACCTTGTCACCGGGGCTCGTCGGTCGGGGACCATCCCCAAGCTCATCGGCGGTCACCAGATCCGGTCCACCCCATCGACCACGCCGAGGGACAGGGCTAGGTCCACCTGCCATACACCACCAGCCCTGCACGGATCTCTGCATCAACCAGACCACAACCAGCCACACGTGGCCGACAGCAATCGCTCCACTACGCCTTTCCATGTCTTCATGACGACGCTGGAGGAGACATCGGCGTGACGCGGTCGAAGAAGGGGAACAAAACTCCCCAGCGAGATCCTCGCCGCCGTCTCGACGATCTCGCCCAGGAACCCTAACTCCGTGGCTCCTCGGAGTCACATCACGTCGACCACGAGGCGGTGGCCTGAAAGAATTTATTTGCGGCGGCGACATCGACACCGACCGAGCGCTGCATGCAAACCCTAACCTATGCCTATCTACACGCCGGCCAGAAAGAAACGGGGCTTCCCCCCATCCCACCATCGCCGAAACGATGAGAGGAGGGAGAGGAAGCCCCCGCCTTCGGCGGCGACGGGTGGAAGGGAACGGGGCTCCTTCCTTTTCGGTTCTCGCTCTACTGTAACGAAGAGGAGGGGAAAAGGAAAGCAAGCTATTTCTTCCAGAGCTTATTATGCTAAGGGTGTGTAATGACACGCTGAATTATACTAATATCTCCCAATTGAGAAAATCTTGAACTTGAGATTGATGGTGCACTTCTTGATTTATTATATTCAACTTTGAGAAACGGATAAATTGTGTGGTTATCCAAGTCTAAATTTATCAACCGTAGCAACGCACGGTATTTTTCCTAGTAACAATTTAAAAGTCATTCTCTGCGCTCCTTAATACAAGATGTTACTACAACGACTATATGATCATATTTTTTTCATAAATAAATATATTAATATCTAACTAATACTACCAATTACATAGTGTGGAGCGCCTAGACATCAAGAATGAACATAGCAAAAAAAAGGTGCCCACCGATCGCGATGAACAAATTAAAATATATTGATGTAAACCATCACCATTTGCAGTATGAATATATTGATGTAATAACATCTTATATTATACTACCTCCGTCCCAAATCTTAAGGTTTATATTTTTTCTAGAAGTCAAACTACGTAAAGTTTGACCAAGTTTCTAGAAAAATATAATAATATTTACAATACAAAATCCATACCTTTTATATATCATGGAACATATTTTCGCATGTTATCTATATAATATTATAGTTTTTGATAGTTTTTTCTAAAAATTTGGTCAAAATTTACATAACTTGACTTTTCGGAAGAAATATATTAAGTTTTAAACTTTGGGACGGAGGTAGTAGAACGGAGCGAGTAAATATGAAAAGTAAAACCATCAGCATAAACAAAACACCAACATTGGCAATATGATTATATGGATTGATGCAATAACATCATTTATTATAGAACGAAGGGAGTAAATATGACGAGTGAAACTAATTACTCCCTCTGTACCGGTTTAAAGGGCCAACGCGTATACCTAGATCGTTAATTTGACTAATAAAATATTAATTATTTAACATAAAAAAGATGTTAGTATATCGACTATATGATCGGTTTTTATAAAGGGAATATATTAATACTGAATTTATACCGATTACATAGACAACAAGAATACACAGCAGGAAAAAAGGGTGCCCCGTCGACACGATCGATGACTCCACATCAGCATAAAAAACCACCACCATTGGCCATATGATTACATTGATGTAATAACATCTTATATTATCAGAATGAAAGGAGTAATAATATAAAGAGTAAAACTAGCAATACGATTATATTGTTGCAATAACATCTTATATTATAGAATGAAGGTAGCAAATACGAAGAGTAAAACTAATTATCTAGGTAGCTGATAGCGGAAATGCTAGACTTAGGGAAAAGAGGTTACGGATAAATCTTACGGACTAGCTGTAGCAATTACTTGATAGTATCTTTCTGTAGGTAATATAAGTGACTACTAGATGGTGCCACCTAGATGCACCAAGGCGATCTGCTTGGCCATGAGGTCGACGAGAGCAGGGGGGCAACCTGTCTTGAGCTGCTCAAAACCATCGGTTGCGACGACTGCCCCCAGGTTCCCAGGAGAGGAAATAAACTGCATGCACGCCTCTTTCAGCACGGGGCAACCATGCCGCTCGGCCAGCGCTAGGGTGTCAGCCACCGAGGTCATCCCGATGTGCTTGCACAGCGCCTCCTCGCAGATCCGCTTCAGCTTCTGGAGCTCATACCTGTCCGCCGCAACGAGTAGACGCTCCGCCATGGCCGCAGTCTCTAGTACTAGACGCTTCTTCTCTGGCAGCATGTTTTTGTAGATGAACTCGAGCAGAGTCCTGACCACTTCAGCATCCATGTCCTCGATCTGCAACACAGCGGTCTTCTTGCCGCCGGTACCAAAGGCGAGCGAGAGATCCGCCTGGAAGACGGGGGATCGGGGACCGAGCATCCACCGGTGCGCCGCGAGCGTCTCCCCGCCGACTTTGATCTCCACGTTCGCCCTTTCCTTTTCCCAGATGAGCTTGGTCAGTTCATCGTCGATTTCGAACGGCGGGGCCGGCGCCTCCCCTGGAGCTGCAGGTTCCGGCACGGCGACAGGTGTGTAGAGGCAGGCCTCGGTGCACATCCCGAGGTCGACGGTGACGTCGCACAGGACCATGAGACAGTTGTCCGTGAGAAGCTTCTCCTTCTCCAGATCCAGATCTTCGTGGCTAATGAAGTCTGGCCAGCCCCAGTCGTCGCCGATCGAGAAGGGGCGTCGCGGCCAGGTTTTAGTACGCCACGGGTTCCCGTACTGGTCCAGCACGCTGAACCTGACAGATGCGATGGCTACGCCGCCTCCCTTCGCGCTGCTGCTGGTACGCCGGAGGAAGAGCGCGACGCAGCCGTTGGGTCGCCACGAGCACCCGTTTGGGTAGCAGTCGATTCGCCAGTCGTGGCCGCCGACGGTGAAAGTGCTCGATTCCATGTGCTCGCGATGCGCCATCGTCCCCTTGACGTGCCTGTACTCCTCGATCTTGAACACGTGGGACCCGATCTCCTCCTTCGGGGCGACGGTGGAGGCGGAGAGATGCTTCCGGCCGCCGGCGCGGAGGGCGGACAGAAGATCGGATGTCGACATGATGTTGGAGCGAGATCGAGACGAGACGTATAGCTAGGGTTCACGAACGATCGGCTTTGATTTCGCGTATTTATTACGTGTGCCCGTGCGTCTGCCAACTATGGAAACGGGACGTACGTTTATACACTTCTTTCCCTACGAATTGTATAGTTTGTATATCCGTCTACGTTCCTTGGACAAGAAGTCGAATATAATATATATGCAAATCTAAAATATAAGTTGTAAACAGATTTTTTTCCCAGAAAAGAAGTTGTAAATAGAATCCATCTCATAATCTCAACCCTGTCAAATTTTTTTAATCAAAGACTCGAGCAGAGCCCGGTTTTAAATTAATAAAGCCAACAGAGACGAGTCATACACGTCTCAACCCTGTCACTAAACAACGGTTTTTACAAATGTTCTGACTTTGATTTGATGAATCCCGTAATAACATAATTACTTAGTAGAAAATGCATTACTAATAGATTGGTGAAATTTTGCAAAAAATAAAAATATATATTATGGAAGTCATAACTAACGTAACTGATCATGGACAAGGAAGGAATTTCAATGAAAAGTGTTGGCAACTTTTTTTTTGCGATGCCTTTGTATTATTTTGACATATTATGGGAATGATGATGCAACAGATGTTGTAAACATACAAATAAAATGTAGCACGTGTTGGGAAGATTGAGGTATTGTCCAATGATCGAATGACTCGGGATCACAATTTTAAAAGTAAGATTAGACAAGAGAACTGGCGGCCCATCCAAATCTCTTGAGACAGAAAACACGCCATTAGATATTACTTGGGAGCATTAGTGTAATATAATATATTTTCAATTCCTCTGTCAAAAACATTATTAGTGTAAATCTGGAAGAAAACTAAACCCACCGCACACAAGAAACAAATTAAAGTGTCATCACATGGTATAGATAAAAACAAATATCTGGAAAAAAAAAACGCAAGGCTCGGTGGTCCTGGAAAAGAAAACCACGAGCTAAAAGAGAAAGCAAGGCAATACTGGAGTGTCAAAGACGATCCAATGGATGAAGAAATTGATTTTGATAAAAACAAAGGAAGTGTAAAATATGGGGAATATAGTGCAATGTACCAGCACCCATGAGGTGCACTGGAGCACTAAAATAATACAAGAAGGCCAAACAATATTGGGGAGTTCTGAAATTAATTCAAAAGAAGAGAGATGATCCATACCTTATATTCTTTTTTTTTGAAATGGAGGTGATACTCCAGCTATGCATTAAAAAGATGCACATAGCTAAGGCACAATTAACACGAACCGGTATCGTACAGAGAAGAGAAAGGGCACTCCAGGAGGCGACGGCAAACCCATCTAGGGTTTCTTCCCTCCGCCGGCGACGCCACCGGTATGTCTCATCTCCGGTGGCCTTAGGGCCTTGAAGATTTGGCAGACCATGGCCTATCGTCGGCGGGAGGTTTCAGTGTTTTGTTTAGACTATTTTCAGTGTCTTTTCCAGGATGTTGAAGCGGCGGCTACGTCCTGAGGTAAGAATAAGGTCCTTTCGGTCCTATCCTCGCTCTAGTGGTGTGTCTAGCATCAGTGGAGGGCGCGTGGAGTCATGTGTTTGATTTCTACGCACTTCTATTCTTGTAGACAGTTGTTGGGCATCGAAGTACAGAGGTTTGTAGAATAGCAATAAGTTTTCCTTAAGTGGATCACCCAAGGTTTATCGAACTCAGGGAGGAAATGATCAAAGGTATCCCTCTCAAGCAACCCTGCAATTAAGATACAAGAAGTCTCTTGTGTCCTCAACACACCCAATACAATTGTCAGCTGTATAGGTGCACTAGTTCGGCGAAGAGATAGTGAAATACAAGTGGTATGGGTAATTATAAGTGGTAACGGTGCCAGAAAATAGCTTGATGGCGTGAAAGAGACTAAAGGCAAACTAAAATAAAGATAGAAGCAAGCAAACATGTAACAGATCTAGTTGCAAATGGTGTTTCAATGCTTAGAAATAAGGCCTAAGGATCATACTTTCGCTAGTGAACACTCTCATATAAATATCTTCTCTTTATGATACTACTCTAAACTACTCTCCAGTTGGACACTGTAATCCATGGTAGGGCTATAACAGCACACCTCAAAGTTTGTTTTCCCCATCTAGATAACCCCACACTGTCACCTTGAGCTCTAGATGGTTCCAACAACCACCACAATTGCATAGAAACATCCAACTCCAAATATAACTCATAACAAGTATTTGTAATCTCTAGCCTAAGTGCCACCACGGTGTGCACGCTGTCACTTTCACACACATGGGGAGAGCAGAGATCTATTAAAACACTTGAGTAGCAAGGTAGATCTACTTGATTACAAAGCTCATGATCACAATATGATCATGCATAGAGAGAGATGAACACATAGCTACCGGTAGAACCCTTAGCCTCGAGAGAGAACTACTCCCTCATCATCATGGGAATCAGCAACGGTGATGGAGATGGTGGTGGAGATCGATGGAGATGGCTCCGGGGGCACTTCCCGGTCCCGGCAGGGTGTCGGAACAGAGACTTTTTGTCCCCCAAATCTCCCCTTCGGTGGCAGCGGTGCTGTGGAACTTTTCGTGGCTGGAGGTTGGATTTTTTAGGGTTTCTGGATCGGAGGCGATATATAGGCGAAAGGGGAGGCCGAGGGGGTGCCCTAGGCGGCCAAACCACCCCTTGCGCGGGCCAGGCCTGGCCGCGTGGCCAGGTGGTTTCTCCGGCCTCTGGCCCCTCTTCGTCTCATCTTCTGGCTCCGTGTCCCCCTCGGTGAAATATTGACTTTGGGTTTTGTCCCGTCCAATTCCGAGAATATTCATTTTCTAACTTTCCTAGAACAAAAAATAGCAGAAAACATGCAACTGGCACTGTGGCATCTTGTTAATAGGTTAGTCCAAGAAAGTGTATAAAAATACTCCAAAGTGTGGACAAAACATAAGAAAGTAGATATAAAACAAGCATGGAACATTAAAAATTATAGATACGTTAGCAACGTATCAACATCCCCAAGGTTAACTCTTGCTCGTCCTCGAGTAGGTAAGTGATAAAAAGAAAAGAATAATTTTTGAGGTGACATGCACCATCACAATCAAGATCAAACCATTTGCAAGCATGAAAGCTGGGATCAATGTACTCTAAACATGAGCATGAAAGATGAAGTTCTAACAATAAGACATAGTAACTATGTTGTAACATGAAAAGGTCCAAACAAAGATCATGAATAACAATGCATTGAAAGACGTTTGTTTGTTTCACATATAGAAAATATAGCATAGTGGCATTCAGCTTGTCCCTCATGGAGTAGACAAACATAAATGCAAAGGACACCTTCAAAGTTCATAAGGGTGACTAGATACAAATAGTTCAAAAACAAGCAATATCAACATTCTGAATCAATCAATAAGTTTTGGGACAATGCACATAGAACTAAGAATGACAACTATGCTCTCTTAATTGGTACATAAAGATAGAAGATGGAGACTCAACATAAAAGTAAAAGAAAGGCCTTCATAGAAGGAAGCAGGGATTCAAGTCTCATAAAGAGCTTCCAGAAAGTATGGTACTTATTAGCTTTGAGCTCTCGTTGCCCCTATCATAAGCATCTTGAAGTGATTAAGGTTAAAGTGAACAAACTATGGAGTATATGCTTGACAAAGTATAAGTTGGCAATCTCATGTCCCTTGAATACGAGGGCCGCTCCTCATGCTACTCAAGTTTAGTTACGGTAAGTTCTTGTCAAGGCAACAATGACAAGGCAAGCAGACAATATCAAAATGACAAGGCAAGCAGACAATAAGCATCTCAGAAATCTTCTTATTTACCATGGGAAAATGGTGCTTTTTTCTGTCTTTCCTCTTTTCTCGTATCTTTTTTTCTTTTCCTCTTTTCTCAATCTCTTTCTCTTTTTTTATAAGAAGAATGCTTCATAGATTGCTCATTATGGTTACGATGCAGGTTTCCACCATGATTAGGCATGTATTAGACCAGTGGCCCAAGCGTTTTCTAACACACATACATAACTCCATGGACTTACAAGCTCCCCTTTCATTTCGCACCGACGACATCCATAGACAAAAGAGCATGATATCAACTAGGTACAATGTACAAGTGCAATGTTGAAAGCGTTCCCCATGACAGCATGATTCTGCTAATCCCCAACATATAAGTGCAAGCATATACAACATAGACGAAACAATGGTTCATGTTTATTAGGGGCAAGAAAAGTAAAATGTGCCATCAAGTTCGTGAGAGCTTTAATCACTAGTTTTCTCATAATAAGTTTAATTCGGAAGGTAGATAAAAACATGAATATACTTGGAATAGCAAATGCTAATAGGTATGTATGGTGGACTCTTTGGAATAACTTGGTTTTATTTGGAGTTAGATGCATGAGTGGAACTGATACTTGGTTATGGAGGCTAGCAAAAGACTGAGAGCGACCAACTAAGAGAGCAATAATGGCCATAATCATGCAAAGCGACAAAACATCATTAATTAAAGCATAAAGTGATATTACGAGTCAAAAACTGAAAGATCATAGAGGCTATATGGTGACTTGGGATAGTCTTCACATGGTGTGAGCATGTGCCAAGTCAACCTAAATAAAGCATCAAAGGAGAATACCACAATACTATGCTTTAATATGTTAAAACAACGCATGATTATTTCAAGGCACATTAAGCAATCTCAATTGTTTATAACATGTCATGCTACAACAAAAATCACTAAGCATAAAGCCAAAACAATATCAAGCATGACATGACAAAGAATAGGCCACAGTCAAAAAACAAGCTCCTCTTTACCACTTAAGCATGAACTTTTCCTACTCTTTTCCAATCCAAACCAATCTTATTTGAAAACTAATGCATGAATGAGGGGGTCCAGCCAATTTATTTAAGCAACCTAAGCAAACCAAGCAAACGAAAACCAAAAACGAAAACGAATACGATCCAAGAACAACACAACTGTGCATGAAACAATAAAAATGAAGTGTTTGGAAGAAACCTGAGACTTTTATTGATGAAGAAGGGGATGCCTTAGGCATCCCCAAGCTTTGACGCTTGTACTTCTTGGATATATCTTGGGGTGACACGGGTGGAATCCCCAAGCTTGAGCTTTAGTCCATTCTTCATCTCATTACATCATTCTTTCCTTACACCTGAAATTTTTCCTTCATACAAAATTTCACACAATCTTCATTAGCAACATTAGTGTACTCAAGATAATAAGTCTTTGGGTTTAGTTCCAACACAAGTAAAACTTCCATTAAAACAAATCTACTATAGCACTTCCGTCAAAAATCTCAATTCCCCAAAAAGAACCCAAAAAGGAATCAACAATAAGCAAATGCAAATAATGACAGAAACCTGTGAAAACAGACCAGCAGGAAAACACCATTTTTTTTGAAGACCTTCTGTTGCTCAAATCGAAAAGTGTTGAACTAACAAAAGTTGGATAACAACCTGGGGCAGAAGCACAAAAAATCAGCTCAAACCGACGAACAGAGATTTTTCATGAATTTTTACAGCGAAGCACAAAAATCTGTTTCAGGACGGCAACTTTCCCAAGCATTACTTCTCTCTCATTAGAGGTTACTCTTGGCACAAAAACCACACACAAATTATAAGGAGAGGTTATTACTGAAGCAATAACTTCCAAGACTCAGCTAAAACTTTTGGGTTATCTCCCAATAAGTACTTTTCTTTAACGCCTTTAAGTTAGACATGATAGTTTGAGAAGATGCTTATGAATTGAAGTAAAAGAGAGCATCAAGAAGAAAATTCAAAGCATATTTAAGTCTAACCCACTTCCTATGCATAGGAATCTTGTAAAGAAACAAGTCATGAAAGCACAAAGCAACAAGCATAGGAAAGCAAAACAAGTGCAACTTCAAAAATTTCAACATAAAGAGGGGAAACTTAATATTGTTGAGACACATAAAACCATGTTTCCCTCTCTCATAATAACTTTCAGTAGCATCATGAATAAAATTAACAATATAACTATCACATAAAACATTCTTATCATGAGCCACATGCATAAAAGAATTAATACTCCCCACATAAACATAGTCATTCTTATTAATTGTAGTGGGAGCAAATTCAACAAAATAGCTATCATTATAATTCTCATCACCATAATCATAAAATATAGGAGGCTTATTATATTCATAATTAATTTTCTCCTTAATAGTAGGTGGACTGGAAATATCGTATTCATCATTGTAATCATCATATATTGGAGGTATAGTATTATCATAAACAATAGAATAGCTATCTTCCAAAGCTGGAGAACTAAGAATATCATTTTCATAAAAAACTAGCTTCCCCAAGCTTAGACTTTTCCATAGCATTAGCAATAATGGTGTCCAAAGAATTCATACTAACAACATTGCTATTAGCATGCAAATAAAGTTCCATAGGTTTTTAAATTTTCTCTTCAAACACTTCATGTCCTAACTCAAGATAAATACTATAAAGCTCTCTAATTGTTTTGTTGTTTTCCATTAAGCCTAACTAGTGAAAATAAAAACAAGAAACAAAAAGATATAATTGCAGAATCTAAAGGAAATAACTTCGAGCACTCACACACCAGCAACCGCACTAGAAGATAGTTTAGTAGCCAGAGGATGTGAGTACCTTTTACCTTACCTCCGCGACAACGGTGCCATAAAATAGCTTGATGTCTACACACTTCTATTCTTGTAGAAAGTTGTTGGACTCCAAGTGCAGAGGTTTGTAGAATAGCAGCAAGTTTCCCTTAAGTGGATCACCCAAGGTTTATCGAACTCAGGGAGGAAGTGGTCAAAGGTATCCCCCTCAAGCAACCTTGCAATCAAGATACAAGAAGTCTCGTGTGTCCCCAACACACCCAATACACTTGGCAGGTGTATAGGTGCACTAGTTTGGCGAAGAGATAGTGAAATACAAGTCGTATGGGTAATTATAAGTGGTAACGGTGCCAGCAAATAGCTTGATGGCGTGGAAGAGACTAAAGGCAAACTGAAATAAAGATGGAAGCAAGCAAGCATGTAACAGATCTAGTTGCAAACGGTGTTTCAATGCTTAGAAACAAAGCCTATGGATCATACTTTCGCTAGTGAACACTCTCATATAAATATCTTCTCTTTATGATACTACTCTAAACTACGCTCTAGTTGGACACTCTAATCCATGGTAGGGCTATAACAGCACACCTCAAAGTTCGCTTTCCCCATCTAGATAACCCCACACTATCACGTTGATCTGTAGATGGTTCCAACAAACACCACAATTTCATAGAAACATCCAACTCTAAACATAACTCATAACAAGTATTTGTAATCACTAGCCTAAGTGCCACCATGGTGTGCACGCTGTCACTTTCACACACATGGGGAGAGCAGATATCTATTAAAGCACTTGAGTAGCAAGGTAGATCTACTTGATTACAAAGCTCATGATCACAATATGATCATGCATAGAGAGAGAGAGATGAACACATAGCTACTGGTAGAACCCTTAGCCTCGAGAGAGAACTACTCCCTCATCATCATGGGAATCAGCAACGATGATGGAGATGGTGGTGGAGATCGATTGAGATGGCTCCGGGGGCACTTCCCCGTCCCGGTAGCATGCCGGAACAGAGACTTTCTGTCCCCGAATGTCCCCTTTAGTGGCGGTGGCACTGCGAAATTTTCGTGGCTGGAGGCTGGATTTTTTAGGGTTTCTGTATCGGAGGCGATATATAGGCAAAAGGGGAGGCCGAGGGGGTGCCCTAGGCGGCCACACCACCCCCTGGCGCGGGCGAGGCCTAGCCGCGTGGCCAGGTGGTGTGGCCGGCCTCTGGCCCTTCTCTGTCTCATCTTCTGGCTTTGTGTCCCCCTCGATGAAATATTGACTTTGGCTTTTGTCCCGTCCAATTCTGAGAATACTCATTTTCTGACTTTCCTGCAACCAAAAACAACAGAAAGCAGGCAACTGGCACTGTGGCATCTTGTTAATAGGTTCATCCAAGAAAGTGTATAAAAATACTCCAAAGTATGGACAAAACATAAGAAAGTAGATATAAAACAAGCATGGAACATCAAAAATTATAGATACATTAGCAACATATCAGTGTCCGACGGATTCCTTGGGATCCGGTCGTTTTTTGTATCCGTTGGTGTGTGTTGAGGTCAGTCTCTTCCGATCTATGTTGTTGATCATCGGTGATGGTTGCTGCTCTGGTCCTTTGGGGTCTTTGAAGGGTTTCGCAGCAGAAAACAATAATTTTCCTACGTTGGAACCTCCTAACGCCCAAGATCTATCTATGTAGTAATGCGGTAATGGCCGGAGCGTATAGAATACATACCCTTGTAGACCGTACGCGGTTAACGTTCCACGGGGAACATGGTTGAAGTAGTCGAACCCGTAGCCGACCTCAAGGTCACGATGCTCCTCGCAGGTCACCCCTTGCTCCTTCTTCATCGTGCAGCAGCTATGGCTCACGACATCCAAGGTGCCTCGGGTGAGGCCCCTCGTGGTTTCGTACACATACGGTGTACAATGACGACCTCCAGCTCCTTTATCCCTGCCAGGAGTGCGGAAATAGATCTCTGACTTGGAATCCCTACAACGCAACGGCGTGCTACAGGTGCGGTGTCTCATGCTCGGACAGTCCTTACTTGGGACCGTACCAATGCATGGAGATGAGAGAAAGAGAGGGAAGGAGAAAGGCAACAAAAGGACTTCTCAAATATTGGTGTGTTTATTCCCACCCATGGGCACCCCTTTATATAGGGGGAGGGGGTGTGCACTGCCCTTTGGGTTTCCCATGTGGGACTAAACAACGGAGAGAGGGGGAGGCGCATGGGCCTCATGGGCCAGCCGGCCAGGGGTGGGCCCCACCCCGCGCATATACCTAGGTTGGTCGGGTGGGCCCCCTTGAGGCGCTTGGGCCTTGGCCCTTTGGCCCTTGGCCCTTCCCTCCTTTGGCCCTTTTTCCCTAGGAAGTTTGGCCCATTAGTGGAATACCCCTTCAAATTAGATTTTAATATTATATTTAAAATTAATTACATTAATTAATATGTAAATACATATTACAAAATCCGATTTGACCTGAAACACCTTTCGGTTCCCTTTCGATTTCCTCCGAACGACTTCGGAACATTCTCGGAATGATTCCGGATCTCTCACGGAACTTTTCCGGTTTCCTTTTCTCTTTCATATGGTGATTCCAACTTACAGAGGATCTCTAGCTCATCGTACCCTTAAGTGTATTTCCCCACGGCTCGGGAATGGCATAGACATGATCTCCATCAATGATCAATAGTGGGACTGGGATGCCCATATTGACTCCCTGTGCATTCCATGATGACAATGTCGTTTGAACCGTAAACAGTCGTTTCCCATTCCCTTTGCCACTTGATACCTAGTTCATCCGAGATTTGTCTACGGTATCTCCATACCTTCGTTCGATCTCGTTACCGATGAACTTGTTTTCTTGCTTTCGTGTCGTTGTATTCCGTGACCCAGTCACACGCTTGCAAGCTTCGTTAATGCAACATCACCGAGATGGCCACTAATGTATCTGTCTGTTACATGGATGGGCAAATCCTGGTCTTGATATGTACTCCTCTACACGCTCCTTTGGGAAACCTGAGTAGCACCTTTTCGATCACCCAGTCACGGAGTGATACTTGATAACCATCTAAGCTCCCTTCAGAATGGTGATTTGCATTATCCCTCAATCTAAGGACAGGTTGCGAGGTTTCCTTAGTTTATCATTAATGGTGAACTTTGTAACTAGATCTCATTAAGATACAACCGGTTGGGTTGTTTGTCTATCACATCATTCAACTAATGACGTGACCTCATTGTCAATTGGCATAAATGCCCATGTTCTCGAAACCCTAGATCATCCTCATGACCAATGAACTAGTTCACTAGAGGTAACTAGAGACACGGTTTGTTTACATACCACACGTGTATTAACGTTTCATATTAATACAGTTATAGCATAGTATGAACTATTACGAACTAATTGAGATATGACAATAAAAACCTATTTATTATTTGCCTCTAGGGCATATCTGCTTCAGTCTCCCACTTGCACTAGAGTACAAATAATCTAGCTTGCATTTTACTCATCATAAACCATATCACATATGCGTTTATTGGTCATGCATGCTTATGGAAACGTCATGTCCATGTTCTGTTTTACCAGATCATTATGTCTTTGCAAATCATTAATGTCTTCCTAACTTTGACATTCACACCATTATCTCATAATGGGTCGAAGTATTCGTTTGGCAACAAAGTGAGACTTTGTTTCTACTGTTTATAATGACGGTCGTTATCACTGTTGTCATATAAACTTTGAAACACACTTTGCAATCCTTTGTGTATATACGACAGTTATGGCAGCAGAACGAGGCCGATTTCCAGGAGCCTCCAGTGACTTTAGATCAACCTCGAGGGCTTTCTCATGGACACTGTGCCCTGGGACACATCATTCTACGTTTAAAGCGAACTAGCCCCGCCATAACAATATACATCACATCAGATGGAGCCTTTATACTTCTATATCTATGTAGATCCTAGTGCATGAGATGCAACTATGCCACTTACTTTGGTTCTTGCCATTTAAGTACAAACTTAATTCTGGTTCAGTGATTAACCCAAGAATCACTTCAAGACATGTTCTTACAGTTAAGAGCTTGTCCTTCCAACCAGAACTTCTGGTCACATTATGTCGAGTGTACAATATAGTTGTATGGAAGAACCTATGACGGAGGCATAGGAGATGCAACACATCTCTTTCTTCATTTTAACCATCGCTGCAATACTAAGACTAACTCAATGCTTCATACAAGTAAGAACCTCTTTCTTTTCCTTGTTCCATTTTGAACTACTTCAGAATCTCATCTAGGATATTCTGAACATCTTCAGAAACAAGTCTAGGAAGCATTCAGCTGTGATGTTTATTAAACTTACCAATCTATCTAGATAGATCTCATTTTTTAATAACCTTTTCAACTTCATCCATATTTACTAACTTAAATGTTATCAATACTAATCACATCATTCACATATGTCGTCCACATATCCTAGAATGATCTCACGCTCCCACTCAAATATGGCATCCATATTTGAGATCCAGGGATTTCACTTAGCTCCCACTCAAAATATGTCTGATACATATTATGATTCAGCCAAGCTACTTAGCTCCCACTCAAAATATGTCTCTTACATATTAAGATTTGGCCAAGCTAATTAGCTCCCACTCAAATGCAGGTCATCTCTATAATCTTGGACATTCCAAAATTCCTTGATCATCATCAAATTGAGAATTCTAGCTACGAGACTTCAATATCCATATATTGCTAGTGTAGATCCAATAGACTCAAGCATCACTACAATTGTAGTCAAGTCCTTGAATTTTTCCATACTTTGAGACGAATCGAGCTTTTACGTCTCCATTAAGTTTCATTTCCATCTTATAACTTTGAAGTCATTCAGAAATATCAAGTAAACTTCTTTACTTAATAAGATCAAGTAACATATTACTTTGCAATCTTAAATGTAACTTAATATAGGATTTTATGACTCCTAGTCATTTCTCACACTTAGGTCCATCACGCTTCTTTGTAATTCGTAGGTATGTCTTGTTCATAAACATGACAAGTGAATCAATAATATATTTCCATGAACTTGCAGAGTATATATTGTTGAATCCTACTTTCTTTAGTAAAAGTATTCACTGAAACTTTTATGATCATTATCATTAGTTTCTCCTCTATTTGTAGAGTTCGGGTTCATGAAACAAATTCTGCTGCGCCATTCAACAATTCAGAGGCAAGGTCAAATACCTTGTTTTGATTTTTACTTTCTTCCACCTGTATCTTCATCAAGACACGTCAACTTTGGACAAAGACGGGTTTGTCCTTTGTGGAAGATGCATTCATAGCTTCCTAAGAATGCTCTACAAAGACTTGTTTATTCGCCACGATTTCAACTTATCGAAATCTCCACAAACTCGAACATGCCATAACATGTATGGTGTTGTTTCCACGAATCTTTAGATGTTCCTTTGTATTTCAACCGAGTGTTCACTCATTTCGATCTCCAACTCTAAACGATAACTATAACCTTGATAAGAGATAATAATATAACATATGTATCTAATACATAATGATTATGATATTTAGACATTTCAATACACTTTGAAACTACTCCTATTATCATAATTTGTGAAACCTCTTTCACATGTCCTTTTATGCTAAAATTAACTTAAATAATTTAGTCATGTCGATCAAATCGAAGAGACTTTTGTATTCTTGTTAATTCAATATCCTCCTTCACTTTGAAATCTTCTGAACAATTCAAAACAGTTTCAAACTTATGTTTCATTAAGTAAATATTCATATTCACTTAAATCCACAATGAAGTGTGAAATAATGATTTCCACTATTTGTTGAAAATACGATACATCCCTATGTATAAGATTCAACATTAAGTATAAATAATGCCACTATCTTGTTAAAAATACAATACATCATTATGTATAAAGTTCAACATTTCTTCGCATATCACTGTTTTACCAGAATGCGGAGTTTTTAGTCATTCTGCCCAACTAGGCATGGTTTTGCAAAGTCTCTAGATCAAGCATCTAAGACCCCGATCTTCATTTAGAATGAAGAACATGCCATAACCAAAATGACTTAAATAATAGTGTCATATCATAATCAAACTTTGGATAACTTTTAGCATTTTAATCCTTTTATAAATGTTTAAACTATTATCATTAACATAGTGTTGAGAATAACTCATTTTTAATCGTAATGTGACCATAACGGTATTGTTCATAAGAATAGTACAATTGTCTTGTAACTCGTTCATATGAACAATCGTCTCGCCAAAAGCAAGACACACAAACAAGGATTACAAAATTATATTCAAGTCTACTAATCCAAATGATAAACCTTTGAGGAAAGGGGGGTGATGTCGGCCATCAACTGTTTTGCTTATCGTCATCAAGCCACATTGCCTCAATTCCAGAAATTCTCAAGCAGACCATCCTGTTTTCATAGAACAGGACAAGTATCCAATACTTATATAAACTGCAATGAGTTTTGCAAGAGTTACATTTATAACATTGTATATCTAACATATACCCTTTTTCATTCATGACCTCCATTGCAATCAAGCCCTACTGAGAGTTCATAACTCTAATGCAAGATTGCTAAGTGTTTCTCCAAATGTTCCCTTTTTCATCCATCATGGAAGAAAATTCATCCAACGGCTCATACTTTATGTGCCTGATCTTGCAGAATACAAGATTGTAATCCAACTCTCCATCAAATGGAGAATGGCTTGTTGGATGATTATGGAGAACACACAAACATTGCGGAGTCATCAGATTATCTCCTAATGGTCATTGTATCAAGAAGAGAAGATCACCTTTTACAAGGATATCCCTTAGGCGTGGGTATTAATCTATGAAGTTGGACCCTTTTGCTAAGTTCCATATCAAGCAATAAATTTCCCATGGTCGCAAAGGACCTCAATGGGATAGGCCATGATCTACTAAGATATTTGCAAACAGACATCTAGACTAATATGGCGCCCCGCTAAAACCACTACTAGAAAATCGCGGTGTTTTTGTGCATTGCATCATCATGACCGCATGTGTAACTACCTCGGTGAATTACGCTCTTAGTTACATGCCTGGATGAGCGAAAGTGGTTAAAATAGTACGGTGGGGCCTAGGGCCACTCACGGTAGACCTTTCGGCCGTCCTAACCACTTTCAGATCATCGGGACAAGAACGAGCGGCGTAATCGGCAGGCGAAGGGATCAACTACATACACAAATGAGTATGTATACAAGCCACATACAATAGTCCTCAGAGCCATTCCATCTAAAAGAAATAGAAATATTGCGACGCCATATGGCAAGATTCAAATATCCTATATAGAGATAATATTTTAGGATAGCTCCTCATACATCAAACATCAGAGTATCAGGCGGAAGCGTTAAAACAAGATCCGAGTACGGATAAGAAGCAAATCGGCATAAGATGCCACATAAATAAACACATCCCGCCCACAGATCTCACGGATCCCCGTTCCCGGAATCTCTACACCGAGTGATCGTTGCCAACATCATCCGTCTCCTCCAACCAGTATCCATCTTGCGAGTACACCTGTTCATCTGAATCAAACAATTTATCGTGTGACACCCTAGGGGTACTCAGCAAGTCTTTATGCCTCTAAAGGGGACACAACCTAGGGTGACGCAATTACAGCAAAAGATAATATCTAACAAGTCTAAAGATACCCGCTAACCATCCACCTAACCAATGATAGACGGATGTCCGGGAATTAAGGACAACAGTTATAACAGTATAATTAACAGATCCATCCTCCTCCTCGCTTACCAACGAGGAAGCGCACGAACAACCCCCATATGTTGGCAGTTTATTAACCATTCCATGAGTATTGCACTATTTACTAGTCAAGTACTTAGTTAATTTAAAAGCGGTACTTTAGTTATACTTGTCTATGATCGAGAAAGTGTGCTCCAAGTCGTCCATAACCGCGAACACGGCTTTCAGAAAGATTTACCCTGTAGGGGTGCACAAATAGCAACACACACTCGATCAACCTCGGAAAAACCAACTCAAAACCCAACGAGGCATTCACGACAAAGCGATCACAGGATTCAGTAATATTTCAGGGGGCCATCCCATGAAGCTACCCGCAACGAAGCTAGCTGACTCCGAGACGGACTGAAGGTTTGTGTGGATGGTGGTAAACGACTGGGAACCCGAAAATGTGACTGGGCTTGTCGATACAGCGAAAACGTGTCACGATCCAAAACAGTACAGGTGCTCCACGCACAATCTTAAATTAAACAGTAAGCATGGCATAAGTACAGAATAGTAACAAAACCCAAACTACTTGTGCCCCCAAGAAATAGAAATGAATCAAGCTCTAGCTCAGGGGGGTCCATAAGGCCTCCCGGATGTGGATAGTGCGAATAGTCAAGGAGCAGGAATCAAGTACTCGGGGTCCTACGGGACACAAGTGAGCATGAAAAACCAAATAGCGGATATTGCTCACCGGTGCCTCTTTCATTAGTTATCCCATTACTACTCAGGTTAAGTTGTTTAGGTACCTCGTTATCCATCAGACACTCACATACCCTACACATGCTTTTCTACGACTCACATGGCTCAAACAACTCCTGTAGTAATGGCTCATGGGATGGAGGAATAAGCTTCGGTGGGGTTTAAAAGTAAAGGCTATGCAGTACTCGGGATTCAATTTGATGCAATCGCGACTCAATGATGCAAGAATAAGATAGAGGCAATAGGTACTATATGTATGCAAGCATGTGGTAGTGCTTGCCTGGCAGCTCAGTTGAAGCGAGAGATGGATCTGGGTAGTACTCCTGTGGTTCCTGATAATTCTCATGCTGGGCGTCTATTCGAAGAAGAACCAAACAAACAAGGGCCAACATAAATAAAGTGCACAATCAGATGAATAAAATGCGACAAGCAAACAAGCATGCCATGATGAATGATGCATAATTTACATGGCAATGATGTAGCATGGCATGGTGAGGTGTGGGGTACAAGAATAAAGCATTTTATTATTTATGAGGTCCGGTTTTATTGTCATAAACAGTTCTGATTTTTAATGATGACATGATGCATGCTTCAATTCAGAACAAGGAATGCATAGATGGAACGGGCTCGTCGCGCTAATCGATTTAGACATATTATTTGTCGAATTCGGAGTTGTAGAATTAAAGTTATTAATTTATTAAGAAAAGGGCATTTTATTGTAATTTTAATCATCTCGAAAATTTAAAGTGCTCAAACATTATTTTGAATAGCATATTTGAATTCCTCACATTTTTCTGATTTCAAAACATATATTACTTGTCTTATTTGGAATTACAAATTAAAAGTTATTTAAAACAGATTTGAATTTGAATTTAAATCATTTCTGAAAAGTTTAAAATTGAAAACAGAAATCCAGAACTTTTGTTACTCAGCCCTATTCCAGCCACAGACACTGCCAGGTGGGTCCAGGCTAACTGGGCGAATTGGCGCGGTGAGAAACTTTATGTACCGCGGGCATCGCCAGCCACGGTCACTGATCGGTGGGCCTGCCGGTGGAGCGGGCCCACATGTCAGAGGCGGGTGAAGGGTTGGCCACGCGGCATGGTGAGGGCGTGCGGGTTGAGGCGGAGGAACCCTGGGGGGGTTTCTGTAAGATAGCTAGGGTGGCTGACCGGTGGACCCAGAGGTACCGCGGGTTAAGGGAAAAATAAAAGGGGGGCGATTTGAAAAGTGCCATCAGGCCCCTGTAGATCTTCCTGAAAACCCGCGGACAGGACGGTGCTCGACCGCGACAGAGTGCGGCGCGGGGGCTCGATCCCGCAACGTGGGGCGTCCGCGCTGAGGGTGGAAACCAGTACGGCAGGTGTTAGGATGGTGACAGCAGGGTGGACGGGGGCTAGGTATGCCGTCTGCGAGGCGCAGTGACGAGCGAACGCAGAGACCACCGGCGCACAGAGGGTGTTTGGTGTTTGGCCCGGCGAGGCCAGACGACGACGGCGAAGATAAGTGTGTCCGGAGTACAAGGGTCTTACCGCGGAGAGGTCGGAGTGGTCGGATCGTGCGGGGAGGCGATGTAGCGACGAGGACGCCGAGGCCGGGAAGCTAGGGTTTCGGAGGCGAGGGCGTCGGCGATGCAGCGCAGGGTCCGGCTCCTCCTCACTGGGGCATGCAGGGGCGACGTCGTGGAGGCCGGCCGCTTCCCCGACAACACTAACAACCGCCCGCCGCCGAGGGTTTCATGGAGGAGAAGGAGGAGGCCAAAGGGAGAAAGGTGCCGTGGGGATGTGGTGAAGGGAAAAGGTGGCCTCGGCCACCTTTCCTCTACACCCTCACGTGCAGGTCGGCTCGGTAGGGCTCGGGGTGGAGCTGTAGGTGGCCCAGCAGAGGGAAGAGGGCGGGCAGGGAGCTAGGCTCGGCTGGTGGGGCTGGCTTGGCAGGGAGAGAGGAAGGTAGATAGAGAGCTAGGTTAGGAGGGAGGGAGTAGTTAGCTAGGTTAGGGGGAGGCTTCGGCCTAGGGTTGGAGAGAGAGGGGCTGGTGGGGCCTGCTGGCAGGGAGAGGGAGAGAGGCCAGCCTCGGCATGGGGGTTTTGCATGGGATTAGGGTTTAGTTAGATATTAGGGTTTGGAGAGAGGATTAGAGAGAGAGGGTGATGACTTAGGGTAGGCTTAGGGTTTAAGGGGAAGGGGATTAGGGTTTAACCCCTAAGGACAAGCATGAGGTAACAAGGGTGGTGATGGAGAGATGGGGTAGGGAGAGAGGTTTAGGGTTTGGGGAATGATCCACCAAGATCAAGCCCAAGGGAAAAGGGATGGTGAGGTGGAGAGGAAAGTGAGGAGAAAAAGTGGTGTAGGGTTTTTGGGAAGGGTTTGATATGATCAACACATGGCATGCATGGATGGGGGATGGTAAGGAAAACAAGATCAAGGTGAAACGAATTGAGAGAGAAAAGGAGAGCTCACAAGAAGGATCCACTCAAAAATTCCAAGAAAAACCAAGGGAGATCAAATGGTGGTGATTGTTGCATGGCCCATGCAAAGCATTAAATACCATGTTTTAATCTTGTGAAAACAAAATAAATAATCATGGAATTTATACATGTGCATTCCAAAATGATGGAGTAGGGCCAAGCTAAAAGAATTAAAAGAATGTTCCATGTGGAGTAGATGGAGATGCTCATATTTGAATAAAAATGGGACATGCTAGTGTGTATGTGCCACTAGGTATTTAGTAAGCCCAAAAATATCCCAACATGAACATATATTCCAAAACATTCCATATGGAAGCTAGAGTAAGGGGTATTACTCACAAAGCATGCCAAGATGGCTCCACATATCAATAATGTGAAACAACAAGATGCTAGTGTGAGAGCATGTAGAAATAGAAATGGATTCATCCCAACCCACATGAGCTAGAGGTAAAACCAAATAAGGTGCAATGCTCACATATGGTGGAATGGTGGAATGATGGGGTGGTGACAAGAAAGGTGGTGGAGTTAGACAAATATATGCCCCCAACTCAACTTGGGCATTAAACAATATATCAAGAACCAAATACAATACATCAGGAGGCAAATACAATTTATAATGCATATGGGATAAGAACCAAATGAAAAGGGTTTTATATGATGCTCAAATGCAATGTGGCATGATGACATGAGCATGATATAATTATGATGCAACAATTATATGTAGGAAGTAGCCATTATATTACGACACCATGTAGCATTACATATGTTAGACAGATGGGATGCTACAACTCTCCCCCACTAAACAGGAATCTCGCCCCGAGATTCTAGGAAGAAGAAGAAGACACGAAGAGGGTAGGATACTTGGCATGGAGCTCATCCTCACGTTCCCAAGTGGCTTCATCAACGGAATGGTGCGACCACTGCACCTTGTAGAACTTGATGGACTTGTTGCGAGTCCTTCTTTCTGTGACTTCAAGGATTTTTATGGGGTGTTCTTGATAAGACAGATCTTCTTGGAGATTGATGAGTTCATGGTCCACGGTCCTGCCGGGATCCTTGAAGCACTTCTTGGGTTGAGAGATATGGAAAACATCATGGACCTTGAGTTTTTCAGGGAGCTCAAGAGCATAAGCAACTTCTCCTCTTCTTCCACGAATTTTGAAAGGACCGATGTATCTAGGAGCCAGCTTTCCTTTGATACCAAAGCGGTGCGTGCCTCTCATGGGAGTGACACGAAGGTAAACGAGATCACCAGGGACATACTCCATGTCCGTGTGCTTTCTGTCATAATTGCTCTTGTGGCGACTTTGAGCAATCTTCAGATTTTCAAGAATGATGTTAACCTTCTCCTCCGCTTGAGTTACAATGTCGGGGCCAAACAATATCCTTTCACCTGCGCCCGACCAACCAATCGGAGTTCTGCATTTGCGACCATAGAGAGCCTCAAATGGTGCCATCTTTAGACTTTTCTGGAAGCTGTTGTTATAAGAGAATTCAGCATAAGGAAGACATTCTTCCCACTTCATGCCGAAAGAGATAACGCAAGCACGGAGCATATCTTCCAGAATCTGATTGATCCTTTCAACTTGTCCTTGCGACTGAGGGTGGTAAGCTGTGCTGAAGTTCAATTTTGTTCCCAAAGCATTTTGGAAACTTCCCCAGAACTTGGAAGTGAATATGCTTCCACGGTCTGAGCTGATCTCAAGAGGAACTCTATACAGAGAGACAATTATGTTTATATAGAGCTTAGCCAACTAAATTGCAGAAATTGTTTCCTTGACGGGAAAGAAGTGAGCCACTTTAGACAGCCTGTCGATGACAACAAAGATTGCATTGTTGCCCTTCTACGACCTTGGAAAACCAGTTATGAAATCCATCTCTACTTTCTCCCATTTCCATTCCGGAGGCTTCAATGGCTGTTGAAGACCGGAAGGTTTCTGATGGACAGCTTTAACTCTGCGGCAGACATCACACTCCAAGACATACTTGGCACAATATCGTTTTAACCCAGGCCACCAATATTGTGTTTTCAAGTCCATGTACATCTTAGTGCTGCCAGGGTGGATAGAAAAAACAGAATCATGCGCCTCCTTGAGAACTTGCTCTCTCAAACCCAGGTAGTTCGGAACAAACATCCGGTGTTCAAAGAAAAGAGTGCCTTGGTCGTCGACGTGGAAGGACTCATACTTCGGAAGCCGAATGTTGGAGATGATCTTTTTAGCGTAAGGATCACCAAGTTGGATGGAGCGAACTTTTTATTCCAAAAGAGGTGTTGCTAGAAGGTTTAGAAGATACCCTTGATCCACAATTTCAAGGTTGAGCTTGCAGAATTCCTCGCACAAGAGAGGTTGTTGTTGTTCCACCATGAGGTTGTTGACATAAGCTTTTCGGCTGAGAGCATCGGCCATGACATTAGCTTTGCCCGGAGTGTAGTTGATGGTCAAATCGAAATCATTGATTGCTTCGATCCACCTCCTCTGACGAAGGTTGAGATCAGGCTGTGTGAAGATATACTTCCGACTCTTGTGATCAGAAAAGATCTCACAACGGTTGCCAAGCAAGTAATGCCTCCATACTTTCAAAGCAAAGACAACTGCTGCGAGCTCGAGGTCATGCGAGGTCATGTGTAGGATAGTTGATCTCATGCATCTTCAACTGTCGAGTGGCATAAGCAACAACTTGTTTTTCTTGCATAAGGACCGCACCCAATCCTTGCAATGATGCGTCACATAATATCTGGAAAGGCTTTGATGTATCTGGAGGAATCAAAACTGGTGTGGAAGGGAGCTTCTCTTTGAGTGTTTCAAAGCTTGCTTGACATGCAGGAGTCCAAAGGTATTTCTTGCCTTTCTTGAGGAGATTGGTAAGAGGCTTCGCAATCTTCGAGAAGTTTTGAACGAAGCGACGACAGTAACTAGCCAAACCAAGGAAACTCCAGACTTCTTTTACATTTATGGGTGGAAGCCAGTCAACAATTGTCTTAATAGTTTCTGGGTTGACTACAATGCCCTTGGCAGAGATGACGTGACCAAGGTAGGTGACTTGAGGCAGCCATAATTCACACTTGGAGAACTTTGCATACAGGCGGTTCTCACGAAGCTTATTTAGGACACAACGAAGGTGTTCTTCATGTTCTTCCTTTGACTTAGAATAGACTAGAATGTCATCTAGATAGACCAAAACGAACTTATCAAGATACTCCATGAAAACCGAGTTCATAAGCCTCGAGAAGGTGGCAGGTGCATTGGTGAGACCGAAAGACATGACCGTGTACTCGTACAGGCCATAGCGGGTGGTGAAAGCTGCTTTAGGAACATCTTCCTTGCGGATCTTGATTTGATGATACCCACTTCTCAAATCAAGCTTAGAGAAAACCATAGCTCCAGCTAGCTGATCGAAGAGATCATTAATCCGCGGAAGGGGATATTTATTCTTGATGGTTTTAACATTGAGAGCTCGATAGTCAACACAAAGTCTATCAGTCTTGTCTCGCTTCTTTACAAAGATGGTTGGGCTACCCCAAGAAGAAGTACTGTGCTGAATGAAACCCAACTTCTCTTGTTCATCCAGCTGACGTTTGAGTTCAGCCAACTCAGCAGGACCCATTTTATAAGGCCGCTTGGAGATAGGAGCGGTACCAGGTTCAAGTTCAATCACAAACACAACCTCACGATCCGGAGGCATACCTGGCAACTCTTCAGGAAAAACATCTGGGAACTCACAGACTACCGGAACACTCTGAATAGCTTCCATAGCATCATCATTTAGAGCCGCCAAAGAGAAAAGCTGAATTGCAGGAGTCAGACTTGGAGAATAGACTATATGGCCTTCAGGAATTTTCAGAGAAACCGAACGTTCAGCACAATCAATCACAGCTGCATTTGCTGTTAACCAATCCATGCCCAAGATAACATCAATGTCAGAGTTGCCCAGAATAATTAAGGAAGCCGGAAACGAAGAGCCACCAATCTCAATTTGATTGCCATGGATGATATGAGCAGCCCTCATGTTTGACCCAGGAGATTGTACCACAAGACGATGCAATAAAGGAACCATAGCCAGATAATGCTCATGCGCAAACTTGTGAGAAACAAAAGAATGCGAAGCACCAGAATCAAAAAAAACTCGTGCAGGGACTGAGTTAACAGGAAGCATACCCATCACAACTCCAGGTGCATGCTCAGCTTGAGCGGCGTTGACACAGTTGGCACGAGCAACCGTAGACCCAGGCTTGGTGTTGATGTTGAGAGCCCGAGGTGGAGGTGCACGAACCATATAAGAGCTTGCCGCAAGTCTTGGAGGTGGTGGAGGAAGAGCTTTGTTGTTCATAGGACAATTCCAGTGCTGATGCCCAGTGTTTCCACAGGTATAGCAAGCACCAGGTGGACGTGGAGCAACGTAGCCAGGGACTCCGCCAGGCGCTCCAGGGTAGTTGTGGTTGTAGCCCCTGGGAGCCGCAGTGAAGGAGTTTGGTGGCCTTGCCGCGTAGCTTGACGGTCTTGGTGGAGCCAGGAGTGACGGTGGGGTGTTAGGAACCTAGACACGATGCTTAGAAGGAGCTGTCATAGCTGAAGAGCTTGCTGCATCGCGGTTGTGTTTCTTTGACTCCTCAAACACTTGCCTACTTGCTTCTTCCTGCAGAGCTGTGTGTTGGAGTTCTAGAAAAGACCCCGGCCTTGCATGAGTGATTGCATATTTGATGGAAGCATTGAGTCCTTGCCTGAACCTCTTTTGCTTCTTCTTGTCATCCGAGATCTCATCGGCACCATACCGAGAAAGGTTCATGAAGTTTCTGATGTAGGTATTGACATTGTCAGTGCCCTGCTTGAGGTTGAGAAACACTTCCTTCATCCTTTCCATGACAATTTCTGACAGATATTGCTCTTTGAACGCCGCAGTGAATTGCTCCCAAGTAGGCTGAAAACCAGAGAGGTCTGCCTTGAGGTAATTTTCCCACCACAGAGCTGCATCTCCCTTCAGAAGGTGAGTGGCACATTTGACCCATTCTTGCTCGGGAACATCCGCAGTCATCAGTAACCTTGATATTTCCCGCAGCCAATCATCCGCATCAAGTGGCTGATTAGACACCTCAAATTGGCGTGGGTTGAACTTCAGAAAACTCTTGATGTCTCCTCGCTTGGGAGGTGGAGGTAGCGGAACAAACTCATTCCTCCTCACGCTTTCTTCGAAGCGCTGCTGGTTCTGCTGCATAGTGCCCAAGGCTTGCAATACTTGCCAAAGCAGCCCCCAGTTCAAGTGGTATGTCCTCCTCAGAACGGCGTGGTGGTGCCATCCTATGATTGATATAAAACACAAGTCAGTACTATAATGGAGAATAAAAATAATCCAAAATAGTACCAAAATGGAATTAACCAAGATTAAAGGATACAATTCACTGAGATGATATGAAAATATCAACAAAGTTCAAAGCACCTAGAAGATATTAAGCATATCGCACACGACTGAACAAGGAGTGTGATACACAAACTAACAAAGAAAAAATTTCCGCAAATTTCGGCATTAAAATACCACTATATGCGCAAAAACCACTTAACGAATCAAGATTAGTAACTCTACTAATTCAGTATACAAGAGCGAATGATAAAAGTAGTGGTATGGTCGCGACTCCATCCCGCACTCAAATCATTACTCCGCACATGAATCAGTAAAACACATATCCCAACACCTTCTTCTTAAGATGAACCTAAAGATTAGTAACTATGGAAACGAACACCCCAAACAAGATAACGTCGGATAACAAAGATTAAGACAGATCGCACCGGTATACAACGAATCAGATAGATCACGTTGGTTTACAAAGGCTTGTCGGTATGGAATGTACCAACAGTTGATAACCAAAAGGCAGATAGATATAACATTTGGATGCAACAGATAGACAAAGAATTCACACACACACACACAACCTATGGTACTACGGAACCCAGAACACGTGAATCCTAGTTTGAATTTTAGAAGAGGATTGAAAACGTTACACTTCCTTACCAGAAAAAGGGTGGGTGGGTAGGTAAGAAGAAAATGGAAGCAGTCCTACTCTCACGTGTTGTTTTTCCCTAGTATACATAACTACCAAAAATATTTGCTAGACTGACAACGACCATTTTGGCTGAGACCCTGAAGGGCGGGATGGCTTTGATACCAATTGTAACTACCTCGGTGAATTACGCTCTTAGTTACATGCCTGGATGAGCGAAAGTGGTTAAAATAGTACGGTGGGGCTCGGGGCCACTCACGGTAGACCTTTCGGCCATCCTAACCACTTACAGATCATCGGGACAAGAACGAGCGGCGTAATCGGCAGGCGAAGGGATCAACTACATACACAAATGAGTATGTATGCAAGCCACATACAACAGTCCTCAGAGCCATTCCATCTAAAAGAAATAGAAATATTGCGACGCCATACGGCAAGATTCAAATATCCTAGATAGAGATAATATTTTAGGATAGCTCCTCATACATCAAACATCAGAGTATCAGGCGGAAGCGCAAAAACAAGATCCGGGTACAGATAAGAAGGAAATCGGCATAAGATGCCACATAAATAAACACATCCCGCCCACAGATCTCACGGATCCCCGTTCCCGGAATCTCTACACCGACTGATCGTTGCCAACATCATCCGTCTCCTCCACCCAGTATCCATCTTGCGAGTACACCTGTTCATCTGAATCAAACAATTTATCGTGTGAGACCCTAGGGGTATTCAGCAAGTCTTTATGCCTCTAAAGGGGACACAACCTGGGGTGACGCAATTGCAGCAAAAGATAATATCTAACAAGTCTAAAGATACCCTCTAACCACACCTAACCGATGATAGACGGATGTCCGGGAATTAAGGACAACAGTTATAACAGTATAATTAACAGATCCATCCTCCTCCTCGCTTACCAACGAGGAAGCGGACGAACAACCCCCATCCGTTGGCAGTTTATTAACCATTCCATGAGTATTGCACTATTTACTAGTCAGGTACTTAGTCAATTTAAAAGCGGTACTTTAGTTATACTTGTCTATGATCGAGAAACTGTGCTCCAAGTCGTCCATAACCGCGGACACGGCTTTCAGAAAGATTTACCCTGTAGGGGTGCACAAATAGCAACACACACTCGATCAACCTCGGAAAAACCAACTCAAAACCCAACGAGGCATTCACGACAAAGCGATCACAGGATTCAGTAATATTTCAGGGGGCCATCCCATGAAGCTACCCGCAATGAAGCTAGCTGACTCCGAGACGGACTGAAGGTTTGTGTGGATGGTGGTAAACGACTGGGAACCCGAAAATGTGACTGGGCTTGTCGATACAGCGAAAACGTGTCACGATCCAAAACAGTACAGGTGCTCCACGCACAATCTTAAATTAAAAAGTAAGCATGGCATAAGTACAGAATAGTAACAAACCCCCAAACTACTTGTGGCCCCAAGAAATAGAAATGAATCAAGCTCTAGCTCAGGGGGGTCCATAAGGCCTCTCGGATGTGGATAGTGCGAATAGTCAAGGAACAGGAATCAAGTACTCGGGGTCCTACGGGACACAAGTGAGCATGAAAAACCAAATAGCGGATATTGCTCACCGGTGCCTCTTTCATTAGTTATCCCATTACTACTCAGGTTAAGTTGTTTAGGTACCTCGTTATCCATCAGACACTCACATACCCTACACATGCTTTTCTACAACTCGCATGGCTCAAACAACTCCTGTAGTAATGGCTCATGGAATGGAGGAACAAGCTTCGGTGGGGTTTAAAAGTAAAGGCTATGCAGTACTTGGGATTCAATTTGATGCAATCGAGACTCAATGATGCAAGAATAAGATAGAGGCAATAGGTACTATATGTATGCAAGCATGTGGTAGTGCTTGCCTGGCAGCTCAGTTGAAGCGAGAGATGGATCTGGGTAGTACTCCTGTGGTTCCTGATAATTCTCATGCTGGGCGTCTATTCGAAGAAGAACCAAACAAACAAGGGCCAACATAAATGAAGTGCACAATCATATGAATAAAATGCGACAAGCAAACAACCATGCCATGATGAATGATGCATAATTTACATGGCAATGATGTAGCATGGCATGGTGAGGTGTGGGGTACAAGAATAAAGCATTTTATTATTTATGAGGTCCGGTTTTATTGTCATAAACAGTTCTGATTTTTAATGATGACATGATGCATGCTTCAATTCAGAACAAGGAATGCATAGATGGAACGGGCTCGTCGCGCTAATCGATTTAGACATATTATTTGTCGAATTCGGAGTTGTAGAATTAAAGTTATTAATTTATTAAGAAAAGGGCATTTTATTGTAATTTTAATCATCTCGAAAATTTAAAGTGCTCAAACATTATTTTGAATAGCATATTTGAATTCCTCACATTTTTCTGATTTCAAAACATATATTACTTGTCTTATTTGGAATTACAAATTAAAAGTTATTTAAAACAGATTTGAATTTGAATTTAAATCATTTCTGAAAAGTTTAAAATTGAAAACAGAAATCCAGAACTTTTGTTACTCAGCCCTATTCCAGCCACAGACACTGCCAGGTGGGTCCAGGCTAACTGGGCGAATTGGCGCGGTGAGAAACTTTATGTACCGCGGGCATCGCCAGCCACGGTCACTGATCGGTGGGCCTGCCGGTGGAGCGGGCCCACATGTCAGAGGCGGGTGAAGGGTTGGCCACGCGGCATGGTGAGGGAGTGCGGGTTGAGGCGGAGGAACCCTGGGGGGGTTTCTGTAAGATAGCTAGGGTGGCTGACCGGTGGACCCAGAGGTACCGCGGGTTAAGGGAAAAATAAAAGGGGGCGATTTGAAAAGTGCCATCAGGCCCCTGTAGATCTTCCTGAAAACCCGCGGACAGGACGGTGCTCGACCGCGACAGAGCGCGGCGCGAGGGCTCGATCCCGCAACGTGGGGCGTCCGCGCTGAGGGTGGAAACCAGTGCGGCAGGTGTTAGGATGGTGACAGCAGGGTGGACGGGGGCTAGGTATGCCGTCTGCGAGGCGCAGTGACGAGCGAACGCAGAGACCACCGGCGCACAGAGGGTGTTTGGTGTTTGGCCCGGCGAGGCCAGACGACGACGGCGAAGATGGGTGTGTCCGGGAGTACAAGGGTCTTACCGCGGAGAGGTCGGAGTGGTCGGATCGTGCGGGGAGGCGATGTAGCGACGAGGACGCAGAGGCCGGGAAGCTAGGGTTTCGGAGGCGAGGGCGTCGGCGATGCAGCGCAGGGTCCGGCTCCTCCTCACTGGGGCATGCAGGGGCGAGGTCGTGGAGGCCGGCCGCTTCCCCGACAACACTAACAACCGCCCGCCGCCGAGGGTTTCGTGGAGGAGAAGGAGGAGGCCAATGGGAGAAAGGTGCCGTGGGGATGTGGTGAAGGGAAAAGGTGGCCTCGGCCACCTTTCCTCTACACCCTCACGTGCAGGTCGGCTCGGTAGGGCTCGGGGTGGAGCTGTAGGTGGCCCAGCAGAGGGAAGAGGGCGGGCAGGGAGCTAGGCTCGGCTGGTGGGGCTGGCTTGGCAGGGAGAGAGGAAGGTCGAGAGAGAGAGCTAGGGTAGGAGGGAGGGAGTAGTTAGCTAGGTTAGGGGGAGGCTTCGGCCTAGGGTTGGAGAGAGAGGGGCTGGTGGGGCCTGCTGGCAGGGAGAGGGAGAGAGGCCAGCCTCGGCATGGGGGTTTTGCATGGGATTAGGGTTTAGTTAGATATTAGGGTTTGGAGAGAGGATTAGAGAGAGAGGGTGATGACTTAGGGTAGGCTTAGGGTTTAAGGGGAAGGGGATTAGGGTTTAACCCCTAAGGACAAGAATGAGGTAGCAAGGGTGGTGATGGAGAGATGGGGTAGGGAGAGAGGTTTAGGGTTTGGGGAATGATCCACCAAGATCAAGCCCAAGGGAAAGGGGATGGTGAGGTGGAGAGGAAAGTGAGGAGAAAAAGTGGTGTAGGGTTTTTGGGAAGGGTTTGATATGATCAACACATGGCATGCATGGATGGGGGATGGTAAGGAAAACAAGATCAAGGTGAAACGAATTGAGAGAGAAAAGGAGAGCTCACAAGAAGGATCCACTCAAAAATTCCAAGAAAAACCAAGGGAGATCAAATGGTGGTGATTGTTGCATGGCCCATGCAAAGCATTAAATACCATGTTTTAATCTTGTGAAAACAAAATAAATAATCATGGAATTTATACATGTGCATTCCAAAATGATGGAGTAGGGCCAAGCTAAAAGAATTAAAAGAATGTTCCATGTGGAGTAGATGGAGATGCTCATATTTGAATAAAAATGGGACATGCTAGTGTGGATGTGCCACTAGGTATTTAGTAAGCCCAAAAATATCCCAACATGAACATATATTCCAAAACATTCCATATGGAAGCTAGAGTAAGGGGTATTACTCACAAAGCATGCCAAGATGGCTCCACATATCAATAATGTGAAACAACAAGATTCTAGTGTGAGAGCATGTAGAAATAGAAATGTATCCATCCCAACCCACATGAGCTAGAGGTAAAACCAAATAAGGTGCAATGCTCACATATGGTGGAATGGTGGAATGATGGGGTGGTGACAAGAAAGGTGGTGGAGTTAGACAAAGATATGCCCCCAACTCAACTTGGGCATTAAACAATATATCAAGAACCAAATACAATATATCAGGAGGCAAATAGAATTAATAATGCATATGGGATAAGAACCAAATGAAAAGGGTTTTATATGATGCTCAAATGCAATGTGGCATGATGACATGAGCATGATATAATTATGATGCAACAATTATATGTAGGAAGTAGCCATTATATTACTACACCATGGCTCCACCCCACCTCCTCTCCAACACGCACACACACCATGCACTCCCGCGTCCCCATGCACCCCCGCCCGACAAAGTCTCGCCTGGGCCCGATCCCCAGGCCCCGCCTCGCAGACCCCGCCACCTACCGCGCTGGCCCCACCCCGTCCCCGCCTGTCTCCTGCTCCTCTCCCCTCACCACCTCGCCTCCCTACCACCTCCGGCCAACGCCCCAACCCCATTGAGCTCGCGCCAAGCCACGGTCGCCGCCGTCGACCTCGCCGGTGGGACCGTCCCTGCTCGACACTGCCTCGCCTTCGGCCACCCTAGCTTCGCCAGCAGCCGCTCGTGCTTAGCCCTAACCTCGTCACACTCGAGCCCGAGCGCTCCTCTCCCCTCGCGGCCATTCCCCCTCCTCTGCCGAGAACCACCGCCTCGCGGTCCTTCCCCTTCAGCAAGCTATGGTCACTGCCGTCCTCGCCCGAGCCAGTGCTCACCGCCGTGTCGCCCTCCTGTGTCGCCCCGATGCAGAGCTCCACCACCGCGCCCCTGCCGGTTTCCCCATCGCTACCGCCTCGACCAGCCACCATCGCCGTCGTGCGCCGGCCTGTAATCGGCCTTGGCCCATGTTGGTCTCCACCATCTGAGTCACGGCCATGTGCCGCCCCTGTTCGCCGGGTTCCTCCCCGCCGTCCCTGCTATAGCTCCGCCGCCTGCAGGGGCGTTGCCCTCTTGCGCCTCTGCCGCCTCCGCGAGTTCGCTTTCCTACACGCCAGCGTCGTTGGTTGCCTGTCCCTGTAGTTGCTTGCTGTTGATGCCGGATGCTGGATGCTCTGTGTTCCTGTCCAAGTGTAGGGCTTGTTCCGTTACCCGCATGTGTGCATGAAGGCTATCTCACCGTGTGTAGTTTTGTCCGTGTGACGCCAAGCTAAACCGAACCCGGAGAACAACCACAACCACAAGCGTCAAGATATCCTTATCGACAAGACCAGCTCGATGCCAAAGAATGAACATGGTGCCACTCGAGGAACCACTGAAGATCTCCGTCATGGATGCTCTAACATGGAACCATGGCACCGAAGGACACCGTACCCGGAGGTGACCACCCGGACGCCAAGGTCGCCGACACGGAACGCCAAGTTCTTCATTCTGAACGCCAAGACCGACCCGATACGCGGACCCGACAAGATCTTCGCATCGACAAGATCTTCACGACCACAAGATCGACACCGACCAGGGCGAATCCGATGATCCTCCGACGCCAAACCAAGTCCTTCGACCTCCGATCCCGGTCCCCTTCGAACCCCGGAGACCGAACCCCGGACCCTCGGAACCCAAGCTCTTCCGAACCCAGATGTGTGAACCTTTTCCCGAGCCCTATTTTATAAATGCTATATATAAACTGTTGCATATAAATTGATCATGCTTGCATACATGTCATCTGGTGGGTTGGGTTAAATAGTCGATTCACCTAAATTAAATATGGAATCTATATGCGGGCTATTCTAGTCTTATTCCGGACTCCATTTAAATTTGTGTAGCGAACCGATACCATGTTTTTCCTTGTTAAGACAACATTTAAATTATGGGGTATCTAAATAACTAGAACCTATTCATTAATTGTCGGGACCCTGGTTCCGCTTAATACTGCCTAATTGCACCGCATCTGCATAAATATCACAATCATGCCGGATCTTCTGCCATAGTATTAAATATCGCATCCGGTGTTTCTTCGAGTGTTTGCTTCTTCGCGGATTAGGCCGATGAGTTGATGCGAGTATCGACAAGTTCTCTGGATATGATCCTTCGGCAGTGTTTCCCAGGCGAGCATTCTCCCCCTTTCTACCTATTTTGCATTTATAGTCTTTACTTCCTCCTGTTGATCTATTGCTATCCGTATTGTGATGCTTTAGTTTCCGTGCACCATTTATCTCCCTTGCAGCCTCTATATTGCCTTGGACACATCCTATTGCCTGTTGTTTGATAGATAGTCGGCCTTGCGAGTCCTAGTTGCTTGCTCAGCTGCTGCTTCGTGTCATTGTTGTTCCACCGTTATTGGAAGGTTGGCACATGCTTAATGGTGGACATGATCATGGCTTTAATTACAACTTAATATTGAATTGCTAGATATAACTAATGCAGAGGCATCGGTGGGCAATAGATGTTATTTGGTTCTTCCACGCTCACTTGTGTCCCGTAGGACCCCGAGTACTTGATACATGTTCCTTGGCTATCGCACTATCCGCATATGGGACCATGAATCCCCTTAGCCAGAGCTTGATTCATTTCGTATTTCTTGGGGCCACAAACTAGTTTGGGGCTTTATTACTATCATGTACATATGCCATGCTTTACTGTTTTATTTACGATTGTGCGTGGAGCACCTGTACTGTTTTGGATCGTGACACGTTTTCGCTGTATCAACAAGCCCAGTCACACTTTCGGGTTCCCAGTTGTTTACCGCCGTCCACACAAACCTTGGGTCCGTCTCGGAGCCGGCCAACTTCGTCGCGGGTAGCTTAGTGGGGTGGCCCCCTGAAATATTTTATGAATCCTGTGATTGCTTTGTCGTGAAAGCCTCGTTGTGTTTTGATTTGGTTTTTCTGAGGTTGATCGTGTGTGTGGGTTGCTATTTGTGCTCCCCTGCAGGGTAAATCTTTCTGAAAGCCGTGTCCGCGGTTATGGACAACTTGGAGCACAGTATCTCGATCATAGACAAGCATAACTAAAGTAGTGCTATAAATTTGACTTAATATGTGACTAGTAATCAGCTTCACTACAATGGAATGGATAATAAAAGTGCCAACAACTGGTGGAACTGGGGTGTATCGTGTCATGTTATACCTGTCTAGTAACTAGCGCAACTTCAATGGGATGAAATAAAAGTGCCAACAACTACTGGGTTTGGGATGTCACACGCTAATTGTATCTGACTAGTAAGTACTGCAACTACCACTGAATGGTTAACTAAAACTACCCACTACTTATGCTATCAGGATGACTCATTCTATCTATGTCTGAGTAGTAAGTGCTTCAACTATAATGGAATGAATAAAACTGCCAACTGTGTGAGTTCCTCGGATTGACTTCCTCGTTTGGTCTCGAGGGGGGAATACCAGGATGGGTATGATTGGTGTTAGTATAAGGTTGGTTCCGAATAGGTCTTTCTTATCTCTCTCTAATAGCCAACAGTTAATCGAGTCTCTATAGGTTGTTTATGCATGTTGCATTGCCGCTTCAGTCCACCATACCTATGTAGGCGAGAGCCGCCGAATTCTAGCCTCGCCGTGTACTGGCCTCAGTACTGACGCTCCTCTTTTTCCTTTGCCCTTTGTCGGCACCCCTTTTGTTTTAGCAAGTTTGAGATCGACGTCGTTAGCAGGGTTACCCTTCCGGCTTGGCCTGGGCAGGGTTATGGACGCCATTGGTTATTCTTCAGGGCTCTTAGTCCCATTTGCATCTTGTCCGTAGTCAGACGCTCTATCGTTTTCAAGGTGATTTGGATCTTTGTATAGTAGATATGTATTCTTGACTCAGTGAGTCATTGCTGTATATATATCTGTTTGTGGGTCCCATCGAGGACTATTGTGTAATGGTATTACTTTGTTTTCCACCCGCACGAAAGTGTCTGGTGGGCGTCCTTGAATCGTTTCTATGCGGGTTTGGCGGAAAAGGGCTAAAACTGGCATAGGGCCGATTCGAGGGTGTTACAGAGTGGTGTCAGAGCTCAGCAGTTACGATACCCCACTAGTCCAGCATGTAGGATAACCTAGCTAACGGCCGATGCAGAGGGTCAAAACTATTTTGGAAAATCGGTTGGATAGATCTGATTAGGCCTGCTTTTACTCCTTACCCCTATGCTATTCTCTTCTTACCTCCGCGTTTGTTGAATCTGCTCTCTTATATTTTCTTCGAGTCCAGGAATTCTCGTGGTTGGGTTCCCGTCGTACCTTCAGGGTTTCACTTCCTTCTTTGGTAACGGTGCTTCTACATCTGGACTTCATGCTATCTGAGGAATCCTTCATCTGTTGGACTTCTCTTTGTTCCTTCTCGTGACTTCTGGTGTTTTCCGACACGACGACATCATCTACATCAGACCCGATGCAGAGCCTGCATCCCTCCTTTGTTTCCGAACCTCGCTTTTCGAGTTCTGCAGTCTGATTCTGAGAGTTCGTTGCATAATTCTGCTATTCATGTACAGGGTAATGATCTGAGTGCGGGATGGAGTCGCGACCATACCACTACTCTTATCATTAGCTTTTGGATATTGAATCGGTGGATTCAGCAATTTTACTCCGTCCACGGAAGCTAGAGGTGGCTTTATTTGTTGATAGCTCTACCTTCGCCCTTTGTTCTTGGACTGTTCTCTCGACGATCACGGACAACGACCTCTTGTTAGTGGTGTCGCGAGGATCTACATGAAGCGAGAAGATTCAGATCACCGACCTTCTTCCCGGTACCATGAGGCGGATCTCGAGGGCGAGATCCTTGTTAGTGGTGTCGAATTGTGGCACCCCGCTAAAACCACTACTAGAAAATCGCGGTGTTTTTGTGCATTGCATCATCATGACCGCATGCTCATGTCATCATGCCACATTGCATTTGAGCATCATCATCATCAGACATGGTTTGCCAAAAACTATTTTCGAAAAGCCTGGTTTTGTTTTCTGAACGCCCCGTCTTTTATTCAAACTAAACGCCGGTCTTCCGGTTTATTTTGTTTTGTCTAAAAACGGATTACAAACGCCTCGTTCTTAATAAATAAAATATTATATTTTTTTAGGGGGCAGCCGAACCGGGCCAAACCGGCCCAGCCGGCCACCCCCAGTAAACAAAAACTAGAGCAAACCCTAGCTACCCCAATTTCCACCACCCAGCTGCACCCATCCAGCCCCGCCGCCAGCCACTTCCTCCACCCTCCACCTCACCCTGTCCACTCCCATCCCGCCACCTCACCTCCCTGGCTCCACCGCACCTCCTCTCCAACACGCACACACACCACGCACTCCCGCGTCCCCATGCACCCCCGCCCGACAAAGTCCAGCTTGGGCCTGATCCCCAGGCCCCGCCTCGCAGACCCCGCCACCTACCGCGTTGGCCCCACCCCGTCCCCGCCTGTCTCCTGCTCCTCTCCCCTCACCACCTCGCCTTCCTACCACCTCCGGCCAACGCCCCAACCCCATCGAGCTTTCCCCAAACCACGGTCGCCGCCGTCGACCTCGCCGGTGGGACCGTCCCCGCTCGGCACTGCCTCGCCTTCGGCCGCCCCAGCTTCGCCAGCGGCCGCTCGTGCTTAGCCCTAACCTCGTCACACTCGAGCCCGAGCGCTCCTCTCCCCTCGCGGCCATTCCCCCTCCTCTGCCGAGAACCACCGCCTCGCGGGCCTTCCCCTTCAGCAAGCTATGGTCACTGCCGTCCTCGCCCCGAGCCAGTGCTCACCGCCGTGTCGCCCTCCTGTGTCGCCCCGACGTAGAGCTCCACCACCGCGCCCCTGCCGGTTTCCCCATCGCTACCGCCTCGACCAGCCACCATCACCGTCGTGCGCTGGCCTGTAATCGGCCTTGGCCCCTGTCGGTCTCCACCATCTGAGTCACGGCCGTGCGCCCCCCTGTTTGCCGGGATCCTCCCCGCCGTCCCTGCTATAGCTCCGGCGCCTGCAGGGGCGTTGCCCTCCTGCGCCTCTGTCGCCTCCGCGAGTTCGCTTTCCTACACGCCAACGTCGTTGGTTGCCTGTCCCTGTAGTTTCTTGCTGTTGATGCCGGATGCTGGATGCTCTGTGTTCCTGTCCAAGTGTAGGGCTTGTTTCGATACCCGCATGTGTGCATGAAGGCTATCTTGCCGTGTTTGTTTTTTCCGTGTGATGCCAAGCTAAACCGAACCTGGAGAACAACCACAAGCGTCAAGATCTCCTTGTCGACAAGACCAGCTCGATGCCGAAGAATGAACATGGTGCCACTCGAGGAACCACTGAAGATCTCCGTCATGGATGCTCTAACATGGAACCATGGCACCAAAGGACACCGTACCCGGAGGTCACCACCCGGACGCCAAGGTCGCCGACACGGAACGCCAAGTTCTTCATTCCGAACGCCAAGACCGACCCGATACGCGGACTCGACAAGATCTTCGTGTTGACAAGATCTTCATGACGACAAAATCGACACCGACCAGGGCGAATCCGATGATCCTCCAACGCCAAACCAAGTCCTTCGACCTCCGATCTCGGTCCCCTTCGAACCCCGGAGACCGAACCCCGGACCCTCGGAACCCAAGCTCTTCCGAACCCAGATGTGTGAACCTTTTCTCGAGCCCTATTTTATAAATGCTATATATAAACTGTTGCATATAAATTGATCATGCTTGCATACATGTCATCGGGTGGGTTGGGTTAAATAGTCGATTCACCTAAATTAAATATGGAGTCTATATACGGGCTATTCTAGTCTTATTCCGGACTCCATTTAAATTTGTGTAGCAAACCGATACCATGTTTTTCCTTGTTAAGACAACATTTAAATTGCGGGGTATCTAAATAACTGAAACCTATTAATTAATTGTCGGGACCCCGGTTCCGCTTAATACTTCCTAATTGCACCGCATCTGTATCATATCATAATCATGCCGGATCTTCTGTCGGAGTATTAAATATTGCATCCAGTGTTTCTTCTAGTGTTTGCTTCTTCGCGGATTAGGCCGTTGAGTTGATGCGAGTATCGGCAAGTTCTCCGGATATGATCCTTCGGTAGTGTTTCCCAGGCGAGCATTCTCCCCCTTTCTACCTACTTTGCATTTATAGTCTTTACTTCCTCCTGTTGATCTATTGCTATCCGTATTGCGATGCTTTAGTTTCCGTGCACCATTTATCTCCCTTGCAGCCTCTATATTGCCTTGGACACATCCTATTGCCTGTTGTTTGATAGATAGTTGGCCTTGCGAGTCGTAGTTGCTTGCTCAGGTGTTGCTTCGTGTCATTGTTGTTCCACCGTTATTGGAAGGTTGGAACATGCTTAATGGTGGAGATGATCATGGCTTTAATTACAACTTAATATTGAATTGCTAGATATAACTAATACAGAGGCATCAGTGGGCAATAGATGTTATTTGGTTCTTCCACGCTCACTTGTGTCCCGTAGGACCCCGAGTACTTGATACATGCCCATTGACTATCGCACTATCCGCATATGGGACCATGAATCCCCTTAGCCAGAGCTTGATTCATTTCTTATTTCTTGGGGCCACAAACTAGTTTGGGGCTCTATTACTATCCTGTACCTATGCCATGCTTTACTGTTTTATTTACGATTGTGTGTGGAGCACCTATACTGTTTTGGATCGTGACACGTTTTCGCTGTATCGACAAGCCCAGTCACACTTTCAGGTTCCCAGTCGTTTACCGCTATCCACACAAACCCTGGGTCCATCTCGGAGCCGGCCAACTTCGTCGCGGGTAGCTTAATGGGGTGGCCCCCTGAAATATTTTATGAATCCTGTGATTGCTTTGTCGTGAAAGCCTCGTTGGGTTTTGATTTGGTTTTTCCGAGGTTGATCGTGTGTGTGTTGCTATTTGTGCACCCCTACAGGGTAAATCTTTCTGAAAGCCGTGTCTGCGGTTATGGACGACTTGGAGCACAGTATCTCGATCATAGACAAGCATAACTAAAGTAGTGCTATAAATTTGACTTAATATGTGACTAGTAATCAGCTTCACTACAATGGAATGGATAATAAAAGTGCCAACAACTGGTGGAACTGGGGTGTATCGTGTCATGTTATACCTGTCTAGTAACTAGCGCAACTCTAATGGGATGAAATAAAAGTGCCAACAACTATTGGGTTTGGGATGTCACACGCTAATTGTATCTGACTAGTAAGTACTGCAACTACCACTGAATGGTTAACTAAAACTGCCCACTACTTATGCTATCAGGATGACTTATTCTATCTATGTCTGACTAGTAAGTGCTTCAACTATAATGGAATGAATAAAACTGCCAACTGTGTGAGTTCCTCGGTTTGACTTCCTGGTTTGGTCTCGAGGGGGGAATACCAGGATAGGTATGATTGGTGTTAGTATAAGGTTGGTTCCGAATAGGTCTTTCTTATCTCTCTCTAATAGCCGACAGTTAATCGAGTCTCTATAGGTTGTCTATGCATGCTGCGCTGCCGCTTTAGTCCACCATACCTATGTAGGCGAGAGCCGCCGAATTCTAGCCTCGCCGTGTACTGGCCTCAGTACTGACGCTCCTCTTTTTTCCTTTGCCCTTTGTCGGCACCCCTTTTGTTTTAGCAGGTTTGAGATCGACGTCGTTAGCAGGGTTACCCTTCCGGCTTGGCCTGGGTAGGGTTATGGACGCCATTGGTTATTCTTCAGGGCTCTTAGCCCCATTTGCATCTTGTCCATAGTCGGATGCTCTATCGTTTTCAAGGTGATTTGGATCTTTGTATAGTAGATATGTATTCTTGACTCAGTGAGTCATTGCTGTATATATATATCTATTCTGTGGGTCCCATCGAGGACTGTTGTGTAATGGTATTACTTCGTTTTCCACCCGCACGAAAGTGCCTGGTGGGCATCCTTGAATCGTTTCTATGCGGGTTTAGCGGAAAAGGGCTAAAACTGGCATAGGGCCGATTCGAGGGTGTTACAACTAAGTTCATAATATGAGTTCAATCCTAATTGAGCTCCCACTAAAATTGTCATCCCCTGGACGATTTTAGTGATCACATGATCCCAATCCTCTTCACCTCCCCTGATCGTCACGGCCATCAGTGCAGCATCAAAGGTAGACATTCCCTAATGTCAATCACATCAACCATGTGACTCATGCTCGATCTTTCGATCTCTTGTGTTCCGAGGCCATGTCTACAGATGCTAGGCTCGCCAAAGCTTACTTGTGTGTATTCACTGTGCAACATGGCTTACACCCACTGTATGCGAATGTAGATATGTCTAGCCCCCGATCGTCACGGCCGGTTTCATGACGGCAAACTTTCTTGGTGGTGCACATACATGGGGAACACTATCACTGGAATTATATAGGGATTATCTTATTTGCTACCATTGAGTATCTAATACTAGCATATAATAAGATATAAAACAGGTATCAACATCACATGTAAATTTTGTGATATGATATGGTCCTTCTTCTTGCGCCTTGATCTCCATCGAGCGCTCCGGCATGATCTCCATCTTGCCCATGGTTTGACGCCAAGTCCACGACACCACCACCCGGTCGTCCATCGGAATGGTAGTTATTACTACTTAACTTAGTAACATAAAAGTAAACTACTTTACCTTCGTAACTACCAATACCATATCATAACACAAGCTCTCTGATGGCTCAATGCACGGCGCCTTGAAAAATGCTTGATGGCGGTGTTGATGTAGAGCTGGTTGGGAACCCCAAGACGAAGGTATGATGAGCACAGCAGCAAGTTTCCCTCAGTTATGAAACCAAGGGTTAATCGAACCAGTAGGAGCAAGGAAACACCTCAAAGGTGTTACTAGCTGAGCTTTGGCAGGGCGCACTACCAGTGCTAGTAGCAACGTGGAGACCTGCACAACACAACCACAGAACTTTGTCCCCGACTTGCGATGAGGTTGTCAATCTCACTGTGTTTTGCGGAAAACAAAGGATTAAATGTATCGAATGGAAAGAAGTGAAAGTTTGCAGAAAGTAAACACAAAGCAGTAAAAGATTGTTGATTGTATGTAAAGAAAAAGGACCGGGATCCATAGTTCACTAGAGGTGGCTCTCCTTAAGATAGATAACATGCTCGGGGCAATTGACAAACACCGAGAAAGCAATACATGCATATACTAATCATCTAGACTCCTCTGAGACTTGATTGGGCATTACAACATAATACATAGACCGCCATCCAACTGCATCTATGACTAATAATCCACCTTCAGGTTATCATCCGAACCCCCTCCAGTATTAAGTTGCAAGCAACAGATTATTGCTTTACGAACTGCGTGTAAAGTAAACAATACGATTGTTCTATGAACAAAGGATTGTTGTTTTCTCCCTAGTAGCAACAGCACATCTAGTACCTTAGAGATTTATGTCACTTCCCCAGATTACCAGAGGCATGAACCCACTATCGAGCATAAATACTAACTCTTGGAGTTGCTAGCATCTACTTGGCCAAGATAGCTACTAACAACGGAAAGCATGCAAGATCTCAAATAACAAAGACATGATAGAATCAATAATCAATCTGAAATAGCATCTCAATATCCATCGGATCCCCGCAAACACAACATGCAGAATTACAAATAGATGATCTTGATCATGAATGGAGCTCACAAGATCTAAACATTAAAGCACAAAGGAGGAGAACCAGCCATCTAGCTACTACATGGATCCGTAGTCCAAGGATGAACTACTCACACATCACACCGGAGGCTTGCATGGTGATGAAGAAGGCCCCCAGGGTGAATTCCCCTCTCCGGCAGGGTGCTGGGAAGAGCTTCAGATCCCTCCCGATCTAGGGATGGAGATGACGGCGGCTATAGACTCTTTCGTGGATTTTTGATCGGGTACTTAGGGTTTACGTCCCGAGGGCATCTTATAGTCGGAAGGGCAGGCCGAGGGGGTGCCAGGGCTGGCCTCACCACCCCTGGCGCGGGCCAGGCTGGGCCGCACGGCCATGTGGTGTGGTGGCCCCCTGGTCCATTTTCGTCTCGTTTCTGGCACTTGATCACTTCCGGAAAAATAGGCACTTTGGCTTTTGTCCCGTCCAATTTCGAGAATATTCATTTTCTGACTTTCCTGGAACCAAAAACAGCAGAAAACAGGCAGCTGGCACTGTGGCTCTTGTTAATAGGTTAGTCCAAGAAATCATATGGAAATTACTCTAAAGTTGGAACAAAACACAAGAAAGTGGATAAAACCAAGCATGGAACATCAAAAATTATAGATACATTTGCAATGTATCAACATCCCCAAGCTTAACTCCTGCTCGTCCACGAGTAGGTAAGTGATAAAAAGAAAGAATAATTTTTGAGGTGACATGCACCATCAAAGACTTGATCAAAGTATTTGTAAAACATTCAAAGCTGGGATCATAGTACTTCAATCATAACATGAAAGACAAAGTTCTAGCAATAAGAAAAGAAACTATGATGCAACATGAAAAGGCACAAACAAAAGATTCATGAATAACAATGCTTTGCAAGACGTTTGTTTGTTTCACATAAAGAAAACATAGCATAATAGTATTCAGCTTGTCCCTCAATAGAGTAGCAAATATAAATGCATAGGACACCTTCAAAGTTCATAAGAGTGACTAGATACAATAGTTTAAAAACAAGCAATAAAAAGTTATGCATCAATCAACTAGTCTTGGGACAATGCACATAGAACTAAGAATGGCCACTATGCTCTCAAAGTAGGTGCATAAATATAGAAGGTGGAGACTCAATATAATGGTGGAAGAAAAGCCTTTTGTAAAAGGAAGTAGGTATTCAAGTCTCATAAAGAGCTTACAAGAATTATGGTACTTATAGCTTTCAGCTCTCATTGCCCCTATCATAAGCATCTTGAAGTGATTAAGGTTAAAGTGAACAAACTATGGTGTACATGCTTGACGAAGTATAAGTCAGAAATCTCATGTCCCTTGTATACAAGGGCCGCTCCTCATGCTACTCAAGTTTAGTCACCGGTAAGTTCTTGTCATCGTAAGTACATGTGTATCATAAAGAACCGCCAACGGGGTACCCCTTGCCTGATGATACGGAAGAATCCCCATATCAAAATGACAAGGCAAGCAGACAACAAGCATCTCAGCATTCTTCTTATTTACCATGGGAATATGGTGCTTGTTTCTCTCTTTCCTCTTTTCATGGTATCTTTTTTTCTATTTTTTTCTCAATATAGGACTCTTTTTTATAAGAAGAATGCTTCATAGACAACTCATTATGGTTACGCTGCAGGTTTCCACCATGTCAGCATGGATTAGACCAGTGGACCAGGCGTTTCTCTAACACATATACATAACTCCATGGACTTACAAGCTCCCCTTTTATTTCACACCGACGACATCCATATACAAAAGAGCATGATATCAACTAGGTACAAGTACCAAGTGCAATGTTGAAAGCGTTCCCCATGAAAGCATGGTTTTGCTAATTCCCGACAAATAAGTGCAAGCATATACAACATAGAAGACACAATGGTTCAAGTTTATTAAGGGAAAGTAAAGTAAAGTGTGCCATCAAGTTCGTAAGAGCTTTAATCACTAGTTTTCTCATAACAAGTGGAAAGTAAACAAAACCATGAATATACTTGGAATAAGCTAGTAGTAGGTATGGTGGACTCTTTGGAATAACTTGGTTTAGGGAGTTGGATGCATGAGTGGAACTCATACTTTGTTGTGGAGGCTAGCAAAAGACTAGGAGCGACAAACTAAGAGAGCAATAATGGCCATAATCATGCAGAGCGACAAAACATCATTGATCAAAGCATAAAGTGATACTACAAGTTGAAAACTAAAGGATCATAAAGGCTATGGTGACTTGAGATAGTCATAACATGGTGTGAGCATGCGCCAAGTCAACCCAAATAAAGCATCAAAGGAGAATACCACTATACTATGCTTTAATATGCTAAAACAATGCATGATTCATCCAAGGCACATTAAGCAATCTCAATTGTTTATAACAAGTCATGCTACAACAAAGAATACTAAGCATAAAGCCAAAACAATATCAAGCATGGCATGACAAAGCATAAGCCACAGTCAAAACGAGCTCTTTTTACCACATAAGTATGAACTTTCCTACTCTTTTACAAACCAAACCAAACTATTTTCAAACCAATGTATGAAAGAGGGGGTCCAACCAATTTATTCAGAAAACTAAAAACCAAAACGAAAACGACAAAGAAGACGCTCCAAGAAAAACACAACTGTGCATAAAACAATAAAAATGAAGCGTTTGGAAGAAACCTGAGATTTTTATTGATGAAGAAGGGGATGCCTTGGGAATCCCCAAGCTTTGACGCTTGTACTTCTTGGATGTTTCTTGGGGTGACACGCCTGGCATCCCCAAGCTTGAGATTTAGTCCATCCGTCATCTCATTACTCATTCGTTCCATACACCTGAAATTTTTCCTTCATACAAAACATCACACAATCTCATTAGCAACATTAGTGCACTTAAGATAAATAAGTCTTAAGGTTCAGTTCTAACACCAAATAAACTTCTATTAGAACACTAGATACTGTAGCACTTCCCTCAAAAATCTCAATTCCCCAAAATAAGTCAAGAAGGAACCAACAAGAAGCAAATGCAGAAAATGGCAGAAATCTATCAAAACAGACCAGCAGGTAAAGACGAATTTGTTCGAAGACCTTCTGTTGCTCAAATCAAAAAGTGTTGAACTAACTAAAGTTAGATAACAACCTGGGGCCGAAGCACAAAACATTACAGCTCAATCCGACATATAGAGCTCTCTCAAGAATTTTTACGGTGAAGCACAGAAATCTGTTTCGGGACAACAACTTTCCCAATCATTACTTCACTCTCATTAGAGGTTACTCTTGGCACAAAAAGCAAATAAAAATGATAAGGAGAGGTTATTACAGAGGTAATAACTTCCAAGACTCATCTAAAACTTTTGGGTTATCTCCCAATAAGTACTTTTTTAACGCCTTTAAGTTAGGCATAAGAAGCAAAGAAAGAATCAAGTGTTCTCAAATGAAGAAGCATTAAGACCAAATTTTGTTTTCATAGGAGAAGCAAAAGAAATCTTTTCTCTCTTTTTAGGGAAGTGTTCTATATCTTTCTTGAGTGGGAGTTGATATTTAATGGTGCCTCTTTCATATCAATGATGGCACCAACAGTTCTAAGAAAAGGTTTCCCAAAGTAATAGGACAAGAAGCATTGTATTCAACATCCAAAACATAGAAATCAACGGGGACATAGGAATCGTTAACCATAATAAGAACATCATTAAGACTCCCCATGAGTTTCGTTTTAGCATTAGCATCAAGTGGGACATTCAAATAACAATCTTCAAGAGGAGGCAAATCAAGCATATCATAAATCCTTCTAGGCATAATAGAAACACTACTATCAAGATCACACAAAGCTTTGAAATCAAAGTCATTCACTTTCATATTAATGATGGGTTCCCAACCATCTTCTTGCTTTATAGGCATAGAAGCTTTATGTTTCATCTTTTCTTCTTTAATCTTTATGAGAGCATCCGTAATGTGTTTTGTAAAAGCCATGTTCATAGCACTAGCATTAGGACTTTTAGCAAGCTTTTGGAGGAACTTAATAACTTCAAAGATATTGCAACCATCAAGATCAAAATCAAATTTATCATCTAAAGTAGTAGAACTATTACTAGCCTCAACACTAGTGGTGGTGATAGTAGAAACACTAATGTTTCTAGCAATTTCATCTTCTCTTTCCCACTTAGCATGTAATTCAGCTAATAGTCTAACATTTTCATCAATTCTTACTTGTATAGCATTAGTAGCTGCAAAGGGATTCTCATTAGTTTTAGGTTTAGCAGCCATTTTATTCAAAGTAGATTGAGCTTCAGCCAAAGATGCTATATTTCTTTCAGCATTAGAGAGTTTTTCCTCAATAGTTTTATTGAAAGCAGTTTGTTTACTAATAAACTCTTTAAGCATAACTTCAAGTTCAGAGGGAGCACTCTTATTATTGTTGTAAGAATTTCCATAAGAATTACCATTGTTGGGAGGATATGGCTTATAATTGTTGTTACCAAAATTGTTCCTATAAGCATTATTACCATAAGCATTGTTGCCAAAATTGTTATTTCTTATGAAGTTGACATCAACTTGCTCTTCTTGAGCAACCAAAGAGGCTAAAGGAACATTATTTGGATCAATATGGGCTTTCCCATTAACAAGCATAGACATAATAATATCAATCTGATCACTCAAGGAGGAGGTTTCCTCAACATAATTTACCTTCTTACCTTGTGGAGCTCTCTCAGCATGCCATTCAGAATAATTAACCATCATATTGTCCAAAAGTTTTGTTGCAGCACCCAAAGTAATGGTCATAAAGGTACCTCCAGCAGCTGAATCCAATAGGTTCCATGTTCAATCCTGCATAAAAAGTTTGGATGATCATCCAAGCAGTCAGTCCATGAGTGGGACAATTCTTTACCAAAGATTTCATTCTTTCCCAAGCTTGAGCAACATGCTCATTATCAAGTTGTTTAAAATTCATTATTTCACTTCTCATGGATATAATCTTAGCAGGAGGATAGTATTTTCCAATAAAAGCATATTTGCACTTAGTCCAAGAATCAATACTATTCCTTGTTAAGGAATTCAACCATTCTTTAGCTTTTCCTCTCAAAGAGAAAGGAAACAATTTCAGTTTAATAATATCACCATCTATATCCCTATGCTTTTGCATCTCATAAAGTTCAACAAAGTTATTTAGATGGGAAGCAGCATCTTCATTACCAATACCAGAAAATTGCTCTCTCATAACAAGATTGAGTAAAGCAGGTTTTATCTCAAAGAATGTATTTTCAGCCACAGGTGGAGCAATAGGTGTGCTCATAAAATCATTGTTGTTGGTGCTAGTGAAGTCACGCAACTTAGTGTTTTCAAGAGTAGTCATTTTTTTGGGTTTTCAAATAAGAAAGCAAACAAGTAAAACTAATTTTTTTGTGTTTTTTGAAGAACAAAACAAGCAAAAAAAGCAAAAAGAAACTAAGCAAAACAAAAACAACAAAGTAAAGAGATTGGTTATGAGGGACTTCCCTTGTGAAGATGTCCTTGACTCCCCGGCAACGGCGCCAGAAAAATGCTTGATGGCTCAATGCACGGCGCCCAGAAAAATGCTTGATGGCGGTGTTGATGTAGAGCTCGTTGGGAACCCCAAGAGGAAGGTATGATGAGCACAGCAGCAAGTTTCCCTCAGTTATGAAACCAAGGCTTAATCGAACCAGTAGGAGCAAGGAAACACCTCAAAGGTGTTACTAGCTGAGCTTTGGCAGGGCGCACTACCGGTGCTAGTAGCAACGTGGAGACCTGCACAACACAACCACAGAACTTTGTCCCCAACTTGCGATGAGGTTGTCAATCGCACCGTGTTTTGCGGAAAACAAAGGATTAAATGTATCGAGTGGAAGTGAAAGTTTGCAGAAAGTAAACACAAAGCAGTAAAAGATTGTAGATTGTATGTAAAGAAAAAGGACCGGGATCCATAGTTCACTAGAGGTGGCTCTCCTTAAGATAGATAACATGCTGGGTGAACAAATTACAGCGGGGCAATTGACAAACACCGAGAAAGCAATACATGCATATACTCATCATCTTGACTCCTCTGAGACTTGATTGGGCATTACAACATAATACATAGACCGCCATCCAACTGCATCTATGACTAATAATCCACCTTCAGGTTATCATCTGAACCCCCTCCAGTATTAAGTTGCAAGCAACATATTATTGCTTTACGAACTGCGTGTAAAGTAAACAATACGATTGTTCTATGAACAAAGGATTGTTGTTTTCTCCCTAGTAGCAACAACACATCTAGTACCTTAGAGATTTCTGTCACTTCCCCAGATTACCAGAGGCATGAACCCACTATCGAGCATAAATACTAACTCTTGGAGTTGCTAGCATCTGCTTGGCCAAGATAGCTACTAACAACGGCAAGATCTCAAATAACAAAGACATGATAGAATCCATAATCAATCTGAAATAGCATCTCAATATGCATCGGATCCCCGCAAACACAACATGCAGAATTACAAATAGATGATCTTGATCATGAACAGAGCTCACAAGATCTAAACATGAAAGCACAAAGGAGAACCAGCCATCTAGCTACTACATGGATCCGTAGTCCAAGGATGAACTACTCACGCATCACACTGGAGGCTTGCATGGTGATGAAGAAGGCCTCCAGGGTGAATTCCCCTCTCCTATAGGGTGCCGGGAAGAGCTTCAGATCCCTCTCGATCTAGGGATGGAGATGATGGCGGCTACATACCCTTTCGTGGATTTTTGATCGGGTACTTAGGGTTTACGTCCCGAGGGCATCTTATAGTCGGAAGGGGAGGCCGAGCGGGTGCTAGGGCTGGCCTCACCACCCCGTGGCGCGGGCCAGGCTGGGTCGCGCGGCCAGGTGGTGTGGTGGCCCCCTGGTCCCTCTCCGTCTCGTATTATGGCACTTGATCACTTCTGGAAAAATAGGGACTTTGGCTTTTGTCCCGTCCAATTTTGAGAATATTCATTTTCTGACTTTCCTGGAACCAAAAACAGCATAAAACATGCAGCTGGCACTGTGGCTCTTGTTAATAGGTTAGTCCAAGAAATCATATGGAAAGTACTCCAAAGTTGGAACAAAACACAAGAAAGTGGATAAAACCAAACATGGAATATAAAAAATTATAGATACATTTGCAATGTATCACCCTCCTGCAAAATAAAGTTAGACGCCTCTACTTTATCTTTTGCAAGTTTTACGAGGTTATTAGGGCTTTCGCAATAGAACTGTTTCTAATCTACGAACTTTCCAACCACAACATGGATCCAACAGTTGTCTCTACTACACCCCTTTCGGGGCCCTCCATTGTAAATGCTATATCAACTATTGAAAGAGAGACAGACACCCGCTATCCACTTATACGGAACAAGCCGTATGTCGAGCGTGGAACCAGTCTCGCGTACGAATACGCGTAAGGTCGGTCCGGGCCGCTTCATCAAACAATACCGCGATATAAACAAGTACATGTTAGAGAGTAACAACTAAGGGATCAATGCCCGCACAAAACTTGTGCGTACTAGCCATACATCACTCCTATGCATAGATCGGCTCTGATACCACTGAAAGGGTTCCGCAGCAGAAAACAATAATTTTCCTACGTTGGAACCTCCTAACGCCCAAGATCTATCTATGTAGTAATATGGTAATGGCCGGAGCATATAGAATACATACCCTTGATCGTACGTGGTTAACGTTCCGCGGGAAACATGGTTGAAGTAGTCGAACCCGTAGCCGACCTCAAGGTCGCGATGCTCCTCGCAGGTCACCCCTTGCTCCTTCTTCATCGTGCAGCAGCTCCGGCTCACGAAATCCAAGGTGCCTCAGGTGAGGCCCCTCGTGGTTTCGTACACATACGGTGTACAATGACGACCTCCGGCTCCTTGATCCCTGCCGGGAGTGCGGAAGTAGATCTCCGTCTTGGAATCCCTACAGTGCAACGGCGTGCTGCGGGTGCGATGTCTCATGCTCGGACAATCCTTACTTGGGACCGTACCAACACATGGAGACGAGAGAAAGAGAGGGAAGGAGAAAGTCAACCAAAGGACTTCTCCAAATATTGGTGTGTTTATTCCCACCCATGGGCACAATAGGGGGAGGGGGTGTGCACTGCCCTTTGGGTTTCCCATGTGGACTAAACAAGGGAGAGAGGGGGAGGCGCATGGGCCTCATGGGCCAGCCGGCCAGGGGTGGGCCCCACCCCGCGGACAGCCCTAGGCTGGCCGGGTGGGCCCCCTTGAGGTGTTGGGGATTGTAGCAGAAAACAAAAAAATTCCTACGATGGAACCCCAAAACTGCCTAGGATGTATCTATGTAGTAATGCAGTAACGGCCAATGCGTAGAGAATACATACCCTTGTAGACCATACGCGGTTAACGTTCCGCGGGGAACGTGGTTGAAGTAGTCGTACTCGTAGCTGACCTCAAGGTCGCGAAGCTCCTCGCAGGCCAGCCCTTGCTCCTTCTTCATTTTCATCGTGCAACAGCTCCGGCTCACGACATTTAAGCGCCCCAAGTGTTGCGCCTCGTGTCTTTGTACATATCCGGTGCACGATGAGACCTCCGGCTCCCCGATCCCGCCGGGAGTGCGGAAGTTGATATCCGGCTAGGAATCCCTGCAGCGCAACGGCGTGCTGGAGGTTTGCCTCGATCGCACAGCCTAGACTTGGGGCCATGGTCACAAGGTATAGAGAGAGGGAGGGAGAAAGTCAACCAAAGGACTTCTCAAATTGTGTGTCTAATCCCACCCATGGGCACCCCTTTATATAGGCGGAGGGGGTGTGCCCTCCCCATTAGGTTAGCCATGTGGGACTATTAATAAAGGGAAAATATCAGGTATTTTCGTCCTGGCCGGATGGGCCAAAAGTACTCAGTCCAAAGGGAAAAAGACAAACAGCACACAGCAGCCTGGGAGGCACCAGCCGGGTGGGCCTTGGCACGGCCCGCCCCGCGCCTGCTACCTCCCACGCAGGCGGCCTGGCGAGCTAGCCCGGGTGGGCCGGTGCCCCCATGGCCTAGCTCGGCCACCTCCCCTCAGTTATTCCCGGGTGGGCCGCCTGCCCACCGGCCTGGTGGCCTGGCCCGCTCCCCCACGAGCCCCGCATGGGCCGGGGTCAAGCCAGGCCGGCCGCCGCGGCTGGTAGCTGGTGCCCGGGCCTGTGTGGTGCGGTTTATTCGCCGCCCACAGGCGGCCTGGTAGTGGCGGTGGGTACATGCTGCTGCCCCCGTGCGGCGGCAACTTATCTGCCGCCCACGTGGGCTGTTCCTTGTATATTTTTCTGCAGATTTATTCTTTGGACTTTTCCCTCTAGGGATTTGGCCTAATATAAAAGTCGCCTTTATAAATCTTAATCTAAATATTATTTAGAATATATTAATTCACAATTAAGATATAATAAATATATATTTAAATTCCCATTTACCCGAAAACACTTTTCTGGTATTTTCCTTTATTCTTTCTCCAAACAACTTCGGATCTCTCTTTCTCTACTGTGATTCCGTCTTACGAATGATCGCTCTCATCGTACCCTTAAGTGTATCCTCTCACGGCTCGGGAATGCTCTAGACATGATCTGTATCAATGATCAACAGAGGGACCAGGGATGTCCATGTGACCCTATGCATTCCTGATGACAATGTCATTTGAACTGCTAAATGTAGCATCCTCTTCCTTTTGTTTCTCAATACAACTTGTCCGAGATCCGATCATTGGTATCCCATACCTTGTTCAATCTCGTTCACAACAAGTTCTATTTTCTTGTTACCGTGATATTACATCCCCGTGACCGAGTCACATGTTGCAACATTTATGGATGTAATCTCACCAAGCCGGCCGTATGTATCTTTACCCATCATGTGGGTGAACAAATCCCGGTCTTGCAGTCACATGTCATCAACTGTTCCTTTGGAATACCCAACATACACCTTTATGGCCACTGCATTACCAGATGACGGTTGATGTAGTCAAAGTAGCCTCAGGAAACAGTGAGTAATATGAGCTCACGGTCTAAGGAGGAGTCTAGGTATAGCTTTTGCAACAATGAACTATATGACTTGATCGTGTTGCAATCCTTCGAGGAATGTCCAATCACATCATTCTCCACTGATATGATCCCGTTATCAGTCGGCATAAATGCCCATGATCTTGAAACCCAAATCATCTTCATGACCAACGAACTAGTATAAATAGAGGCTACTAGGGACTTGGTTGTTTCATACCACACATGTACCAATGTTTCTACCTTGCACAGTTATAGCATAATATGAAACTATTATAAACTAATTGAGATATGACAATAAAAACCTATTTATTATTTGCCTCTAGGGCATATCTCCTTCAGTATCCCACTTGCAGTAGAGTACAAATAATCCAACTCGCATTTTACTCGTATAAACCATATACCATATGTGTTTACAGATCATGCATGCTTATGGGAAACGTCATGTCCATGTTCTGTTTTACCAGATCATTACGCCTTTTGCAAATCGTTAATGTCTTCCTAATTTTGACATTCACTCCATTATCTTATAATGGGTCGAAGCATTTGTTTAGCGACAAAGCGAGACTTTGTTTCTAGTGTTTATGATGACGGTCGTTTTCACCGTTGTCATCTAAACTTTGAAACACACTTTGCTATCCTTTGTGTATATACTGTAGTCATGGCAGCAGAACGAGGCCGGATTCCAGGAGCTTACATTGACTTTAGATCAACCTCGAGGGCTTTCTCAATGGGCACTGGGCCCTGGGACACATCATTCTACGTGAAAAGCGAACTAGCCCCGCCATAACATTATACATCACATCAGATGTAGCCTTTATACTTCTATATCTATATAGAAACTAGTGCATGAAATGCAACTATGCCACTTACATTGCTTCTTGCTATTTATGTACAAACTTAATTCTGGTTCTGTGATCAACTCAGGAATCACTTAAGGGCATGTTCTTACAGTTAAGATTTTGTCCTACCAACCAGAACCTCGGGTCACATTACGTCGAGTATACAACATGGTTATATGGAAGAACCTATGACTGAGGCATAGGAGATGCAACGCATCTCTTTCTTTCAACCATAGTTGCAATACTAACTCAATGCTTCATATAGTAAGAACTTCTTTCCTACCTTGTTCCATTCTGAGCTACTTCAGAATCTTGCTTACGACATTTTGATCATCTTTCAGAATCAAGTCCAGGAAGCATTTGACATTCAGTGTTTATTAAATTTACCAATCTATCTCGATAGATCTTATTGTTTAATAACTTCAACTTCATCCTTATTTATCTAACTTAAATATCATTAACACCAATCAGATCATTCACATATGCCGTCCACATATCATAGAATGATTTCACACTCCACTCAAATATGATATTCATGTTTGAGATCCAGGGATTTCACTTAGCTCCCACTCAAAATATGTTAGCTACATATTATGAATTAGCCAAGCTGATTTGCTCCCACTCAAATCTAGGTCCTCTTGATAATCTTGGACATTCCAGAATTCTTTGATCATCATCAAATCGAGAATTCCACTAACGAGATTTCAATGACCATTCATTTCTTGTACTTAGGTCCATCATGCTTCTTTGTAATTCATAGGTATGTCTTGTTCAAAACATGACAAGTGAATCAACTATAATTCCACAAACTTGTAGAATATATAGTTGAATCCTACTTTCTTTAGTAAAAGTATTCCCTGAAACTTTTATGATCATTATCAACAGTTTCTACTCTTTTTGCCGAGTTTGGATTCACGAAACAAATTCTGCTGCGCCACTCAACAATTCAGAGGTAAGGTCAAATACCTTGTTTTGATCTTTTACTTTCTTCCACCTGTATCTTCATCAAGACACGTCGACTTTGGACAATAACAGGTTTGCCCCTTGATACATTGCAAATGTATCTATAATTTTTGATGTTCCATGCTTGGTTTGATCCACTTTCTTGTGTTTTGTCCACACTTTGGAGTACTTTTCATATGATTTCTTAGACTAACCTATTAACAAGAGCCATAGTGTCAGCTGCCTGTTTTCTGCTGTTTTTGGTTCCAGGAAAGTCAGAAAATGAATATTCTCAGAATTGGACGGCACAAAAGCCAAAGTGCCTATTTTTCCGGAAGTCATCAGATGCCAGAATACGAGACGGAGAAGGGCTGGGGGCCGGCCACACCACCTGGCTGTGCAGCCAGGCCTGGCCCGCGCCAGGGGCCGTCTGGCCAACCCCAGCACCCCCTCGTACTCTCCTTCCGCCTATATATTGACCTCGGGACGAAAACCCTAAGTACCTGATCAAAAATCCACGAAAGAGTATGTAGCCGTCGTCATCTCCATCCCTAGATCGGGAGGGATCTGAAGCTCTTCCCGGCACCCTGCCGGATAGGGGAGTTCACCCTGGAGGCCTTCTTCATCACCATGCAAGCCTCTGGTGTGATGCGTGAGTAGTTCATCCTTGGACTACGGATCCATGTAGTAGCTAGCTGGCTGGTTCTCCTCCTTTGTGCTTTCATGTCTAGATCTTGTAAGCTCAGTTCATGATCAAGATCATCTATTTGTAATTCTGCATGTTGTGTTTGCGGGGATCCGATGGATATTGAAATGCTATTTCAGATTGATTATTGATTCTATCATGTCTTTGTTATTTGTGATCTTGCATGCTTTTCATTGTTAGTAGCTATCTTGGCCAAGTAGTGAAGGAAATATGCCCTAGAGGCAATCATAGAGATGATTGTATTTCATGTGTATCCATGAGTTATTATAATGTTCCTTGAATATCCATATACCAGGCAACTTGTATTGATTGGCAATTATGTGAATTGTTTGTGAAACTCTTTACTTGTATGGTTATCTAATAATTGTCCCTAGTCGGAGTTCATGCGAGGACACACGTGAATATTAGACTAGCACATCGATTGGTTAATGACTATGTTTCGCAAGTCATTGACATGGAGATGTCAAACCAATGATGTGGACACATGTTATGAACATGGGGTTGGACTGACCCAACATGAGACTAGCAATAATACTTGCAGCTCTCTCTACACATCGTGTACGTTTTGTCCTTAGACCTGAGATTGTCGCATGTACTTGAGATGTGGATCGACCTACTTTGGGGCTATCAAACACTACTCCGTAACTGGGTAGTTATAAAGGTAGCTTTCGGGTTTGTCCTGATACATGCTGCAAGGCATCGGTCAATCAAGATGGGATTTGCCCCTCTCTACTTGAGAGAGATATCTCTGGGCCCCTCGAGTGATCGGATCCAGAAATGCATGGCCGTGCTACATATGGTTAAGAGTTAACCTAGTAAAGGGATTCTGAATCACAGTATCGAGAAAGAGAGGTCAGCTTAGAGCTAGACCAAATATCGTGAGGCAAAGGGAAAGACATGTACTCAACCTTGTGATGGTTCGTCCGAATGATCTTTATATGCGTTTAGGAGTTGGCACGTCTTGCTAGAGACCGCTACCAACTATTGACGGAGTAAGTGTACTCGCGTCATGTCTATACGTGTATGAACCTATAGGGTCACACACTTTAGGGGCTGGAAGCCTAATGAGGATTGGATCCGAATTAGACCAGGCTTAGGCTGCTAATGGGCTGCTAATGTAGAAGCCCACCAGGGATGCCTATATAAGAGGGAGTGAGGCGAGCTGAAAAAGAGAGAGCATTCCACCCAGCCGCCACTCCTCTTCCGCCTGTGTTGCACGCGCAGACCTAGCAGTCTGGCGTGTGACGACTTCCACTCCGGACGTGTGGATACCTCGGAGGTGCTGCATCTGTAGCACTTGGACGAGCCGTGCAAAGGGGAGCTGCTCGTGGGACGAGGACGAGGAGGAGACGTAGAACATCTACACTGCCGCAACGTGCTTCATCGAGTTCCGCACCTGCGCGTCTAGCGGTAATCCCGTGATCTATGACAATAGTATTCCTGGTTGACGCGGTAGAAATTTTTGATTTTACGCTAGTGTAGCCTACCCGTTACCCTTCAGTGGTATCAGAGCCGTGAGGTACCGCGAGGGGCGCTGCCCCTTCGAACCCCGCAGGGGGAGACCCCCTAGACCCCCCTTAGTCGTAGCCCCCTTTTTGTATCTCGTTAAGGTTCATAGGTGGTACGATTTCACATGATCCGGTAGAATGCGATTCTATGCACAACTTGTTTTTGCAGGATTTATGTGATCAGTATGGCCCAAAAATGTATGTGATGCATGTATGTATTTTTTCATGACCTGCGTGTCGTGAGTTGGGCAACACGGCTGGAGCCATATGTGTTGTCAATTATTGTAATGGCCTGCGTGCCAACTTGTGATGATCCCAATACCATGTAATTTTGATTACTAGATGTTAGGAGTAATAGCTTGTATTATTTCTTGGAGAACTCATCACTTGGAGGATGGCTCGCATAGAGCATGAAGATGGAGATCATCATGGTGGACAGGTTCTATGGCGATGGAGATCACCATGAGAAAATGGGCCATACTGTATCACATCTATGTGAATGCTATTCTTATACGTTTTACTACTATGCATGCTTAGATGATAGAAGTAGAACGATCCCTCACAAAGTTTAAGTTAAACCATGCCCTCCCAACCAAACCTTGCACCATCCTATGCCCTGTACAATCGTTGGTGGGTCTATGAAATTAGGGTGCCACGGTTTTCCTTGGCTGGATGGGTTTGTATCGGATACCTACACGCATAAGGGTTGGTGAGCTTAACAAGGTCATCTTAACAGTTAAGGACCTTGGGGCATAAAGGTTGGGCGCCTAGGTTTGACATAGAGATGTCACCCAACAACAAGAGTCATATGTGATATGATTAGCAAAGGTTGCTTACCGATTTACCTTGTCTTCTAGCAGTGATGCTAAAGCTCACTAGTCGACTTGTTAATTGTGGATCTTGAATCACTTAGTATCAATAGAGGGATGTTGATTTAAGTGGGAGTATATGCTATTAAATTGTTTAATATGTTTTACTCTTTCATGGTTACATGGCTTAGTATTTTGCATATTTTTTTTGTTGTAGATCAATGGCACCGAACAATTCATCACCTTTTGCTTTGCGTTCGATTCTTGAAAAGGATAAACTAAATGGAACAAACTATTCGGACTGGGTCCGTAACCTGAGAATTGTTCTCAGGGCTGAGAAAAAGGAAACTGTTCTGGATACCCCAATCCCGGATGAACCTGCTGATAATGCAACTGCTACCCTTAAGAATGCCTACAAGAAAGCATGTGATGAATCTCTTGAGGTCAGTTGTCTTATGCTTGCATGCATGGAACCTGATCTTCAAAAACAGTTTGAGGATCAGGAAGCGTATGATATGATCGTTGCGCTTAAGGACATGTTCCAGACTCAGGCTAGGACTGAGAGGTACAATGTCGCTAAGTCCTTTGTGGAATGCAAGCTGGCAGAGGGAGCAGCTGTAGGCCCCCATGTGATCAAAATGGTTGGTTACAGTCAGACTTTGGAAAAGCTTGGTTTTCCATTAGGCCAAGAGTTGGCCACTGACTTCATTTTGGCATCTCTTCCATCTAGCTATGGGCATTTCATTTCGAACTACCATATGCATGGGGTGGAGAGGGGCCTTAATGAATTATGTGGGATGCTGAAAACAGCAGAATGTGACATTAAGAAGTGTGCAGGGCATAGCCATGTGATGGCTGTGCAGAACAAGCCTAGCTTCAAGAAAAAGGGCACTTCTTGGCAGAAGAAGAAGGGCAAGGCTAAGGATACGATCCCTAAGCCAAACCCTGCACCCAAGCAAAAGGCTGGTCCTGCAGGAGACACTGAGTGTTTCTTTTGTCACGAATATGGCCACTGGAAGAGAAACTGCAGCAAGTACCAGGCTTCTTTGAAGAAAAGTGGAAGTAAGAGTACTTCCCACTCAGGTACACTTGTTGTAAATGTTGTGGACATTTTTCTCGCAGATTCTTATGTTAACTCTTGGGTATTTGATACCGGATCGGTTGCTCATATTTGCAATTCAATGCAGGGGCTAATAAGGACTAGAGAAGTGCAAAAAGGCGAAGTGGATTTTCGCGTCGGAAATAAAGCAAGGGTTGCTGCATTGTTCGTCGGCGTCATGCAACTTCACCTTCCGTCAGGATTTATCATGGAGTTGAATAATTGTTATTACATTCCTAGTATGGGTCGAAACATTTTATCACCTTCATGTTTGATGAGGGATGGTTATTCATTCGCGAGTACAAACAATGGTTGTGTAATCTCTAAGAATGCTATGTTTGTGGCTGATGCTCCCATTGTGAATGGGTTATTTATTTAAAATCTTGATAATGCATGTGTTTACAATGTTAGTGCTAAAAGGCTTCGGCCAAATGATTTGAGTCCTACCTATCTATGGCATTGTCGTTTGGGGCATATAAGTGAAAAGCGCATGAAGAAGCTCCATGGTGATGGTCTTCTAACTTCGTTTGATTTTGAATCATACGAGACATGTCAAGCTTGTTTACTTGGAAAGATGACCAAGACGCCTTTTACAGGGTTTCCCGAGAGAGCGACAGACTTGTTGGAACTCATACATACTGATGTATGTGGACCAATGAGCACGACAGCCAGAGGTGGATATCACTACTTCATTACTTTCACTGATGATTTCAGTAGATATGGCTATGTCTACTTGATGAAGCATAAGTCTGAAACTTTTGAAAAGTTCAAAGAGTTTCAAAATGAGGTAGAGAATCAACGTGGCAAGAAAATAAAGGCCTTGCGATCTGATCGTGGAGGTGAATATTTGAGTCACGAGTTTAGCAATCATCTTAAGAGTTGCGGAATTGTTCCACAGCTCACGCCGCCCGGAACGCCTCAAAGAAACGGGGTCGCTGAACGGCGTAATCGAACTTTGTTGGACATGGTTCGATCGATGATGAGCCAGTCGGATTTACCATTATCATTTTGGGGTTACGCGCTAGAAACAGCAGCTTTCACACTAAATAGGGTACCATCTAAATCCGTAGTTAATACACCATATGAGATGTGGACTGGAAAGAATCCCAGTTTGTCTTTTCTAAAGATTTGGGGTTGTGATGCATTTGTCAAGCGACTTCAGTCGGACAAGCTAACACCCAAATCGGATAAGTGCATTTTTGTGGGATACCCAAGGGAAACCTTAGGGTATTACTTCTACAACCGAGAAGAGGGCAAAGTGTTTGTCGCTCGTAGCGGTGTTTTCCTAGAGAAAGAGTTTCTCACAAAGGGAACGAGTGGAAGGTCGGTGCGACTTGAAGAAGTTCAAGATGAGCCAGTCGGGGATGCTTCTACGAGTGATGCTATTGTAGCAGAACAAGTTGAGGAACCCGTGGCAATAGAAGCACCACAACCACGAAGGTCGGCGAGGCTCCGCGAAGCGCGAGAGTTATTATTGTTAGACAATGATGAGCCTGCGACCTATGCAGAAGCGATGGTGGACCCAGACTCTGAGAAATGGCTGATTGCCATGAGATCCGAGATAGAGTCCATGGGAGACAATCAAGTTTGGAACTTGGTTGACCTGCCTGATGGTTTTAAAGCCATCGAGTGCAAGTGGATCTATAAGAAGAAGATTGATATGGATGGAAATGTTCACATCCATAAAGCTCGACTTGTTGCAAAAGGTTTTCGACAAGTTCAAGGAGTTGACTACGACGAGACTTTCTCGCCCGTAGCGATGCTTAAATCTATACGGATCATTCTAGCCATTGCTGCACATTTCGATTATGAGATATGGCAGATGGACGTCAAGACGGCTTTCTTAAATGGAATCCTTTCTGAGGACGTGTATATGATGCAGCCCGAAGGTTTTGTCGATCCAAACAATGCTGGAAAGGTATGCAAACTTCAAAAGTCTATTTATGGGCTGAAGCAAGCATCTCGGAGTTGGAACATTCGATTTGATGAAGTTGTAAAGGAGTTTGGCTTCACCAAAAACGAACAAGAACCTTGTGTGTATAAGAAAGAAAATGGGAAATCACTTGTGTTTCTAATCTTATATGTGGATGACATATTATTGATTGGAAATGACATTCCTATGCTCGAGTCTGTTAAGACCTCATTGAAAAATAGTTTTTCTATGAAGGACTTGGGAGAAGCGGCATATATTCTGGGTATCAAGATCTATAGAGATAGATCAAGGAGGCTAATTGGATTAAGCCAGAGTACGTACATTGACAAAGTGTTGAAACGGTTCAGCATGGAAGAGGCTAAGAAGGGGTTCTTGCCCATGTCTCACGACATTAAACTCAGCAAGACTCAGTGTCCTTCGACCACTGATGAGCGAGAACGCATGAGTAGGGTTCCATATGCTTCGGCTATTGGATCCATCATGTATGCAATGACATGTACTCGCCCAGATGTTTCCTATGCTCTAAGTGTTACGAGCAGATACCAGGCTGATCCAGGTGAGATTCACTGGACAGCGGTAAAGAATATCCTTAAGTACTTGAGAAGGACTAAGGATATGTTCCTAGTTTATGGAGGTGAGGTTGAACTCAGTGTAAAGGGTTACACAGATGCGAGTTACCTTAATGACTCAGACGACTCGAAATCGCAATCAGGTTATGTGTTTGTCATGAATGGTGGTGCTGTGAGCTGGAAAAGTTCCAAGCAAGATACAGTGGCCTCCTCTTCAACAGAAGCTGAATATATTGCTGCCTCGAAGGCTGCAAAGGAAGCTGTTTGGATTAGGAATTTCCTGATCGCTCTTGGTGTGGTTCAGGGCTCGTCCAATCCCTTGGACGTTTATTGTGACAACAATGGTGCTATTGCACAAGCCAAAGAACCTAGACAGCACCAGAAGAACAAACATATTCGCATGCGCTACCATCTGATTCGTGAGTTCATTGATGAAGGTAGTGTCATGTTATGCAAAATACATACGGACTCAAATGTTGCTGATCCCTTGACTAAGCCACTCCCGCAGCCTGCGCATGAAGCGCACACAAGAGCAATAGGTATTAGATACTGTCTAGATTGACTCTAGTGCAAGTGGGAGACTGAAGGAAATATGCCCTAGAGGCAATCATAGAGATGATTGTATTTCATGTGTATCCATGAGTTATTATAATGTTCCTTGAATATCCATATACCAGGCAACTTGTATTGATTGGCAATTATGTGAATTGTTTGTGAAACTCTTTACTTGTATGGTTATCTAATAATTGTCCCTAGTCGGAGTTCATGCGAGGACACACGTGAATATTAGACTAGCACATCGATTGGTTAATGACTATGTTTCGCAAGTCATTGACATGGAGATGTCAAACCAATGATGTGGACACATGTTATGAACATGGGGTTGGACTGACCCAACATGAGACTAGCAATAATACTTGCAGCTCTCTCTACACATCGTGTACGTTTTGTCCTTAGACCTGAGATTGTCGCATGTACTTGAGATGTGGATCGACCTACTTTGGGGCTATCAAACACTACTCCGTAACTGGGTAGTTATAAAGGTAGCTTTCGGGTTTGTCCTGATACATGCTGCAAGGCATCGGTCAATCAAGATGGGATTTGCCCCTCTCTACTTGAGAGAGATATCTCTGGGCCCCTCGAGTGATCGGATCCAGAAATGCATGGTCGTGCTACATATGGTTAAGAGTTAACCTAGTAAAGGGATTCTGAATCACAGTATCGAGAAAGAGAGGTCAGCTTAGAGCTAGACCAAATATCGTGAGGCAAAGGGAAAGACATGTACTCAACCTTGTGATGGTTCGTCCGAATGATCTTTATATGCGTTTAGGAGTTGGCACGTCTTGCTAGAAGCCGCTACCAACTATTGACGGAGTAAGTGTACTCGCGTCATGTCTATACGTGTATGAACCTATAGGGTCACACACTTTAGGGGCTGGAAGCCTAATGAGGATTGGATCCGAATTAGACCAGGCTTAGGCTGCTAATGGGCTGCTAATGTAGAAGCCCACCAGGGATGCCTATATAAGAGGGAGTGAGGCGAGCTGAAAAGGACAGAGCATTCCACCCAGCCGCCACTCCTCTTCCGCCTGTGTTGCACGCGCAGACCTAGCAGTCTGGCGTGTGACGACTTCCACTCCGGACGTGTGGATACCTCGGAGGTGCTGCATCTGTAGCACTTGGACGAGCCGTGCAAAGGGGAGCTGCTCGTGGGACAAGGACGAGGAGGAGACGTAGAACATCTACACTGCCGCAACGTGCTTCATCGAGTTCCGCACCTGCGCGTCTAGCGGTAATCCCGTGATCTATGACAATAGTATTCCTGGTTGACGCGGTAGAAATTTTTGATTTTACGCTAGTGTAGCCTACCCGTCACCCTTCAAGTAGATGCTAGCAACTCCAAGAGATAGTATTTATGCTCGATAGTGGGTGCATGCCTCTGGTAATCTGGGGAAGTGACAGAAATCTCTAAGGTACTAGATGTGATGTTGCTACTAGGGATAAAATAACAATCCTTTGTTCATAGAACAATCATATTGTTTACATTACACGCAATTCATAAAGCAATAATCTGTTTCTTGCAACTTAATACTAGAGGGGGTTCAGATGATAACCTGAAGGTGGATTATTAGTCATAAGTGTAGTTGGATGGGGGTCTATGTATAATGTTGTAATGTCCAATCAAGTCTCAAAGGAGTCAAGATGATTAGTATATGCATGTATTGCTTTCTCGGTGTTTGTCAATTGTCCTGCTGTAATTTGTTCACCCAACATGTTATCTATCTAAGGAGAGCCACCTCTAGTTAACTATGGATCCCGGTCCTTTTCTTTACATACAATCTATAAACTGTTTACTGCTTTGTGTTTACTTTCTGCAAACTATTACTTCCATTCGATACGTTTAATCCTTTGTTTTCAGCAAAACACTGTGAGATTGACCACCTCATCGCAAGTTGGGGACAGAGTTCTGTGGTTGTGTTGTGCAGGTCTCCACGTTGCTACTAGCACCGGTAGTGCGCCCTGCCAAGGGTCAGCTAGCAACACCTTTGGGGTGTTTCCTTGCTCCTACTGGTTCGATTAAACCTTGGTTTCATAACTAAGGGAAACTTGTTGTTGTGCTCATCATACCTTCCTCTTGGGGTTCCCAACGAGCTCTACATCAACACTGAGCCATCAAGCATTTTTCTGGTGCCGTTGCCGGGGAGTCAAGGACATCTTCACAAGGGGAGTCCCTCATAACCAATCTCTTTACTTTGTTGTTTTTGTTTTGTTTGCTTGTTTCTTTATCAAAAACCCATAAAAAAATTAGTTTTACTAGTTTGGTTTCTTATTTTGAAAACACAAAAAAATTACTTTCTTTCTTAAGTTGCCACTATGTCTAGCCTTGCTCCAATCACTATGTCACCCGAGGAAATGATTTTCACTTTTAAACAAGGAATTGAGGAAAGTTTTAAGGAAGCTTGGGCTAGAACCTCTGATCTACATAAAAAACTGAGCCTAAAATGACTCAAAGCTTGTTCCTTAGCAGTTTTTACCTTGGAATTGCTCTTTGCTATAGATATGCTTTAGATGCTGTTGTGGGAGGAGATTTCCTCCAATGTAATGAGGATGATGCTATAAATGCTATAAAGAAATTGATCCTTACTTACAACTTGCCTAGCCAAACTGATATTTCTTTCGCAAAAATATTTGCTAGACTAAACACTCTTGAGACTAACACTACTAGCTTAAAATATTGCTATAATACGCTTAGGGAGCATCACAATTATGTCCCAATAAATTCTGAACCATCAAAGTGGCTCCCTACAGTAAAGATTGAGATAAACACTAAAACTTTTCAAGCCCGCTGTGATATCATGTCTGAATTTTGTCTTATGCCCAAAGATATTTATGAATCTTTGAATACTTGGGGGCTTACTGACGGAGGAAAAGAAATATCTCTTGCTAATAATGCTACCATATTACCTATTGGAATAGCTGAAGGGGTGTTTACGAAGATCCTTGGGAAAATGATTTCTACTGATTATCTTGTTATTGAATGTGCAGGAAAAGGACAAATTACACTTGGAAGGTCCCTATTAGAACTCCTTGGAGCAATAATAGATGTGGGAAAGGGGACCATGCACCTTTCTTCTACACCAAACAATCATATTTTCCCCAAGGTTAAGAATAAAAGTAAGAGAGGTACGGGCAAGAAATTTGGTCTTAATGCTTCTTCATTAGAGAACACTTGATTCTTTCTTGCTTCTTATGCCTAACTTAAAGGCGTTAAAGAAAAGTACTTATTGGGAGATAACTCAAAAGTTTTAGATGAGTCTTGGAAGTTATTACCTCTGTAATAACCAATCATTATCCTTTTTATTTGCTTTTTGTGCCAAGAGTAACCTCTAATGAGAGAGAAGTAATGATTGGGAAAGTTGCTGTCCCGAAACAGATTTATGTGCTTCACCGTAAACATTCGTGTAAAATCTCTGAATGTCTCTTTGAGGCGTGAATTTTTGACTTTCGTTAGTTCAACACTTTTTGATTTGAGCAACAGAAGGTCTTCGAAAAAATTCGTCTTTACCTGCTGGTCTGTTTTGACAGATTTCTGCCATTTTCTGCATTTGCTTCTTGTTGGTTCCTTTTTGTGTTCTTTTGGGGAATTGAGATTTTTGAGGGAAGTGCTACAGTATCTAGTGTTCTAATGGAAGTTTATTTGGTGTTAGAACTGAACCTTAAGACTTATTTATCTTGAGTGCACTAATGTTGCTAATAAAGATTGTGTGAAGTTTTGTATGTAGAAAAAATTTAGGTGTATGGAAGGAATGAGTAATGAGATGAAGGATGGACTAAAGCTCAAGCTTGGGGATGCCACGCGTGTCACCCCAAGAAATATCCAAGAAGTACAAGCGTCAAAGCTTGGGGGTGCCCAAGGCATCCCCTTCTTCATCAATAAAAATCTCAGGTTTCTTCCAAACACTTCATTTTTATTGTTTCATGCACAGTTGTGTTGTTCTTGGAGCGTCTTCTTTTTCGTTTTCATTTTGGTTTTTCATTTGCTTTGTTTTCTTAGTTTTCTGAATAAATTGGTTGGACCCCCTCTTTCATACATTGGTTTGCAAATAGTTTTGTTTGGTTTGGAAAAGAGTACGAAAGTTCATGCTTATGTGGTAAAAAGAGCTCGTTTTTTACTGTGGCCTATGCTTTGTCATGCGATGCTTGATATTGTTTTGGCTTTATGCTTAGTATTCTTTGTTGTAGCATGACTTGTTATAAACAATTGATATTGCTTAATGTACCTTGGATGAATCATGCGTTGTTTTAGCATATTAAAGCATAGTATAGTGGTATTATACTTTGATGCTTTATTTGGGTTGACTTGGCGCATGCTCACACCATGTTATGACTATCTCAAGTCACCATAGCCTTTATGATCCTTTAGTCTTCAACTTGTAGTATCACTTTATGCTTTGATCAATGATGTTTTGTCGCTCTGCATGATTATGGCCATTATTGCTCTCTGAGTTTGTCGCTCCCAGTCTTTTGCTAGCCTCCACAACCAAGTATGAGTTCCACTCATGCATCCAACTCCCCCAACCAAGTTATTCCAAAGAGTCCACCATACCTACCTACTAGCTTATGCTATTCCAAGTATATTCATGCTTTTGTTTACCTTCCAAATTAAACTTTTTATGAGAAAACTAGTGATTAAAGCTCTCACGAACTTGATGGCACACTTTACTTTTTTGCATCTAATAAACTTGAACCATTAGGTCCTTCTTTGCTGTGTATATGCTTGCGCTTTATAAGTTGAAATTAGCAGAACCATGTATCATGGGGAACGCTTTCAACATTGCGCTTGTACTTTGTACCCCGTTGATATCATGCTCTTTTGCTTACGGATCCCGGCGGTGTGAAATAAAAGTGGAACTTGTAAGATCATGGAGTTTGTATGTGTGTAAGACCCCCGGAACCCAAGATCTCCCGAACCCAGAGGTGTGAACCTTCCCCGAGCCCCTATTTTATAAATGCTATATATATAAACTGTGGCATATTAAATTGTTCATGCAAGCATATGTGTTTGTGGTTTGGGGCATTATGTCGATTCACCTCATAATTGAATATGGAGTGTTTATGCGGGATATCTTTGCCTTATTCCGGACTCCATTTAAATTGGTGTAGTGAACCGATGCCATGTTTCGCCCTGTTAATACAACATTTAAATTGCGGGGTAGTTGAACAACTCGAACCGTTTAATTAATTGTCGGGACCCCGGTTCCGCTTAATATTGCCTAATTGCACCGCATCTGCATCATATCATAATCATGCCGGATCTTTTGCCGTAGTATTAAATAGTGCATCCGGTGTTTATTTTAGTGCTTTGGTTCTTCGCGGATTAGGCTGTTGAGTTGATGCGAGTATCGACAAGTTCTCCGGATATGAACCTTCGGCTCTGTTTCCCAGGCGAGCATCCCTTCCCTTCTACCTATTTCACAGTTATAGTCTTTATTTCCTCATGTTGATCTATTGTTATCCGTGTGGCGATGCTTTAGTTCTATACCCGATATATCCCGTGTAGCCTCTATATTGCCTTGGACACCTCCTATTACCTGTTGTTTGGTAGATAGCTGGCCTTACGAGTCGTAGTTGCTTGCTTGGGTGCGATCTTATGTTGTCGAGTAACACAGTTGTTGGAATGCTGGCAGATGTTTATGGTGGAGATTATCATGTCTTTAATTACAACTATTAAATTGTTGTGATAACTAATGAAAGTGGCACCGGTGGGCAATTATATGTTATTTGGTTTTTCATGCCCACTTGTGTCCCGTAGGCCCCGAGTACTTGATACTTGTTCCTTGACTATTCGCACTATCCACATCCGGGAGAGTCTATGAATCCCCCTTAGCCAGAGCTTGATTCATTTCTTATTTCTTGGGGCCACAAACTAGTTTGGGGCTTTATTACTATCATGTACCTATGCCAATGCTTTACTGTTTTATTTACGATTGTGCATGGAGCACCTGTACTGTTTTGGATCGTGACACGTTTTCGCTGTATTGACAAGCCCAGTCACACTTTCGGGTTCCCAGTCGTTTACCGCCGTCCACACAAACCCTGGGTCCGTCTCGGAGCCAGCCAACTTCGTTGCGGGTAACTTAGTGGGGTGGCCCCCTGAAATGTTTTATGAATCCTATGATTGCTTTGTCGTGAAAGCCTCGTTGGGTTTTGAGTTAGTTTTTCCGAGGTTGATCGTGTGTGTGTTGCTATTTGTGCACCCCTGCAGGGTAAATCTTTCTGAAAGCCGTGTCCGCGGTTATGGACGACTTGGAGCATAGTATCTCGATCATAGACAAGCATAACTAAAGTATTGCTATAAATTTGACTTAATATGTGACTAGTAATCAGCTTCACTTCAATGGAATGGATAATAAAAGTGCCAACAACTGGTGGAACTGGGGTGTATCATGTCATGTTATACCTGCCTAGTAAGTATCGCTATTCCAATGGAATGAAATAAAAGTGCCAACAACTGCTGGGTTTGGGATGTCACATGCTAATTGAATCTAACTAGTAAGTACTGCAACTACAACTGAATGGTTAACTAAAACAGCCCACTACTTATGCTATCAGGATGACTCATGCTATCTATATCTGACTAGTAAGTGCTTCAACTATAATGGAATGAATAAAACTGCCAACTGTGTGAGTTCCTCGGTTTGACTTCCTCGTTTGGTCTCGAGGGGGAAATACCAGGATGGGTATGATTGGTGTTAGTATCAGGTGGTTTCGAATAGGTCTTTCTAATCCCTCTCTAATAGCTGATAGTTGTATCGAGTCTCTATAGGTTGTTTAGTGCATGCTTCGCTGCCGCTTCAGTCCACCATACCTATGTAGGCGAGAGCCGCCGAATTCTAGCCTCGCCATGTACTGGCCTCAGTACTGACGCTCCTCTTTTTCCTTTTGCCCTTTGTCGGCACCCCTTTTGTTTTAGTAGGTTTGAGATCGACGTCGTTAGCAGGGTTACCCTTCCGGCTTGGCCTGGGCAAGGTTATGGATGCCATTGGTTATTCTACAGGGCTCTTAGCCCAATTTGCATCTTGTCCGTACTCGGACGTTGTATCGATTTCAAGGTGATTTGGATCTTTGTATTGTATATCTGTATTCTTGACTCGTTGAGTCGCTGTTGTATATATATCTGTTCTGTGGGACCCATCAAGGACTGTTGTGTAATGATATTACTTCGTTTTCCACCCACACGAAAGTGCCTGGTGGGCATCCTTGAATCGTTTCTATGCGGGTTTGGCGGGAAGCGCTAAAACTTGCATAGGGCCGATTCGGGGGTGTTACACTTGTTTTAAACTATTTGTATCTAGTCACTCTTATGAACTTTGAAGGTGTCCTATGCATTTATATTTGCTACTCTATGAGGGACAAGCTGAATACTATTATGCTATGTTTTCTTTATGTGAAACAAACAAACGTCTTGCAAAGCATTGTTATTCATGAATCTTTTGTTTGTGCCTTTTCATGTTGCATCATAGTTTCTATGTCTTATTGCTAGAACTTTGTCTTTCATGTTATGATTGAAGTACTATGATCCCAGCTTTTGAATGTTTTACAAATACTTTGATCAAGTCTTTGATGGTGGATGTCACCTCAGAAATTATTCTTTCTTTTTATCACTTACCTACTCGAGGACGAGCAGGAGTTAAGCTTGGGCATGTTGATACATTGCAAATGTATCTATAATTTTTGATGTTCCATGCTGGGTTTTATCCACTTTCTTGTGTTTTGTCCACACTTTGGAGTACTTTTCATATGATTTCTTAGACTAACCTATTAACAAGAGCCATAGTGTCAGCTGCCTGTTTTCTGCTGTTTTTGGTTCCAGGAAAGTCAGAAAATGAATATTCTTGGAATTGGACGGCACAAAAGCCAAAGTGCCTATTTTTCCGGAAGTCATCAGATGCCAGAATACGAGACGGAGAAGGGCTGGGGGCCGGCCACACCACCTGGCTGTGCAGCCAGGCCTAGCCCGCGCCAGGGGGCCGTCTGGCCAACCCCAGCACCCCCTCGTACTCTCCTTCCACCTATATATTGACCTCGGGACGAAAACCCTAAGTACCCGATCAAACATCCACGAAAGAGTATGTAGCCGCCGTCATCTCCATACCTAGATCGGGAGGGATCTGAAGCTCTTCCCGGCACCCTGCCGGAGAGGGGAGTTCACCCTGGAGGCCTTCTTCATCACCATGCAAGCCTCTGGTGTGATGCGTGAGTAGTTCATCCTTGGACTACGGATCCATGTAGTAGCTAGATGGCTGGTTCTCCTCCTTTGTGCTTTCATGTCTAGATCTTGTAAGCTCAGTTCATGATCAAGATCATCTATTTGTAATTCTGCATGTTGTGTTTGCGGGGATCCGATGGATATTGAGATGCTATTTCAGATTGATTATTGATTCTATCATGTCTTTGTTATTTGTGATCTTGCATGCTTTCCGTTGTTAGTAGCTATCTTGGCCAAGTAGATGCTAGCAACTCCAAGAGTTACTATTTATGGCGATAGTGGGTTCATGCCTCTGGTAATCTAGGGAAGTGACAGAAATCTCTAAGGTACTAGATGTGTTGTTGCTACTAGGGAGAAAACAACAATCCTTTGTTCATAGAACAATCGTATTGTTTACATTACACGCAATTTGTAAAGCAATAATCTGTTGCTTGCAACTTAATACTGGAGGGGGTTCGGATGATAAACTGAAGGTGGATTATTAGTCATAGATGCAGTTGGATGGCGGTCTATGTATAATGTTGTAATGCCCAATCAAGTCTCAAAGGAGTCAAGATGATTAGTATATGCATGTATTGCTTTCTCGGTGTTTGTCAATTGCCCCGATGTAATTTGTTCACCCAGCATGTTATCTATCTAAGCAGAGCCACCTCTAGTGAACTATGGATCCCGGTCCTTTTCTTTACATACAATCTATAAACTGTTTACTGCTTTGTGTTTACTTTCTGCAAACTATTACTTCCTTCCATTTGATACGTTTAATCCTTTGTTTTCAGCAAAACACGGTGAGATTGACAACCTCATCGCAAGTTGGGGACACAGTTCTGTGGTTATGTTGTGCAGGTCTCCACGTTGCTACTAGCACCGGTAGTGCGCCCTGCCAAGGCTCAGCTAGCAACACCTTTGGGGTATTTCCTTGCTCCTACTGGTTCGATTAAACCTTGGTTTCATAACTGAGGGAAACTTGTTGTTGTGCTCATCATACCTTCCTCTTGGGGTTCCCAACGAGCTCTACATCAACACTGAGCCATCACCCCTTTTTGTGGAAGATGCATTCATAGCTTCCTAAGAATGCTCTACAAAGACTGTTTATTCGCCACGACTTCGACTTATCGAAATCTCCAGAAACTCGAACTTTCCATAACACTTATGGTGTTGTTTCCATGAATCTTCAGATGTTCCTTTGTATTTCAAATGAGTGTTTGCTTATTTTGATTTCTAACTCTAAACGATAACTATAACCCCGATAAGAGATAATATGTATCTAATACAAAATGATTATGATGTTTGGATATTTCAACAAAGTTTGAATTCATCCAATTATCATAATTTGTGAAACATATTTCATAAGTTCCTTTTATGCTAAACTTTAACTTGAATACTTCAGTCGTGTCGATCAAATCTAAAAGACATCGTATTCTTGTTAATTTCAATAACCCATTTAGTTATGAACTCATTTGAACAATTCAAATCATTTCAAACTTATGTTTCATTGAGTAAATACGCGTATTCACTTAAGTCCACAATTACCTAATGATTTCCACTACTTGTTGAAAATACGATACATCATTATGTATAAGTTTCAACATTTCTTTGCATATCACCGTTTTACCAGAATGTGGAGTTTTGGTCATTCTGACCCAGAGGCATTGTTTTGCAAAGTCTCTAGATTAAGCATCTAGGAGCCTGATCTTTCATAAAGAACCCGCAATAACCAAAATGACTTAAACTGTAGTGTCATTTCATTATTAAACTTAGGATATCTTTTAGCATTCTAATCCTTTATAAATTTTTAAATCATTATCATTAACATAGTGATGAGAATAACTTATTTATAATCATAATGTGACCATAAGGTATTGTTCATAAGAATAGTACAAACTGGCTTGTAACTTGTTCATATGAATAATCATCTTGCCAAAAGCAAGACACACAAACAAGGATTACAAAAGTATATTCAAGTCCACTAATCCAAATGACAAACTATGAGGGAAGAGGTGATGTTGGCCATCAACTGTTTTGCTTGCCGTCATCAAGTCACGTTGCCTCAAAACCAGCAATTCTCAAGCAAATCATCCTGTTTTCACAAAACGGGACAAGTATCAAATACTTTGCAAACTGCAACGAGTTTTGCAAGAATCACATTTATAATTTGTATATCTTACATATACCTTTTCATCCATGACCTCCTTTTGCAATCAAGCCCTTCTAAGAGTTCTCAACTCTAATGCAAGATCGCTAAGTGTGTTCCAGACATTCCGGAGTCATCGAATTATCTCCTAATGGTTATTGTATCAAGAAGAGAAGATCACATTTTATGAGGATATCCCTCAGGCGTGGGTATTAATCTAAGAAGTTGGACCCTTTTGCTAAGTTCCAAATTAAGCAATATTCTCCCATGGTCGCAAAGGACCTCAATGGAATAGGCCAAAATCTACTAAGATATTTGGAAACAGACATCTAGACTAAGTTTATAATAAGAGATCAATTTATAATTGGTCTCCACTAAAATTGTCATCCCCTAGACAATTTTAGTGATCGCATGATCCCTATCCTCTGCACCTGCCCCGATCATCACGGCCATTAGTGCATTATCAAAGGTAGACATTCACTAATGTCAATCACATCATCCATGTGACTCATGCTCGATCTTTCGATCTCTTGTGTTCTGAGGCCATGTCTGTACATGCTAGGCTTGCCAAATCTAACTTGTGTGAATTCGCTGTGCAACATGGCTTACACCCACTATATGCGAACGTAGATATGTCTGACCCCCGATCATCATGGCCGGCCTCATACCGAAGAACTTTATTGGTGGTGCACAAACAAGGGGAACACAGAACATTGGAATTATATAGGGATTATCTTATTTGCTACCGTTGAGTATCTAAATACTAGCACACAATAAGATGTAACAACAGGTATCAACATCATATGTATAATGTGATATGATATGGTCTTTCTTGCGCCTTGATCTCCATCGAGCGCTCCGGCATGATCTCCATCTTGCCCTTGGTTTGACGCCAAGTCCACGACGCCTCCACCAGGTCGTCCATCGGAACGATAACTATTACTATACTACTTAGCAACAAAAAAGTAAACTACTTTTACCTTCGTAACGACCAATGCCATATCATAATCACATGCCCCTGCAAAATAAAGTTAGACGCCTCTACTTTATCTATTGAAAGTTTTACGTGGTTGTTAGGGCTTTCGCAATAGAACCGTTTCTAAACTACGAACTTTCCAACCACAACATGGATCCAACAGTTGTCTCTATTACACCCCTTTCGGGGCCCTCCGTTTTAAATGCTATATCAACTATCGAATGAGAGACAGACACCCGCTAGCCGCTTATACGGTACAAGCCGTATGTTGAGCGTGGAACCAGTCTCGCGTACGAATACGTGTAAGGTCGGTCCGAGCTGCTTCATCAAACAATACTGTGATATAAACAAGTACACGTTAGAGGGTAACAACTAAGGGATCAATGCCCGCACAATACCTGTGCGTACTGGCCATACAGCACTCCTACGCATAGATCGGCTCTGATACCACCGTTGGGGATCGCAGCAGAAAACAAAAAATTTCCTACGATGGAACCCCAAAACTGCCTAGGATCTATCTATGTAGTAATGTAGTAACGACCAATTCGTAGAGAATACATACCCTTGTAGACCGTACGCGGTTGAAAATCCACGGGGAACATGGTTGAAGTAGTCGTACTCATAGCCGACCTCAAGGTCGTGAAGCTCCTCGCAGGTCACCCCTTGCTCCTTCTTCATCTTCATCGTGCAATAGCTCCGGCTCACCACATTTAAGCGCCCCAAGTGTTGTGCCTCGTGTGTTCGTACACATCCGGTGCATGATGAGACCTCTGGCTCCCCGATCCCACCGGGAGTGCGGAAGTTGATATCTGGCTAGGAATCCCTGTAGCGCAATGACGTGCTGCAGGTGTGCCTCGATCACACAGCCCAGACTTTGGGCCATGGTCTCAAGGTATAGAGAGAGGGAGGGAGAAAGTCAACCAAAGGACTTCTCAAATTGTGTGTCTAATTCCACCCATGGGCGCCCTTTTATATAGGCGGAGGGGGCGTGCCCTCCCCATTAGGTTAGCCATGTGGGAGTATTAATAAAGGGAAAATATCAGGTATTTTCGTCCTGGCCAGATGGGCCAAAAGTACTCAGCCCAAAGGGAAAAAGACAAACAACAGACAGCAGCCTGGGAGGCACCAGCCGGGTGGGCCTTGGTGCGGCCCACCCCACGCCTGATACCTCCCGCGCGGGCGGCCTAGCGAGCCAGTCCGGGTGGACCGGTGCCTCCCGCGGCCTAGATCAGCCACCTTCCCTTAGTCCTACCTGGGTGGGCCGCCTACCCGCCGGCCCGGTGGCCTGGCTGGCTCCCCCGCGAGCCCCGCATGGGACGGGGTCGAGCCAGGCCTGCCGCCGTGGCTGGTAGCTGGTGCCCGCCCCTGTGCTGCGCGGTTTATCCGTCGCCCACAAGCGGCCTGGTAGTGGCGGTGGGTACATGCTGCTGCCCCCGTGCGGCGGCAACTTATCTGCCACCCACATGGGATGTTCCTTTTATCTTTTTCTGTAGATTTATTCTTAGGCCTTTTCCCTCCGGGGATTTGGCCTAATATAAAAGTTGCCTTTATAAATCTTAATCTAAATATTATTTAGAATATATTAATTCACAATTAACATATAATAAATATATATTTAAATTCCCATTTACCAGAAAATACTTTTCCGGTCTTTTCCTTTATTCTTTCTCCAAACAACTTCGGATCTCTCCGCGGAATGATTCCGGCTTTCTCTCTTTCTCTACTGTGATTCCGTCTTGCGAATGACCACTCTCAACATAACCTTAAGTGTATCCTCTCACGGCTCGGGAATGCTCTAGACATAATTTGTATCAATGATCAATAGAGCGACCAGGGATGTCCATGTGACCCCTATGCATTCCTGATGGCAATGTCGTTTGAACCGCTAAATGTAGCATCCTCTTCCTTTGTTTCTTGATACAACTTGTCCGAGATCCAATCATTGGTATCTCATACCTTGTTCAATCTCGTTCACAACAAGTTCTATTTTCTTGTTACCGTGATATTACATCCTCATGACCGAGTCACATGTTGCAACATTTATGGATGTAATCTCACCAAGCCGGCCGTATGTATCTTTACCCGTCATGTGGGTGAACAAATCCCGGTCTTGCAGTCATATGGCATCAACTGTTCCTTTGGAATACCCAACATACACCTTTATGGCCACTGCATTACTAGATGACGGTTGATGTAGTCAAAGCAGCCTCAGGAAACAGTGAGTAATATGAGCTCACGGTCTAAGGAGGAGTCTAGGTATAGTTGTTGCAACAATGAACTATATGACTTGATTGTTTTGCAATCCTTCGAGGAATGTCCAATCACATCATTCTCCAATGATATGATCTCATTGTCAGCCGGCATAAATGCCCATGATCTTGAAACCCAGATCATCCTCATGACCAACGAACTAGTATAAATAGAGGTTACTAGGGACTTGGTTATTTCATACCACACCTGTACCAATGTTTCTACTTGGCACAATTATAACACAATATGAAACTATTATAAACTAATTGAGATATGACAATAAAAACCTATGTATTATTTGCCTCTAGGGCATATCTCCTTCATGAGGCACCTGGGACTTGGCCCTTTGGCCCTTGGCCCTTCCCTCCTTTGGTTTTCCCTAATGGGCCCTTTTTCCCTAGGAAGTTTGGCCCATTAGTGGAATACCCCTTCAAATTAGATTTTAATATTATATTTAATATTAATTACATTAATTAATATGTAAATACATATTACAAAATCCGATTTGACCCAAAACACCTTTCGGTTCTCTTTCGATTTCCTCCGAACAACTTCAGAACTTTCCTGGAACGATTCCGGTTCTCTCACGGAACTTTTCCGGTTTCCTTTTCTCTTTCATATGGTGATTCCAACTTACAGACGATCTCTAGCTCATCGTACCCTTAATTGTATTTCCCCACGGCTCGGGAATGGCACAGACATGATCTCCATCAATGATCAATAGCGGGACCGGGATGCCCATATTGACCCCCTGTGCATTCCACGATGACAATGTCATTTGAACCGTAAAAAATCGTTTCCCATTACCTTTGCCACTTGATACCTAGTTCATCCGAGATTTGATCTACGGTATCTCCATACCTTCGTTCGATCTCGTTACCGATGAACTTGTTTTCTCGTTTCCGTGTCGTTGTATTCCATGACCTAGTCACACGCTTGCAAGCTTCGTTAATGCAACGTCACCGAGATGGCCACTAATGTATCTGTCCGTTACATGGATGGTGTAGCACCCCGGTAAAACCACTACTAGAAAATCGCTGTGTTTTTGTTTTGTGCATCATCATGACCGCATGCTCATGTCATCATACCACATTGCATTTGAGCATCGTCATCATCATGCATATGTTTGCCTAAAACTATTTTCTAAAAGCCTATTTTGTTTTTCTAAATATCCCCCCCCCCACGTCTTTATTCAAATCAAAACCCCAGTCTCTCCTGGATATTTTGTTTGTCTATAAACAAATTTCAAACGTCTCTTAAAATAATAACCAAAATTTTATATTATTTTTGGGAGGCAGCCAGCAAGGCCGAAGAGCCCAGCTGGCCACCTCCAAACCCTAACCCTAATCCCCAGCCTAAACCACCACCCACACCCTGCCGCCGCCACACCATCCGCGCTAGTGACGAACGCGTCGGTGTACCGCACCCCAGCGCATGCCCCGTGGACCCCACCCCATGCTGCCCAGGACCGACCGACTCGCTCGCTCCCTAGTCCCACCCCGCGACAACCACGCACCAGTCGGGATGCCAGACCCCAACCCGACGCGCTCCCGCACCCCTCACCCTATCGTGATCCCCACCCTCTCGTATCTCTCACCAACCACCCTCTGCTCGATCTCCTCAGCCACCGAACCCACTCCGCTGCCGCCTACCTCGATCCCCACATACCCTCTTACACGCCGCCTTCTCCTTCCCCTGGCCGCATCGTCACCTCTCTGCCTCACCCCGCTCACCGGGTCGCCGTCCCTGAAGCCCCGCAGTCGCGTGCCCGTCTCAGATGAGCCCCTACTCCTCGCCGTCAGAGCCTCGGCCCGCTGATTCCACCCCTCCCCATGGACACCTCCAGGTTTGACGCCATCAGCCATGCGCCCATGATGACCTCCCTGAGCTCGTCCCCAGCCCGATCACCTCCAACGGTCACCCCCACCAAGCTCGTCTTCGACCCCACGCTGCCCGCCTCGCCCTCCATCGTCCGCCATGGCCGTCATCTGCAGAGCCGGTGAGGACCTCGTCCTTAACCACGTCGACCTCGGCCCCTGCCACGGCTCCACCTCACCGCTGCCTCCGCTCGCGCGAGCTCCTGCCTCCTTGGGCCCTCCTCCACCAACACCGGCGTAGCGCTGTCCCGCGTCAGCCTCCTATCTGCAGCGAAGACGGGCGCCCAGCACTGCGCCGCCCGGCCACTTCTTCTGTCATACGGGGCCCCGCGTCCTCCTCATGTGCCAAGCAGCGCCGCTACCCTCTACTATGGTCCTTTCGAGCTTGCTGTGACGCCCCGTCCTAGTCGGCCTCACCCTACCTCCCGCGCCGCGCTTCCCCAATGCCACGACAGCGCCCTTCTCCCATGCAGCCTCTGCGTTCTTCCGTTTGTGCTCAATTCTAGTGTTTCAAGTGTTCTGAGAGAGGATGTGTGTCCATGTCCTTGGAAAACAAGCTCTGGTTATTCTTCGTGTCGGCGTGTCAACGAATACCTTCCCAGGTCCATGATCGACCTTGAAACCGGAGCCAAAAGTGATGGTATCACGCTCCAAGTTCTTCATCACGAAACTAGAAGATCTTCACCGTGTTACACCGAGCTCGCCTTCATGGAAACCACAAGATATATTTCACGGAAAGTCCCGAGCCCTTCAACACGGAACCGAAGATCGTCAAACGCCAAAGTGTGACCCATTTCGAGCCCTATTTTTATAAATGCTATATAAAATTGTTGCATATTAAATTGTACATGCTTGCATACATGTTTTGTGGGTTTGGGTTGTATAGTCGTTTCATCTAATAATTAAATATGGAGACCATATGCGGGCTATTTTAGGCTTATATCGGCTCCATTTAAATTTGCGTAGCGAATCAGTGTCATATTTTGCTTGTTAATACAATATTTAAATTGCGGGGTATCTAAACAACATGAACCTTCTAAGTAATTGTCGAGACCCTGGTTCCACTTAATATTGCCTAATTGCATCGCATCTTTGCCATGTCATGCACCATACCTGCATCATGCCCGATCTTCTGCCGTAGTATTAAATAGTGTATCCAGTGTTTCTTCTAGTGCTTTGCTTCTTCACGGATTAGGACGATGATTTGATGCGAGTGTCGACCTGATCTTCGGATGAACCTTCGGCAATATTTCTCAGGCGAGCATTCTCCCCCTTTCTACCTATTTTTCATTTATAGTCTTTACTTCCTCATGTTGATCTATCGCTATCCGTGTTGTGATGCTTTAGTTTCCGTGCACCCTTTATATTCCTTGCAGCCTCTATATGGCCTTGGACACATCCTATTGCATGTTGTTTGATAGATAATTGGCCTTGCGAGTCGTAGTTGCTTGCTCCGGGGCTGCTTCGCGTGGTTGTCATTCCACCGTTGTTGGAAGGTTGGCACATGTTTAATGGTGGAGATGATCATAACCTTAAATACAAATTGATTAAAATGCTGGGAATAGTTATAACTAATGTAGAGGCATCGGTGGGCAATAGCAAATATTTGGTTTTTAATCGCTCACTTGTGTCCCGTAGGCCCCGAGTACTTGATACATATTCCTTGACTATCGCACTATCCGCATGTGGGACCATGAATCCCCTTAGCCAGAGCTTGATTCATTTCTTATTTCTTGGGGCCACAAAGTAGGTTGGGGTTTTATTACTATCATGTACTTGTGCCATGCTTAACTGCTTCATTTTCGATTGTGCGTGGAGCACCTGTACTGTTTGGAATGTGGAATGTTTTCGCGGTATCGACAAGCCCAGTCACACTTCCGGGTTCCCAGTCGTTTACAGCCATTGACACAAACCTTGGGTCCGTCTCGGAACCGGCCAACTTCGTTGCGGGTAGCTTAGTGGGGTGGCCCCCTGAAATGATTTATGAATCCTGTGATTGCTTTGTCGTGAAAGCCTTGTTGGGTTTTGATTTGGTTTTTCCGAGGTTGATCGTGTGTGTGTTGCTATTTGTGCACCCCTGCAGGGTAAATCTTTCTGAAAGCCGTGTCCGCGGTTATGGACGACTTGGAGCACAGTATCTCGATCATAGGCAAGCATAACTAAAGTAGTGCCATAAATTTGACTTAATATGTGACTAGTAATCAGCTTCACTACAATGGAATGGATAATAAAAGTGCCAACAACTGGTGGAACTGGGGTGTATCGTGTCATGTTATACCTGCTTAGTAAGTATCGCAACTCCAATAGAATGAAATAAAAGTGCCAACAACTGTTGGGTTTGGAATGTCACATGCTAATGGTATCTGACTAGTAAGTACTGCAACTACAACTGAATGGTTAACTAAAACTGACCACTACTTATGCTATCAGGATGAATCATGCTGTCTATATCTGACTAGTAACTGCTTCAACTATAATGGAATGAATAAAACTGCCAACTGTGTGAGTTCCTCGGTTGGACTTCCTCGTTTGGTCTCGAGGGGGAATACCAAGATGGGTATGATTGGTTACAGTATCAGGTTGGTCCCGAATAGGGTTTTTCTTATCCCTCTCTAATAGCCGACACTGGTTTCAAGTCTCTATAGGTTGTTTAGTGCATGCTTCGCTGCCGCTTCAGTCCACCATACCTATGTAGGCGAGAGCCGCCGAATTCTAGCCTCGTCGTGCACATGCCTCAGTACTGACGCTCCTCTTTTTCCTTTGCCCTTTGTCGGCACCCCTTTTATTTTAGTAGGTTTAAGTTCGACGTCGTTAGCAGGGTTACCCTTCCAGCTTGGCCTGGGCAGGGTTATGGACGCCATTGGTTATTCTTCAGGGCTCTTAGCTCAATTTGCTTCTTATCCGTACTCGGATGTTGTATCGTGTTCAAGGTGATTTGAATCTTTGTACTGTATATCTATATTCTTGACTCAGTGAGTCGTTGCTATATATATATATATATATCTGTTCTGTGGGTTCCATCGTGGACTATTGTGTAATGATATTACTTCGTTTTCCACCCGCACGAAAGTGCCTGGTAGGCGTCCTTGAATCGTTTCTATGCGGGTTTGGCGGGAAGCGCTAAAATTTGCATAGGGAGGATTCGAGGGTGTTACAAGGTGGTATCAGAGCTTAGCAGTTGCGATACCCCACTGGTCCGGCCTGTAGGATAACCTAGCTAACGGCCGATGTAGAGTGTCAAAACTATTTTGCAAAATCAATTGGATAGATCTGATTAGTTCTGTTTTACTCCTTACCCCTAATGATATTCTCCTCTTATCTACACGTGTTTTGAATCTGCTCTCTTACCTTTTCTTTGAGTCTAGGTTTCCTCGTGGTTGGGTTTCCGTCGTACCTTCAGGGTTTCTCTTCCTTGCTTTTATAACGGTGGAGCTACAATCATCAAATCTGCATCTCGTTTGTTGTACCCTTCGTCAAATCTCTTGACCTTAAACTCTTCATCCGTATTTGCACCTTGACGGATATCCGGATCGTTGAAAAACATTATGAGAAGGATGAGCATTGGTGAAGTTGGAGTATACCTTGAGCATGTGTTGCCAATGGAACCATCGCAAAACCTAATCATTGTGTCTTTTCAGACGATTTCTTTTGTGTCTTCTGGTGTTTTCTGATGTGACGATATCATCTATGCCAGATCCGATGGAGAGCCTGCATGAGTCCTTTGTTTCTTGAACATCGTTTATCAAGACCTTCAGTCTGAATTCCAAGAGTTGGTTGCATAAATCTTCTATTTGTGTACAGAGTAATGCTTTGAGTGTGGGATGGAGTCGCGACCATACCACTACTCTTATCACTCGCTTTTGTACATTGAATGGTGCATCGATGCAATCTTTACTTCTTCCATGGAAGTTAGAGGTGGCCTTATCTTTTGATACCTCTACCTTCCTCTTTGTTTCTCCAGAGTGTTCTCTCAACGAACGTGAACAACGACCCCTTGTTGGTGCTGTCGCCAAATTCAAGATGGTGTAAGGATCTTTGTTAGTGGTGTCGTGAGGATCTACACGAAGCAAGAAGATCTAGATCATCAGCCTTCTGCCCCATACCATGAGGCGGATCTCGAGGGCGAGATCCATTGTTAGTGGTGTCGAATTGTAGCACCCTGGTAAAACCACTACTAGAAAATCGCTGTGTTTTTGTTTTGTGCATCATCATGACCGCATGCTCATGTCATCATGCCACATTGCATTTGAGCATCGTCATCATCATGCATATGTTTGCCTAAAACTATTTTCTAAAAGCCTATTTTGTTTTTCTAAATACCCCCCCCCCCCCCCGTCTTTATTCAAATCAAAACCCCGGTCTCTCTCGGATATTTTGTTTGTCTATAAACAAATTTCAAACGTCTCTTAAAATAATAACCAAAATTTATATTATTTTTGGGAGGCAGCCAGCCAGGCCCAAAAGCCCAGCCGGTCACCTCCAAACCCTAATCCCTAGCCTAAACCACCACCCACACCCTGCCGCCGCCACACCGTCCGCGCTAGCGACGAACGCATCGGTGTACCGCACCCCAGCGCATGCCCTGTGGACCCCACCCCGTGCTGCCCAGGACCGACCGACTCGCTTGCTCCCTGGTCCCACCCCGCGACAACCACACGCGAGTCGGACGCCAGACCCCAACCCGACGCGCTCCCGCACCCCCCCCCCCGGTCGAACCCCTCACCCTATCGCGATCCCCACCCTCTCGTCTCTCTCACCAACCACCCTCTGCTTGATCTCCTCAGCCACCGAACCCACTCCACCGCTGCCTACCTTGATCCCCACATACCCTCTCGCACATCGCCTTCTCCTTCCCCTGGTCGTGTCGTCACCTCTCCGCCTCACCCCGCTCACCGGGCCGCCGTCCCTAAAGCCCCGCAGTCGCGTGCCCGTGTCCGATGAGCCCCTACTCCTCGCCGTCAGAGCCTCGGCCCGCCGATTCCACCCCTCCCCATGGACCCCTCCAGGTTCGACGCCATCGGCCACGCGCCCACGATGACCTCCCCGAGCTCCTCCCCAGCCCGATCCCCTCCGACGGTCGCCCCCACCAAGCTTGTCTTCGACACCACGTTGCCCGCCTTGCCCTCCATCGTCCTCCATGGCCGTCATCTGCAGAGCCGACGAGGACCTCGTCCTTAACCACCTCGACCTTGCCCCTGCCACCGATCCACCTCACCGCTGCCTCCGCTCGCGCGAGCTCCTGCCTCCTTGGGCCCTCCTCCACCAACGTCGGCGTAGCGCTGTCCCGCGTCAGCCTCCTATCTGCAGCGAAGATGGGCGCCCAGCACTGCGCCGCCCGGCCACTTCTTCTGTCATAGGGGGCCCCGTGTCCTCCTCCTGTGCCAAGCAGCGCCGCTACCATCTACTATGGTCCTTTTGAGCTCGCTGTGACGCCCCGTCCTAGTCGACCTCACCCTACCTCCCGCGCCACGCTTCCCCAATTCCACGACAGCGCCCTTCTCCCGTGCAGCCTCTGCGTTCTTCCGTTTGTGCTCAATTCCAGTGTTTCAAGTGTTCTGAGAGAGGATGTGTGTCCATGTCCTTGGAAAACAAGCTCTGGTTATTCTTCGTGTCGGCGTGTCAACGAATACCTTCCCAGGTCCATGATCGACCTTGAACCCGGAGCCAAAAGTGATGGTATCGCGCTCCAAGTTCTTCATCACGGAACTAGAAGATCTTCACCGTGTTACACCGAGCTCGCCTTCATGGAAACCACAAGATATCTGTCACGGAAAGTCCCGAGCCCTTCAACACGGAACCTAAGATCGTCAAACGCCAAAGTGTGACCCTTTTCGAGCCCTATTTTTATAAATGCTATATAAAATTGTTGCATATTAAATTGTACATGCTTACATACATGTTTTGTGGGTACGGGTTGTATAGTCGATTCATTTAATAATTAAATATGGAGACCATATGTGGGCTATTTTAGGCTTATGTCGGCTCCATTTAAATTTGCGTAGCGAACCGATGTCATATTTTTCTTGTTAATACAACATTTAAATTGCGGGGTATCTAAACAACATGAGCCTTCTAACTAATTGTCGGGACCCTGGTTCCGCTTAATATTGCCTAATTGCATCGCATCTTTGCCATGTCATGCACCATACCTGCATCATGCCCGATCTTCTGTCGTAGTATTAAATAGTGTATCTAGTGTTTCTTCTAGTGCTTTGCTTCTTCGCGGATTAGGCCGATGAGTTGATGCGAGTGTTGACCTGATCTTCGGATGAACCTTCGGCAATGTTTCCCAGGCGAGCATTCTCCCCCTTTCTACCTATTTTGCATTTATAGTCTTTACTTCCTTCTGTTGATCTATTGCCATCTGTGTTGTGATGCTTTAGTTTCCGTGCACCCTTTATATTCCTTGCAGCCTCTATATTGCCTTGGACACATCCTATTGCCTGTTGTTTGATAGATAATCGGCCTTGCGAGTCGTAGTTTCTTGCTCCGGTGCTGCTTCGCGTGGTTGTCACTCCATCGTTGTTGGAAGGTTGGCACATGTTTAATGGTGGAGATGATCATGACCTTAAATACAACTTGATTAAAATGCTAGGAATAGTTATAACTAATGGAGAGGCATCGGTGGACAATAGCAAATATTTGGTTTTTAACCGCTCACTTGTGTCCCGTAGGCCCCGAGTACATGATACCTGTTCCTTGACTATCGCACTATCCGCATGTGGGACCATGAATCCCCTTAGCCAGAGCTTGATTCATTTCTTATTTCTTGGGGCCACAAAGTAGTTTGGGGCTTTATTACTATCATGTACTTATGCCATGCTTAACTGCTTTATTTACGATTGTGCGTGTAGCACCTGTACTGTTTTGGAACGTGGAATGTTTTCGCGGTATCGACAAGCCCGGTCACACTTTCGGGTTCCCAGTCGTTTACAGCCATTGACACAAACCCTGGGCCCGTCTCGGAGCTGGCCAACTTTGTTGCGGGTAGCTTAGTGGGGTGGCCCCCTGAAATGATTTATGAATCCTATGATTGCTTTGTCGTGAAAGGCTCGTTGGGTTTTGATTTAGTTTTTCTGAGGTTGATCGTGTGTGTGTTGCTATTGGTGCACCCCTGCCGGGTAAATCTTTCTGAAAGCCGTGTCCGTGGTTATGGACGACTTGGAGCATAGTATCTCGATCATAGACAAGCATAACTAAAGTAGTACTATAAATTTGACTTAATATGTGACTAGTAATCAGCTTCACTATAATGGAATGGATAATAAAAGTGCCAATAACTGGTGGAACTGGGGTGTATCGTGTCATGTTAAACCTGCTTAGTAAGTATCGCAACTCTAATGGAATGAAATAAAAGTGCCAACAACTGTTGGGTTTGGAATGTCACATGCTAATGGTATCTGACTAGTAAGTACTGCAACTACAACTAGATGGTTAACTAAAACTGCCCACTACTTATGCTATCAGGATGACTCATGATGTCTATATATGACTAGTAAGTGCTTCAACTATAATGGAATGAATAAAACTGCCAACTGTGTGAGTTCCTCGGTTTGACTTCCTCGTTTGGTCTCGAGGGGGAATAGCAAGATGGGTATGATTGGTGTTAGTATCAGGTTGGTCCCGAATATGTTTTTTCTTATCCCTCTCTAATAGCCGACAGTGGTTTCAAGTCTCTATAGGTTGTTTAGTGCATGCTTCGCTGCCGCTTCAGTCCACGATACCTATGTAGGCGAGAGCCGCCGAATTCTATCCTCGCCGTGTACTGGCCTCAGTACTAACGCTCCTCTTTTTCTTTTGCCCTTTATCGGCACCCCTTTTATTTTAGTAGGTTTAAGTTCGACGTCGTTAGCAGGGTTACCCTTCCAGCTTGGCCTGGGCAGGGTTATGGATGCCATTGGTTATTCTTCAGGGCTTTTAGCTCAATTTGCTTCTTATCCGTACTCGGATGTTGTATCGTGTTCAAGGTGATTTGAATCTGTGTACTGTATATCTATATTCTTGACTCAGTGAGTCGTTGCTATATATATATATATATCTGTTCTGTGGGTTCCATCGTGGACTATTGTATAATGATATTACTTCGTTTTCCATCCGCACGAAAGTGCCTGGTGGGCGTCATTGAATCGTTTCTATGCGGGTTTGGCGGGAATCGCTAAAACTTGCATAGGGTCGATTCGAGGGTGTTACAGATGGGCAAATCCTGGTCTTGATATGTACTCCTCTACACGCTCCTTTGGGAAACCTGAGTAGCACCTTTTTGATCACCCAGTCACGGAGTGATACTTGATAACCATCTAAGCTCCATCCAGAACGGTGATTTTCATTATCTCATAGTCTAAGGACAGGTTACGAGGTTTCCTTAGTTTATCATTAGTGGTGAACTGTGTAACTAGATTTCATTAAAATACAACTGGTTGGGTTGTTTGTATATCGCATCATTCAACTAATGACGTGACCTCATTGTCAATTGGCATAAATACCCATGATCTCAAAACCCTAGATCATCCTCATGACCAATGAACTAGTTCGCTAGAGGTAACTAGAGATGCGGTTTGTTTACATACCACACGTGTATTAACGTTTCGTATTAATACAGTTATAGCGCAGTATGAACTATTATGAACTAATTGAGATATGACAATAAAAACCTATTTATTATTTGCCTCTAGGGCATATCTCCTCCAGTCTTAGTACGACGACTTCCCGTTCGTCTACTACAACAAGCTCTACTATGGCAAGCTTTGCCCGTCTCCGGTGATGGAGAGGCGAGGACGGCGGCGTGCCCTCGGCTCGTGCCAGTGTTTGTAGTCGTCGCTAGGTGGTCTAATGACCTATTTGTAATTTTTATTACTTTTAGCACTCCTTGTACTGTTGATGATTATTATTAATAGATCGGTGAAATTTCGCAAAAAAAAGATGCACATGGCTTTCATTATTTATTATTCAACAAAGTTTCACAAAGAGAAGACACAATTCAACCTGAGCAGCTCACTAACGACAACAATCGCAACGCCTACAACGTTGATGGAGGGGGTGGCCATGTCGGAGCTAGTGCCCTGATTTCACATCTACGCACATCATAAAAAACCGGAAGCCTCAACCAACTGCCCAATGGCTAACAAAGATCACAAACCGGCTAGACAGACCATCAACACGCACCAACGCACGCGCTCCAAAAGTCACCGTCGCAATCTTTCGTTGACCCATCTTCAAGACAAGCAAGACATTGACCTTGTTAGGAATGTCATCGGCGTCACCACGACGCCATACAATGCCACCACCCTACGGATGTCCATCACACACATTCTCCACTGCGACCCCTGTTGGGGATATACTTTCCGTGTATACCCACTGTGACTCACTAACCGGGATGGCCCACTTCGGGTTAGATCTATGCTTCACGGGCGACCCAGTCAAGGAGAGAAGTTGGAAGCCCATCTGGCTACGGGAAGGCCCAGAAGACTTACCGACTTAGGCATATAGGAATACTTGTAGTTCAAGATGTACTATGTAACCGACTCTGTATCGTAGCCAGATAGGACTCTCCTGTAACCCTAGGACCAAATGACTATATAAGTCGTCCTAGGGATAGACCTTTAGGGCATCGACAATCACAACCTCAACTCGCACAGGCGAAATATCTCTTGTAATATGTACTTCGGGCTCTGCCGTATTACTAGATTGCTAAAAGGAGTAGGATCCGTCCACCGCAGGCGGATTCGAACCTGGGTATGTTTGTGTGCTCACCATCCCGGACGACCGTACGTTTCACACCCCACACTTTCCGACGCCCCGAGGACCCCCTCATGGCATACTTTTCTTCTATCCGACGACAGTTTCACACCCCAAACGTTGCACCATGCCACGCCACCGAGACTCACCGCCGACAATGCAGTATCGATATGCCGCTCCACCATGGCCAACCACGTGGCATGCAGGTACATAACTGGGAAAGCACCCAGGGTCACAATCTTCAAGATGACACCCTCATGAGGGAAAGCGACATGAGATTGAGGCCGTCATCCGACCTTGCACCCCAAATTCTAGGCCTTTACCCGACGATGTGACCCGAGAGCTGAGGGAGGTCAAAAAGCTCCATGATGGCCCCTAGGAGGATAGCGACACCCGTGGACGCCGCGTTTTTGGCTTTTTTCCGGAGCAAATCTTTCTCGATGCGTGCATGCTGCCAGACGAAGGCGGGAAGACCCGCAATGCTGCCAACATGCAAACCCATAGAACAAACACCTCCTATGCATCGAGGACACTACCACCACGTAGGAACCACCGGGCTTGCCGCCGGAAAAGCAGGACAGCCATATCGGTTAGATCAGACTTCTCAGAAACATTGTCGCCAGCTTTGCAAGGTCCAGCTGCCGGTTGACCCGTAACGGTGAACCGGGTCAGGGAGGGGCAATGCTACCCCCGCCAAAAGCTAGATCTTGAGCCGCCAACGCACTAAGGCACGAGTCACCGAGGATAACAACCCTCCACCACAGGCCAACTTCGGCAACCAGAGTCCCTACGCTCGAGGATCCCCGCCACCGCCATCCCCCAACGCGGGCTTCGCCTGGTGGGCTCCTCTAATGGTGGCAGGTTGATGGAGGAGGGCTGGAGGAGGTTGGTGGGGGCGGAACCTTGGGTTCCCCCGACCGCCGCGATGGTGGTTTTTTGATTTATATCTTACATGTCACACAAATTCTTAGTATCTAAATTTGAACCACAACTTCATAAGCAAAAGAGACCGATAAAGAGATGGATATATCAGATACAGGTATGAATTGCATAGTATCGCAGTATATGAAATCGGATAATAAAGATCATGATCATTTTTTTTTCTGTTTGCGATGTACTCCATTATCCTAGAAAAGAAGGACAAAAAAATTACTAGTCGCTCCTTTGTAAGGAAGGGCGTGCCCTCCAAAAGTCTTTCAAGTAGCTCCCGATACGAGACTCCGTGTTCATCTGCAGCACAACAAGGTCGCACCGGATGTGAAGGCGGTCGTCGTCCATGTGGTGCTCCGCCCACTTGGTGAGCACTTCCTTGTCGACAAAGTCTCCCTTGTAACCGAACCGCGATCTATAGAGCCCGATCCTCTCGAGCCAGATCCTTTGGCTGGATGTCCCCGCTGAATGCCAGCACCCCCGCATTGTTGACTATGCTCACCTGGGCCGCAACGGCAGCCATGCTGGATGGATGGTCCTCGGTGGCGTGGAGACCGACGCCGACGAAGCGGCTGTGCGTGCCGAGGCCGTTGGGGTAGTAGGAGAGCTGCCAGTCGAGGCCGGCGATGTGGAACTTGTCGGACATGACGGCGTTGTCCTTGGGAACCATCATGTGGACGAGTTTGTAGCCATCGATCCGGAAGAGGTGGGATCCGGTAATCGGCCGCGCCCGGGCGGAGGAGAAGGAGCCCGCCACGCGCCGGACGGCGCCGCGGAGGGCCGGGAGCATAAGCTCGGTGGCGGCGCCAGACATTGTCGATTGATCTAATGATTGTCGATAGATGAATCTAGGGATGATTACGTCAGACCTAGCGCGCAGCGAATATAAGAGCAACACGATGGGATTGTGGTCGTGTTTTGGACGGTTAAGATCGTGTCGTCTCCATAATCTCGAGAATCTGTACGCTCTTCTATGCCAAAAAAAAAAAATTCCGCGCGCCCGTGTAGGTTTTCATCGGTTTGGCTCGGGATTTATACAAACAGGTGTCAATGAAGTATACGCTCAGTGTCCGTCCAGGTTTAAAGGTACATATACCTGGGCATATGCCTGTTTCGAGAGAGAGATTTAAAGGTACATATAGAAAAAGAAAAGAATACATCTTTCCCGGGGATCGAACGATCTGATCCCTGGTTCAGTCCCTCTACAGTTGGTCCTTCTACAATTGTACTCTGCATTTTTCACGTCTCAAGAAAAAATTGCACGCCGCCCCTCGTGCCTCTCCGTCCATCCCGCCGCCATAGCACCGCGCCGAGCCTCCACCCCCTCTAGCCTCCGTCGTTGGCGTGCCCGCGCCCTACTCCCCTCGCCGACGACCGCGTCCATGACTGCTCCACTCGACAGCGCGCTAACCCCGTTCGTTCTCCTCTGCTGGTGTGACCCGCGCCCAACCTTCTTCCTGAACCGGACGTCACCCCCGTTGCTCCCCTCTCTCCCACCTCCGACGAGGGGAGGCCCTTCGAAGCCACCCAACATGGCTGACGCTCGAGGGTGCGCCGCTCCTCCGCCTCCACCCCACACTAGCGCCGCCGGCCGTCATAGATGGAGGCCACCTACATGGCTGCCACGCCCAGGGCACCCTGCTGCTCTGCCTCCACGCCGATGCACCTCCGTGTAAAGTGGTGGCTGCTACACACGGAGACGACGACTGCTATACAGACAGGATGATGATATGACTAGAAGTGTTCATCGTTGCTACAAATGAAGGGTCGTGATGATGCTATCCTATCAATGAATGCGTTATGCTATAGTAATAACAACTTTTTGCTATTTTTGTTCTATGTTTTTGCTACAATAGCACAAAATATTTGCTACGATATTTTCGACGAAAGTCCCTAGCAAAGTCGCGGCCCAACTTTTCTTTTGCTACCAAGCCACCGGCAATGTTTTCGGCGAGGTCGTTTTTTGCTACATTAGCACTTTTTAATCACCGTTTTGTGGTTTTGCTATAATAGCGTAAAGTTTTCGCTACAAGATCCTAGCGCTAGCACTAACTACTAGTTCTCAAAAGAATTACAGTCAACTACATATATTTGAGCTAGCTACCTACATAGCACTAACTACTAGTCCTCAAAGGGATTATAGTCAACTACACATAGTTGAGCTAGCTAGCTAGCTACATAGCACTAACTACTAGTCCTCAAAAGGATTATCGTAATAGCAGCAGCAAGAATCTCGTCAACTAAAGAAGCATCGGAGTTTGTCGATGCTTCGGAGCCTCGATAGTTGAAGTAGGTCATGCGATCTTCACATAGATGTCTCTAAGGAATCGGCGTGGGAAGCCGTCCATGAAGAGCATGTGCGTGCGGCTAAGGCCATGTCTTTGGAAACAGCTGCTGCCAAAGAAATCTGTAGAGCTTCCGATGTAGATATTTTGGCAGCGGGCATTGCTATGTCTGTGACTTAGCCATTCTCAAAGTCTCCGCCTATGGACTAGAAGGATGACCTGAATCATGAATCGTTTTGGCAGAACCTAATATTGGACTCCGACGACGACGACGACCTGATGTGTCTACGTAGATTGTAATAATTTCTATGAATAATGATTAATATTTGATTTCTATCTTTACATATTGTTTCTGCTTAGATTGTGTCTACCTAGGAGTCGTCCATCAATATCCTATTAGCTATCAAAACGTGTACGATCAAATCTTAGACAGTATTATGTGACGGATTCGCTGAGTTGTCGACCCCGCTGGCGTGTAAGTCGTTTTGCCTACCGGCCGCACCCCGAAGGCGCAGAGAGAAGTATAGTTTGAATTATGCAAAGATCATCCTGAGGCATCATAATCATCTATTCAACCCACTCTCTAACCCCATCCTCTTACTGATGCAATTGGAGCCTTGAAACTCACCTCTCCGTCTCGGTTTTGTGGGTTAATCATTAATTTGAATTTGATTCTTTATCCCTTCTTGGAAATTCAAATTTATCTATTTGAATTCAAATCAAACCTCACCAGTAGTCCCACCACCACACCTGGTTGTGCACACCATCACCCACCCCTCTCTTTTGAGTCTGGTCACATGCAATAGGGTGGAGAGAGGCAAAAAGGCAAGATCTTGCCTAGATCATCATTCATTGCCTCTCTCTCACGCTCTTGTCTCTTCTACCTGGCCCACCTCACAGCAACTCCCCTAGTCCCTAGGCACGCCACCCTCGCCCTCTCTCACTCACTACATCCACCAGATGACCCTAGTGGGTGGTGAGCACATCGCCTTGGTCATGCTCCCACTCCCGACCCCACACCCTCTCCTGGTCGATTTGAACCATATTGTGGTGGAAACACACCGCCGGCATAAGCACCATGTGCCCATGACACCCCTTTCTCTCTCTCCGCACCTATCTGGACGAGGTCGGTCAAGGCAGTATTAACTCGAGCATGTTGCCCACGACATGACCATCCTTTGTCCCTCACCACCCAATGTCTCCTAGACGAGCGCCTGCGTCCAAAACTGAGTGCATGCACACGAGAAAGCCTCGCCACCGCCCTGCCCAACCAATCGCACATTGTTGCCCCTGTGCTCATGCCTGCCGTACACCCCGTCCACCATGCGCTAGAACTTCCTCGTATATATAGCCATAGGCCCCATCTCGCCTCCCTACTATGACCATTCCATGCCCACATCACCACACCCTCACCCAATAGTGGAGGCTCTGCCTCTCACCCTCTGCAGGATGTACGAGACCGAGTTCATTGCTGGTATTTTGAGGAAGAAGCTGAGGTTGACATTGATAGACACCTCTCGGCACCAAACGATGCGACCCATCGTGTCTCCCTATCACCTCATCGTCACTGGATGATCCCCTTAGGTGAGCTCTTGTGCCCCTCATGCCCACCCTAGGGTTCCACACTGTCTCTCGCGGCTAGAGGAAGAAGACGGTCAGAGTCGCTACTTACCCCTCCCCCTCGCTCATGCTGAGCAGTGAGCCCCGCCCCTGGCCATTTGAACCGGCTGGCTCCCGCGCTCGTGGCCGTATTTCTGGGCCGGTTTGGTCTTGTGCGGCCCAGGACTATCCAGATCTAGCCCGCTGGCGGTATTTTTAGGAATCTTTTTCTACTTTGAATCTGACTTGTAGCTTTTAATTCATATAAAAGTATCTACATATCCAAATGACTTAATTCAAAATTTACCCAAATCCTTGTTGAAATATGTACCAAATGAAACCGGTTTCATCTTCATATCTGCTTTGCAAAATTTCTGGTAATTTAATAAAATTAAATAGGTGTTTTCACTCGAAACATTATTCCTGGAGATCTGTAAACTTAAATGGGTTGAATCCAATTTCTGTTGCTAGGTATTTACAATACCTTGCATGTGTACTTGGTATCTTGCCATTTGGACCTATAGAATAAAATTAATGAAAAAGACAAATAAAATGCAGATATAAAATTGGGATTTTCTCTAGGCCATTCTATTGCATATTTTGAGTTGGTTCCAACTCACAGTGAACATTTAATTTTATCTTCTAAAATCTCTATGGAAAATTTAATTTTATCTACAGAGAATTTGTAGTGAATTAAATTTGAAAACAGGGGTTGTTTTCACTACAAAAATCATAAGAAAATAAATAAAATGATAAAAAAATGCTAATCCAATTTTTTGAGCTCGTGAAATTCATATCTATTAGTGGGTATATCTTTTGCATGTTGTTCCAGTACACCAAGCACAAATGCAAATAAATAGACCTTAATGCATGCATGACTCCCTACTTTCATATCTCTTCTTTTAAAAATGAAAATAGAATAAAGCCACTTTCAATGAATTTATAAAACCAACTGGCACACTCGGAACCTTTGTTTGAAATATATGTTTGTTGTAGTGGAGTGGTTATTGATTGCTTGTACCTGTTTGTATGCACGTGTGTGCTTTGCGATGATAGATGCAACTAGGGTGAGTCCGAGGAATGAGTAGTAATTGAGGACTTCGAAGAGGAAGTCCAGGAACAATGTGCTGAGCAAGGAAAGCCACCTTCTTGATCATAATATTGTCATCTTATTTCTCTTAAGCATGTTTTATTTATCTACATATGCAAATTGCATTGTTTCACTCTTTAGTTATTTATGTCTTCGTAGTAGCTTGGCTGCTCCAAGCTATGATGTTAGTACACTATTAATTACACCCCCTTTTGACACCTTTATACACCATTATTCATTAGTATGGTGGTTAACACCATGCCCCTCCCCCTTGGCCGCCCTTTTTAGCAAAGCAAAACTATATGTTGGGAACCCCTCAATTTGGTTACAAAAGATGTTCTTTCGGAAACTTTGGAAAGGTTGCCATACCAAGAGGAAGTTCAAAAATGAAAAGGGTTTTATCAAATGATGTTGGAAGGAAAGTGGAGGAAAAATGTTTTGAGAAAAAACACATGGTGCAACCCGTAATTTTGTCGGAACAACTATACCGTGCAACCACATTACCCTAGATTGGGACGGGGTTTAACCCGTAATTTTTTTATTTTAGTATGGGATGCCTTGCAACTACTTATAATGGTCCGAGTCCCTCGGAGCCAGGTCTTCCCCTGAAGGGTCATGTGGAAATTATGGTTAGCCTGAGGAAGATACAAACTGCCATACCGGCAGCCGGATGATACTGTGATCCTCTCATTGAAAGTGCACACTCGAGAAGTGGAAAAAGATGCTTCGGATGTTCCTTGGTACCCGACACCCTGGTTTTGAGAGGAACACCTCATAGGGTAGGGGCCCATGCTAGAATAGACGTTCGAAAGGTTTTGTTTGATTATCCGAACCCCGCATACTTGAGTATGGCGATCTATTTTTGATCTTGGTGGATGTATCGAAATTTGGGGGTAAAGTGTACAACCTTTACAGAGTGTAAAACTATTCAAATAATTGTGTTCATGGTCATGGATAGTTGGAAAGACTTCTTCTTAGTTGTGTTGGTTTTGGTTTCAAAGTGTTTTAGAAAAGAAAACAAGCAGACAAAAATGTTTTGAGTACTAGAATGGTACGAATGAAGTGTTTTGTTCATCGGATGAACAAAAAGGAAAAAAGGGTAACCCCATCCTAGTGGTTTGCAAATAAAAACTTGTCTTAAAAATTGTTTCAACAAAGAGTAGACATGATATATCTACAAGAGAAAACTTATGTAAAGAAACTAACCTTAGATAGAGCCAAACTACTGCTACAGTCATACTGCATATCCTTTTGTTACATTCTTCTTTAGGGTGATTTGCGAGTAGATTCAAACATACTCAATGGCATTGTCCCGGGCTATTTGCTTGCTTAGACTTTGAGAAGGATGAAGGTGAAGGATATGTCGATGGCTATGCGAGATAGGAAGTTCTCCCAGTCAATTGCATGTAGGATTAAGTCGTGACTTGGACCCGGCGCTTTGATGAAGTTCCGTTCATGATGATTGGTGTTAGCCTGGTAGGGTTTATGTAAGGTATAGCTATAAATGCTTTGATATAAGACATCTATTCGGTATGTAATTGGTGTATTCTTTCAAACCTTGCGATTATGCTCCATGACACACTGATCATGGGGTCGTGGTTTGATACATTGCAAATGTATCTATAATTTTTGATGTTCCATTTTTGGTTTTATCCACTTTCTTGTGTTTTGTCCACACTTTGGAGTACGTTTCATATGATTTTTTGGACTAACCTATTAACAAGAGCCACAGTGCAGCTGCCTGTTTTCTGCTGTTTTTGGTTCTAGGAAAGTCAGAAAATGAATATTCTCGGAATTGGACGGGACAAAAGCCAAAGTGCCTATTTTTCCGGAAGTCATAATATGCCAGAATACGAGACGGGGAGGGGCCAGAGGCCAGCCACACCACCTGGCCGCGTGGCCAGGCTTGGCCCGCGCCAGGGGGTGGTGTGGTGGCCCCTAGCACCCCCTTGGCCTCCCCTTCCACCTATAAGATACCCTCAGGAGGAAAACCCTAAGGATCCGATCAAAAAATCCACAAAAGAGTCTGTAGCCGCCGTCATCTCCATCCCTAGATCGGGAGGGATCTGAAGCTCTTCCCGGCACCCTGCCGGAGAGGGGAATTCACCCTGGAGGCCTCCTTCATCACCATGCAAGCCTCCGGTGTGATGCGTGAGTAGTTCATCCTTGGACTACGGATCCATGTAGTAGCTAGATCGCTGGTTCTCCTCCTTTGTGCTTTCATGTCTAGATCTTGTGAGCTCCGTTCATGATCAAGATCATCTATTTGTAATTCTACATGTTGTGTTTGCGGGGATCCGATGGATATTGAGATGCTATTTCAGATTGATTATTGATTCTATCATGTCTTTGTTATTTGTGATCTTGCATGATTTCCGTTGTTAGTAGCTATCTTGGCCAAGTAGATGCTAGCAACTCCAAGAGTTAGTATTTATGCTCGATAGTGGATACATGCCTCTGGTAATCTGGGGAAGTGACAGAAATCTCTAAGGTACTAGATGTGTTGTTGCTACTAGGGAGAAAACAACAATCTTTTGTTCATAGAACAATCATATTGTTTACATTACATGCAATTCATAAAGCAATAATATGTTGCTTGCAACTTAATACTAGAGGGGGTTCGGATGATAACCTGAAGGTGGATTATTAGTCATAAGTGTAGTTGGATGGCGGTCTATGTATAATGTTGTAATGCCCAATCAAGTTCCAAAGGAGTCAAGATGATTAGTATATGCATGTCTTGCTTTCTCGATGTTTGTCAAGTGCCCCGCTGTAATTTGTTCACCCAACATGTTATCTATATTAAGGAGAGCCACCTCTAGTGAACTATGGATCTCGGTCCTTTTCTTTACATACAATCTACAACTGTTTACTGCTTTGTGTTTACTTTCTACAAACTATTACTTCTTTCCATTCGATACGTTTAATCCTTTGTTTTCCGCAAAGCACAGTGAGATTGACAACCTCATCGCAAGTTGGGGACAACGTTCTGTGGTTGTGTTGTGCAAGTCTCCACGTTGCTACTAGCACCGGTAGTGCGCCCTGCCAAGGCTCAGCTAGCAACACCTTTGGGGTGTTTCCTTGCTCTTAGTGGTTCGATTAAACCTTAGTTTCATAACTGGGGGAAACTTGCTGTTGTGCTCATCATACCTTCCTCTTGGGGTTCCCAACAAGCTCTACATCATCATCGCTCCAGCATTTTCCTGGCGCCATTACAGAGCCATCATTGTTGAATGCATAAGGGATTCTCATATGGCTAACCCAGGGGTACCACAACTTTTACTAGCCTTTGTTGTTTAATGATAACTAAAGGTGTAAGGGTTCGCGTATGAAAACAATAAAATTTTACCCTAAGCCCCTGAACCCCTGATGCTGCGAGGACCTATCTATTAGTAATGCAGTAACAGGAGGGGCTTTTCGCGAACTTACCCTTGAAGACCGAAAAGTGTTGTCAACGCTCAGGAGAGCGTGGTTGATGTAGATGAGCCGAAGCCGACCTCAATATCGTGATGAAGTCCTTGCGCTCCTGCGGCTCCAAAGACTTGAGTGCCTCAAGTGTGACACCTCGTGGGAATTTACATATATCCAGTGTCTGACGATGACTCCCGCTTCCCCGATTCAGCAGCAGTTGCGGAAGTAGAGCTCCTGGATCTGAATCCTGCAGCGCGACGGCGCTCTGCGGTGAAGATGTCTCTCGTTCACGTAGTCCGAACTTGGGACCTCGGTCACGGGAGAGAGAGAGATAATATCAATTGGAGGTCTCCCCAAAAGTGAGGAAACCTTTATTGAATATTGTGTTGTGTATTTTCTGGTCAAAATACCCCAATATATATAGGGGAGGTGTGGCATCCCGCTAAAACCACTACTAGAAAATCGATGTGTTTTTTGTGCATTGCATCATCATGACCGCATGCTCATGTCATCATGCCACATTGCATTTGAGCATCGTCATCATCATGCATGGTTTTGTCTAAAACTATTTCGAAAAGTCTAGTTTTTGTTTCCTAAATATCCCCCGTCTTTATTCAAATACAAACATCGGTCTTCTGGATTATTTTGCTTTGTCTACAAACAATTTGCAAAAGCCTTGTTTTAATAAAATAAAATGTTGATTTATTTTTGTTAGGAGGCAGCTAGCCAGGCACAACAGCCCAGCCGGCCACCTCCAGTTAAACCCTAATCTACCTAAGCTAACCAAACAAACACCCCACCCACTCCCTTCCACCCCAGCCGCCACACCCCCACCTACTCTCTACCCCAGCCGCCACCTCACCCTGGCCACTCCCTGTTCGCCACCTCATCCCCTGGCCCCACTCCCCTCCACCTGCTCACCCCACACGCACACCACAGCGCCAGCCACACCTGCCCCGCACTCCCTGGCCAACCCGCCCCGTGAACCACACCCCCGCACGAACCCCTCCCGGCCCCACCAACCAGCGCCCACCCGCGGACCCCGCCACTCCACGAACGCCCCACGTCACGTCTCTCTCTCCCCCGTCTCCCCGCATCCCCTCCCCCCGCCGCCATCTTCCTCCGCAGCCCCGCCGGTCTCGCACCTCTGCCCCGACGCGACGCGCCCTGTCTCCCTCTTCTTCGGCCGCCTCTCCGTCCTCGCCTCTCCTCCCCGTCTGGCCGGTCAAGGGCGCCGTCGAGCTCGCTTCCCCGCATTGCCGCCGGCCAAGGCTTCCCCCTCCACCTCTGGCCACCACCGTGTGAGGCCGACCCTCCTTCCTCGCCTCACCAAGCCACCGCCTGGACGCGCCGTCGCGCCCTCTCTGCTCTGCCTCGACTCACCGGGACCACTCGTCGTCGTGGCCGCCCTGTTCCGGCTTTGCGCCGCCATCCCCGTCGCCCTCGCGCCGCCTCCTCCACCTCGCAGCCGCGAGCCCCGGCTGCCCTCGTACTCCTCGCCCCGCCAGGCCTCCCCGCGCGACTCCCCCGAGCTCCTCGCGCCCCGCTGTACCTCGCTGGCATCCTCACGAGCGCCGCCGCCACGGCCGTGAGCTTCCTTGACGCGGCAGAACAGAGCGCATGCATTGTCCTTCAGGCCCATGTGCTGGCAAGTGCTTCTGCTCCCTGTGACCTCCCAGCTGTGTGCGACGGCAGTTGCTTCTCCTTGTTTGTGCGTGTATGCCTCTGTGGCTGTGTTGTCACTATCCATCCGAACACTTGTGTTTGGTGTCCGATCCCCGCCTTCCAAGACCGATACGAGACAAGACCCAAGGATTCGCACAAAGACACCGGCGCCACTCGAGGAACCATCGACAAGATCATCGACGCGAACATCAAGATCTTCTCCCCGGAGTCCGAAGATCGAGACCGAACCCTGGCGCGCCAAGATCTCCATGGATCGAAAGACCTCCTTCCCGCACCGATGCCCGAACCGGAAGACCGCCAAGATTGCCACGGAACGCCAAGTTCTTCATCCCGAACGCCAAGACCGACCCAATATGCGGACCCGACAAGATCTTCGCGAAGACAAGATCGACACCGACCAGGGCGAATCCGATGTGCCCCCGACGCCAACCAAGGCCTTCTTCCTAGAACGTCAAGCTCTCCTTTCGTTGTCCGAGAACGATCCCGTCGAACCGAACCCCAGATCCGGACCCTGAGACCCTGGACCCGAACCGTTGAACCCCCGGAACCCAAGATCTTCGGAACCACATGTGTGAACCTTTTCCCGAGCCCCTATTTTATAAATGCTATATCTAAAACTGTCGCATATTAAATTGTTCATGCATGCATATATGTCTGTGGTTTGGGGCATTATGCCGATTCACCTCTTAATTAAATATGGAGTCTATATGCGGGATATCTTTGTCTTATTCCGGACTCCATTTAAATTGGTGTAGCGAACCGATGCCCTGTTTCGCCTTGTTAATCCAACATTTAATTTGCGGGGTAGATAAATAACTTGAACCGTGTAATTAATTGGCGGGACCCCGGTTCCGCTTAATACTGCATAATTGCACCGCATCTACATCATATCATAATCATGCCGGATCTTCTGTCGTAGTATTAAATATTGCATCCGGTGTTTCTTTAGTGCTTTGCTTCTTCGTGGATTAGGCCGATGAGTTGATGCGAGCACGGACAAGTTCTCTGGATATGAACCTACGGCAGTGTTTCCCCAGGCGAGCATATCTTCCCCTTCTACCTATTTTGCAATTATAGTCTTTATTTCCTCTTGTTGATCTATTGCTATCCGTATCGCGATGCTTTAGTTTCCGTACACCAGTTATATCCCGTGCAGCCTCTATATTGCCTTGGACACCTCCTATTACCTGTGTTTGGTAGATAGCTGGCCTTGCGAGTCGTAGTTGCTTGCTTAGGTGCGATCTCGTGTTGTCAAGTACCACAGTTGTTGGAATGCTGGCAGATGTTTATGGTGGAGATGATCATGTCTTTAAACACCACTATTAAATTGCTAGACATAACTAATGCAGAGGCATCAGTGGGCAATAGATGTTATTTGGTTCTTCCACGCTCACTTGTGTCCCGTAGGACCCCGAGTACTTAATACTTGTTCCTTGATTTTTCGCACTATCCACATCCGGGAGGCCTTATGGACCCCCCTTAGCCAGAGCCTTATTCATTTCTTATTTCTTGGGGCCACAAACTAGTTTGGGGCTTTATTACTATCATGTACTTATGCCATGCTTTACTGCTTTATTTAAGATTGTGCGTGGTGCACCTGTACTGTTTAGGATCGTGACACGTTTTCACTGTATCGACAAGCCCAGTCACACTTTCGGGTTCCCAGTGGTTTACAGCCGTCCACACAAACCTTGGGTCCGTCTCGGAGCCGGCCAACTTCGTTGCGGGTAGCTTAATGGGGTGGCCCCCTGAAATAATTTGTGAATCCTGTGATTGCTTTGTCGTGAAAGCCTCGTTGGGTTTTGATTTGGTTTTTCCGAGGTTGATCGTGTGTGTGTTGCTATTTGTGCACCCCTGCAGGGTAAATCTTTCTGAAAGCCCTGTCCGCGGTTATGGATGACTTGGAGCATAGTATCTCGATCATAGACAAGCATAACTAAAGTAGTGCTATAAATTTGACTTAATATGTGACTAGTAACTAGCTCAAGTATAACGGAATGGATATTAAAAATGCCAACAGCTGGTGGATCTAGGTTGTTTTGTGACATGCTATACATGCCTAGTAAGTATCGCAACTCCAATGGAATGAAATAAAAGTGCCAACAACTGCTGGGTTTGGGATGTCACATGCTAAGTGTATCTGACTAGTAAGTACCACAACTACAACTGAATGGCTAACTAAAACTGCCCACTACTTATGCTATCTACATCTGACTAATAAATGCTGCAACTATAATGGAATGAGTAAAACTGCCAACTGCGTGAGTTCCTTGGTCCGACTTCCTCGTTTGGTCTCGAGGGGGAAATACCAGGATGGGTATGTTTGGTGCTAGTATCAGGTAGGATCCGAATAGGTCTTTCTTACCCCTCTCTAATAGCCGCCAGTGATACCGAGTCTCTATAGGTTGTTTAGTGTCGCTGCGCTGCCGCTTCAGTCCACCATACCTATGTAGGCGAGAGCCGCTGAATTCTAGCCTTGCCGTGTACTGGCCTCAGTACTGACGCTCCTCTTTTTCCTTTGCCCTTTGTCGGCACCCCTTTTGTTTTAGCAGGTTTGAGATCGACGTCGTTAGCAGGGTTACCCTTCCGGCTTGGCCTGGGCAGGGTTATGGACGCCATTGGTTTTTCTTCAGGGCTCTTAGCCCCATTGCATCTTGTCCGTAGTCGAACGCTCTATCGTTTTCAAGGTGATTTGAATCTTTGTATAGTATATCTGTATTCTTGACTCATGGAGTCAATGTTGTACATATATGTTCTGTGGGTTCCATCGTGGACTAATGTGTAACGGTATTACTTCTTTTTCCACCCGCACGAAAGTGCCTGGTGGGCGTCCTTGAATCGTTTCTATGCGGGTTTGGCGGAAAGGGTTAAAACTTGCATAGGGCTGATTCGAGGGTGTTACAGGAAGGGAGGTACTACCTCCCTCAAAGTCCTGGGGTGGGACTAAAGGAGGGGGAGAGGGGGCAGCCGCTGGCTGGCCCTGGTGGGCCTCGCGCGGGGGGCTAGGCCCAGCCGGCCACCCCCTTGCCTTCACTCTCCTCTTGCCTTTCCCTCATGAGCCCTTATCCCCCTGGAATTGGCCATTAAGCCCTTTTGACATTTAATTGATTTCTCTTTTATTAAATAATTATGAATAAATGATTAAATCAACATTTAACATTCATTCACATATTATTCAATCTCCGTGGCTATGGAACACCTTCCACCTCCACTCCGGACATCCTCCAGACGTACCGAAACCCTTCTGGTTTCTCTCTTCTCTTCTTCTGTGATCCCACCGATCCTATAAACACTCTCTAAGAATCATCAAGCCCTTAAGCGTGATACCCCATGGTTCAGGAACACTTCAAACATGGTCAGGACACTCCCGGACCAATGATCGACAGAGGGATCTGGATGGCCATGTGACCCCTGTGCATTCCACGAGATCTTTTGTCGCTTGAACCGGGATAATCGTGTCTTATTCTTTTTGTCTCTCTATACTTGCATTACCTGAGATCTGATCAATGATATTACCATGTCGTGTTCAATCTCGTTACCGAACAATGCTACTTGACTCGTTTCGACAAGCGATATCCCTGTGATCAAATCACATGTTGCGTAGCTATTGGATATAACTTCTCCGAGTGAGCCCTCGAGTATCTTTCCGTCACGCGGATGGACAAATCACACTCTTGACATATATTGCCACTACGGTTTCTCTGAATACCTGAACACATCTTTATTGTCATTATATTACCAAGTGATGTTTGATGCTATCTAAGCACTCTTGGGAGACAGTGATTGATATAGTCTCACGGTCTAAGGAATAGTCTATGAGGTCTATTTTAATCATCATAACTTGAACTTCGTGACATGATCGGGTCACAATATTTAGGTTGGGTATTGGTTCATCATCTCATTCTCAGAATGAGTTGACTCCATTTCCAACTGGCATAAATGCCACATGATCAGAAAACCTTGATCATCTGTTGACCAATGAACCAGTGACTAGAGTTTCATCAGGAATCCCTGGTTGTTTATATATCACACGTGTATTCATGTTTCCTTTCAATACAGTTATAGCATGATATAAAACTTAATCATAAACTTTATAAAATATAATAATAATTCTTATTATTATTTGTCTTTATGGCATATTTCTAATAAAAGATTATATGTATCGTTCGATGCAGAAGCCGGGCCTTCGTTCCCCTTTTCGAGAAAACAAAGATAGAGGAGGACGTGTTGAATGTGAGTCCAACACTAGAGTGTTCTTAATGTATCTAAGCATTCTCTTAGTTGTTGCCAAACTTGATGATGTAGGTACATGAAGGTACCCCTAAACTTTATTTGCCAAAAAATTCAATATCTAGTATACCAAGAGTCAAGTACGTATAAAGTGCACTCACAGTATTTATGTATATTGTACTATCATGTCCCAATCTTGCATCAAGTGTAGATAATTTCATGTGCTAGAGAGAGTGTACGTGCAGTATTACACGCGTGGATTCCTACTTTAGTCAAAAGATCAAATGCATATTTTTCTAGTGACATTACTATATCATCCCTTTTTTTCTTCAGCTGAAATGCCAAGGAAGTAATGTAAATCACCTATGTCCTTGAGAGTTGAGAGCAAAGTTTGTACCTAAAAACTTCAACAATGTTGCAACTACTTCATGTGAACTAGTAACAATTATGTCACTTCATGTATCTAGACATATTTTAGTGTATAGATACATCCGAATTTAGACAAATTCAAGTCACTTATTTGTGAACAGAGTTATTTGTGAACAGAGGGAGTAGATGATAGCCTAACCCTGGTGATTGGCGCTACAGGTGACAATGGTGCTCCCTCAGACAATTAGATTGTATGACCCTGCTATTGTCATGCAGAGAAAATGGTATCTCTGAAATGAAACCGGGAAAGTCTCAAGAACTCTTGGCTCACTTAGTAAGGGAGATAAAATTGTGATTCCTATTCCAATGCTAGAAGCAAAACCGATGTTTGAAATGATCCTGCAGATGTTCCCCTTGGCTCTTTCACCAAAGTACGTATGTCCAAGGAAGACGGTCAATCAATGAACATTCAGGGAAAATGCTTAGAGAAATCGTAACCCGTAACACACTAACACTACTAGTATATAAGTAAATAAAGGAGGTATCAACATGGAATTAATTGCTGTAGCTATTGGAGCACGAACTCGCTCTTGGCGTGATTGGGCATGGGCGTAGGCATCATTTTAGCTGGCCATGTGTTAGGATGCTGTTGACCGGTGAGGCTACACGAAGTTTAGTCCCACCTCGTCTACAGAAGGGGGCCACACCCACCTTATAATGGAGAGATTCATTTCTCATTTTAGTCCGGACTTTTGGGATGGAGTGGGCTTTCTTTTTATAGTTGGGCCGTGAGCGCATGAACGTCTAGAACGTAGGCTGAGTGCTGGGCTGGGCCAAGTGGACGCTAACATCTGCTATCAGAGCTAGCGATTGCCATGTCTTTTTGAGGGGCTTCTCAGGGGGATGGGATGTTAGACTGCTGTTGACCGGTAAGGCTACACGAAGTTTAGTCCCACCTCGCCTACGGAAGGAGGTCACATCCAACTTATAAGGGAGAGATTCCTTCCTCCTTTCAGTCCGGCTTTTGGGATAGAGTAGGCTCTCTTCTTATAGTTGGGTCGTGAGCGTATGAACATCCAGAACATAGGTTAAGTGTTAGGCTGGCCAAGTGAACGCTAACACCATTTCTTTTGCAGCGATATGGCAAGGGCATAGCAGCTCGGAGGAGCGTATTGGCTGGATTGATTTGCAATGCCTAAACTTCACATCGCCTTCCTCCCCTCCCTCGTTAATAAGGGCATGTACAATGGTTGATAAGACAGTCTTATCTTAATTAAGACACGTAATTTTGATATGACGACAAAACATTATATATAATGGATCATTTTTTAGTCTTATCTTTAGCGACAATTATCCTAAATATGTGGTGAAGCATATCGTGCTAAGAGATCATCTCTTCGCTAAGATAAGATAGAGGTCTTTTTTTTTCCTCTCTCCTCCAATTCAGCAATTATCCTACGTGGCATTGCTAAGATAAGATCATTGTACGTGCCGTGCAAACTCGATAGTTCCTCTCCCAGACGCGCTCTCCCTCCCGCACGCCACCCTCCGCCTATGTGCCCACCTAGGGATGGCAATGGGGCCCCGAAAACCGCAATCCCGACGGGTACCCGCCTTAAACGGGGAGGGTTTTGGTAAAAAGTTAGACCCGCCAAGTTTAATGGGGAGGGTCTGGGGGTGGCAAACCCATATCCGCATACCCGCTCTAACCCCTAATCATACCCCTAATAATCCTATGCCTAACTCAACATCCCAGGCAGCCAGACACGCACACAACCCACATTACATGCATGCGATGGAATATGGAGTCCTAGAGACAATACACGCATGCACACGTCTATTTTCACCAACTGCATCCCAATATCCAATTGTTTTCTTCCCGTATGCGTCAGCATCGTTCTAGTCTCACGCGCTAGCGGGTACCCGTTGGGGCCCCGAACCCTGTCGGGTCGCGGTTATGGTAAAAAATAAGACCCGATTAATTAAACGGGACGGGTATGGGAGGCCGGACCCGGCCCCGAACCCGGTGGGTGCCATCCCTATGCCCACCACACCAGCCTTCAAGTTTTTCCCGTTGAGTTACGAGTGATTTGCGGAACAGGTGGCAATACCATAAGACGGGTCTAATATTATGAGGCAAAAAAGATCAAAGTCACCTACTTAGTAGAGTTATTTTGCTGTCACGGGAGCACATAACTACCTATATGAAAGCGGAGCCATTCAGCGAGATGCTAGGCATGCCAAATCAGTTTTGACACAGTAGATAGCTACAGTTCCACAAATCTACAGTAATCGGTCACCTTTAGCGAGCTCCCGTGCCCACCGTTTTCACGGTATATTATTTTTTCTCCCGTTGGTGCCCGCACTGCACCACCTTCCGCTTTTCCCAAGTCAAAGCGGTGGAAGACCCCACTACGGAACAATCGAGACATTCTTCCTCCCGGTCTCCAATCCTCATGATTTCTCTCTTACTCCCAATCTCCATCGATTAGTTCCAAGAGAAAATTCACATCGCTAAGGAAAAAATGTGGCATTCACATGCGGTAGATGCCCTCATCCTCCTCCCTGGCCGCCGTGTGCGTACTAAGCAATCCATCAGGCGGCGCATCCCCGGTGGCTGGTGGCCGTCGCGTGGCTTGGTGGCTGTAGGTCCTCGCGACCTTGATGGATGGTCCGCCGTGTGGCTGCTCGACGGTCGGTAGTGCCTCCGCCTGGGAGCGCGGACTCACCTGGATTCGCTCTGCTCCGACCGGACAACACGGGACCGCGGGGATCGTGTCGGCCGCCGGTGGGGGAAGTCCACAACAGGAGTGCAGGCTCTTCTCTTCCTCCCCAATCCCCATCGTTGGGGTCAAAAAAATTGGCCTACCTAGTGGGGATTTCTCGCTATCCGCCGGTGTGTTGTGCCAAACTGGATTCTCCAGCGCCAGATTGATTGGGGTGACCAGATGTGCTCCATCTGCGGTGGATCCGCCGCGGCCGTCGCCGCGGCCGAAGAGACGGCGATGGGTACGCCCGCTGGGCCGCCGCCGGACCTTCATGTGCTCACCGACTCCACGGTTCCTCCTTGAACGCGTCGTCCTGTGCCGCCGGTCATGCTCACCGGGAAAACGTGGAGCTACGTTCATGTGGTGGTCGGCCATGCGCCGGAGGTAACAGGGTTCTCCTCTCCTTCCTAACGCAGCTGGTGGCGCGGTAGACAACCTCGGTGCCCTCTTCTCCTTCCCGAGGCGTTGCTGGGAGGAGCCCTATGCAGCCATCCCAGTGGCATGTCTTCTCTCTCAAGTGGACGAGAGACGTGCGGGTGGTCGCCACCGGAGCGGCCGGGTTGGAGTGGTGACTGCGCCTCGCTCCGCTTTCTCCGACCGGTTTTCTTTGGTTTGTTTTTGTTTGATTCTCAACTGGTTTGATTTTGTTGGTTTATCTATGGCAGAGCCTTATGATGCGTCTTTTTTGCAGGTTAGCTATAAGAGCGAGTCATGCTGCTCTCCGGCGGCGAGGCCATCCTCCTAACTAGCCTCCTCCAGTTCCGCGTTGGCGTCGTGGGCTTCAGGCTGTTACTGTTGTGCCGTTTACTCACCGAGGCCGGTCAATTCGTCCTGTCGTTTCTGTTCTTCCGCTTGTGCCCGTTTTATATGCATCCATCGATTGTTCTTTGTTTGTTGCTGATCATTCATCGCTGGCTACTTCCTCTACTGGTCCAAATTTACCTTTGGTTCCAAGTGTATTGTCTGAGGCGGGAGATTCGGCTGTGAAAGCAACCGGTTGTTGATATGTCTGATGGCACCGCTGGTGTTTTTTTTGTTATTTTTCTCCCCTTTCTAGTTCCGTTATTTTTTCCCTTTGTTGTTCTTCTGTTGCATATTGTATATATGGGGCTTTTTCCTTTCCTTTAACATTTTTTTGTTCTTGCAGGAGAATATTACGGTGGCTTCGATGGGATCGGTAACCCTTCTGTTGGTGATGTTTTTGGTGGGCTGTTTGCCTTTGCCCTCCGGGCCAATGGTTTATTTGGTTATGCGAGTTCTTCTCGGTGTACTTGCATTGTCCATGCCGTTTTTTTTCTATTTTCCTAATTTGCACCTCTTTTGCCATGATATGTTGATGTGCCGCTTTTTTCTGCCTATCACAAGATGTTGTCAGGTTAGTCACAAGTCTGACAGACATTATTCCATCAAAAACAAATCACGCTCCAAGTAGAAATATCCACCTCATTGATGCAAGGTACAGCTTATGGTCTATACACCACCTTCAGTGCTTATTAGTGCTCCATGGATGATACAATATATTTTTGTCACTATGGGAATAATATGCAGAAAACTTTGATGCCATTTCCTTCATGAAATTGCTCGTGAGGATAGTGTCATCATACTATTTGTAGGCATGACTGTTGCTCATTTTTCAGGTATATATAACCAAAGTATCAAGTTATGTATCATCTTTGAGGCAGTCCTGTTTTAAATTTCACTCCATTCAGATATTGATGCAGTTTCACATCAAGATGGTGTTCGCCGCGTTCCCGATGACTGGAGCTCTTATTGCTGTCCTTCGTTGCCATAGACGCGGGCCTATGCATCGTCGTGCACGTCTCATGGCGTTTACGATTACGTCACAGACGTGGCTAGAACGCTGCTTAGAGCGGGAAGCGTGCCGAGCCCTAGTGTAGCTCGGGGCTACATCCAAGGGTACCTATATACTGAACCTGTCCCTGGACACCATCGGCCGTCTGATAGAGAGGGGATAGGATGAGGGGCAGTACATGCCGGCAGTGCTACAGTCCGTGCCGTGCGTTGCCGGTACTTCATGGTTCCTTACCTTCGCCGCTTACTACCAAGTTTCTTCGTTTTTTATTTTCCATAGCGCGGCGGTTCAGTATATCATTGTGCTTGCCTCAGGTCTTGCTTCGCATTTCATTGGTTGGTGCTGCAGTCCTGGACAACTGATAAACGAAAATCAATCGCTACTACTGTTAGAGGGTGTACAGAAGCGTTGGAGCAACATCTATATAATGATGTTAATATATATTTCATTAGTTGCTTGTGTGATAAATGTTTCTGAGGATTTGGCTTTATACTTTGCTTTCTTAATGTTACTAGGTTTCTCTATTTTATTTGCATGCCCCAACACTTTTGCTGAAACTCTTTTAGAACGAATGTTTAAGCCAGCTTTGTCCTCTGTCATATCTGAGAATTCAAAATAGGTAAAATCCTACCATTATAAATAAATATATTCTGAAGTATTTTAATAATTTATTAATTGCTTATGTAGAACATCTTATTACCCTATCTCCTTCAGTGCTTATTAGTGCTCCATGGATGATACAATATAATTTTGGCACTATGGGAATAATATGCAGAAAACTTTGATGCCATTTCCTTCATGAAATTGCTCGTGAGGATAGTGTCATCATACTATTTGTAGGCATGACTGTTACTCATTGTTCAGGTATATATAACCAAAGTATCAAGTTATGTATCATCTTTGAGGAAGTCCTGTTTTAAATTTCATTCCATTCAGATATTGATGCAGTTTTTCACGTCAAGATGGTGTTCGCCGTGTTCCCGATGACTGGAGCACTTCTTGCTGTCCTTCGTTGCCATAGACGCAGGCCTATGCATCTTCGTGCACGTCTCGTGGCGTTTACGATGATGTCACCGACGTGGCTAGAACGCTGCTTAGAGCGGGAAGCGTGCCGGGCCCTGGTGTAGCTCGGGGCTACATCCAAGGGTACCTATATATTGAACCTGTCCCTGGACACCATCGGCCGTCTGACAGAGAGGGGATAGGATGAGGGGCAGTACATGCCGGCAGTGCTGCAGTCCGTGCCGTGCGTTGCCGGTACTTCATGGTTTCTTACCTTCGCCGCTTACTACCAAGTTTCTTCGTTTTAGCGCGGCGGTTCAGCATTTCATTGTGCTTGCCTCAGGTCTTGCTTCGCATTTCATTGGTTGGTGTTGCAGTCCTGGACAACTGATAAACGAAAATCAATCGTTGCTATTGTTAGAGGGTGTACAGAAGCGTTGGAGCAACATCTATATAATGATGTTAATATATATTTCATTAGTTGCTTGTGTGATAAATGTTTCTGAGGATTTGGCTTTATAGTTTGTTTTCTTAATGCTACTAGGTTTCTCTATTTTATTTGCATGCCCCAACACTTTTGCTGAAACTCTTTTAGAACGAATGTTTAAGCCAGCTTTGTCCTCTGTCATATCTGAGAATTCAAAATAGGTAAAATCCTACCATTTTAAATAAATATATTCTGAAGTATTTTAATAATTTATTAATTGCTTATGTAGAACAACTTATTACCCTATCTCAATTTCACAGTGGTCACTGTTGCACCAATTGACGTCGTGTTGATAGCTTTAAAGAAGACGTTTGAACTAAGGTCGTCAGTTTTTGCAACTCAAAACAAGCCTGCAAGGATTTTGAAAACAGGCATGGCACTCCACAATCAAGATCTAAGAAGACATATTCACCTAACTGATGCAAGGTACAATTTAAAGTATACACATTAGTAATTCAAAAGTATATAAAAATTCAAGGTTACATTCCTGCTCAAATCAGAGTCTTGTGTGCATGGTTGACGTAGTTGACACTTATTATTTTGTATCTTCCTTTCAGTGATATGCATGAGTAGATACAGTACAGACCTTGCTATATGAAGTGATGGTACATCTATGCTGTAGTGTAATATGACCAGAATCTTTTTAGGTCTGTCAACAGTTGGAAAGCATACATTGCCATGCCCAATAATCAACACATTTTTAGATGAGCAACGAAGATGCTTTTACATATATAGGAAGAGCACCAATGTAATGGGCATAGTTTTCCATGATGGATATTTTTCAAACTATTATAAGCAATGAGAACACTACCATTCTTTAAATTATTCAGATGTGCTACACATTTATTGATCTATGCTTTTGGTTTGTCTCAGTCTCCGATGCCCTTTTATATACTGAAGTTCTCTTTCTTATAATGAATTTGGAGAGAGCTTGCAAAGTATTTTTTTCAGGCAAAAGATATCACACGCTTACCTATGAAGACTAAATACTTCTTTATGAATCAAAGAAAGTAAAGTTTCTTTAGATAAGAAATTATGTCACTGCAAGAACTTCTTTTCAATAATATACGTGGGTAGATACAGTAAAGATCAAGTTGTATTGATAGACTGTAATATAACCAGAATTCTTAATAGTGACATGGAGATTACTATGACCGTAGATGTTATAAGTGAGGAGTCGTGCTAGCGGCATACTCCAAAAATCGTCCCTTTTTGATAATCCTTTTATCGCAATCTAGGTTCGAGTCATGGTGTTGTATTAATCTTCTGATTTTCCATTTATCTTCTCCTGCTATTGGCTTATTCTATTCATCTGTTGTTATTTCTGCAAAATTTGCAGGTTTGTGGCTTCTGGAGGATTTGTCCCTTCCTCCGTTATTCCTGCTAATTTTGTCACCCCTTGGTTGATTACGCCTCTCGCACCACCTCGAGGCATACGCGTCATTCTTTCTTCCTTGCCTGTCCTATGCTTTGGCATCAGGTTAGGGTAATTTTTAGCAGTCCTTGGCTCCAGCTCTGAGGCTGCTGGCCCTCAGTGTCTTCGCCGTCTTGTGCTCCATATTGGCAATTGGGTACTACTTTCAGTTTCTTTTGATTGTTCTGTGTTGCATCCATCTACCTGTTCTTGGCATTCATCGTTTAATGTTTGTTGTTACTACATGTTTGCGTATGTTTCTCTCTACTACTTTCAGTTATAGCTCATAGACGCGTTTCTGGTCATCGAAGTGCTAGGTGGACCATAGGTTACATAAGCTATTAGCTTAGATAAGTGAACCTTACGATTGGGCAACTATCTAGATACAATTATGCAACAAAGGCTCTAAACAATGACAAGATAATCCATAACTTTGCAGATGGTTGTAATCCGAGGTGTAAATGTATTGGCTGAGACTGATATTTCTGCTCATGCTCTCTTATGGTAAGACATTTAATTTTGTTCAGTGATGCATACTGAAAATATGCAAGATTGGATCCTGAATATGCATTCGTGCAACTTGGACTTGCATTCTTGCATGCATTAGAGACCCAAGTTTTTCTACGGTGGCTTCAAGACTTCAAATAGTTTTGGTAGAAGTAGTACAATTTCTGCTATTCAATATGAGTATTATCTGCTATCTGTTTATCAACGTCAGGTGCTGACAGTGATGGATTTTATTTATCCTCTATATACAACAAGAATTTACTTGGAAAGTCTGATCCGTAACTCCGCACTCAATGCTCTTAAAGATAGGATATGATGACAAAGACTATCGTCCACATTTCTTCAGATTACTTCAGATTTAATAGGTAAACACTTTAGATTACTCCAGATTTAGCATTATTATATTATACCAGCTACGTTTATCTGGTGTTTATCCTAACAGAGAAAGTATTGGCCTCTTTGACACAATTGCCGAAATCGCAAAAACAAATGTTTTTCATTGCGAATGAGTAGTGTCTATGATTATTTACAACAATATCTTTGTAGATCATGATTTACTTTGCAACGGTTGAACATCATCAAAAAGGAAATATTCATTAGCTTGCTTCTCCTAAAGTAGAAGGATGCGTCCAACTTTGGAATTTATGGCCAGATTTACAGCTCCACCGGGGGATCCGCGACTCATTTTCATGCTAAAAACTTTGGAGGGGAATGCAAAGCCTAAGTGCAAATTGTTCACCTCGATCCTCTTAGACATGAAGGCGTTGACGACTGACAGGCTGATTGTCAGAAGGTGTGATTACTACCATGCCGTCGCCTTAGCAACTTGGAGTTTCTGCCTATACAGTAAAAGGAAATATATTGCAAAAAATAATGTCTTTACCATAGGTTTCCATTACAATGTCTGTGCAGTTTACACCTAGCACCCTTTGCCTTCAAATTTTATGTTGGGAAGAACCAACTTCTCCTGTTATACTTTCCTTTTGTTGCAGACATTAGGTAGTGATTTTCTGTTTAAATCAGCACATCACCATGGGGTTTTGTCCAGAAAAGGGTGACAATTTCTTCAGTGCTTACCTAGGACGAGCCTCAATTTTTGTATCTTAAGGACACAATAAAGAAGTAGATTGCAATAATATTCAATTTTTATCCTTCCAATTGTCATACATGTTTATGTTACGGCTTTGTTAAGCTAATTGCTAAAAAAGCTAATTACCAGAGGTGGGGTACTGTTAAAATTGCTTCAGGATGGCTACTTTATATACTCCTTCCATCCCAAAATAAATGACTTGTGTTTGTCTAAATTCACATGTATCTATATACTAAAACATGTTTAGATACATACGAATCTGGACAAACTCACGTCACTTATTTTTGGGACGGAGGGAGTAATTTGCAGTATGTTCTGCAAATTATGTATACTCCCTCCGTTTTAAAATATAAGATGTTTTAGTTTTATGAAAGGAGTGTAGGTAGATCCCTTTTAGCGTGTAGGTTCATGCCAATTCTGTTTTTAGTCAACGATAGTGTACCAACATTTTGTAGTGTCTTGTACCTACTCGAACAGGTACTGAACCTAAGAGTTATATGACAAAACTCTTTAAAAACAAGTACTACTTGCTTTGTTCTGTAAATACCTGCACCTCTGCCATTTGGCTCCGTCTGGCTCTGGCTCAATCCAGTGTAAATATAGATCGACACTATCTAGCACAATGTTGTTAAATATGTTCTGAATTTCCTTTGCAAAAAAACATAGCATCATCTTCTCACACTAACCAACATAATTACAAGCTAACCTTGACCCAAACATCCACCACAACACGGGCGCGGCATTGCCGCGCCACCTTTCCTAGTAAAGTCCAGAAAGATGAGCTTAATCGGCTGATCAACTACTGGGCAATTGGTGAAACAAATTTGGTGGCCGAGTTTCAGAGGGAAACAGTCACATTACAGATCCTGACGTCTCCTATGTCTACGATGGTCACTAGCTGAGGCTACTTTTACGGCCCACACTAAACATCGGTCTGCACCAATCGTCATGGTAAATACAAACCTAAGCTACACGACGCAATCAATCGCTTCTCCCGGCTCACAGCTCCTCTTCCTATCATCATCTATTTATAGTCATGAGACTATATATGTACGCATAATATTAATTACTCACTCCGTCTTAAAATAGATGTCTCCGATTTGTCACAATTTGGACTAGATTTATCCAAATTTTAACAAACTTGAGACATCTATTTAAAAACGAAGGGAGTACATTATTTTTGGAAAGAAAAATCAATTATTTGTACGCCGTGCAATTATTCATCGCTTACAATCCAGCTCATTCCGCACCCACCACGTCTTTCGCTCGCTCGCTCGGCTCACATAAAAAGTAAAATCCAAATCATCAAGGATACAAAGGACACTAGTACTTACTTCGTTTTCAGACCCAACAGCAAACCAGCATTTTTTTTGAACAATTAACAGGGTCCAGAAGACCCTAGAAGCTGTGAACAGATACGCATGACAGGTACAAATTGGCAGGAGGCCCTTTTACATAAAGCACCCTAGTTAAACTAGAAACAACAAAAAAGGCCTCCAACTTGCAAACATCACCCTAGGACTAAAAAATAAAAAGCAATCAAGTCCCGGAATGCCTCCACCACCGAACTCTGGTGACCTCCAGCCGATAGCGAGGTCAGGGTCTCTTGCTCGTGACGCCCATAGAACCGGAGAGGAAACGAAGCCGCCAGCCCTCCCGCACTCGGTGGGGACGAACCACTTGCCAAGTACGGGAGGTCGAGCACCAGCGCCGCGCTTCAGAGAGGGGCCTCCCATGGAGGTTTGATCCCAAGGTCGCCTTTCGGCTAGAACGGGCAGCAGCCCAGTAGCTCTCATGCCACCAATGGACCACTGCGAGGAAGATCGAAAGGGTGCAGCTTGCACGATCTTCAACTTCGTCTTCCGCATCGAGGCGCCTTCCCTTCTGTCCCTTGCCACCACGGTAGGCCAAGAGAAGGAGAAGCAGCTAGACGCCATGCACACCGCCGAAGAACCGCCGAGCTTTATGACCGAACCGCCGCAACCACCAAAGCCCTCTGTAACTCCTACCGTAGGAGCATAGAGAGCAGAGTGGCCGGGCGACCTCCTGACGCCGCTCGACAGCCACCAGGAGTAGTTCGGAGGCATTCCACCGCTTCGCCACCAGCCATGAATGGTCCGACTCCCCCCGCCACCACGACCGGCCAGAGAAGGAACCAAATCAAGCTGGGATTCAGCGAAAGGAGCACCGCAAGCAGCTTTATTCGAAGAAGAGTTGCCCAACGCCGCCGTCTTCCGACCACCAAGAATCCAAAGCACGCCGACGATGAACCCTAAGCCATAGATCTGGCTGCTCAGATCTGGAGCTGCTCTTCTAACTACGGGCAAAACGCCCACACCCGGCATCTAGCCGCAACAACTACCTATCCTATCTACTCCGGCGCCTCCCCTTCGTCATCTCCGACCGGCAACGCCGACGGGGAAAGCTCGGGGACGGCCCGGCACCGGTGAGGTTGCGCTCAGAGAAGAGGGAGGAGAGGGGTACGTGTGGAGAAGAGAAAGTCCGCGTGCGCGAGATGTCACGCCCCTCCGCATCTACCGTAGGATTACAGCAAAGCAACATAACTCCTCATAGATCATTGTCGGAAGAATCAAAGGAAGCAAAAGTTTTTTGGGGGGATTTGATCATTTAGTAGTTAACTGGAGCAATACGCTTAGTTAACAATATAAACGGAATTCAGGTCAGCACCATAGTGGGGAAGTATCCAGAACTACTCAATTTCATTATATGTTTACTAGAAGGGTATAACTACTACAGTACTAGTTCCCATGTTCACCAAGGAAAAGTAAGACAATGTTTGAGGAAACTGGTACATGAGTGAGCTAGCATTACGGCAAAAAGAAAAATTAGTTTGTATAGCATAAGCTCGTTCGTGCAGTTCTCGGTTAAAGTCATACATAGTTTGTCTTCCTCGCCCTGTCTGTTAACTATTTTGCAAACTAATCCTTTCTGGAGGACTTCTAAACTAGGAAAACCATGTCTCTACCGGGCTGTTATTTTTTTCAACAAAGGGATTAACCCGGCCTCTGCAACAACGAAATGTCCTAAAAACATTACGTATACACACATCCATAGAATAAAAAGAAGAAGAAAAAACAAAAAAATTGCTACAGTGATCAAAACATTGTAGCTGCAACACAAACCACCATCAAGACAGTACCCGGAGTCCAAATTCTTCAAAAGCAACGTCTCCAAGAAGAAAACAATACACAAGCGCGTCGTCGCCCGATCATCGATCTTAGATTTTCAACATGGAGAAAGTCCGCATCTCAAAACAATGCCTTCAAAAAATTCATTGGCGGGCACAACCAAAAAGTTCCTCCTGCGTTGCTGCTCTGGCTTGCCGATGCCACTACTACAAGTCAAGAAACACCAAGCAAAGTCCTTACGACTCGAAGACTCTGTTCACCAATAGTAGACCTCAGGCCTCAGCCGCCATGACATTCTCCGCCATCGTCTTTGTCATAGAAATCGAAACACCGACAGGTCCCATGATGATAACAGACAACGAAGCTTCGCATCACACCCTCCTGAAGCCACACGGCCAGAAATAGCGGTGCACACGACTGAATCCCATCTGATCCAACGGTCTATAGGCATCAATCATCCAATGAAGATCTCCGATAAAGCCTCTTGAAACTCATCACTGGCCAGATCAACGAAGCCAGACGTCAAGCGAAACATCGTCTTGACGCCAGAAGAACCTTGGGATCGCCTCATTTATTCAAGACGAGCCAGAAGCCCCCACGCCACCGGCCAAGCGCAGAGGAGACGACGAACCAGACCGCCGTCGACCTCCCCGGAACCGGCACAGGAACCAACGCAGACTGGTCGATGCACGCAGTGGCAGCCATGACCCGCCAGCCTAGATCGGACCCAGGCCTAGCCCGCTGCCGCTCCCGCACTCCATGGCAGCAGCATCTCGGATGGTGCCGCCGAGGACTTGCCTCACCCGATCTGCAATCCCAGCACCGCCACCATAGCGCCATCTCCTCCACATCCCACCAACCGCACGCACTCGCCGCCATGAATCTCCACCCCGACGTACAGCCGCCGCGTGCCTCCTGAGCCCTCCGCCTTAGACGAGATCGGGCTGCTATTTGAGACTGCTAGTTGAGACGATGAGACAGCAATATGGATACCTCTTCTACATGGAACAAGAAAAATTCGGAGTAATGAGCAGACCCGAGACCATTGTACAGATGGCAAGAGTCCGCACAATTTCAACACAAAGAAAGTGACTTGTCTAGAGCCAGCAACACAATAAATATTTTTGGATATTCCAATGAGTAATTTGATTACTTCAGCAACGGATGTTACCACAAACAACAGAATAAGCGACTCTCATTCCAGGCCATCTCAGTCCTGTGGCGAATCGTGATTCTCATTCTTGAAGAAAGGATGAAAATATATACAACTATAGCATAAGCTTTTTCTCAAACTCAGTACAAGCTAGAAGGGTGTTCTCCTATACATTAAGGAAATGAAATGTGAGAAAACCTAACAGGACTCAGATAAATGGTGTATCGCAATCTGAAAACATGAAGAACGATGCACTTTTACAATAAGTACAGTACAGTACTACACATGTGCTTGAAAAATTAGCTGGTATAAGCAAAATTCATGTCAGTTACAACAGTCAACATAGAGACAGTTGTCGACAAAGACAAAGGTATTGGCACCTTGGAAGTTTGATGTATCAATTCATCCGTTCACCAAGAAAAGGACAAAAGGAAAGGACTATAGTAACAGCTGCAAGCCATAGCTATAATTTAGCTCATAATGAAAAATGTCTGGATTCCATGGAATGGTCAAAAATCAAAATGGGAAGTCCAGTTTGTGCAGCAAAATCGAAACCCAAATGAGCAGAAATTTTGTTTTCAAGGAATCACCCGTCAGTATAGGTGTGGATTCAGGCTAGGAATTGCTTATTATCCTGCATCGTCCATTAGCATCTCCGCTTCACGAAATCTATGTAATGTCGGTGTTGGATTGTTGGGAAGTATACTAGCAGCAACATGAATAGCGGCCTCTAATGCCTCGACCTCTTCAACTCTTGCGCACTCACAGTAGATGTTGACAACAAGGTTCTTGAGGGCGGAGAGATGGCGGATACCAAGGTCAAGAGAACCAGATCCACATGCAGTTTTCACTTCGTGCACAGTGATCTGAAATTCAAGAGTTTCGAGCATTGGTGTCGCTCCTTCAGAGAACATCAGATTCGTCCAATGGACAAAGTTCAGTTTCTTCAGACATCGGAACCCATTGTTACTGACAACGAGACATCTTTCCCCAGGGCCTGCTGCATTTGTGTACAACTTGAGAAATTGTAAGACAGGGAAATCTGCAAGCACCTGCAGGGTTTCCTGTATCACATTAACCTCGACGTCCAGGTAGGTGAGGTTGGCCAGTGATGCCATCCACACTGGAATCCTTCCAAGACAACAACCTTTGATTGCTAATTCCTGAAGGTGGTGAGGAGGAGGTGACCAGGAATCCAGCAAGAAGTCGAGTGACCATGGACTGATGAGCGTTAAATATCGAAGGTTGGAAGTACCTAGTTTGACAAGTGAGGAAACAAAATTATCCGCATATGCTATTTTATCCTTGTGCGTATAACTGATGCGCCAATCCAATCCAAGGGTTCTCAATTTGGTCAAATTTCCCAGTTCCTGTAACACGGTTACTGGGGTAGTGTAGTCCACAACTACAAGTGACACGAACTCTAGAGCTTGCATGTTCATAACTCCATTCGGCAATTTGACACGATGAGAAATTAACCATTTCAAATTCCGAAGTTTACCAATACTTGCAGGCAATTCGGTTGTACTGCAACAGTCGAGAAGATCCAATATCATCAATGACTGCAGCTCTCCTATTTGTTCTGGAAGTGTAATGCTGCTTGCTCTAATCCGTAAGTATCTCAACTGAAACAATTTCCTTATATCTTCAAGATAGCAGCTTTCCAAATTCTCGTTTCCATCTAGATCTAGCACTCTCAGGGTCCGGAAGTTTGAAAGAGGAGGCATTAGTTCAGAGTACCTAAATATGTTCAGGGATCGAACATTAGCAACAGACATGGAATGTGCTGACATGTTTTCTACACTAGGGTAGTCAAATGAGAGTCTGTGAACTTTTCCTTGTGGGCGCAGTATTTCTCTTTTGTCAGTAACTATAGTAACAAAATTATCTTCAACCGCTTTGGATACAATTAGGTCTAGAATCAAATCATGCAGCCGGCATGCATATACTCTAGCGTCGTACTGAAAATCCACCGGTTGGATCAGGCTTCTGTTTATAAGTTCATTAAAATAGCATTCCCCTTCCTCCTCTAAATTTCTGCCTCCAAAACCCTTGATGAACCCCTCTGCTATCCACCTTCTTACCAAATAATCCCTCCTGATCACATAATCTTCGGGAAACATACTCATATACAGTATACAGGTTCTTAAATGATGAGGAAGATCATTATAACTCAGAGATAGTATCATGTTCATTTCTTCCACGTCGGAGTTTTTCTCGAGTCCAGAACCAATCGAACTACAGACCTTCAACCATTCTTCTCTTGTATCTGACTTAGTAGTCAATAGACTAGCCATAGTAATGATTGCCAACGGTAAACCGCCACATTTTCTCACAATCTCAACTGAAACTTCTTTCAGTTGATGAGGGCATTCATCATCAGAGCCAAAGATTCTTCTATAGAATAACATCTTAGATTCATCCTCACTGAGCGCCCTCAGTTCATATACAAGACCATAGTCAGGGGAGGAGCATGATTTGGCAACAGTGCCAATTCTGGTTGTCACAATTATTCTGCTACCACGAGTATTCTCACTGAAAGCACATTTGATAATCTTCCATGCTTGGCTATTCCATATGTCGTCAACTACGATTAAATATCTATCAAAAGAAAGAAAACAGGATTAAATGGTAACCTATATATTGTTATCTGCATGATAATATGTGAAAAGTGCTGCAAACCATTTTATCTCACCAATAAGAGTTTGCTACATGTGTTGGCACAAGGTAAACTAGCAGCTTACAGATAATGTCAAGACGATCAACATGTTCATGAGAAAACAGCTAAGAGTAATTATACTTAGATATCTCTTGTCCGATTAAATACCTAACAAATGAAAGAAAACTATGATCAAATGGCAACCTGCTAGTTATCTGCATGGTAATATGTCAATAAAGAGTTCAGTACTTGTCTTGGCACGAGGTAAACTGACAACTTGTGGACAATGTCAAGACAGTCAAAATGAGAAGCAGATAGCTAGGAGTAATTATGCTTAGAAGATACCTCTTGTCCTGTAGGAAATCCCTCAATTCATTAATGAGCTGCTCCTTGTCACCTGATCCAGTGAGTTCACAGTCATCCTTTTTGAGTTGGGAGAGCATTGTTCGAAAGATCATCGCAATGTCAGGATTCTGTGACAAGGACACAAAGGATTTGCAATCAAATCGATCCCCAATGCTTCGATACACCTGATTGGCAAGCGTAGTCTTGCCCAATCCCCCAGCCCCCACAAGTGACACCACCTTCATCCTCTCTTCCCCATCGTCGATCAACCTGATGAGCTCCTCCCTCGGACCATTGACGCCGACAAGGCCCCCCAGCTCCGCGTAGAGCGCCGGCAACCGGCGATCGACCTGCACCACAGGAGTAGAGGAGCTAACCGCAGCATCGATCTTGTACCGCTTCCGCCGGTGTCCGGCCTCGACGACGCGAGCCTTGAGGTCCTGGATCTGCTCCGCGATCCCACGGCGAGACACCATCTCCCGCACCGACTGCACGTAGCCGAGGACGAACCCCAGGACGCCGCTGCCGCTAGGCGGTCCTGGGCCGCGGAGCTGGTCCATGTAGTCGTCGACGCAGTCCTCGATGTCGTAGCTCATCTCCCTGACCTGGCCCCTCCACTCCCTTGTCTGCGGGTCGAGCGGCGCCTCCGCCTCGGCGTCGGCCAGCCTCTGGAGGAGCGCGTTCATGCTGCTGAGCTCGTCCCGCAGGAAGGCGACCTCCCGCCGCGTGCCCCTCTGCATCCGGTAGCAGTCCTCCCCGAGCAGGGCGGCGAGCTTGGCGAGCAGGGAGCCCATCGCCCCCGTCGCGGCGCTCGCCATGATCCCGCCCCCGTCCATCACCCCTTGACAGTTGAATCCCTCCCTGGTCGCGCAGAATCGACGAGGCGCGATTCAGCAGAGGCAATCTCTGCTTCACAGCTTGTCAGCTGCTGCTTGGATGATGCTGCAGAGTGCAGGGGCCAGATCAAATTGAGCCAAGTTCCTCCCCAAGAAGACAAGTCGTAGCAAATCTTGTCCGGTGGTCAAAAACTCGACGCGGCAAGGCAAGGAAAAATGTACTTATCAGGTAGTACACCAGACTGGCCTCCAGGTCTCCACCCGGTGGTCACTGTTCAGCAGCAACTGGGCACAAAGTCAACGTGGAACTTTCTGAAGAAATGTTTATAACTAGAGAGGAATAGAAGATGTTTTTTTCAAACGATCTTTTTAATAAATTACAAGAATAATTTCCAAAATTCGGAATTTACAATAGTAGCACGGCATCGGCCGTTCAAGTGCCGACCAGAGGTCGGCGGCGGCCCAACCGCCGAAAGGGCCGTCGGAGCCACGACTAGGGGTTGCAGGCAGCATGTCGGCTATCGAAATGCTGATAGGTCTAATCGGCTGTTGAGCTGCCGATTAGCCTAAAGCCCCCGATTAGCTGCATTGATCATGCAACGTCGTGTTTTACGTACGTAATAAAAAGCAAGCGTGACCAAATCATGAAACAAGAGCGTTGTTTGTATGGCCATCTCGCCAAGATGAAGGAGTCGGTGGATTTCTCCACTTGCATGGGCATGAAGTTTTTTATGTATGCCAACTACGACGCAAGCCCGTCTCGGCAAGCAAGTTCGTCGTACGAGAGGCCTCCAGTATGTTCTCGAAGCATGGTGAATATGAATTTGTTCTTTTATTCATCCATTAATGTGTTTGGAATCTCCTCCTCCTCTTTGCAAGTGGTACCATTGGATTGAGACGGAGCAGCCTGCTTGGACCGTGCAAGAGATTTGTGATAGGAGTCGAGTTGCAATGGCTGCCTATCACGAAGAGGAACATGCCGAAAGGAGGGCCGAGAATGAGAAGAAGGAGCGGGAGAGAGAGCTGAAAAAATAAGAGAGGAGAGAGCTCGGAACCGGGAGATAAACATGAAGAGGAGGGCAGAAGAGGAAGAGCGCAGGTATGTGGAGGAACAGGTATGCAAGGAGGCCCATGATGTGGAAAGGAAGAGATTAAGAGAAAGGACCGCTGAGTCGCACGCAGCAGAGGAACATGGTGACATGACCGGGAAGTACCCTCGCTGAAATCAGGGAAGATAGACGTATATCTCAATAGCGTGGTATCTTCATTTTAGTTGTAGTATCATGATTGTATCTTCATTTCAGTTGCAGTGTTGTGATGTATCTTTATTTCAGTTGTAGTGTCATGATGTATCTTAATTTCAGCATTACTTTGTATATGTCAGTTAATTTCGGAGACAATGTATCTTAGTTCTTCCCACCAAAATGTTTTCCGCCATAATGTTTCCCGCCAATCAGTTCTCGCCATTCTTGTTGGTTTACCCTATAAAAACCCATCCTCATGAAGTTGTGTAAGCACACCATTCACGTTTTTATAGGGGTTCCGCGCACAAAAACAATAAATTTTACTCTACGCCCCTGAACTCCTGAACCTGCCAGGACTTATCTATTAGTAATACAGTAACGGGAGGGGCTTTTTGCGAACTTACCCTTGAAGACCGAAAAGCGTTGTCAACGCTCTGGAGAGCGTGGTTGATGTAGACGAGCCGAAGCCGACCTCAAGGTCATGATGAAGTCCTTGCGCTCTTTCTGGCTCCAACGACTTGAGTGCCTCAAGTGTGACACCTCGTGGAAGTTACACATGTCCGGTGCCTGACGATGACTTCCGCTTCCCCGATCCAGCAGCATTTGTGGAAGTAGAGCTCCCGGATCCGAATCCCGCAGCGCGACGGCGCTCCGCGGTGAAGATGTCTCTCGCTCGCGCAGTCCAGACTTGGGACCACGGTCACGAGAGAGAGAGAGGGGGGAGAGAGAAAATATCAATTGGAGGTCCTCCCAAAAGTGGGGAGACCTTTATTGATTATTGGGTGTATTTTTTAGGCCAAATACCCCACTATATATAGGGGGAGGGGAGGTACTACCTCCCTCAAGTCCTGGGGTGGGACTAAAGGGGCGGAGGGGGTGGGGTGGCCGCCGGCCAGCCCCTAGTGGGCCCCGCGAAGGGGGGGCAAGGCCCAGCCGGCCTCCCCCTTGGTCCCTTCTCTCTCTCTCTCCTTTCCCCTAATGGGCCCTCTCCCTCCGAAATTGGCCCATTAAGCCTTTTTGACCTTTAATTGATTTTCTCTTTATTAAATAATTATGAATAAATGATTAAATCAACATTTAACATTCATTCACACATTATCTAATCTCCATGGCCATGGAACACCTTCCACCTCCACTCCGGACATCCTCCGGACTTACCGAAACCCTTCCAGTTTTCTCCCTTCTCTTCTTCGGTGATTCCACCAATCCTATAAACACTCTCTAAGCATCATCAAGCCCTTAAGCGTGATACCCTACGGTTTGGGAACACTCCAGACATGGTCAGGACACTCTCGCACCAATGATCGACAGAGGGACCTGGATGGCCATGTGACCCATGTGCGTTCCACGAAGATCTTTAGTCGTTTGAACCGGGACAGTCGTGTCTTATTCCCTTTGTCATTCGATAATTGCATTGCCCGAGATCTGATCAATGACATCACCATGTCGTGTTCAATCTCGTTACTGAACAACGCTACTTAACTCGTTCCGACAAGTGATATCCCCGTGATCTAATCACATGCTGCGCAGCTATTGGATATAACTTCTCCGAGTGGGCCCTTGAGTATCTTTCCGTCACATGGACGGATAAATCCCACTCTTGACATATATTGCCTCTACGGTTTCCTCCGAATACCTGAACACACCTTTATAACCACCATTTTACCAGATGGCGTTTGATGCTATCGAAGCACTCTCGGGAGATAGTGATTGATATAGCCTCACAGTCTAAGGAATAGTCTACGAGGATCCATTTTTAATCATCGTAACTTGAACTTTGTGACATGATCGGGTCACGATGTTTAGGTTGGGTATTGGTTCATCATCTCATTCTCCGAATGAGATGACCTCATTTCCAACTGGCATAAATGCCACATTATCAGGAAACATGATCATCCATTGACCAATGAACCAGTGACTAGAGTTTCACTGGGAACCCCTGGTTGTTTGTATATCACACGTGTATTGATGTTTCCACTCAATACAGTTATAGCATGATATAAAACTTAATCATAAACTATATGAAATATAATAATAGTCCTTACTACTATTTGTCTCTAAGGCATATTTCCAACAGTTTTTAGCCAGTATGTCCGATTTTCTCAACGACCGTAGTTTTGAGACAAACATGTCCGTTGACCTTTTTCATTCCGCTGGGACCTTTAGGATAGACAATATTCCAGCCCAATTGGGGAACTCATTGCTAGTGATTGTCTCCTCACTGAGCTGGGCGAGGCATTACATAGAAAAGGGTGGCCGAAGAGGACCTTAGAGAAGATACGACAAGAGCTTCGTACGATCAGTGCAAGGTGGGACAAGCTTAAATTCATCAATGAAGCTTCAAGGCAGAGGAAAGCCCGGTACCCAAATCCTTTGCAACTTACTAATGTCACCTTGATTGACATCAATACTTTATCATCACATGATAGCATCTGTGTGTATGCATCATCGCTATGGAAGCAGAACGAGGCCTGATTCTAGGAGCCTACAGTGATGTTAGATCAACCTCGAGGGCTTTCTCATGGGCATTGTGCCCTGGGACATATCATTCTACATTAAAAGCGAACTAGCCCCACCATAACATTATACAACACTTTAGATGGTACCCTTATCTATTATTACAAATGTATTCATCGAAACACTAGTGCACTCTATGCAACTTTCGATGTTTTGTTCACCTCGCTTTCTACTTGACTTTAATTGGTATCTACAGGAGTTTCCAACATATTCCCTTATAACATAACTCTTTATGATTTAAGATATGTTATCCTTTATGGATTTCGAAAATTTGTCTACAGTTCTCTACTAGACACTGTGGACAAACTTAGCTCAACGTTCTGTGATTCGAACTTAATCACTTTTAAACGTTCCTTATTTGGATTACATATTATGCTAAGTTATCATCATGGTTTCTAAGATAGAACCTATGTCTCAACATAGTGGATGACGATCATCCTTTTCTTTCTTTCAACCATTGATGTTCAACTTAATACTATTCCTAATTTGAGTTATTAAGGACTGGTTCCTTGATTAACTTCTATTCTGAAACACTTTTCAGAATCCCTTAAGGAAAACTATATAATATCATAATACACCTATTATCAACTTCTACATCTTATAAATCATTATTTATAAGTATTTGTGCCTTTCATCCTTAACATACTTAAGAATTACTCCTATAAGCTCCCACTCAAAATATGTTCCTACATATTTGAATTTGAGCCTTACATTGCTCCCACTTAAAAATATGTCAATCACATATTGTTTTAGGAAGACTTTCATAGCTCCCACTCAATTTTATGCAAATTGCATATCCACTCACTATTTTGAACAACTTCAAGATTCTTTGATCAAATATCAAAGTGAGAGATTTACTATGAGATACCAGTACCATTGCTAGTTTTAAATCCACTAGACATTTAGCACACATGAATCAAATTCATTTGAATTCATCAATACTTGACAAATTGTGCTTTTGTCATTTACCCCTTTTCCTACTGTGTCTTTGCAGTCACTTGGGAAAATTCAAGCAACTCCTTTTACTTGTGATATTCAACAACGAATTGCTTTCTAATCTCAAGGGAATTTTGCTTCTAGGATTTCTCATAATTTAGTTTACCATTATTTCCATTGTAGTTCGTAGGTATGTCATATTCAAAAATTATGACAACTGACTCACAAATGTCTCCATACAAGATATGGATTTACATTTTGAATCCTACTTCATGTAGTGAAAAACAACAGTGGAGGAGAAAACACAATGATCAAAATCATTGATTCTTTCCTTCTGTGAAGAGAATCGTTCAGGAACACTGTCCGTTGCACTTCTCAACACTCTGATGTAGGGTTTTGAATCCTCATTGTGTTTTACACTATTTTCCATTTGCTCCATAATTGAGAAACATCACTAAAAGTGAGTTTTCTCAAGAATGCACCAAAATCCAAGCAATACTAGTTTTGCTTTCCTTTTGGCTTCAGCTATGGATTTCGTATTCAAAGTTTCCAATGAATATTCTACAAGGACTTATTCGCTATTGTTTTGGTTATATCGAATAACCCCAAAATTTTTACGAATCCAAATGGTTTACCATATTCTAATTGAGTGCTAACTAATTCTTAACTAGTGGTCTCTACATCTACACTACAACGATTTATTTGGTGCCTTCTATTCAACCCCCTTTGGTATCTAATATCACATTGTGATGCTTTGTATTTTGACGTTTCAAAACACTTTGCATTTCACAATTTCTTTCATGCCATTCTTATAAAGTTGAATTTCATTACTATTGATCAAATCGTAGTAATTAGGTTCCCTTTTATACTTATACCCTTTGTTGATGAAACACTTTGATCAAATCAAATAGTTTCATATTCATGTTTCCTTTGGTAAACTACTTTACACATTTGAACAATTATTTAATGATACTTATCATTTTCGTTAAAACACAATACATCGAATATGTATTTACTTTTAACAATTCTTTAAACACTTTGTATTCAAGCAATACACGGTGTTCAAGTTATTTTGCTGAACTTAGGCATGATTTATATGTGACAAGAAATCGAATGAATTTCACATATTATCACATAATTTTGAATTTAAACAATGGTTTCATTCATTAATGAAATATCATTAAGTTGGGTATTTTAAACAAGGCATTTTTAATGTTTTACAAATGTTCATACATTATCGATTAGTTTCAAACAATAAGGATAATTCATACATAATCAAACAAGATATGAACACGAATAGAAATCATTCATAAAAGTGGAACCACTGTTTGTTACAAACTGATATGAATAACCGTCTCACGAAGTGTGAGACAAACTAAGGAAGTTCAAATCTCTCGATTACATTAATCATCCTAAAACACAAACTAAGTGATAAATGTCGAGGGAGAGTGTCGTCGGCCATCATCATCATGTTCGCCATCAACACGCAACGTCACCTCCTCTCCAGCAAGCACCTCTCATGCAGAAGGACCTGTTTTCACCAAAACAGAACAAGTATCAGATATACTTAACACTGCAATGTGTTTGCAAGATTATCACATTTATAAATTTGTATATCAAATATATACCTTGGTCATCGATGACCTCTCCGGCGATTGGTTCAACCTTTACGTTCTGGAAACGTAATATGAACTCATGGAAATTCAATGCTTCCGTATCACCACTCATGATGCTACTCCGGACATGTCCTTTGTAGCTGGGAGGCAATGACCGAAGCAGTACGTCTATCGCAAATGGATCAGCCATCCAGTAATCCACGAAGTGAACCAGTCTCGTGTGTGCATCAAGCATGCGCTCCAAGTGACTCTTCTGACATATATGCTCCTCCATCTGTATGGAAATGAACTCTCCAAGCAACTCGTGCTTCTACATGCGCATATGGCCTATGAACTCTGCTCTCAGTTGATCCACCATCGAATATGGGTCAAGATCACCCATGAGCGGATGTAGTTCATCCACCATCCCGTAACGCATTATTATCTGAATGTAAGTGGACATCTCTTGGCGATAGTAGCGGTCTGCCAGCTCTTGTGGAGTCTCATAGTAGTCTGGCTCAGTCAAATCCATCGTGCGGTGTATGTAGTCTACCACATGATTCCTAGTAAGGAGATCATCTAGGCGCACAAGCCAACTAGGGAAGTTGGATCCATCAAGTCTAAGTTTCTCACCCTTTACCCAATCCTTAATCTCAAAGTAAACTTCACGGTGAGTCATCTACATTTATAATTGCAAAAGGAATTTAGACTAAGTTTATAATTAAATGAGTTAATCATAACTCCACTCAGAAACACCTATCCCCAAAGAGGGTTCCTAGTGATAACACGACCCCTATCACCACATCTCCCCCGATCATCACGGCCATCAATGTGGGTTCAAGGGTGGACGCTAAACGTCGGTCACATCATTCATGCGACTCGTGCTCGATCTTTCGACCATCCGCGTTCCGAGGCCATGTCTGTACATGCTAGGCTCGCCAACTCAACCTTAGTGTATTCGCTGTGCAACATGGCTTACACCCACTGTATGCGAACATAGATATGTATGACACCTAGTCCTGTAACCCTGGATCGCCTCATATCGAAAAACTTTCTTGGTGGTGCACACTAAGGGGGAACACAATCGTTGGTAATTTTAACAGGGATCATCTTATTAGGCTACCGTCGAGTATCTAATACTAGCACACAAGAAGACATACAAACAATAATATTGAATGTAAATGCTATGTGATATGGTCCTTCACGTCGTGATCTCCATCCGCCGTCACCGGGTTCTGGCGCCAGGATTCCGGCGCCGTAGACACCAGGGTATCGGTGTCATTCCGGCGTGGTAGTTTGTCATTACCGTGACTATCTACTACTATGCAACAAAAGGTAATCACTTTACCTTTGCCACAACCATATCACAAAGCAACGCCCCCTTGCAAAACAAAGTTAGACGCCTCTACTTTATCTTTGCATGTTTTACGTGGCTGAGTGGGCTTTTGCACAAGAACCGTTCTTACCTACGAACTTCAAGCACAACGCTGATCAAGTAGTTGTCTCTACTACATTCCTTTCGAGGCCCTCCGTTGCAAATGGTATACCAACTAATGCGAGAGAGACAGACACCCGCCTAAGCCACTTTATACGGTACAAGCCGTATGTCAAGCGTGGACCAGTCACGCGAATGAACGCGTAAAGTCGGTTGGGGGCCGCTTCATCAAGCATTACTGTGGTATACACAAGTACACGTGGAAGGGTAACAACTAAAAGATCAACGCCCACACGCTACATCTCGTGTGTTCTACCCGTACTAGCATTACTACGCATAGATCTAGCTCTGATACCACTGTAGGGGTTCCGCGCATAAAAACAATAAATTTTACTCTACGCCCCTGAATCCCTGAAGCTGCCAGGACCTATCTATTAGTAATACAGTAATGGGAGGGGCTTTTCGCGAACTTACCCTTGAAGACCGAAAAGCGGTGTCAATGCTCTGGAGAGCGTGGTTGATGTAGACGAGCTGAAGCCGACCTCAAGGTCGTGATGAAGTCCTTGCGCTCCTTCTGGCTCCAACGACTTGGGTGCCTCAAGTGTGACACCTCGTGGGAGTTACACACGTCCGGTGCCTGACGATGACTCCCGCTTCCCCGATCCAGCATCAGTTGCAGAAGTAGAGCTCCCGGATCCGAATCCCGCAGCGCGACGACGCTCCGTGGTGAAGATGTCTCTCGCTCGCGCAGTCCAGACTTGGGACCACGGTCACGAGAGAGAGGGGAAGAGAGAAAATATCAATTGGAGGTCCTCCCAAAAGTGGGGAGACCTTTATTGATTATTGGATGTATTTTTCTAGGCCAAATACCCCGCTATATATAGGGGGAGGGGAGGTACTACCTCCCATCAAGTCCCGGGGTGGGACTAAAGGAGAGGAGGGGGTGAGGTGGTCCCCGGCCAGCCCCTAGTGGGCCCCACGGGAGGGGCAAGGCTCAGCCGGCCTCCCCCTTGGTCCCTTCTCCCTCTCTCCTTTCCCCTAATGGACCCTCTCCCTCCGGAATTGGCCCATTAAGCCTTTTTGACCTTTAATTGATTTTCTCTTTATTAAATAATTATGAATAAATGATTAAATCAACATTTAACATTCATTCACACATTATCTAATCTCCGTGGCCATGGAACACCTTCCACCTCCACTCTGGACATCCTCCGGACTTACCGAAACCCTTCCGGTTTTCTCCCTTCTCTTCTTCGGTAATTCCACCGATCCTATAAACACTCTCTAAGCATCATCAAGCCCTTAAGCGTGATACCCTACGGTTTGGGAACACTCCAGACATGGTCAGGACACTCCCGCACCAATGATCGACAGAGGGACCTAGATGGCCATGTGACCCCTGTGCGTTCCACGAAGATCTTTCGTCGTTTGAACTGGGACAGTCGTGTCTTGTTCCCTTTGTCATTCGATACTTGCATTGCCCGAGATCTGATCAATGACATCACCATGTCGTGTTCAATCTCGTTACTGAACAACGCTACTTAACTCGTTCCGACAAGTGATATCCCCATGATCTAATCACACGTTGTGTAGCTATTGGATATAACTTCTCCGAGTGGGCCCTTGAGTATCTTTCCATCACATGGATGGACAAATCCCGCTCTTGACATATATTGCCTCTACGGTTTCCTCCGAATACCTGAACACACCTTTATAACCACTATTTTACCAGATGGCGTTTGATGCTATCTAAGCACTCTCGGGAGACAGTAATTGATATAGCCTCACGGTCTAAGGAATAGTCTACGAGGATCCATTTCTAATCATCGTAACTTGAACTTTGCGACACGATCGGGTCACGATGTTTAGGTTGGGTATTGGTTCATCATCTCATTCTCCGAATGAGATGACCTCATTTCCAACTGGCATAAATACCACATGATCAGGAAACATGATCATCCATTGACCAATGAACCAGTGACTAGAGTTTCACTAGGAATCCCTGGTTGTTTGTATATCACACGTGTATTGATGTTTCCACTCAATACAGTTGTAGCATGATATAAAACGTAATCATAAACTATATGAAATATAATAATAGTCCTTACTACTATTTGTCTGTAGGGCATATTTCCAACAGTTTTTAGCCAGTATGTCCGGTTTTTCTCAACGACCGTAGTTTTGAGACAAACATGTCCGTCGACCTTTTTCATTCCGCCGGGACCTTTAGGATAGACAATATTCCAGCCCAATTGGGGAACTCATTGCTAGTGATTGTCTCCTCACTGAGCTGGGTGAGGCATTACATAGAAAAGGGTGGCCGAAGAGGACCTCAGAGAAGATACAACAAGAGCTTCGTACGATTAGTGCAAGGTGGGACAAGCTTAAATTCATCAATGAAGCTTCCAGGCAGAGGAAAGCCCGATACCCTTGGTTGTGGATGCAAGAGAGTGAAGATGAAGATGATCTCTTCATGCCGCTAGACATTGGTACCAGGGAGAGAGCTAAGTGGGACAAGGCGCGGGCCCTAAAGAAGACGCAGGCCAAGAAGAGCAATGACAAGCAGAGGAAGGATGAGCCATTTTCATCTTGGCTAGAAGAGAGTAAAGATGAAAATGATCTCTTCATGCCGCCAATCGTTGGTACTAGGGCGAGAGCTGAGTGGGACAAGAGACATGCCATAAAGAAGGCGCAGTCCAAGAAGAGGAAGAGCGAGTCTTCATCGAAGGGAAAAGGCGAGGCATCATCGAAAAGTAAGGGTGAGACATAGTCGTTGGGATAGAGAGTGTTCTTATTTATGTACCGCTAGTTATGTTGAACTGTCTTCCAAGCTATGTTGATGTGTTGTCGAATAAAAGTGTGAAATAATAGAAAGGTGTCTCATACATAGATAGATACAAGTCTCATACATACATACATACATATATATATATATATATATATATATATATATATATATCGGAAATAGTGGGATAGTCAGGCGGCTAGCTAAGCACGTCCATACAGCCGTTAGATTAACTACACAGAGCACTTGATATGAACCCAGAAGCACAACCTCCACTAACGGCGTTAGACCGGGTGCAAACTTTCCAATGCAAAACCACACCACCACGTCAAGCCACAATTCTAAATTTGCAATATACAACACCACACGTGTTTTCCAGCCACAGACCATACCATAGGAGTATGCATAAAGCGAATATTCATAGAACATGTCACACATTTTTTTTATCCATAAAAAAGTTCCATGGCAATTTGCTTTTTCTCGCAAACAATAATTAAAGATCCTCTCTCAATCCCTTTTACACGAGCACGATAACTTCCCATACATCGGTTACATTCATGTGATTTTTGCAGGTGGTCACTAACGATGGCAAGTTGCAGGCGGTATTCCTTTCTCTTTAGCTTCCACGGGTTTTTGCACATGGAAGTTAGCAGTGGTGGAGCTTTTTGCTCGTGGTTCATAATCCCCTTACCACAACAAAACTCCACGGTAGTTGCCACGAACTTTTTTCAGCCACAAAAAAGTTGCATGGAGAAAACTTACTGCCAACAAGATGCATGCCACAAAGGCTGACAGCTGTGGCTTCCTCACGTGGCAAATGCTTTTTGGTGTGGTTCAGAGCAAGCCAAAAAAACAAAAATAACCATAATCAATACACCATGGACTGGCATGGTGTGGTGCATAGAAAGCCACAAAATAGAAATTTACCACAATAAAACACCGTGGACTAGGGTTGCCATGTTGGTTGTCCACCGTGGGTAAGAACGCAAAAGAAAAAAGTAAGCAACAGGGTGTGGAGACAAACTACCCACAAACTAGTTTGCCACAACGAAAAAGAAAACATCCATAGTGCATGTAAGAAGGAAACCAGTGACCACACTAGCTAGTTTTACCATGCCACTCGTCAACAAAAAGTACAACGACATTTCAAAAATGCATGGAAAAAACCAAATCGGGTGGCAGGAGCACTAGCTGGTTCAGCATGCAAAGCTAACAGAAAAATACACACCATGGATCATAGTCTATGGACGATGGCAGGAGCAATCCTTTTTCTTTGCATGCATGCACGATGCCAACGGTGCAAGACGAAGAAAGCAGCCGCCATCGGCCATTCGTGCTCTTTGCTCGCTGCATCGAGATTGGTGGACCGTTTTGCTCGCTATATCCAACGATTCCTAGGACGTGTGTAGCTAGCCGTGCGCCGCTTATAATATATATATAGAGAGAGTGGCGCTATTTGACCCCCAGGGTGTAGAATAGTTATTCTACATCCACCCTCTATCTTCCAAACCGTATATTACTTTTACGTCATGTAAATTTTCTCTGATCTCGGAAGTTGAGAAGAACATAAGAAAATTTAGACATGTCATTAACATGCCATATAAAAATACGGTGTAAAATCTGTATTTTCTATGTTTTTAACTATAATGACTCATAAATTATATTTTTATGTCGATTTTTTTACATTTCTGATGAACATAAACATAATTATTAGTATACAAAACATAAATTTCTATAGAAACCCTATTCAGCACCGAGAGTGCAGAATAGTTATTCTTATGTTGTTCTCGACTTTTGAGGTAAGAGAAAATTTACGTGACATAAAAAATTTATATTGTAATATAGAGGTGGGTGTAGAATAACTATTCTACACCCTAGGGGTCAAATAGCCCATTACATATTATTCTACACTCTGGGGGTCAAATAGCGCAACTATATATATATATATAGTTGCGCTATTTATATATATATAGTTGCGATATATATATATATATATTAGCTATAATATTTATTAGATATGAACTCCGGAGCAAAAACATGCACTCACGGTGTCACACCAGGTTTATATTTTCTAATCCAAACCACCATCATGTATAGCCATGAAAAGTGATCTACCATATGCAACACCACACGGTATAAACATCCACAAAACCAGTCCACTGGTACTCGTAAAGAGAACGTCCATAGCAAACGCCAAAAATATTTTTTACCCACAATAAAGTTCTATGGAGAGTTCCTAGGCCTCTCATGGATGTGTTCACATGGATGCCCCAAAAGAAATAGCCACGAAAAATGATCTGCCATATGCAACACCACACGGTATAAACATATCCACAGAACCAGTCCACATGGTACTCGTAAAGAGAACGTCCATAGCAAACGCCACAAATATTTTTTATCCATAATAAAGTTCCATGGAGAGTTCCTTTTTGCTACCAAACCATAATTAAAGGCCTCTCATTGGATGTGTTCACATGGATGCCAAAAAAGAAATAGCATATGTTCACGTAAAAAAGTCGTACATATGGTATATGCTCCAGCTAAAAAGAAAGTCGTACATACTCCATTGCTGAAATTGGGTATATACTTCATCCTCAAATATATACCCCATCTAGGAATTTGGTTCCGCAATAAACGTAGAACTTTGGTTGATTTCAAAGAGAATAAAAGGAGGCGTGTGTTATACTAGCAAAAAATTGTCATAATATTTTAACTTTTTTTGTCAATCACATGCATGATCCTTGGATGTAGGATCGAGTACTTGCGAGCAGCCATGCACATGCGCTTAAAATAGAAACTCGTTGCATGTATACGGAAATTCAGCCAGCTTATTTTTTTATTTACCAAGGAAAACTAGTCTTGATCCGTGTTCGTGGACGAGCGGTGTGGATGGATGCTTTCACAACGATGAAAAGAGAAACATCAGGAAAACCAGCCATAGTTCGGGACTATGGACGAGCGACGTGGACAAATGCTTTAGCCACCGTGGTGGTTTTACTGTCATGGCATCAGTCATTGTTCGTGACCATGGTCGATCGTCCTAGATTAATGCTTTTCGCAAACTACGCATGGCTGAAAAAAAGGGCACGCCTCCACATCACTTGACGGAAAATGAGATGTCGTTAGAACATGAACAATCCATCCCCTTTCATCCTGATACGGTCTGTAGATGTGATCTCTATATCCAACGGCAGTGACCACGTGCGTAGGTAGCCGCTAAGTTATAAAATCCACGTCCATATATATATATATATATATATATATATATATATATATATATATATATATATATAACTTCCAGTCTGTAGTAGTAATAATAAATGTTAACTTTCTGTCTGTGCAAGTTAACTTCCGCGAACTTCTTAACTCCCCCGTTTGTACAAGTTAACTTCCACTTCTATGCTAGTTAATTTCCTGACGGAGCACCTGTTTTCTTTTAGGCGAACACACAGGAATCCCTTGTTAACTTTCACACAAAAACGAGTTAACTTATTTTTCTTTTCAAGTTGACTTCCAATCTGTAGCAGTAATAATAAATGTTAACCTCCACCTATGCAAGTTAACTTCTGCGAACTTCTTAACTATCCCTTGTGTATAAGTTAACTCCCTCTTTCTATGCTAGTTAACTTTCTAACGGAGCATCGTTTTTTCTTGTTTTTTTAGGAGTGAATATTAATTTCTGCATGTACAAGTTAACTTCCGCGACCCTTCTTAACCTCTTCATGTGTACAAGTTAACTCCCTCTTTTTCTATACTAGTTAACTTCCTGAAGGAGCACTGAAGAGGAGGTCTGATGATAGGGAGAGGAGGAGGAAGAAGGTAGTTAGGTGGGGAGGAGGACGTGGCGGGGCGCGGGCCGGAGGGCGGAGGAGGCCGACGGAGTGCGGGGAGGAGGATGGCCGGCAGCACGGGGCGGAGGAGGCCGGCGGCGCGTGGATAAGAGGACGTAGGTGGCGCGCGGGGTAGGAGGAGGGGGCTGACGACGCGGGAGAGGAGGAGGACGGAAGGTAGTTTAGGTGTGAGTTGCTAGATAGTTATCTAGGAAACTCTTAAGGGGGTGTTTCTGAATAGTCATGTCGTGTATATATATATATATACATATATATATGTATATATATATATGTAGGACCCAACTATATAGGAACCCCTTTCTAAGAGATTCTTGTATAGCTATATAGGACCCCCACCCAATTTGGAAACAGACACGATCCCCCATCCCGTCCCCGACCCCAACCCGGCTCCGACCGGACAAAACCTGCTTTAAATACTCCTCCCCTGCCCCGATCCCGGCACCCCTGCCCCGAATCCTCCCTGCTACCTACCTCGCCGGCGCGGGGGTGTTTCTGAATAGTCATGTCGTGTATATATATATATAGGACCCAACTATATAGGAACCCCTTTTAAAGAGATTCTTGTATAGCTATATAGGACCCCCACCCAATTTGGAAACAGACACGATCCCCCATCCCATCCCCGACCCCAACCCGGCTCCGACCGGACAAAACCTGCTTTAAATACTCCTCCCCTGCCCCGATCCCGGCACCCCCGCCCCGAATCCTCCCTGCTACCTACCTCGCCGGCGCGGGCGAGCGAGTCGACGCCGGTAGCCGGCGCAAGCAAGCCCACGACGGCCCACGGCGAGCACCACCCTAGCAGAGCTTCGACCTCGCCGACGCGGTCGAGCGAGTCGGCGACAGTAGCCGGCGCGAGGGATCCCGCGACGGCCCACGGCGAGCACCACCCAAGCAGAGCTTCTTCCTCACGCGGCGGCCGTGTGCGAGCGGCCAACCTACAACACCTCCTACATCCACGACGCAGCGGGCGGATGGGTTCGACGAGGCATTGGTAAGCTGCTTCTTGTGCGTCGTATTTCGAAAACCTAGATCCTCAACTGGGCACAATCGATTTCGAAATTTCTCTCTGATAATCCTCATGATTTAGTTCTCGACAGTGAGTTTGCGAATTTGAAAAATAGCCAGACATGACTCCAATTAGAAGAAGACCATATCTGTTAAGTGTGGATCCTCAGGTTTGTTAAAATTCTCTTTGACTAAGATTAACTGAGTGTGCCTCTGATGTTAACACAGTACACAAAATTTGGCTTGAAACAAATGTGTGTTCAAAATATCCATGCAGTTGAATTCACAGTGAGGTGTTACCAGACTATAAATCACACTATTTTTAAAGTTCACAGTGAGGTGTTAAACAAGTTCAGTTCCATAGGTAGTGTGTTAGGAATTACAGTTCTGATATTCTATTTTTAAAGTTCAGTTAAGAAAAAAGTATAGTTCACACTATTGTAACATGTGTGCCTGAAAAATAAATTAGTGTGAGAAAAAAGACAAGTTAAAATTCACATAGGAAAAAACCCTAGTTCACATTAATGCATTGAAGAAAAACAAGTGTTGGAGTCCATAGCATAAAAAGTTCATTTGGGTATGCTAACAAAATTCATATGATTTGATTTTAACTCTTGTCCAATAGTTCAGTTCTGATATGGTATTTTTAAAAGTTCACATGTTCATAATATTATGAAAAAAATGCAGGAATTATAGCAGAATAAGCGTCCCAAGTTTACACACATAAGACGGTGACAAAAATGAATGAAGAGGATGAAAAGGGAATAATGTGCTGGTCTGGTCCCAAGAAGCCTCCCGCCTTCACCTGTAAGCTGTCAGCAGCCGATATTAGTCACTAAACCTGTTATGCGGCTCCCAAGGCATGTCATTCCAGCTGGAGGGCAACAACAGCCCAATCCAAAAATAGTCGGACAAGTCGTGGGGGCAGCATGTTGGACTTGATGGTGGCAATGCTGGTGGTGTAGCTAGCAACAAACAGCAGGTAAAAAATGTATTTCATATAATCTATTCAGACTTGTGTGATACTGCGATTCACTTGGTATATTTTGATTAGAACATGTGTACTTGAATTGCTTTTAAAAAGTTTAGTTCCTAAATATGTTGATGACAAATCATGCAGGAATTCCATCGAGCTATACATTCCAGAGTTGAATCAGTCTTCCAACCTGAACAAGGAATTGACAATTTGAATGAAGGGGACGAAGACGAAATATTGTGTTGGTCTGGCCCCAAGAAACCTCCACCTTCACCTGTAAGCTGTGAGCAGCCAATAAAAGTGACTAAACCAGTTATGCGGCTCCCAAGGCGCATCATTCAATATGAAAATAGGGACAAAAATGGGAACTCTGTTGATGACCATGTTCTCATAGGCGACAAAAACAGGGAGTTCACTGCCATTCCAAATGCAGATCCCTTGCAAACAGGATGCTTGAAAAGAAAGTTCACTAGCTTCATTAATCTGGAACCTTTGCAAACAGTGCTGCCAGAGGACCAATAGGAAGAAGAGGATATCCTATCTTGGAGTAGTCCACCGAAAACTCCACGCTCACCCATACGGTGTGATGAGCCGGTAGTTCTGACAAAACTTGTGCTCCGCGTTCCTCGTCAAATAGTCCAGTGTGCCAATGGAGCAGATCCAAATGGTCAAGGTGATAAAGTTCATAGACAGCAAGGGCACGAAGAGCCTTCCAGTAAAAAACCAGCAACTTCAGCAACTGCCTCGAAGCTAAAAAATCAAGCTCGTGGAAGCAACGGTGAACAATTACCTCCAAGGGATCCATTGCTCCATAGGCCAATTGTGACACCGCCTTGTCCCATCCAGCCAACTGAGAATGAAACTCCCTCGGAGCCGAAATCATACACCCATGTGAGTATTGTCAACCATATTCTTAGAAAGCATATAGCATAAGCAAGAAAAATAAAAGGTTCATTACAATTTATAGCAGCAGTGCAATATAGTTGTAGGAATTGAACCATGCATATGTATTGGCTGAAAGAATGTGTTCAAAACTTGTGCAGGCACCTGAGCTACCAGCACATCTGATACCGGTAATTGGACAACAGTTCAACACATTTAACGAAGCGTATGGCTTTTACAACGCATACGCAAAGCACACGGGCTTTGGCATTAAAAAGAATCAGCACAACAAGAGCCGTCGGTATCTGCGATGTGTCCGAGAAGGAAAACACATAACAAATGTTGTTGATGCTGACCGCAAGAGCGACAGACCAACACAGAAAGTTAGCTACAAAGCATTTTTGCGACTGAAAGAGAGAGAGGATGGAAGTTGTGTTGTGAAAGACACATGCCTTGACCACAACCACCCTCTGCTACTAAGCCCATCCATGAATATCTTCATGCATTCACACAAAAGAGTGGATTCAACGCTGAAATAATACATCAAAGACCTTCAGTTCAGCAATATCAAGCATGTTAACATCATGGGGCTACTTATAAGGCTGAACGGTGGACGCGGCAACCTACCATGATCGCGCAAAAAGGCTTTGCAGGATGTGAAAAATTTGTTCGAATTATTCAAAGAAATGAAAGCTGAGAATGAGAATTTCTTCCACGATCATGATGTTGATGAAGATGGCACGATTAAGAGTATATTTTGGGCCAACGCTAGCTGCAGAGCTGCGTACGCTGATTTCGGCGACTGCATCACATTCGATACGACATACCAATCAAACATATACCACATGCCACTAGCGGTCTTTGTCAGCGTGAATAACCATCTACAGTCAGTCATATTGGCCGTAGCGCTGATGGGTGACGAAACAGAAGACTCGTTCAAGTGGGTTTTCAGCACATTCCTAAAATGTATGGGAGAGAAAGAACCCATGTGCATATTGACAGGTAACCATATTTCATCAGTAAAAAATGGTTTTAAAATGTGTGCTTGGAAAAATGTACTTTCATCTTGCAGTTCACATCACTGTGTTTACCTAGACAGAAAGTAAAAAGGTTCACTTGAAAAAACAGTAAAGTTCACCATAGCTGTGTAGTTGTAGTTCACATGAGAAAAAAAGTTGAAGTTCACCTCTGGGATTATAATCTGTGCTTGGAAAAATGTACTTTCATCTTGCAGTTCACATCACTGTGTTTATCTAGACAGAAAGTAAAAAAGTTCGCTTGAAAAATACAGTGAAGTTTACCATAGCTGTGTAGTTGTAGTTCACATGAGAAAAAAGTTGAAGTTCACCTGGGATTATAATCTGTGCCTGGAAAATGTACTTTCATATTGCAGTTCACATCAGTGTGTTGAAGAAAACAAAAGTAAAAAAATTCACTTAAAATTTCACTGGAAGTTCGCCACAGCCTATGTTTGCTAGAATATAAACTCTCTAATGTAAACTGTTTTGGTTATGGTTTTGTCCTATAAAGCATGACTTCTATTTTATTAAAATATAGATCAATGTCCATCCATAGCAAAAGCATTATCGCAAATTTTCCTGCAAGCGCTGCATAAACTTTGCAGGTGGCACATTATGAACAAGCACAAAGATCCTCTCGGATAAATTTACAAGTTGTTTCCAGAACTCAAGGAACAATTCGCAGCAATTCTGAACTACCCACTAATGCCAATTGAATTCGAGGCAGCATGGAATGCGCTGATGGACAAGTACAATCTGCACAATATTACCGTCTTCAGAAAAATGTGGAATAAAAAGGAAGACATGGGTCTCTGCTTATTGGAAGGAGGTTTTCTGTGCACGAATGACGTCAACACAGAGAAGCGAGAGTATGAACTTCGTGCTAAAAAGAGGGTTCGTCAAAGAGGAACATGATCTTCACATTTTTTGCAAAACAAGTCAACAACTGCATTCAGACACGGCACAAAGCAGAGAACAACGAGAATGTTGCATCAGCGGTACGTGCTTATTTAAAGTTCACTTTGAGAATGTTGGACAAGTTAGGAGTAGCAAAAACTATTAGACTTGTACTAAAGTATTTAGCCAAAAATGAAAACCATGCAGGGTGTCCAGCAAATGTTGACGCGCTATGGCTTCGAAGAACAAGCAAGGGAAAAATACACTAGGGCTATGTACACGGTGTTCCGGGAGCGCCAATATGAGAGCACATGCTTTCGAATCAAAACTACTGAAGATCCAACCAAATTCCTTGTGCACCACTACAACCAGAGCCGAGTATTTGCATGGTCAAGACATGAGTTTCGAGTCACGGCGAACGAATCAGAAGAAAAGTTTGAGTGTGGGTGCATGTTGTGGGAACACAAATGTAAGCTAATGAAAAACTATATATAGTCAACATGCATATAGTTTCATTCTACTTTGTGAATACAACTAACACAAGGAAAATGTTCCTCGCATGCCTGTTTTGCCATCATGTGATTGCAGTGTTTGAACATCTGCGGCTAGACAAGATTCCACTGAAATACATATTGAGGAGGTACACGAAGATGTTGTTTCAGACCGAACGTTCAACCGCAGGGATCACAGAGCAATAGCAGCAGATGGGACATCACTTGAATACAGACGAACAATGCTTTACGCAATGAGGACAGTGACCAGAGGTTTCTCCTCAGACGGCATGTTTGCCAAAGCCATGGAAGCATTCAGAGAAGTGAATTTGCGTATGGACAGTATGGACCCATATGTGCAAAGTTCAGAGCGGAGAACTCCGGATGAAGCAGATGCTACTGCAGGAGAGCGGACAACTCCGGATGAAGCAGATGCTACTACAGGAGAGCAGAGAACTCCAGATGAAGCAGATGCTGCTGTAGGAGAGGATGGTTCCAACCAGTATGCGCATATACACGCACCTCCAGTTGCTAGAACAAAAGGCAGTAGGAAAAACCACCATCAAAAACTTAAGGGCGCTGCTCCACCCTAGCCACCTAAAGCAGCTCGTCCAGAACCAAAACTCGATGAACATGGAAAGCCAAAAGGTCAGAGGTTGTGCAGCAAGTGCAACACAATAGATGTCCACCACGCAAGGACATGCGAGACAAGACAGCTAGAAAAGAAGCTTCAGGAAGCGCATTAAAAATGTACGGTGATGGTGGCTCTAAGAAGTAAGTGAAAATATGCATCAAGAAAATTATTGCAAAGCAGTATGAGGAGGATTCAGATGATGAAGAAGAACTGTATACGGATGAAGAAGCAGACTACGAGGACGAAGATGAGCAAGACATTGAAACTGAAGAAGTTGACGACCATGAAGTGGAAGAAGCCAGCAAAACTGATGAAGCATAGGCACATGCTGATGAGGAAGAACGGACTGTCCAGGATATTGTTAAAAATGGAGTACGGGCTTGCGGCCTTTGCGGTCTGATAAATGGACACAACGCCAGAACGTGCCCAGATAAAGAGAAAATACTTGTGCAACGACTGGCTGATGCACAGAAGAAATGCAAAGGTAAGATGAAACTGAAGGGAGTACGGGCTTGCAAGACTTGTGGAGAAATAGAGGGGCACAATTCAAGAACATGCGATAGGAGATAGCCAAGCTCAAAGAGAAAATACAAGAGGAGGAGACAAAACTGCAAGACGAAACAGCATGCTCTACCGACAGGACTAAAAAATCACAAAAGGACACACCGATACCAAGGAGAAGCAGTAGGTTAAAGTAGAAATGATAGACATACATATAGAGATACATACAAATATGCAACAAATATGCAGTTTGCGTGTAGTCAGAATAATAATAGGTGGATAAAAACAGGCAACAAAGTTCTGTTTAGTAGTACACAAAAAATATTGGTATCTGTTCTTTTTTGCATATGTGTTATTTATCTGACACCTTGACTCGTACAAATAAAGTTCACATGGATTATCAATTAAAATTCAACTGTTTGTCAGGAAAAAGAAACAGTTCACAGTGAATATAACAAAAGAAAATAAAGTTCACTTGAAGCATACGTTAAAGTTCACATGGATTATAAGATAAAGTTCACATGTTTTGATGATGGTGCCCTTAGCCCTTTGACGCCAGAAAAAGATATAGTTCACAGTGAATATAGGAAGAGAAAAATACAAACTATGTCTGCAGTTGACTGAACATACAAAAGTTATAGTTCACATTGCTTATGTGTTGTGTGTACTATGATTAAAGTTCACATAAACTAAAGATCAGTAGTTAAAAGAAAAATTCACATAATGAAAAATTGCAGTTCACTTAACAGAAAAAGTATAGTTCACTGAACATACAAAAATTTATAGTTCACATTGCTTATGTGATGTGTGCAACTACATTTTTCAAGGGATGGCTGGCACCTCAAGGAACCGCTACCTTAGCGACAATAGGGATGACGATGTGCTCTGTGTTAAGCGAGGTAAAAATACAAACCAGGAAATAATGTATCTTGTGCATTTGCCAGCAAAACTCAAAGGTAGGAGATGTGTGCATGTTCGGGTTCTACAACGGAGGCCCCGCAAAAGGCTGCTTCATCATACGCCTTAATGTGTAATCAGTGATAGCTATGCTGATAGCTATACTTGCATAACTCCAAGTTATCGTACTCTTTTCTAGCTATGAAATTCTATGTTAGCCTACATATTATGTAAGACTTAACAGATTTATGTTGTGTTATCTATTAAGACCATTAAGATTGTGTATAGTGACAAGAAAGTGGAGAAAACCAACCCAATTTAACGAAGAGTGGAAGAATGATAGTGCACTGTTTTTATATACATGAAATTCACACTGTACACAAATGAAAGTTCTCATGTGAAAGGAGCAAAAAAAATTGTGCTAAAACATAAAACCCAATGGAAAACGTCAAAATGATTTAGAAGGTTCACATGAATAAAAATTATAGTTCACATATGTTTGTGGGTGCAAAAGATAGAAAAATAGGGTACAAATGAATTTTATTTGGAAGAGTTTAAAAAAGTTCTAGCAACATGAACCTACTTTTACAATAATTTAGAAGTTCACAAGACAATAAACTATAGTTCAGATAACTTTTTCTGTAGTAAAAAGTGGTTCACAATACACTGAAAAGAACAAGTTCAAATCAAAATGAATATGCAAAAACAGAACAAAAACCTCTATAATCTCCCATTCATACATTTTCCACATGTTTGATTTAAATCCAAGGTTCACATTAAATTGGAACAAAAAATTCATACCAAACAGGAACATAAGTTCACATCGAAAAAAGGAAAAACGCAAAAAGAACAATGTGTTCAAGATTTCAGTTTTGAACTGTTTTCAGCTTAAAAAATACCACCACATAAACCAAAAGCATAAAAATAAAAGCAGTTCATATAATAAGCAGGACAAAAGGTTCACATCCATACAGTGTAAAACATGATTGTTTCCAAAATGTAGAACTGAAAATGTAAAAACAAATACAATCAATCAGCACAAATGCTCCAATTGCAATATGCCTGCTAAAGAATAGCAACTAATACATCGGGTCCACATACTACAATACTCGAACCGACACTTTTCCACGCCTACTCTTGAGATGATGCCAATCCAAGCAACAAAAGCAGATCTCTAAGTTCAGCTGCCCACTCAGACTGTGGTATTTCATTCTTGAGATGAAACAATAGCTGGTATATGTGCTCAGCCTTCCAATCCTCCACACGACGCTGATACGAAAGAACAAAGTGGAAAACATTAGTTTCAGACTAAGAAGCTTGAAGTAAATACAATAGGTAGAAGACATGAGAGGGGTAAATAAAAATACTTACCTCTTTGTTGTTAATCTTATCAATCAACCTATCGCCATCAAATGTTCGGGCGATCTTTAGAACATAAAATCCACATTTGTTTGCTCCATGTTCAAGTGTTTTGAAGAAGTTGCACTTCTCTGCTTTGAGCTCCCATGGGAACTTGTTGTGCTTGTTGAATTCAACAATGACATAGACCCTCTTCATCAGGAGAACCATTCTTCTCGTCTATTTTGCATGGATTTAAGAAAAAGATACACAATGAAAACACCAGACTAAAGCATTAAAGAAGCCGTACTAAAAAAAGATAAAGGTAACGTACTATTTTAACACGGTCATAATGGTGTCCAGACCGAGTTTTGTCTTTACCACACTTTGAATATCTGATTGTATCGAAAATATCCAGGGAGCCAGTGTATCTATTCATGGCATATAACATATAATGATTCTTATGGAACCGAGGAATTAAAACCTGCATGAAAAGAAAAAGGCATAAGTAAAAAAGCATGTCATTTACTACGAAAAAGTAAGATACTCATGAGGTTCATTTAGTGGTAACAGAAGAGTTCACTTGCCAGGTTGGATTGAGCAAAATTTATGATGGCCTCACATACGCATGAAACATTTTGGCGGCTGCTTCTACATCAAACTCCCGTAACGGCTTTGGGTTCCCTTTATCATCTGCTGACTCAAATGGAGCAATATCCAAGACATACTGCATAAAAAAGGCAGAACATTTACAAAAAAAAGATAGCATGGACTATAAAACCTGTAAATCACAAATAATATATAAAAAAGGAAAAGCTATGTTCCAGTCCATGAATTAGTTCCAGTTCACATCAGTGTGTTGAATAAAAAAAGGTTGAAGATCACATGCATAACAAAGTTCAGTTGTTGAAAAATAGTATGTTAAAATTACAGTTCACATGGATATCTCTGTAGCTCACATGGCAAAATGAATTGAAGTTCACATAGAATTTAACTTGCGTTATTGCGGTACTCTGAGATGACAGTTCACAGTAGTGTATTCACAACTTGAAAAGTTCACATTACAAAAAAGATATCATAGGCTATAAAACCTATAAATCACAAATTAAATATAAAAAGGAAAAGATATGTTACAGTCCATAAATTAGTTTCAGTTCACATCAGTGTGTTGAATAAAAAAAGTTAAAGATCACATGCATAACAAAGTTCAGTTGTTTAAAAACAGTATGTTGAAATTCCAATTCACATGGATATCACTCTGAAGCTCACATGACAAAACAATTGAAGTTCACATAGGTTTTAACTTGTGTTATTGGGATACCATGAGATTGCAGTTTATAGTAGTGTGTCCACAACTTGAAGTTCACGTGACAAAAAGCTGATAGTCCATAGTGTCTATATGGTTCCGGTTCACATGGAAAATCTATCAAAGGTTAAAAAGAAGGTTATACCGGGATGAAAAAGGGACCGACATGACACGTTTCCCTGATGCAAACATTTTTTTCATGATAGGGTCATCCTTCCAGAATGATAAGACATTCTCCATAATTTCTGCATAGATCATTTCGCACCGTCCAAATGCCTTGAACATATCCTCTCCCTTAACATCAAAGGGAATACCATTCGGGCATGTGATCCTGAATAGCGGAGTTCTAATATGCAAGAAAAAGTGAGATAAACAGGGCAATAAAAAGGAAATATCACAATAGACAGAGAAAAGAGGAAATATATAACTCACTTCGCATGTTTCTGCAAATACTCAGGGCTCAAGATAAGCTTTTTGATCTCCTTTGCCTTGACTAGGTATGACGGTTCAAAAGGAATAAGCTTCTCCAAGGGTTCCCTCAACCGCACGGGCACTTTGGTAGCCCTCTTAGTTGATATAACAATGGAAGCATCAGTGGCAGTCTACGATACAAAATCATCACTACTGCCACTGGGACATGTTTCAGCAACCTTGGCAACAACCTTGCTTTTGACAGTCCATGGCGCAGGATCAACAAAATCATCGTCGCCTCCACCTTCAACATCAACAACATTCTTCTTCCCCTTGTCCTGTGCAGCACTGGTGCTCCTGGTAGTTCGTTTTGTAGCAGTATGAAGCTTCGGAGCAGTCTTCTTCGTCTTGCTAACTTCATTCAGGAAAGTGTCTTTAGAGATCATGCGAACATCAGGTGTGACAGTTTCAAGGTCAAACAGAGCAAAGTTATCCTCCTCCATGTAGAGAGGTGTCTCTGAAAAATAACAAACAAGTGTGTAAAAATGAGAGAACAAAAACATGTTAGACTGACATAAAACATAGCTTGAAAATTTGAACTATAAATTAAAAGGTGAAGTTCACTTGGTCAAACCATAGAAGAAAAATACCTGCATCAACACCTAATAAACCTTTTAGGTCAATTTGGAAATGACCTGAAGTGAGCCAGCTATAAAGCAGTGTCATCCTTATCATTAATATGTCTCCTTGCTTGAATATAACCAAACTTACACCATCCCAAGTTAGAATATACTGAATCATGAAGAAACCACAATCATTCCTGTAAAAAAGCACACAAAAAAGCAAGTTCACTATTAAAATCTTAAGTTACAGCTAATAGAACAAATTAAGAAAAATAAAGTCCACATTGATATGCATACAGGTTCACCTCAGTATAAAGACTTGCAAGAAAAAAGCCCTTGGGATAAATAGAAGTTACAGCAAACAGAACAATTACCATACTTGTGGTAATTTATGTAAAGAATAATAGTGTGCTTGGAATATCCCCTAAAAAGGTGAGGTTCACTGAATAAAGTTGTGGTTCACATTACTTATGTCCTGCCTGCTCTAAAGTTGCAGTTCACATAAGTCTGTTTAGTAATAAGGTTTAGTAATAAAAGTTTAGTAGGTAAAAGTACAAAAATAATTTTGACTTGTGTTTATTTCTACAATAGTTAAGTTCACTCCAGTTGACTTGTGTTTATTCCAAAGTTCATTTGAAACACTATTCAAAGTTCATTTGTATTAAAGTAAGGTTTGATGGAAGTATACATCAAGTGTTCGATGTGCAAAAAAAGGTTCACACCAACAATACAAACTGGTTCACTATAGATACAAAACAACAAACCAACACAGGTCCTGGAATAACAAAGTGCGTAATAGAAGAACAAAACTTACAGGGTTAGCTGCTTTGGCACTTCAACAAAATGCTGCACAAAATGATCAATAGATGGTGGGGAGAACGACTCCCCTTTCTCGTTTCTCGCTTGCCTCCATAACTTCTTTATGCCATGAACCATGGTATTGAAAACCCGATGAGCACATGGGCTAAACTCATCACGCAGAGAGTCAAGCAACTCGAATCGTTCGAGCTTCATGTTAATGGTGACTACACAATAGTGTCCAACCCCTGGTCCTGGAGGGTCAGGCAGGTCGAAGGTTGCAAAACAAATCTGAAAATAAAATAAAAAGGAAAGTGACACATTAACAATATATCAGACAGTTCAGATGGTGAACAGGCCATAAAAAATATAAAAGTTGAAGTTCACTACATAAATAGAAAAGGAAACCAAGAAGGCGGTGCTTACCATCTCTTTCCTGTCCAAGCGCTCCTCAGCATCAAGACTAAATGATCTCCTCAAGGGGCCACTATTGAGATTCCTTTCAAAAATATGCCTCTGGATTGAATAAAGGGAATATATTTTAAAAAAGAAGAAAAAGGTGTTTTCGAGTAAAATAAAACAAATGAAACAAAAGTTCACATATGAAAGCATAAAAAGATCAGACAAAAACATCATACACAGCAAATGTATGGTACAACAATTTTCCCAGAATTCTTGAACTTTTGGCGAAGCAAGCATGTTGCAACTGGGACAACATAAGAACATAGCATGCCAATAGGCTTAAATGCTTCTGCAACATTTCCAATTGTGCATCAAGCCTCGTCGTTAATGAAAAGTACATCATTCCTACACAAAAAATAACAGATGTAACAATAATATGTTATTATATGTATTAGACACTGCACACAAAGATAACATAAAAAACCAAACAAATAAGAGCAATGCAACAATAATAAAAATTCATACTTCTTAGTAGGATGAGATCCCAGTTTCAATACAGTATCATAGACCTCCTTAATTCTTCTAAAAGCGGGAAGCTGCGATATATTAGGTGTCGACAAAGCCCCAGATGCTGAAAATAGGAAAACAGAAAAGCCAGATCACATCAACCTCTATATAGAGTTCACTTAAGGAGAAAAAATCATAGAGATAGGAAAAGGTACAGTTTGTATCTGCCTGGCAAAAATCCTTGTGAGGAGAATTCACTGCACAATACAACCTCCACCCCATCCCCCGCCAACACACCACACAAAAACACAACACACATTTACACATGTGGGAAAGGTAAAAGATAATCCATTACATAAATTGTTCAGGTCTTACATTTGTCTCGTTACACCGGTCACCCCACACAACCAGACCAAAACTCCTCAACACCCTGCCCCCATCCATAAAACACAAAAAAAGACGCATACATGATAGTTATAAAAAACATATATCATATATAAAGCAAAAGGGGCGTGGAGAACTTGTAGGAACAAAACAAACAGATGATGGAGGTGGGGAGGAAGGCTAGTGGGGTGGATGAGGTTTCTTATTCGAAGATCCTTGCCTATGTTATCCATGGACACACTTGAAAGACCAGTAGTGTCAAAGAGAGGGGGGGGGGGTACTTGAAAAGGTAGAATCAAAGATGTTAGGTTCACTCACAGGGATTGAAGAATCGTTGTCTTGGTCTTCCGAGCCAATGGCACGAGATCGTGCAGTAGGATCTCCTTCCTCCACCGGTTCATCCATAGCAAGCCCAGAATTCGTAGGGACGTTGCCAGCAGGAACCTCATCTCTAACTGTAGCACTAACTGCACGGACATCACCAACAGAAATATCAACACTTTGAGCCTTCTTATCCAATTCTAGAACACCCTGGTTCGTAGAAAGAACAACTGCTCCATCTACAACACATGACTGAACAACTGTAACCGGCGTAGTGGGGACTTCAGACTTGCCCCCAACAATGTCTTCAACACTACCCACCGGAGATAATATCTTGGAAGTACCATCTTCACTAGCAGCTTGCTCAGCAGGCGCGAACGCGGATTTATCCACAACACCATCGCATCCACCTGCCACACTAGCACCTTCAGGAACCCTCTGCCCTCCATACTCTGAACTTGGGATGAAATCATCATTCTTAACAAAGTCATCACCCTCTCCATCACTAGAATCATGCGGCGGCGTTGCAGGAGTAGCCGCACGCTTACGGAACAGGAACTAGTCTGCAACTTCACCATGATCAGAACCTTTATCTTCAACTTCTTCTTCATGCATGGTTGCTTCCTTGACTCGTTTAGCTTTTTCCTGTAAACAGAGAAAAATCAAAAAATAAAAAGCATTAAAAAATATTGAAGTTCACATACAGGGCAGACTACAGTTCATATGTGCCAAAAAATTCAGAAGAAGCTTTTGATAGATGGGAACCAATACCTCAGCATTTGATTCTCTTTGCCCTAAAATTGTTTGGGTAAACAAAGATTCATTATCCACGCATGCACCAGATGACCCACCAACACCTTGCTCCTTCCCGGATGTTTTTTCATGCACTCCAAATATGGCATCTTGTTTCCTTCCAAAATCACCATAACTTTGCCACATACAAGATACAACAGTCACCAAACTGTCAAGAATACCAGCATCATACCCAGCCACTTTCTTCACAGCATCGCTAATGGCAGCAGGCGCATCAGGAAAAAGAGAATCAATGCTTGGGACCAACCGTGAAAGATCGTCTACTTTATATAAAAGCCTATCAATTTCTATGAATGTTGAAGCAGTAGATGCCCTTAAAGAAACAGCACTCGGTCCGAGCCTCTGACTGGGTGAGCAACAAAGGATGAGAGCTCTCAAGAAAATCAGGACCAGCTGCTTTGTTGGGCACATTAGGGTCAACGAAGAGTTTCTCGGCAAGCATTTCGTAATTGTACACAATGTCATTGCGCGCTTTCCACTAGATGACAAAAAAAATTAACAAGCAAAAAAAGTTCACTAAGTGGAAAACATGAAGTTCACTGAGCATAAAAGTCTAAAAACACATGTAGTAATAATAGATTAAAGAATAAAAAGAGATTCACTATACAACAAGAATACAGTTCACTCCTGAAAACCCCATAAAAGGGTATAAAATAAGTTCAATGTAAAAAACAAAGCAAAAATGTAAAAGAACATAACTTAGCATTTTTAAAACAGAGTTCATTATACAGGATGAATAAAATTCACTCTTATTGTGGAGACATAAAACAATTAACTGATGAAAAACATGAAGTTAACTGAGTATAAAAGTCTAAAAACACATGTAGTAAGCATAGATAAAATAATAAAAATAGGTATACAATAAGCTTCTTCAACAAATCACGGAGATGCTTGGTACCAATGCTAGATTTACTAGCGAAGCCAAGTTCTGCCTTAAGCTTCGCCAACATAGCATCATGGCCGATATCTGATGGCCTAGGAACATATTCAACTTTACTTGGGAATCCAAAAATGTGATGAATTGAATCTCTGGTGACATGAAGAACCCTGCTAGGACCACATTCCAACTTCATTGTCTTCATATCAATTCGGCTAAGAAGGACACACATGAGGGCCCGGCTAATATTGCCATCCAAAACCCAATCAAACATGCAGCCAAAACCTGCTTGGATAACCTTTAATCTGTGAGAATGTTTGAGACACTTCGCTGCCTCAATAACTTCACCAAGCGAACAATGGACAGTCTGCTGAAAGAAACGGTCATCATCTTGATTACCATCCTTACTCAGTTTCGCCTTTTTACTAACTTTACTTGGACCTTTCTTCCCGGGTTTTGCAGGTCTACCCCTCTTCTTTTTGTGACATCCTAAGTAAAACAAAAGATTGATATCAAGGTTCACAACACAATTAAAAATAGTTCACAAAAATGAACACAAAAAACTAGAAAACAAAATTCCAATAATGATGTGCTAAAGTACAGAAAACAGAAAGATTTAATCAAGATTCACAACACATTTAACTAAAGTTCACAGATGCTATGATACAAAAAAAAGGAAAGTTCACTTAAGTTTGGAGGTTCCAATAATTAATTCAAGGTTCACACCACATTTAACTAAAGTTCACAGATGCTATGATACAAAAAAAGGAAAGTTCACTTAAGTTAGGAGGTTCATACCCAGAATTAGTGCCCACAAAAACAGAATAAACCAAACATACACAAAAATATTAGGGTTCAAATCATGTGATCATACAGTTCACAAAAATGAAATGCGCAGCTAAAAAAATTATCAGTAGATAAATGCAAACACAAAAGAACAAAACAGAAACTATTTGTGAAGGTTCACTCAAAAAAATCTTACTACAGTTCACTGGGAATAACTATAAAGGTTCACTGTGTGGGCTAAAACAAATTAGAGAATGCAATAAAGCATGTTCGTAAAAAAAGAAGAAAAGGTACATCAATTGGAACAACATGATAGACAAAAGGTTCACATAGGCATACACTACTAGTTTAGATAATGAAAACACAAAAAGGAAAAAAGGTTGTTTCGTAAAAAAAAGTAGAGATTACCTTCTCAACAGGAGGTAGACCTTCATCACATGACGCTCCCCCTTCTTCTTATTGACAGCACGCTATAGTAAAACAATACAACAGTTCAGATTGCCATGTAGTAAATAGTTCACATAATCAAAAAACAGATTTAAAATCAAAGTTGCAAAAATAAAAGGAGAAGTCAAAAATAACCTTGAAGGAAGCAGTGTAATCCTAAAAGTCATCATCACGATCAGATGATGATGCTTAAGAAGATCTATCCGAAGAACGAGCACGCTTGGAGGGGAAGCTTTCTTAACAACTTTAGATGAACGAACACCGCTTGAATCACGGGCAGGCAAGCGTGGGCTGTGCCGAACATCACCAGCCACATTTGGAGATACAAACCAAATATTATTTTTATGGAGAGCTACCCTCGGCTTACGTGAAGAAGATGAAGGTTGACATAACTCTTCGGGCAGTGAATCTATTCCAGGAGTTGGTTGAGCCTCAGCATGATCAACAATAGGAGAAGCCGATGAACCAATAGGTACAGAAACAGGTTCAGGCTGAGCAGCGGCACCAACAGGAACAGAAGGCGAAACAACAGCGCCTTTAGGAAGCTTCTTTCTAACATACTGTTTAACCGCCTCGCTGTACCTAGCCATTTTAGCTTCTTGTGATGCTTTATAATGTTCAAGTTGAGCCTGCACATTGTGTTCCTGAGTAACCTCTTCCGTGCCATCTACTGACTGCGACGGTCTATCCTCCAAGACTGGAAATGAAAGAGGAACAACAGGATCAACGGGAACTTCTCTTGTTCCATTGATGTCATCAGGATTGTTCCTCTCTAAAGGTGTAACATCAAATTTAGGACCTGCTGTTGCTTCACCAGGACGGATACCGTTGACATCAAATATAGGACCCGTTGTTGCTTCACCAGGACGGAATCCACTGCCTCCAGCATCAACAGGAAGTCGCGATGGCGTATCATAAATAGGCGCAGCAGATGCACTGTTTCGCACCGCACCACTATCAGGAATAGCTACTGCAAGTGAGGCAGCATCTGGATATTCACTGTTCAAAATATCCAAAGACTGCTTGATATTCTCCTCAGCTGAACAAACAGATATAAAAGAAGTTTAGTTATTACATGGAAAAAATTCACATATCCTAAATGTTCAAACCACATTAAAATCTGCATTAATTCTGTGCTAAAAAGTATAGAAAACATAAAAATAATGTGAAGGGTCACACCACATTATACTAGGGTTCACGGATCCCATATAGAAAAACTAGATTCATCCAGCCAACATACAAACTTCACACAACATTATATCAATTAAACTTCAACTATAATGAAACCAAGGTTCATATCTGATAAAACTAAGGTTCATAGTGAAATGCACACCCAGGAAATTTCAATTGTTCATGTGCTAAAGAAATACTGAAAACAAAGAAATGAAACAGAAACCATTTATGAAGGTTCACATCACATTAGACTGGAATTCAGAGACACAAAAATACTAAAGCAAAGATTCAGCTAACAAAACTAAGATTCATATATGAATAAACTAAGGTTCATACATGAATAAACTAAGGTTCATATCTGAAATAAATTAAGGTTCACAGTGAAAAATCAGAGAGACACATATGGTAAAACTAAGGTTCACATATGAAATGAACTAACGTTCACAGTGAATTACACACCCCATGAAATTTCAATTGTTCATGTGCTAAGAAAAAACTAAAAACAGAGAAATACTGGAACAAGAAACAATTTATGAAGGTTCACATCGCATTAGACTGGAATTTAGAGAGACACAAAAATACTAAAACAAAGATAAAAGCTAGCAAATTAAAACACAAAGTTCACATCTGGTAAAACTAAAGTTCATATCTAATAAAACTAAGGTTCATAGTGAAAAATGCACACCCATGAAATTTCAATTGTTCATGTGCTGATAAATACTGAAAATAAAGAAATGAAACCATAAACCATTTATGAAGGTTCACATCACATTAGACTGGAATTCAAAGACACAAAAATACTAAAACAAAGATTCAGCTAACAAAACTAAGGTTCATACATGAATAACTAAAAGTTCATACATGAATAAACTAAGGTTCACAGTGGAATTCAGAGAGACACATATGATAAATGAATGATAGAAGTTATAATTAGAGGTTATCAGAGTTAAACTAAAAAGTAGACAATGTGTACTAGTAGTCTCAATTTTAAACAACACAGTTAAAACAAATAACTAATAGGAAAAAATATATAACAGGTGTTTCATTTTATAAATAAACTAGGTAGTAGCACATAAACAAAAATAAGATAAAGAGTTAACAAAAGTATTGAAAGTATTAGAGAAGAAACCTCCATCAGTAGTAGATAAATCTTCCAAATTAGGATTATTTGACACAGATATAACTGCCAAATCAACATAATAAAAACTAGGAGTTAATTACGAGTAAAAAAGGAGGAAATTAAACATAAAAAATTACAAGTTAAACAAAGAAAAAGAATGAAAAAGAATAAAACCATACCAGGTAGAGATACGGGTTTTTCGACAGGATCAACCGCATGGTGATCGTCCTTGGCCATATCCCGCGTCTGCACGACAGATTCAGAAACTAGAGAAACATAACTAATCAGTAAAGGAATGCTAGCAGCTAAACTCAATTTTCCATCGCGGGTAACTAATTTCTCTTTCTTAATAACCTTAACAGGGTTTGAACTCTCAGAAATGTCACCAGCTCCTGGAAAAACACGCACACAATTAACCAAAGTTATTACAAAAATGTAACATAAAAAAGAACTGCACACCCAAGGAGTTTCAATTGTTCATGTGCTAAAAAAATCTGAAAACACAGAAACAATTTATGAAGGTTCACAGCATATTAGGCTTGAATTCAGAGTGATACAATACTAAAAACAAGATTCAGCTAGCAACGAAAACACAAAGTCCCTGTAGACCATATCCTAAATTACGGAATAAAATAAAAAAACATCAAACACAAGTGTGAATCTACACATGAACCTATACTAGAGCCCACAAACAAAATGTACAGTTAGCAAACAGATTGTATCAATGTCATGTACTAAATGAACTATAAAAACAATAAATCATAGCACATGAACACAAAAAAGCATAAAAAAATAAAATGAACACTGAATCACACAGATTCACATAAAAACAAAAAGAGAAAACATGTATACCTATCAGATAATTAGGATCCATTTGCACTTTGTGGAGAGGGATGAGGGCACATACCACGAAGAGGGCTCCATCCAAACGCGAAACCCAGACACCACGAACTCTGAGCCCTCCGCCGCCGGCCGCCAGCAACCATAAGAAGCAGCCGCCGCCGGAGAATAGCACCACCACCAACTCCGCAGCAGAACCTAACATAAAAAAACTCGAGCGCGGTCAGGATACAGGGAAACAGAAGGGGAGGGAGGAGGAGCGGACCCGACGGACCTCCAGAGATCTGTCGGCGGCCAGCACCAGGACCAAATAGCCGCCAGAGATGGTGGAACCCCCACCAAATCCGCCCCCAAAACCTAACTGTGAAAAGCCGAGCGCGGCCAGGATAAAGAGAAAGGGGTGGGGAGGAAGGAGGAGCGGGGGGAAGTGGGGGAGAGGGGGATGCGGGGCGCTGCTTATCTCCTGGTGCAGCGCCAGGCGAGGCAGTTGCCGATCACGACGCCAGGCGGTTGTCAATGGCGGAGGAAGCAGGGTTGAGGGGAGAGAGAAGGGAGACATTACACGGAGTGAATGCGGTGCGGGCATAGTGAGATTTCCAATTAAAGCCATGTGGTGCAAGGGTTAATACACAGAGTAGCAAATAAAACCAGATCTAAAAGTTTTTTTGTCTCCAGCTAATGGGGGGGTCCCCCAACCCCTCCCCCAGGACCACCTCACAACCGTCCGCGCACAAGAGAAAAATCAACAGGACGTCTGCCCCACTTTGGAAAAACAAGGTTCACTTTGTTTTCTGTCAAGGTTCACATGGGTTCCTGTATAGTTATACAGGTGTCCGCGCACAAGAGAAAAATCAACAGGACGTCTGCCCCCACTCCGGAAAAACAAGGTTCACTTGCCCTATAAAAACAAGGTTCACTTTGTTTTCTGTCAAGGTTTACATGGATACCTGTATAGTTATACAGGAACTGGTTCCTGTTTAGTATATATATATATATATATATCAATATCAATGCAGATTTTCTACCCACCATGCTACCTGCGCATGCATGCATTGTTATCCGATATAAGCACCAGGTGATCTCGTAATATGCATGCCGTCGCTTTACTGGTGTTATTCTGCTAACGGTGTCCTTTGCCATCCATCCAAATAGCTGAGCATAGGACGTATGAAATGTCATTTGTATTTTTTACTTTGATGTATTTCACTCCACAAACACATGCCTATGGTATGTAATTTTCTTAGTGTCTTGGACCACAATCACACGTATGTGGTTTGCAAATTTCTTTGTGTCTTAACTTCGCAATCACACGTATGTGGTTTTGCAAAAAAAATAGCTTGTATCAATGGATGCGATAAGAATATGTTCGTGGATTCATGTACTTTTCTATCTTCGTTCTCATGACACGATATCACAGCCACGTGTTCGTGGTTTTCCGCACACTTCTATCATGGTTCCCGTGAGGCAGCTGCATGGCAATATATATGAGCGCAAAGTAAATCTATAGGGTAGAAAACTTCTCCACAAAAATATGTGCCTTCTCATTGCCATTTTTTGATCTGGTTGGTTCAACATGTGGAATGTGGTATCACTGTACGACGTCGTTGTACCTCTCGTGCACGTATACCATCCGGCTACACCAAACTTGGAGGTCTCGTGTGGTGCTGGCATGGTGATAGTATATTCTTTAGTTAAAACTCCTAATTTTGTGTGTTTGGTGTGAGCATATTGAATATGTGGTGAAAGCAAAATGTTCCAAAAAATTATAGTGATAAAAATGATTTGAAAGGTGAGAACTTGATAGCTTGACGAAGCCACTAAGATGAAAAGTTAAAAACACAGAAAAGGTGTAACAAGTTGTGAACATAAAAGTAGTCACTAACGTGATACTTCCTAAGATGTTGAGAAAATGATATGGACTCAACCGAACAGTTCGATCTGCCTAATCACTTCAGTGCCACCATGCACATTCTACGCGCATAATCGGCAAGTCAGTCAATATTTTATTTTTCTCCGACAGCCAATAATGAATTTTACATTCACACGTTTGTTCGACACATGTATAATGTATTTCAGACGGAATATTATATATATATTTGTCTCTTTTCAAGAATTTTTCATCCGTAAGTGATGTGATCATAGAGTGATACATATCCTACTGGAGACATTATTGGCCAATACAAAATGCACATACTTATTATAGACCAACGTATATAATACCAACAAGTGCGTATTTAGTATTAGATGGTAAACCAACAATTGATAGTAGTAGTAGTGCTATTTATTACAACGGTGGGATATTGAGAGGTGATTTTCTAGACCGGTTGGATCCATGTGGACAACGGTAAACAAGGGGAACCAAAGACTGTATTTAAATGGAAAACTGAAACAGATATGAGGGGCGTGATTCCCTTCATAGCACGGGATGCGACGATTCATGGGTCGTTATCGTCGGAGATGTCGATGATGACAAGTCATCGCTTTCTGGTATGTTGCTGTTTTGCTTGACTTTGACAGATGGCCCTCCCACTTTTTCGTCTATGACATTGCGGATGGCTTCGAGCCACTCAAGCCGGTGATATCCAATGAGTGGAACCTATGCCCATAAATATTAGTTAGTTTTTTTTAAAACAGACGGCTTTGAGCCACTCAGGCCAGTGTTGTTGGATGAGTGGAACCTATACCCATAAGGATGAGTTGGAAAAAATTTAAAACAGAAATGGATATGCTCAAACAGACGTATGCGATAGAAAATATCAAATCACATACCTGCCTGACGCTCTCGATGGATTTGTGCCAGATGAACAAAAATATGCTCGATTTGTGTTAATAGAACAAGAATGTGCTCTCTCTCTCTCTATGTTGGAGAGGACACTAGTTCTTGGTTTGTATGTTGGTGGGTGTGAAAAATAAAGGACACACGCCATGGCAAATGACAAGGACAATGGAAGGATTTGTGATTGTGGATGCATGCATCGTTTTCTTGTAAACCCGACACCATGCTCCTGATACAACGGTCGTTAGTTTTCTATTAGCTCTATAATGTAACCGTCAATCTATCTGCGCTTTCGTTAGACTAATCCACGGTGATGCGGGTATGCACATCTAGCCCAGTAGACAGCCCACTATTTTGCATATATATATATATATAGGTATATATATAGGTATATATATATATAGGACACTCATATAGGACACCATGGTGCCCGGTGAAGGGTTCCGTAGCAGAAAACAAAAAAATTCTATCTACTCGAACACTAATAACAGGATCTATACTATGTAGATATAAGTAACGGAGAAGAAATACAGTATCCATACCTTTGTAGAGAGAGGCACGCCTTACGCGGGAAGGCGTATATTGATGAAGACGAGCAGCACCCCAAGTGTGGTGCCTCCGAAGTTCGTCACACGTCCGGTGTAGGGAACGTCAACCGGGCTCCGATCCAGCCGAGTAGCGGAAGAGGCAGATACCGGATCGCCGATCACACGACGGTAGTGTGAAGGTAGAGAACTCAACCACGAGGTCCTCCCCAATATTACGAGGAAGTTCTCAGTAGATGAGAGAGAGAGAATGAGAGGAATGGGTGTCTTCCAAGGAGAGAGGGGACCCCTTTATATAGTGGGAGGGGGGCGCACCACCCAAGGGCCAGGCGGGGTGGGACTAATCCCCACACCCGCCGGCCACCTTGGGGAAGCCGTCGGCCCTAGGTGGGCCCCACTGGGGCGGCCCACCAGCCCTAGGCCGGCTGGCCCCCACTCCCTAGGCGCCTTGCCCACTTGGGCCTCCCTTCGGGTGAGGCCCATTAGCAATATAGTGCCTTCAAAAATAAAATAAAATATATATTTAATATTAATTCTCCAATTAACATTCAAATACACATATTATATTATTCCTTCACTCCGGAACATCTTCCGGACCCCTTTCCGATCTTCATCGGATGTTGCCGAAACTATTTCGGTCTCTCTCTCTATTTCTCATACGATGCCTCATCTACCCTAAGTGTCCCTACCCTTAAGCGTGACATCCTTCGGTTCGGAAACACTCCGGACATGATAGAGACCACTCTCATATCAATGATCAACAGAGGGACCTGGATGGCCATGTGACCCCCGTGCGTTTCACGAATACAATCGCTCGAACCGTGAGATAGTCGTTCCCCATTTCCTTTGTCACTCGATACCTAATTTATTCGAGACTTAATCTTTGGTATCTGCATACCTTAGTTCGATCTCGTTACTGATGAACTTGTTTTCTCGTTCTCATGTCATTGCATTCCGTGACCCAGTCACATGCTTGCAAGCTTCATTAATGCAATGTCACCGAGATGGCCACATGTATCTGTCCGTTACACAGACTAGACAAATCCTGGTCTTGATATGTACTTCTCTACGCATCCCTTCGGAAAACCTGAGTAGCACCTCTTGATCATCCTGTTACGAGATGGCTCTAGATAACCATCTAAGCTTCTTTCGGAATGGTGATTTGCATTACCTCACAGTCAAAGGATCGGGTTACGAGGTTCTCTGTGTTTTATCATCAATTGTGAACTTTGTAACTAGATCTCATGAAGATATAACGGTCGGATGTTTGTCTATCATGTTATTCAACTAATAACATGACCTCATTGTCAGTTGACATAAATGCCCATGGTCTTGAAATATAGACCTTCCTCATGACCAATGAACTAGTTCACTAGAGGTAACTAGAGACATTGTTTGTTTACATACCACACGTGTATTAACGTTTCGTATTAACAGTTATAGCACAGTATGAAACGTATTATGAACACATAAGAGATATATCAAATAATACACCTTATTATTTGCCTCTAGGGCGTAAATCCTTCACCCGGGCACTTGTATTTCGTACATACCCGGAGTGTACGTACTCAAATTTTACATACCTAAGGTTTACATACCTAAGATATACCTATTCAAATTATATATATCCACATAACTAAGGTGTACATATCTAAGTTGTATATATATACACGTACGCTGCGTACGTACACCTTAGGTATGTAATATGTTAAGTATATATAACTTAGGTATGCATATTCTAGGTATGTACAACTTAGGTACGTATACCTTCAGATATGTATGGTTCACGGCAAAAATACGTATATCACGTATGGTGTGGTGCCCTAGTTATTTTACCTATATCTCCTACAGCCGACGCTTAGCAGATTTTGACGGATGAAAAGAGGATGTCGTTAGCCGAACAATACCAGGAACCGACGATATGGATATTACGGGATCATATGGTAGCAATATCAGACGGTTGTATAAGCATGCGCAACTAGTCTGGTGGGTAGGAAATCCTAGATTTGCTGCCCGGGGTAATAGCTGTGCACGTGTTTAAAGCCGTTCGATATTGTTCCGCGATACATGCTGCCGTTAACCTCCGTTAGACCTCATGGCCACCTAGCCCAGCAAAAAAGCATGCCGAGTACGAAACGTGCAGTTATCCGAAATAATCAAAACAACCATTTTGAATTAAGAAAAATGACGGTACGATTCACCAGTGGACTGGTGCGATACATTATATAACATTGCTTGTACAGATAATGGGAGAAAATTACAAAGCAGAAAAAGAAAGGAATGAAAAATCCTCTTCTCATACATTGAAGAAACATGGAACAAATCTAGATCTTGAAAATGCCATACGAATCATAGATATTGAAACACCGAACAAATGGGGATCAGCTGGAATTATTCTGTGCCTACCCCAATTAAAGAATACCCGAGAAATTTTGTTTGCAGAGAAATAAATCTTACTTGTAATTAAAAAAACACAGGTCTAAAAAATGTTTTACAAAAATAAAAATAAACAGAAAAGGAGGCATCCCCCTGCTCGCCGCACTCTACGGTCGATATGCTGCTCCTAGAGACCTGTTTGTCCTCGTGGCACCACGCCGTGGCCATAACAGACCTCCTCCCTCGTTGACAAGGAAAACGCAGAGAACGACGACCTTGGGGGAGGGTGATGGAGGGGCGCCGGGCGGTGTCTGAGGGCGGCGAACTGCAATCCTCTGTCCCAGAGGAAGGACGACGGCGACCGCTCGAGTCTGACCACCTCGCCCAGGCGGAGAAGTTGGCGTCGCCTTGACCCACACCAGCGCAGATCTCCAGCCCCTTCCTCCTCCTTACCACCATGAGCCGGTGTTGGAGAACGGGACACCGTGGTCGATTTGACACACAAACGCCGGCGCCCTGGACCAATCAGGCAATCACCACAGCCCGAGCTTGATCTAGACACCACGGACATCTCCATACTGCGATCCCCCGCCACCTCCTTCCTGCCGACGGCAGCGTTTACAGCGTGGATCCGGTGAAACCACCTGGCCTTATGTGGTGGGATTCGGAATACTGTACCCCAAACCCGCCCCTGTAAGAACCAGAAACAAGAATTCATCATAACACTGTGAAAAACATACTACCAAGAATCTCCAAGATCTGGACTCGCCAACCCAATAATCCAGACAAAAAAGATCACTAATATTTGCAACACATGAATCTAGACCAGGAACTGAAAAGGGGAGCTTGCAGCAGCAACAACACCGGGCCTCGTGATCTGTAGTCATCGACTAGACTAGTGATGGTCAATACCCAGTAAAGAATGAAACGGCCAAATCTTGGAAAAAGAAAATAGCGAGGCTAGAAGCCCAAAAGGAGATAAGAGGAAGGAATCATCTGCTATTTTAAAAAGGATCAAAATCCAACTTGGAAAGCTACAACTACACACAAAATCATGAGCTAGTACGAAGGCCCAGTAGACATTTCCAACCAACTGTTTTGTACTGTTTGTTAAACAAAAAACAGACTGTTCTAATCGTCCAGGTGCCCCATTGCTCTGAATCGAAAACCCAGATATCAAACCAAAAATAAAAATTGATCTGAATAATACCAAGAGTTAATCAATGATTAACTAGATATTAATCACCACATGGACGAACTCGTTCTTCTTGGTACAACAACCGACCTGAAATCAGGAGATACTTATCCAAGAGAGAAAAATTAGGCTGGTTTTGGGAAAGAAAAGATCATGGCGAGAAATCAAGAAAAGAGTAGGCAAAAAAGATGGATCCGGGCAGAGTTCTAGCACTTGCATGCGACCTCTCCCTGTCGTCCTTGAAGGCCCAGCTCCCACCTCCTTGCCATGATCCCTCCGCCAGCAGCCCTCAACGCGCGGATCCAGCGGTGTCTGCCAGCCACCATGGCCGCGGATCGAGAGAGAGCGAGGCCGCTGGAGGTACTATCGAGGGAGGCCGGATCGTCGCTTGTGTTGGATGTGGATGGCCGGGGCGGCGCACGAGGCAAATCAGCCGTCGGTGAAGCGAGACATGGGGATGCAAGAGGGGTGGGCGCTGGAGCGGGGGCCGCGAGGTGGAGGGGAGCGCCGGCGACAGGGCACCAGCGGTGTGGCGTCGCGTGGGTCGCTGGGATGGCGTGCTTGCTTAGATGGAGGACAGTGAGAGGGTGGCGCGGTGGGATGTGGTGATGGTGTCGTGCTGATTTTTTCTAGTAGCACGATGAGAGGTAGGAATGGAGGTGGAGCACGACTTTTTTTTGGGCGATAGGGACAGGTTTGGTGGATGGATGTACTTAGACGCCGTTAAATACAATCGATGGTGGAAACTTACCTATAGGACGATCTAACGGTCTGAGGTCGGTGCACAGCTACCACCCTCGTCAGACCACTATTTTGCTATATATATATAGAAAGAGTGTGGCGCTATTTTTCACTTAGAGTGTAGAATAGTTATTCTTCATCCACTCCCTATCTTTCAAACCGTATATAATTTTTACGTCACGTAAATTTTCTCTTATCTCGGAAGTCGAGAAGAACATAATTTTTTTTAGATATATCGTAAAAAATACAGCGTAAAATGCGAATTTTCTATGTTTTTTACACTATAATGACTCATAAAAAGTATTTTTATGTCATTTTTTTACGTTTCTGATGAATATGAACATAATTATTAGTATACAAAACATAAATTTATGTATGTGAGAACATAAAAATATGTAGGATGCAAAATAACTATTCTGCATCTAGGGTTATATATATATATATATATATATATATATATACATATACTCAGAATGTACGTATCTAAATTTTACATATCTAAGGTTTACGTACCTAAGATATACCTATCCAAGATATATATACCTAAGGTGTACATACCTAAGTTGCATATATATACACGTATGCATACGTACACCTTAGGTATGTAATATGTTAGGGATATGTAACTTAGGTATGTGATACCTAGGTATATATAACTTAGTACGTATACCCTCAGGTATGCGTGATTCAAAGCAAAAATACGCGTATTACGTACGGTGTCTGGGCACCATAGTGCACCTGTTATTATATATATATGTATGTCTCATACGTAGATAGATATCACTGCCACCGGTCATGGGTTGCCATGACACCGGTAAACTCCATTCGTAACTTCTAGGTGGCCCCACATTACGGGGAGGTAGAGTTGACCCGTCACCCTGAGTCTATGTATCCTGTGTGGAGAAAGGTGGTGGAGTCTGTTGTGTAGATAAGGAGCTAGCTCGTCAGTGGTTGAACTGCTGAAAAGACTGGTCGGCATTTCAACTACCGAAGTGCGCCCTACCGAAGTGCGTCCTATCGGGAGACAAGCTAGTAGGCAGGACCGGCGTGGCCTGCTTTCGGCGTCCTGTCGGCGGTTCAACTCCAAGGCTGGTCGGTAGTGGTCGGTGTTTAAGTGCCAAGGCCGTGCTACTATTACAAATCCTGAAGTTTAGGTATTATTTATAAAATTGAATAAAAGATTTAAAAAAAATATAGCATAGAAGATATACTCCGTATATGGTTAGAAGATAAATGTGAATTCTTTATTTTATTTTGTCAATTATGAAAAAGTTGACCTTTTTTCCGCAAACGTAAAATGAATTTGACCGACATGTATAGTGATTTCAGAATTAGATCTAGAAAACCTTTTTTCTTTGCGAATCAGATCTAGAAAAACTTAAGAAATGTGCTAACTTGTGACCTCAAATATTGGTCAAAGGTTATAGTAATCCATTTATGACCTTTCTATGACCAAAAGCACTAGGTCACATAGCGAGCGTCACTAATGACAGTATATGACCACTCCAATATGTCATCAATAGTTTACATCCAGTTAAATGTTCGCCGTGTTCTCCGGATCTCAGATGAATAGTAAAAATATATCAGAAAAATGTGAAATAAATTTTTGCATGTAGAAGATGTATGCAGGTATGTGCGTACCAAGTTTCAAACTCAAATTAAAAATTATGTAAATTAGGAAAAAAAGACAAAGTTCTGGATGAACGGTACAAGTTACAACATTTCACTATGCAAGTTTCAGATTTATCATTTTTGTGTAGGCTACATATGACACATATTTTTCACCGAAACTTGGTACGTATAAGTATCAACGTTGTATTCACACGCATGATTTATGTATAATTCTTTTTGAAACTTCCAAATACGATGGACCAGTGGGGGGAACCGGGTTCAGGAGTGCCCAGGTTCCACCACGTATTTCCGCCCAAGCCATCTAAAACAGCAGCTCAACTTGAAGAAACGTTTAATCAGATCTATTCTTGTAACTTTTAACCACACGAAAGGACAGACTTGTTTTCCTTTTCCTCTTCTTTGCTGTCTTGTCCCTTCAGTTTGGCGCGGTCATCTGAACTTAATTCGCTTCAAACTGCAATCTAGAATGGTTAAAACAAGGGAAAAATTCAGGTCAGCTCAGCTTTTCCTAAGACTGTTTTTTATTATGCAAGAGATGGTAATAATGAGAACAAACATTAATTAGTGAATGTGCGCAGATAAAACGAATAAATTTGAAGGACCACTGGACTTTCATTCAACTGTTTTGCGGATGACAGACAAAAATATTGTAGGAAACTCAACGAGATGTCTCTTCCTGATGAAGGACAACATAACATATTGTGTTGCTATAACCTGAAGTTGGATCAAGAATATCATTTAAATTATTCAGAGGACTTAGACACAGAGTTTTTACCCCAAAAAAGGTAGACACTGAACAAGTTGTGGCTGTCAACAAAATCCTTCTCTGGAGGTACTGCTAGCAATATTGAACTGAGTTGCTTTTGATCCTCTCCCTCTCTGCTTCCATTATTCGTAGATGTAGATTAAGTTGGGTTGGGCTTACACTGCTTGTGAATCTCTCCCTCTCTGCTTCCTTTATTCGTTCTCATCTTCACTTCAATACAATCTATGGAAATACGGCGTAGGACGATTGGGAAGTAGCCTCGCTGCATTCCTGATGGCATCCTGCAACTCGTGAACCCCCTCATCAGCGTTTGCACCCGCGCAGTCCATCCAGATGCAGAGATCACTGAGCGCAGATAGGTGGCAAATGCCAAGATCTGGGGTTCTTCTTGCAGATCGTGCTTCGCATGCCACGACTTGAAACTCGAGGGCTTTGAGCTTTGGCATGGCTCCTGCTTCAAATATCAGAAGACCCACTTCACAATATAAGAGGAACCGCTTCAGACATCGGAACGTGTTACTCCAGACGGTGAGCCTTTGCTTCGGTTCTGCATTCTGTGGGGAGTTCAGTGTTAGAGATAACAAGGCGGGCAAACCCCCAAGGATGACAAGGGTCTCCTGTCTCACTTGATTAACACTGATTTGCAGGCAGGTGAGGTTGGCCATTGATGCCATCCACTCCGGAATCTGACAGAGGCACAAATCAGAGGTGCTTAATTCCTGCAGGAGATGAGGAGGTGGGTGCCAAGAATCCAATGGCATGTCAACCAAACGACCACCCGTTTTGACGAACAAACGCTGAAGGCGAGTGCTACCGAGTTTGCCAAGAGATGAAACCAACTCATGCACATATGTTGTTATTGTCTTATAACCGGGTGAGTTGCTAATGCACAACTTCAGTCCAAGAGTTCTCAGTCTAGTCAAACTTCCCAACTCCTGCAAGAGATTAATTGAGGTACTATCATCCACAGTTACACATGACAGTTCCTCCAGACCTTGCATGTTGCCAACACTATGTGGTAATTTTACTCCATCCACAAGTAGCATTTTCAATTGCCCCAGCTTAACAATACTTTTTGGCAGTTCCCTTATATTGGTACCATATAAATCCAACATCTCCAAACAGTGTAGATCTCCTATCTGTTCGGGGAGTTCTGTAATGTAGCTTCCTTCAATCCGAAGGTACCTCAATAGAAATAGCTTCCCTATATTGTGAAGATAACTAATTTCCAGCCTCTCACTCCTGTCTAGAGCAAGCATTCTCAGGGCTGGAAATTCCAAAAGAGGAGGCACTTGATCAGTATATCCAAACACGCTAAGGGATCGAACATGAGCAGTAACCATGGATGACACTGTCTTTACATTTTCTTGGCCACGATAGTCAATCGAAAGCCGGCGAACTTTATTCTGCGAGACCGAGGTAAGTGTTTCTTGACCGCTGTGAGTGATAAAATTTACTTCATCTGCCTTGGATATAATGAGATCACGGATCATGTCATGCACACGACATGCCATTGCTTGACCATTATAGTTGATATCTGTTGGTTGGATCAAGCTTCTGTTTACAAGTTCATTGAAATACTGTTTTCCTGTGTCAAATAAGTTTTCCCAACAATCAACCTTAACAAATCTTTCTGCTATCCATCTCCTCACCAAATCTTCCATTTGAATCTCATAATCTTCAGGATACATGCTTAAATACAGTAAGCAGGTCTTCAGTTGGATAGTAAGATCATTATAGCTGAGGGATAAAATCTTTTTCATTTCCTCTACATCAGGATTTTTCTCAAGACCTAAACCAATCGAATTTCGGACCCTTATCCACTCTTCTCTTCTATCCGATTTTGTGGTCAGTAAACTAGCAATTGTAATGATTGCTAATGGTAAACCACCACACTTTTTTATGATCTCAGTTGAAATTCCATTCAGGTGAAGTGGACATTTTTCGACGGAGCCAAAAACTCTCCTAAGGAATAAGGTTTTAGAATCTGCTTCGCTCAGAGTCCTTAGTTCGTAAGCTAGGTCAAGGCGAGGGAAGCAACACGACTTAGCAATACTGACATTTCGTGTTGTCACTATTATTCTACTACCACAAGTATTACCAAGCAAGGCACACTTGATAGTCCTCCATGCTTCGATACTCCATATATCATCAATTACTATAATATACCTGTCACATAAGGAATTGTGATCCAATCAGATAACATTCATTAAATACATCAAAGATGTAATATTGACAAGTATTTTGCACATTAGTAAGTACTCCCTCCGTTTCAAAATATAAGATGTTTTAGCTTTATGAAATGAGTATATCTAGACCCTTTTAATTTGTAGGTTCACTTCAAATCTAGATGAACCTACACACTAAAAGTGGTCTAGGTACACTCCTTTCACAAAGCTAAAACATCTTATATTTTGAAACGGAGAGAGTAGATAGAACCTTGAAGTTGAAACTGATATATATATCTATGATGTCGATGGGAACAAAGTTCGAGAATTTCAACGGATACATCCAAGACATGGTATAAGGAGTATTTCACATATCTAGTAAGTAGATTGGACCTTGAAGCACATGAACTGCCCAAATATAAATGTTGATGGTAAAAAAGTGAAGAGCATTTTGGGGCACCTTCGTGGTAGTCTAAAAAAAAGATGTCATTTAGATAGTGTACCTCTTGTCCTTCAAGAAATCCCTTAGTGAATTGATGAGGCACGCCTCATCACTTGATTGATCAATGGCAGATACCCCTTCTTTTATTTGAGAAAGTATGGACCACAAAATCTTTCTTATATCAGGATTCTGTGACACCGACACAAAAGCTTTGCAGTTGAACAGTCTACCAATTTTTTGGTATACTTGATTAGCAAGAGTTGTCTTCCCCAGTCCTCCAAAACCTACGACAGAAACCACCTTCAGTGAGAGTTCGTCATCCATGATCAACTTAATTAGGTCATCCCTTGGACCGTCAATGCCAACGAGGCTGGCTGCCTCCACATAGAGGACAGGCAATCGAGGATCTATGGGAACAACATTGGTGCTAGCAGAAGAGACCATAGCATCAAGCTTGTATCTGTCATGACGCTGACTTGCCTCTATGATGCGAGACTTGAGTTCTTTGATTTGCAGTGCAATCCCGCGGCTAGCTGCAAAGTTTTTCACCTTCCGGACACTCTTGCTAAAAAATTCCAGGGAGCCGTTAGGCTTGTTTGGTTCATGGTGGAGGCGAGTCATGTACTTATCGATGTAATCCTCGATTTCATATGCCATCTCCCTCACCTGGTCCCTCCACTCCTTCATCTGCTGGTCAACCGTCTCAGCCTCGGCCAGCTTCTCAAGGAGAGCGTTCATGCTGCTCAGCTCGTCTTTCAGGAACACGATGTCGCGCCTCAGGCTATTCTGCAGCTTGTACTCCTCTTGCAACAGCGTGGTGAGCTTGCAGAGGAGGGATTTCACCACCCCCGTGGCAGCGCTCACCATGATCCCTTCCATCTTGTGCAGAGTCAGTGAAATAGAAAGCAGCTGTTCAGCGTCACATGCTTAGTGCTGCCATGGAGAGGAGCATTTTTTCAGATCTGCAAACATTTCAAACATCCAGGTACACAAAATCAAACTATGTTCATGAGAAATCAACAAAGGAAAACGAAGTTGCATGGCACACCTTGTTTTTTCCCCCCTTCAGCTGCGTTCTCGCGCTAGCTACTGCGACCTCTGAACCAGCCCAGGGGACCAGGACCAGTGAGCTGCCAATCGGCTGTGTGGCCTCACCCTAGCTCCAACCGAATTCGTCGCCTTGTTCTTCACTGGGTAGGAAACTAGGAACGACGAAACGGATTTAGAGAAGTTTTGTGAAGCAATTGGGATGGGAGGAGGGAAGCACGAAGGGGGAAAGCTGTCGTACCGAATCTGGGCTCTAGGTTGTCAGGATAAGTGCTAGTGCTGGGACGTCACACATGTTAGAAGATGTCTCTGAAGATAATTTCATCTGGTGGCTGACTGAAGACGGAACGTCGCTGAGTTGGAGCCACGTCACAGACACATAGGACCATTGCGTCACGGATGCCAACCTATCTCTCCTCTGTTTCTAGCTAACGCAAGGCGCAAGTTTCCTCATTCACGAGTTATAAGGACACATGGCTGTAACGGGAAAACTACCTTTCCAATGTTATCACCGCTCTGGTGTAATTAGATAGAGTAGCTTAATTAGCTGTCGTGTAATTCCACTCCAGAGATTATCTCATTGTATCCAATACAGCTACTCCTCTATAATCTGTGAGAAATCTCTTTAAATTCATGAATTTCCTCTGTTAATTTATGGACGAGCTTCTCTGAGCTTGTCAGTTGGTATCAGAGCCCTCACATCTGGGTGGAGGCGCATCGGATCTGATCGTTCGATGGTTGGGTTCTCCTGTAAAATTCCATCCATCGGGTGAGATTCGCGGCGGCGGAGTAAATCGGTCGACGGAGGCGCTGGTGGCGGTGACGTCTATCTCAAGGACGTAGTCGACGGCGGTGGCTTGGCGGCGGAGGCAACATTCGGGCACAGATCGAATGACTTGTCGCGGTTGCTGGGGGAAATTCCTCTAGTGGTAAAATTCCGGCTACGTATTCGATCCGTGTGCTACTTGGCGGCGTGGAGACGACTACAACATAGCCTTTGATCACCTGTGAGGGTTCGAGGCTTGTTCTCTGGTAAAATTCCGGAACCAAGTCGATTGGGCTGAGATGGCAACTCACACTAAGCACCAGGAGTTAGAGGCGGAAGTAGAAGCACTGCGAGGAGAAGTTCGTGCTATCGGTGATAAGCAAGATGGTATTCAAACTCAACTGGAATCAGTGCATGAACGCTTGGAGAAAGTAGAAGCAATGGATGTCAAGGTGGATCGCATGGAGGCTCTGCTGCTAAAGAACGATCAAGTGCAGAATGATATATTTGATTCTCTGAAGCGGCTTGAAGGTAAAATTACCCGCCTTCCCACACCTGATCCAGGGTCACCTTGCGCTAGTTACACTATCAAAGAACAGGAGATACTCTTAAAACAACATGAAATTGTTAAAGACATTCATGAATGTACTAGAGCATTGGCAGAGTTACAGGTCAATGGTAAAACTGTAGATCATGTGAATTTGGAGTCCTCGTTGCATAAACAGGAGTCAAATCCTCAATCATTTGCTTTAGCTGTCAATGTGGAGAAACCTGCTATTACTCAATATAAGTCTGAAAGAGCTGCCCAGTTTATAAAAAAAATTGCGAAAGGCCCCAAAATGGATTTCCCTTGCTTTCATGGTGAAAATCCATTGGGTTGGATCAGACAAGTAACAAAGTACTTTGAGTTGTCCCAAGTACCTGACGAATGTAAGGTGAATTTAGCTCAAACATACATCACTGGCCGAGTAGATAATTGGTTAAGGAGAACTAAAATCTTACGGCATGAGATGTCCTAGGAGCAGTTTTGTAGGCTCGTCTGTGATCGATTCGCTCAAGCAAGAATTTATGAACTCTTGGAGAAGTTTGATTCAGTAAAATAATACTCTATGTCAGTTTCTGATTACACTGACAAATTTGAGGAAATCATGGCGGTCATCCGAGAGGAACACCCTTACCTCTAGGAGCATTACTATATTGTGAGTTTTGTTAATGGATTGAGGCCAGAGATCAAATGCAATCTTCGTCCTCAGTGTCCTACTACACTCTCCAACGCTTATTGGATGGCCAGAGATTATGAGTGTGGGTTGCTTGCTACAGCTAAAGCACAAAAGCATGCTGGGTACCTCACATACCGACAAGGTCAACAGCCACAACGACTATTGGGTCGTCCTTCACCTGAGAAACAAGCTTATGTTCCACCACCTGCAAGGAAACCTGGAGTTTGCTGGAGGTGCAATGGTCCATGGCAACCTGGTCACAAATGTCCTCAAGCACCTACATTACATGTTCTGACTGTAGCAGTTGAAGAAACAGTTCCTCAACAAGAGCTGGAGGAAACTGATACCTCTGAACAACAAGGCTCATAGGAAGTAGTTTCAGAACCACAACCCCATCTCATGCATATTTCAGCCCAAGCTTTTTCTGGGAGTAAAACATGGGATACTATTGCAGTCAATATTTGCATTAGAGGCAAGAGAGGATTAGCGCTGGTGGATTCATGCAGCACCAATACCTTCATTGATATGCACTTTGCTTTGAAAACTCACTATGAAATTATCAATAATCCAACCAAGACAGTGACTGTAGCAGGAGGAGGAACATTGAGATCTGGGGGCATATTGTAGACTGTAATTCACCATTTGTGCAGTCAAATTCAACCATTCATTCACCTTGCTAGACCTGAAAGGTTATGATGTGGTTTTAGGTAGTGATTGGATGAAGAAGCATGGACCAGTAACATTTGACTGGGAATACAAATGTGTGGCAGTTCATACTTTGGAAAAGAAACTGGTTAGACTACCCGATGGAAGCATCACAACTGATGTTAAATACATATCTGCTGACACTGTTGACAAGATGTGTAGCAAAGGTAGTATGGGCTATCTCTTGAATATACAAGTTAGTGGTCAAGACCAGCAAACACAAGTGATACCAGAACCACTACAGTCATTATTGTCTCAGTATCAGGATTTGTTTCAAACACCTACTGAGCTACCTACAGTAAGGTCCTGTGATCATGAAATTCCTTTGCAAGCAAATTCTACACCCCCTGCTGCCAGGCCATACAGAGTTCCACATTTACAGAAGAATGAAATGGAAAAGCAAATACATGAGTTGCTGGAGAAAGGGATAATTAAAGCTAGTGACAGTCCTTATGTTGCACCAGCTATCTTGGTCAGGAAGAAAGATGGTTCGTGGCGCCTGTGTATTGATTATCGCAGGTTGAATGCCATAACAGTTAAAAACAAATTTCCTATTCCTGTTATAGAGGATTTGTTGGATGAGCTCAATGGTGCAGTAATTTTCACCAAATTGGACCTCAGGTCAGGTACCATCAGATCGGAATGAAGCCTGCTGATATTCCAAAAACTGCCTTCTCCACTTACAATGGGCATTTTGAATTCTTGGTCATGACTTTTGGTCTTACAAACGCTCCTGCTACTTTTCAAGCATTGATGAACTCCATTTTTAGTGAATATTTGAGGCAATTTGTTCTGGTATTTTTTGATGACATTCTTATATATAGCAAGTCTCTGGTAGAGCATCAACACCACCTGACCATTGTCTTAGAAATCCTGAGAAAACATTCTCTCTTCCTTAAGGAAAGCAAATGCAGTTTTGGTTCACCACAAGTGGAGTATTTGGGCCACGTAATATCTCAGGCCGATGTCGCTACTAATCCAGAAAAGATCATAGCTATCAAACAATGGAAGCTTCCTAGCATAGTTACACAACTACGAAGTTTCTTGGGTTTAACGGGGTATTACAGACGTTTCATTCAAGGTTATGGACAGATCTGCAAACCTTTATATGACATACTCAAAAAGGATGCTTTTGTTTGGTCTGACCAACAAACTACAGCTTTTGAACAACTTAAACACTCCATGACTGTAGCCCCTGTTTTGGCTTTACCCGATTTCACCTCACCTTTTATTCTTGAGTGTGATGCTTCAGGAAGTGGAATTGGTGGAGTTCTAATGCAAAACAAGAAGCCCATTGCCTTTTATAGCAAAGCTCTAGGAGTCAAAGCCACTGCACTCTCAACGTATGAGAAAGAAGCAATTGCAATATTGGAATCTCTCAAGAAGTGCCGCCATTACCTGTTGGGCAGTAAGCTGATCATCAAAACAGACCATCATAGTCTGAAGTTCATGAATGAGCAGCGAGTCACCACTGGAATGCAATATAAACTACTCCTCGAGCTACTAGAATTTGACTATGCAATTGAGTACAAGAAGGGGCAGGATAATAGAGTTGCAGATGCTTTGTCTCGCAAAGACCAGCTCTTGGCCATCACTACTATCAGTCCTACTTGGACAGAGGATATTAAGTCATCTTATGCCCAAGATGATCAATGCAAGCAACTCATTGCCCAAGCTACAACAGGGACTATTATGCCTGAATGGTATACCTATCAGTCTGGCATCTTGAGGTATAAAAGAAGAATTACAGTAGGAGCAGATAACACCCTTAAAAACAAATTGTTGGACACTTTCCATTCTTCCCCATTGGGTGGTCATTCTGGGATTCGAGCCACATATCAAAGGATGAAACGAATTTTCTATTGGCCAAATATGCAAAAAGATGTGGAGTTATTCATTCAACAATGCCCTACTTGTCAGCGTTCTAAATCTAAACATTGCCACTACCCGGGAATGTTAGTACCACTGCCTATTCTGGATATGGCCTGACGTCACATCTCAATGGATTTTGTGGAGGGGTTGCCGAAATCCAATGGCAAGGAGGTAATATTGGTTGTTGTCTGTCGTTTGACAAAGTACACACATTTTATCCCCCTTTCCCATCCATATAGTCAATACCGTGGTTCAGGCTTTCATTGATAATGTCTTCAAATTGCATGGCATGCCCAAATCAATTGTCACTAATAGAGATCGCATATTTACCAGTAAGTTCTGGCAACAAATCTTCAAGACAATGAAAGTTGACTTGTGTATGAGTACAGCATACCACCCCCAATCTGACGGTCAGACAGAGCGGGTGAACCAGTGCCTCGAATCTTACCTGCGCAGTATGGCTTTCAATGAACCAAAACAATGGAGTTCTTGGTTATCTCTGGCAGAATGGTGGTACAACTCGACTTATCACATAGCCACTAAGTTCACTCCCTTCCATGCACTGTATGGATTTCCAGCTCCTTTAATCAGTGAAATCTCAGTGACTGGACCGTTGGAACCTGACGCTAGAGAATTCTTACAACAAAAAGAACAAATGTTACAACAGTTGAAGGCGAATCTCCAACACGCTCAAATGCGTATGAAGAAGTATGCAGATACCAAGCACATAGAACGTCACTTCCAGGTCGGTGAGATGGTTTATGTCAAACTCCAACCTTATCGCATGGCGGCCTTTGATGTGAAACATGGTCTGAAACTAGCCACTAAGTTTTATGGCCCCTTTCGTGTTCTGAAGAAGATTGGTCCAGTAGCATATCAGTTGCTACTTCCTACAAGTACTCAGATACACAATGTGTTTCACATGAGTCAACTGAAGAAGCATTTGGGGTTGAAGGCAGTTCCAACACCTGATTTACCTTTGGTGGATAAAAAAGGTAATATCAAGATAGAACCAGCCCTGGTGTTGGATACTCGAGCTGTTCCATGCCATCCTATTCTTGTTTCTCAGTGGCTTGTCCAATGGCTCAACATGCCACCTGAGGATGCTACATGGGAGGATGCTGGATTTATCAAGAGCACATTCCCAGAGTTTTATGCTGCTACCCATTCGCAAGTGGTTTCCTTCAAATGATCCTCAAGGACAAGGATCTTCTTCAGGAGCTGGCAATTGTCAGGATATTGACAGTGTTGGGATGTCACACATTTTAACTGAAGATGTCTCTGAAGATAATTTCATCTGGTGGCTGACTGAAGACAGAAGGCGTCGCTGAGTTGGAGCCACGTCACAAGACACATAGGACCATTGCGTCACAGATGCCAACCTGTCTCTCCTCTATTTCTAGCTAACGCAAGGCGCAAGTTTCCTCATTCACGAGTTATAAGGACACATGGCTGTAACGGGAAAACTATCTCTCCAATGTTATCACCGCTCTAGTGTAATTAGATAGAGTAGCTTAATTAGCTGTCGTGTAATTCCACTCTAGAGATTATCTCGTTGTATCCAAAGTATCCAATACAGCTACTCCTCTATAATCTGTGAGAAATCTCCTTGAATTCGTGAATTTCCTCTGTTAATTTGTGGACGAGCTTCTCTGGGCTTGTCATATGTCAACGCAACAGATCGCGTAAACTGGGGGCGCTCGAGGGCTGGGGTGGGAGTGGACGGTACTGACCCGTCGTGGTTGCTTGACTCCATCTCCGCGTGGGCCTCTAGCCCCGCTGCAACCACACGACGCCGGCCTCCCCTCCTCTACGGGCATCCGCTCCTGCCATTGTTGCCTGCTTGTCCCGCCTCCCGCCTACCGACCGTAAGTCGTAAGAGCATCGCTAATAGACACCCTAAACACCTCAAACCCACAAATTAACTCTCGTTTTACAGTTTCGACCGGAAAATCGGCCGATCAAACACCGTAAACAAGCCGATCAGTAAAAAATATTTAAGGGTCAGAATCGAATTCCCTCGTCGACCTCTACGTTCGCGGGTTGGGAGGGAAACTATGGGCAACCCGCACTTGTCCAGCCGTTGGGCCCGAGGGAGCTTTTCCCCCTTCCCCATTCCCGCCCACATGTTGTCGCCGCCGAGCTACACGCCTGCACCCTCTCCTGCAACACCGTGGCCGGATCTCGACGCCATGAATCTCAACTCGTCCCCGTCGGTAGCCGGAGGCATCATGCAGCCTCAACCACCATCTCGCGTGCTCACCGTGGCTCCCATGGTGGATCGTGGCATGCTGACCTCTGGTAATGTTGCCAACATGGTTGCCGCCACTAGCATCAAGAAGTGGAAGCACGCGATTCACACTTGGACCCGCAAGCCATGGAGGGGCACCGGTGTTGCCCCGACGAACCCCATCGCGGTCCGCACCCCTGCCCTGGCGCCAAAGTCGAAGGCCCGAAGGGGGACTACACGAAGAAGCTGGTCCACTGCAGCGCCCTGTTGCCTCCGGTCATGGTGCCTCCCACACCTCCATCTTCTAATGTCCACAACACCAATGATGCCCCCCAAGTGTTCAACGATGGGTCTACTAGGTAAAGAAAATTCTATCTTTGAGTCCGATTGGCGAGGATTAGTTAGCATACGGTGGCCTTTATCTCCAATATAGAAACAATGCCCATGGTTTGTTCTTGGAACTCCTAAACGAATAGGGAGTTAACATTTCCGATCCACAACTCGATCCATTCGGCATGGATGATGAGGTTGATGATGAGGATGCCAAGGTTGACGATGAGGATGCTAAGGTTGACGATGAGGGGACTGAGATCAAGGAGGTAATGTATGAAGCAAGTCAAGTGGAAGGGAAGAAGAAGAGAGCTGGCAACTACACTGAGATAGAAGATATGACATTGTGTCATGCTTGGGAGCAAGTGGGGATTGATGTGGTGTCCGACACAAATCAAATCGGGAAGCGCTATTGGAAACGCAATGAAGATAAGTTTTTTAAGCTCATACCTCGGGTTTGCCAACAGGTGTATCTCTTGTACTGATCCCTACAAGGTCGGTGGGACGTGATCAAACCGGCATGTAGCCATTAGAGTGCATCTATGGACCAAGTGAGGATCAATCCTCCTAGTGGCACAACTATCGACAAATATGTGAGTTTATTGTCCATCTTATGTATGTCAATTCTTGTTTTGTGATCCTATCTTGTGAATTCATCCTTGTTTTGTGATTGTAGGAAAGCATTGCAGTGGGAAGGTACAAAGACATGGCCGGATCCAAGGACAAAGGCTTTCAATTAAAACATTGCTTTGATGTGCTCCAACATCTTCCCAAATGGAAACCGAGGGACCAAGAAGCACCACGAAGAGAGGGCCAATGCTTAAAATGGATGATGAGAGTGTGGATGACAGTGAAGGAAGGAACAATGACAATACGAAGGGAAACAAGAAGGCCAAAGAGTGGCTCAAGATTGAAGCCGGGGCATCAATGTTGAGGGACATGTTTGATCAAATGATGAAGTCGAAGGAGGCAATGACATTGAAGGCATTGGATGCAAACCTTGACCAAGAAGAAGAAAGAGGTGAAGCTTGAAAGTTGGAAGCCTCGCGAGAAGAAACAAGGCACAAGGACGAGTTGGAGGAGAGGGAGATCAAACTAAAGGAAACCAAGGCAATGGAGGAGATCTTGGCCGAAGAGAAGGAGGTCATGATGATGTCCACAAAGGACATGTATGAGCAACAATTGGAGTGATGGAAGGAGACCACTTTGGAGATCATGGAGAGAAGAAGGATAGATCGTCTAGGCGGTGGGGAAAGCGGTGATGCATCGGCTACTACTCGAGATGGTGGTGACAGGGGTGTCTCCAATGATCTCTGAGTCAATACCGATGTTTGATGCGTGCTAGGTTACAAGAGGCAACTTTTTGGGTCACTAGCGGTGATTCTTGCATTTGATTAAAAACTATGCACTATACATCAATTGATTGCATATCGATCTTGCATTTTGCACATTCATCATGCATAAAATCTATTTACCATAGCCTGTAAACTACCTTTATAGTTTCCCTATATACGGTGTCTGTTAGTGATGCTCTAAGAGCATCTCCAGCCGGGGTCCCGTACGGCGTCCGGTGGATGCTATTTTTTCCCGTACGGGGTGTCGGCGTTGTACCGCGTCGCATGACTAGGCAACATGGCCGGGGCGCCCCACGAACTGTGCCTCCACAGAAAATCTACACTTCTAAGAGCAACTCTAGAAATGTATTACTCTATCCATCCACTTTTGTAACATGTACAATGGTAGAGAATATGGGTTTTTTAGCCCTCCATATAATTTAGAGAATGCAAAAAATATATATCATATAATGGGTCATCTCTTGTTACCATCTTTAAAAATTAATGTGAATTGACTAATTAAGAAATTGTGTTGATAAGGGAAGACACGGTGGAGAAATTAGTGTTCTCTTATTTTTAAGGGATCATCTCTTGGCTAAGATAAGAGAATCTTATCTTTCTTAACTCTCTCCTCCTACTAAACAAAAAAATCCGACATGGCAACACTAAGAGAAGGTTGACGTCAACCCATTGTACATGTCCTGGAAAGAAAATTCCAACTGCCCCAACATAACGCTAAAGGACAATTGTACCCGTGATCGATCTGAGATTGAAATTCAAAATACATTGGCATTGTGCCTCCTTCCTTGTCTCCTTTCTTCCCCGCGTCATCCAGCACCTCGCTGACATAGGTATGCCCTATGGGTACCTATCATTGGTCTATCTGGTCCGGCCCAACGGAAAGTCCACATGATGATCTGCCAAGGATGATGAAGCCCATGACTATTCGGGTGAGGCCGAGCCCATGAAGGGCATGACTCCTTGAAGGACACGACATGATTAGATAGGAATGCTTAGGGTTCCGCCCTCGAATCTGTAACCGACTTGGACGTGTCCCGAGACCTGGATCCCTCGTATAAGGGCCAAGAGGGAGCGACGAGAAGGATAATTAATACTCCCACGCATACACCCGACAAATCTCATCTGTGAAGTGCGCGCCATTGCCATCTCGACATCCCTTTAATCCTTTGGGTCCTCATTAATCAAGAACATACAAGTAGGAGTAGGGTTTTCCCTCTGGGGGACTGAACCTAGATAAACCTCGTGCCCCCATGTGGATGTCTGTTAGTCGACGAAGTCTCCAGCACATCTCTCTTCCTCGAAACCGAAGTCCATTAACCATGGGAATTTACGTGACCATCCCACGTCAACTGGCGTCGTCTGTGGGAAGCCCGCGCGCTGATGTTATGACTTTGGCGGCTCCACCTCCGGTGATCTACGACGCGTCGGCCTTGGCAAGCCATATCTGCTTCGGATCCTTCGACTTCACCATCCATGCCCCAGCTTTAGGTCAATCCTTCAACTCCATTGCCGATGGAGCCAGGATGTTGATTGGTGGTTTGAACTTCCAGTTTGATAAGATCGACATGCTACACCTTCTGGACCAGATCCGTTCAGTTCCCGAGCAGTCGATGCCACCATCGATTGCACCCGCCTCGTGGATCCCACCACCACTTGGGATCCCCAGCGAGCTCAATGCCTCCTCTTTGGCCCACGGTCCGGATAGCAACAAAAGTTGCAATTCCGATCTGAGCAGCCCGCTCGAAGGAAACGACGATGTTGGATCCAATCTAGAAAGTTGTGGAAGCAATGGATACTCCAACCACTACACGTGCGTCGTCATCAATGCCAAAAACGACGATGGAATTGACGAAAAAGTTGGGGTCGGAAATGGAGCTGGTCGTGACAATCCCAACCATGACAACGTCCATCGCGGCGCACCGAGGAGCACCCTCAGATCCACCTCATGGACGATGAATGGAACATGATCAAGCAAGCCATAAAAGGTTCTCCCTTGCCAGAAGACTCGTCGCGAGAAGTGTTGATGGGCTACCATTGGCTCCTTAAAAAGGAGTTCCTCAGGCAATAAATAGTGCAATTCCAACTCAGAAGAATGGCGTCGACTAGCCGATGAATCAAGTGCTCGATGGGCGGGGCTCTCTTTGATCGGCATATCCTCTTCAAAGTGAAACCATCACGCGGGAGCACACAAGAGGCACTCTCCAACGCATATGATGGACGAGGAGGCCAGGCGCACCACTAGTAGAAACCTCGACTTCTCGTTCATGTAAAACATGGTGCCCAAAACTCTGCAGGCCGCTATCATCGTGTCTACCACTTACTTGATGTCCAACCCACCCTAGGCAAGGGATACGTGATCCGGAATACACACATCTGTCATCGCTAGGCTCGACCCAGTTGAGGCAGCACTCGCGAGAGAACCCACCAAAGAGGCAACAAAAGCACTTGTGGTGCAGAAAAAGCATCTACTCGGCATCGCGAGACGATGACCTCCCACGATGATGTTGCAGTCCGTGGTGGAAATATCACGACTATGACGCGCATGACGAAATCACGCAGCGGAAGGTCGACAAGTCGCGCACGAAACACACCTACTCAACCGAGTCTGATGATGAAGACATCAAACTCTGTGGTGCTAGATGCTTCAGTCGTGCTATGTGGCAAACTCGATGCCAAAGGGTTTTAAGCTGCCTTCGGAAAACCCAAAGTTTGATGGCCTCTAGGAGTCGAAAACCTGGCTAGATGACCATCTCCAATCCATCATGTGCCATGGCGGATCCAAGAGCACATCCATGCAGTGTCTACAACTGCAACTGAAGTGCGTTGCCCATGCCTGGCTTAACAATCTCCCCTCTAGCTCAATCCGCGCCTAGGAAGAGCTGGTATATAGTTTTGTCTGAAACTTCAAGGGTATGTACAAACGCCCTACATCCATGGAAGAGCTATGAGAGTGCACCAAAAGTTCCGGTGAGTCCCTCTTCTCCTACATCCAACGCTGGTCCATCATCCTAAACTCTATGGAGGACATCTCTGAAGAGCGGGCGATCAACATGTTCAATGTGTTTGCCGGCGCCAGTTAAGGGAAGATCTCAACCACACAAAATGAAGCACCATCACCCACCCGATGGACATCGCCAACTGATGGGCGGATGGTGAGGACTCCCTCCACAACGGTCGCTCGCGATCGGGCGACGAATATGACCAAGGACGTAGACACGACTGACAAGGAAAGCGTAGAATGTGTGACTATGGTGGCCATAACAGAGTTGACATGGTCGCGGATGTCTATGTCGACAGGCGCGATGACGGCAACCGCAAAAGTGGCTATCGGGGTGGAGGTAACTATGATGACAGGAACGTCGGAAAAACCACACAAGTATGGCAACGCAAAGAGGGGTCATCCCTGATGCAACGGTTATCGGGAGCGTGCAACGTCCACTACTACATCGACAACAAAGATGGCAAACGCAAGTCCAACCTCCTCCTCAAGGACTGTCAGGAGTTCCACAGGTCCAAGATTCCTATAAGCAACAAGCCAAGTCTATGGGAAAACCATTGGCCTCGTGGCATACAGAGCACCACCACCACCTCTCCCAGCCAACGCACCGCCACCACCTATGGTCGCGGCAACCCAAAAAACAACGGTGATTAATATCCTCGACCACTCAGAAACATGAGCATGATCTAGAAGGGGTGCCCCTCTAATATGGCCTAGAAGACGATCAGTCACCAATTGAGCATGGCCGTATCATCACCACCCGCATTCTGCGAGTACCTCAGCGGGTTGGAGTCCTGCATCATCGACAACCGACCCGACCACCTATGTCAGGTCCCATGGCCAGGCCACACCACCCTCATGCTCGAAGCACAAATCAGAGGCTTCGAGATGATCAAAGTATTCATGGACGGTGACAGCGGCATTAACCTCATATTCGCCAACACCTTGCAGGAAATGAACATTAACCTGACAAGCCTCGATCCATCCAAGACGACCTTTCACGACATCGTGCCTGTGAAGCCCATATACTCTTTGGAAAAAATCTACCTCGGCGCAATCTTTGGCAAGACCGACAACTTCAAACGGGAAAGGCTCAACTTCGATGTCGTCGACTGGCCATCTCAATACCATGTCATGCTGGGATGGGTCACATTCGCCAGATTCACGGTAGTGCCACACTACACCTAACTCTAGCTGAAAATGTCAGGACCCCGCGGTGTCATCACCATATGCGAAAACTTCACATAGTTCGACAACTGCGATAGGGAATTCAACAGAATGCAAGATGATAGGGATATGCCAATCGGGGTATGCCTAGAAGGCCGATTTGACTGGCTCAAGCCCATAGCGAGTGGGCCTGTAGGAATAGCGACTGGAAAGCGACTGAAGAAAAGGCCTGGCAACTAGAAATTGGAGCCCCAAGAATTTAGATAGGCCCAGTCAGATTAGGTCAAATCCTCCGAAACCTGATCTGGTTCTATTGTAATCCTGTAACCCTAGCGAGGTACCCCTATATAAACCTCCCTAGGGTACTCTGCATACTTACGTGTTATTAGCTACCCCATCCAAGCGACTCGCTGCCTAGCCACTGAGCTTGCCCTCCGTGTAATTCACTCGCCAATAATACAATCTATTAGGAAGTAGGTCTTTACCCTACGGGGGGGCGAACCTGGGTAAATCCCTTGTCTATGTTCCCAATCTCGCACCACAGATGGTGACTAGTTCTTGCCGCAAATCGTATCAATCACTACCCTTGGTAGAGACTGTCGTGGTCATTCCCATGATAGTGGCGCCCACCGTGGGGTATAGCCGGTCAATCCTGAGATCTACGGCGAGACCATACTCTCCAATCGATCAGCTGATCGCCACCGGTCGCATGGTCACCAGCGGCGGGTTCCTCCAGATCCTGCCAAGAAGCTACATCCCGATGTCACGCCTAGTCACCCATGTCATGGTGATGTCGGTCGGCTCCATCAACCTATTTGTTGGATTCACCGACACCATCGACCCGACGGTGGTGATCAGCGGATCACCCCCGCGCGATCAGATCTCGGAGGAGCAGGTCCGCTCCATCACCCTCCTCGCCTCCGAGTACAACTCGGCCGCTAGCGACGTGGTCGGGAGCGACGTGGCCCTACGCGACGATGCTGATTCGGAGACCCCTGCTTCGGTTGCCGACTCCATCACCGCCGCATCGCACGAGGACTCCATCATGTGAGTCTCCAATGCTGAAGACTTCAAGGACCCCTCCATCCTCGGGATCTTCGACTCCGACTCCATATCAGAGTCCCCCAACGACATTGATGCCATATCCAATTGCTACAATGCCATCTACATGGCGGGAAGCATCAACGCCCCGCCAGATCCCTTCTCCACGCCCCTTCCGCCAACCGTGATGGCGACAGAGATTGTGGAATACCGCCAACAGCTAGAGGCGGCAAAGCTCAGGGAGCAAGCCGAGCATGAATTTTTTTGCCTCGAGCAGCAAACGAGGCAGGAGCTGTCACTCTACCACCAGCGCCGCATCAGGAGTTGCTTGAACACCAACGTACAGGGCCGCACCCTGAACTTCGACGATGAACACGACCCTGCTCGCGCGCCCGAGCGCGAGTGCTGCAACATCATGCCACCCGGCGGCAGTCGTCCACCAGCTGGGGCGCGTGCGACTCGAGCTCCACCACCACCCCACCGCTCGTCTCCGCCGGAGCAGTCGTGAATCCCGATCTCCCTGCAGGCGCGCGACTCCAACAGAATCCTGCTCTACTCCACCCCGATGGAAAACGTCATCGCGGGACAGGCCGCAGTCGCCAACCTCAACATCACAGGAGAGGGTGCACCGCATGTCAAGTACGCGTAGGCCCTACTCACCAGGGCCGTCAAGCAGCAAGTCGTGGGGACCGACCCACGGGGGCGGATGTACTCCCGCTTGTCCGGCAGTCGTACGACATCAAGTGGTCACCCGACAGTCGTCAACGCCATCAATTGCCCACCACCCAAACCCCTCCAACTCCAACCACGGGCATCTAACCCCGCACTCTCCACCAACGAACCGCGGCCTGTGCACAACACAGTTGCTGCTAACGGTCAGCCGATCAACGCGTGACCCCACATCATCAACAACCAAGCCTGGCGAGCTCGCTAGCAAAACTACTTGAGGAACACCCTCACTAACCACGGCGAGCCCGAGCCAAGGGGCTCCCTCAGCCGAATCAGCCCACAGTGCTTCAGACCAATGATCTGAGGCGAAAAATAACCTGCCAACTTCAAAGCACCGAAAGACATCGAGAAGTACGACCCCACGTATGATCCAGCCGTGTAGATCGACATGTACCTCATGGCAATGGGGATCACCGGCCACACCGACCTGCTTTCCGCTTGCTACCTTCTCCTAATGATGGAGGGAGCGACTTGACAATGGATCAACACCCTATAACACCCTCGAATCGGACCTATACAAGTTTTAGCGATTTCCGCCAAACCCGCATAGAAACGATTCAAAAATGCCCACCAGGGACTTGCGTGTGGGTGGAAAACGAAGTAATATCATTACACAATAGTCCACGATGGAACCCACAGAACATATATATACAACAACGACCCATCGAGTCAAGAATACAGATATACAGTACAAAGATCCAAATCACCTTGAAAACGATACAACATCCGAGTACGGACAAGATGCAAATGGGGCTAAGAGCCCTAGAGAATAACCAATGGCGTCCATAACCCTGCCTAGACCAAGCCGGAAGGGTAACCCTGCTAACAACGGTGAACTCATACCTGATAAAACAAAAGGGGTGCCGAAAAAGGGCAAAGGAAAAAGGGAGCGGTCAGTACTAAGGCCAGTACACGACAAGTCTAGAATTCGGCGGCTCTCGCCTACATAGGTATGGTGGACTGAAGCGGCAATGCAGCATGCACTAAACAACCTATAGAGACTCGATACAACTATCAACTATTAGAGATGGATAATAAAGACCTATTTGGATCCAACCTGATAGTAACACCAATCATACCCATCATGGTATTTCCCTCTCGAGACCAAACGAGGAAGTCAAACCAAGGAATTCACATGGTTGGCAGTTTTATTCATTCCATTATAGTTGTAGCACTTACTAGTCAGATATAGATAACATGAGTCATCCTGATATCATAAGTAGTGGGCAGTTTTAGTTAATCATTCTATTGTAGTTGTAATACTTACTAGTCAGATACAATTAGCCAGAGATCTCCCAAACTTCCACTACTTGTTGGCACTTTTATTTAATCATTCCATTGTAGTGAAGATGATTACTAGTCATACCAAAGTCAAATTTATAGCACTACTTTAGTTATAGTTGTCTATGATCGAGATACTGTGCTCCAAGTCATCTATAACTGCGAACAAGGCTTTCAAAAAGATTTACCCTGCAGGGGTGCACAAATAGCAACACACGCATGATCAACCTCGAAAAAACCAAATAAAAACCCAACAAGGCTTTCACGACAAAGCAATCACATGATTCATAAAATATTTCAGGGGCCACCCCAATAAGCTACCCACAACAAAGTTGGCCTGCTCCGAGATGGACCTAGGGTTTGTGATAATGGTTGTAAACGATTAGGAACCCGAAAGTGTGATTAGACTTGTCGATACCGCAAAAACACTCTGCATTCCTGAACAGTACAAGCGCTCCACGCGCAATCGTAAATAAAGAATTAAAACATGGCATAAGTACAGGATACTAATAAAGCCCCAAACTAGTTTGTGGCCCCAAGAAATAAGAAATGAATCAAGCTCTGGCTAAGGGGATTCATGGTCCCACATGCGGATAGTGCGATAGTCAAGGAACATGTATCAAGTACTCGGCGCCTACGGGAGACAAGTGAGCAGTTAAAAACCAAATATTATCTATTGCCCACCGGTGCCTCTGCATTAGTTATATATATTCCCAACATTTTAATTATCAGTTGAAATTAAAGTCATGATCATCTCCACCATTAAGCATGTGCTAACCTTCCAACAACGGTCGAACAACAATGACGTGAAGCATCACCTAAGCAAGCAACTACGACTCGCAAGGCCGACTGTGTATCAAACAACAGGCAATAGGATGTGTCCAAGGCAATATAGAGGCTGCAAGGAATATCACGGGTACGGAAAGACTAAAGCATCACAACACGGATAGCAATAGATCAACAGAGGAAGTAAAGACTATAAACGCAAAATAGGTAGAAAGGGGAGAATGCTCGCCTGGGAAACACTGCCAAAGATACATTATCTGAAGAACTTGTCGATACTCGCATCAACTCATCGGCCTAATCCGCGAAAAAGCAAAGCACTAAAAGAAACACCGGATGCACTATTTAATACTATGGAAGAATATCCGACATGTTCATGGTATGATGCATGACATGGCATAGATATGATGCAACTAGGAAATATTAAGCGGAACCAGGGTCCTGACAATTAACTAAAGGGTTCATGTTGTTTAGATACCCCACAATTTAAATATTGTATTAACAAGGGAAAATATGGCACCGGTTCGCTACACAAATTTAAATGGAGGCAATATAAGACTAGATTAGCCTGCATATGGTCTCCATATTTAATTAGGAGGTGAATCGACATAATGCCCCCAAACAACCACAATATGTATGCGAGTATGAATATTTACTATGCAACAAGTTAGATGTTATATGTTATAAAAATAGGGGTCTCGGGTAGGGGATCACATTAGGGTTCCAAAGATCTTGGGGTCTCGAGGGATCGGTCTCAGTGTCGGACTCCGGGATCGAGGGTTCGATCTTTGGATCCATGATGTAGGCCTTGGTGTCCTTTTTGACCGGGGCTTCGGATCCGTGTGAGCGATCTTGGCATCCGGGAATCTTCGGGTCGGGGGTCTTGGTGTTTCGGCTTTGAACATCCATGGTAGACCGAGACAATAGAGCATCACAAGGTCGCGGCTACCCACAACATCGCCATTTTGCGTCACCGAGGCCGAAGTCTATCCTTGTAGCTCCGCTCCAAATACATCAATACCAAAACATCACTGAGTAGTAACAGCAGTACGTGACAGCCTTGTTCCCGTTTAGTCAATTTTGCGAGCACCCACCGGTCATACTTCATCAGATGCAGGGGCATCTCTGGCTGTGCAGTGGAGGCAGAGATAAGGCACGAGGCAGGGCTTGGCGACGCAAGCGCAAAATAGCAAGAGGCCGGCAACAGGGGTCCTAAAGGCACACACGGCTAGAGGGGCGTACGTGGCATCTACCAGGCTCGGTGGGCGGCGAAGGTCGATGGTGGAGAGGCAGATTGTAGGGATGCAGAGGACCAGATTGTCGGGCTTGCGGATCCATTTAGCGACGAGGCAGCGCGAAACGGCGACCATGGCGCTCGGAAACGAGCTCGGTGGCGGGGTTCGTGTGGAGACACTGCAAGGTAGGGATGCAGAGCGGTGAGGACGAGGCCGGTTGTGAGGATCGAGGATGCTAGAGGAGACACTAGCAACGATGCTCAGGGTCAGAGGATGAAGCGAGGCCGTGGCGCCTGGCGGCGGCGTGAGCTCTGTGAGCGGGGGAGGAGGTGGCGCGGCGCAGGTGCTCCGCGAGGCAGTGCCAAGGAAGAGGACCGCAGACAACAGAGGGAGGCGGGGTCTTCGGAGATCTCGGCGAGGAAGGCGGCCAGGAGAGGAACAAGGCCAAGGAGACGGCGGCTCAGCGCGGGATCTAGAGCAGCGGCTCGTGGCGGATTTGGTGGCGATGGGCAAGGGGATGCGAGGAATACATGCCCGCTTGCAGGGCAGAGCACAAAACATGGGGGAGAGAGTTGATGGCGGTGGAATTCCGATCGGGTTGGTGGTGGACGTGGTCTCCGTGCACGTGCGTGTACACAGTGTGTTGCTGCTTCGGATGTGCGTGCATGAGCAGGTGAGTGGCTTGCGCTGCAATGTGACAGGAGGTGGCGGCTGGTGGAGTGCGTGTATGTGAGTGGAGTGCAGTGGCGCTGCGGGTTAGCTAGGGTTTCATTTTGCAGAGGGGTGGTAGGTGGCTGTGGTCTGGGCTTTTGGGCTGGCCTGCGGCTGCCTCCCTTGATAAGATATTATATTAACTTCAGTTAATTTTTTAGAGACTTTTTAGCAAATAGTTTTTAGGCAAATAAAATATCCAGGTAGACCTGGGGTTTTGTTTTGAAATCAAGACGAGGTGTTTAGAAAACAACGGTGGGCTTTTAGAAAATTGTTTTTGGCAAAAGATGCATGATGACATGATGATGCTCAAATGCAATGTGGCATGATGACATGAGCATGCGGTCATGATGATGCAAAAATAAAAACACAATGATTTTCTAGTAGCCGTTTTACCGGGGTGCTACAATTCGACACCACTAACAATGGATCTCGCCCTCGAGATCCACCTCATGGTACGGGGAAGAAGGCCAACGATCTAAATCTTCTCGCTACGTGTAGATCCTTGCGACATCGCTAACAAAGATTCTTGATCCATCTTGAAATCGGCGACACCACCAACAAAGGGTCATTATTCACGTTTGACGAGAGACTCCGGAGAAACAAAAGACAAAGGTAGAGGTCTCGACATGAGACCACCTCTATCTTCCATGAAAGGAGTAAAAGTCACATTGATCCACCAATTCAACGTATGAAAGCGAATGATAAGAGTAGTGGTATGGTAGCTACTCCATCTTGCACTCGAAGCATTACTCTGTACGTGAACAAAAAAATCATGCAACCAACTCTCGAAATTCAGACTGAAGATCTTTATAAGCGATGTTCAGAAAGAAAGGATTGATGTAGGCTCTTCTGATGTAGATGTTGTCGTTGCTTTGGAAACCACCGGAAGATACAAACAAAATCGTATGAAAAGACACAATGATTAGGTTCCGTGATGGTTCCATTGGCATGAACAACACATGCTCAAGGTATACTCCAACATCACCAATGCTCATCCTGCTCATAATGTTTTTCAACGATACGGATATCCATCAAGGTGCAGATACAAATAAAGAGTACAAGGACCAAAAAGATTGGATGAAGGGTACAACAAATGCGATGCATATTAGATGATTGTAGCTCCAATGTTATAAAAGGGAGAAAGAGAAACCCTGAAGGTACGACGGAAACCAACCCACGAGAATTCCTGGACTTGAAGAAAAGATAAGAGAGAAGATTCAAAGCAAGCAAAGGTAAGAGGAGAATAGCATAGGGGTAAGGAGTAAAAATAGACCTAATCAGATCTATCCAACCGATTTTGCAAAATAGTTTTGACACTCTACAACGTCCGTTATCTCGGTTATCCTACAGGCTGGACCAGTGGGGTATCATAACTGTTGAGCTCTAATACCACTTTGTAACACCCTCAAATCAGCCCTATGCAAGTTTTAGCGATTCCCGCCAAACCCGCATAGAAACTATTCAAAAATGTCCACCAGGCACTTGCGTGCGGGTGGAAAACGAAGTAATATCATTACACAATAGTCCATGATGGAACCCATAGAACATATATATACAACAACGACTCATCGAGTCAAGAATACAGATATACAGTACAAAGATCCAAATCACCTTGAAAATGATACAAAATCTGAGTACGGACAAGATGCAAATGGGGCTAAGAGCCCTGGAGAATAACCAATGTCGTCCATAACCCTGCCCAGACCAAGCCGGAAGGGTAACCCTGCTAACAACGGTGAACTCGTACCTGATAAAACAAAAGGGGTGCCAAAAAAGGGCAGAGGAAAAAGGGAGCGGTCAGTACTGAGGCCAGTACATGGCGAGTCTAGAATTCGGCGGCTCTCGCCTACATAGGTATGGTGGACTGAAGCGGCAGCGCAACAAGCACTAAACAACCTATAGAGACTCGATACAACTGTTGGCTATTAGAGATGGATAAGAAAGACCTATTCGGATCCAACCTGATAGTAACACCAATCATACCCATCCTGGTATTCCCCCTCGAGACCAAATGAGGAAGTCAAACCTAGGAACTCACACAGTTGGCAGTTTTATTCATTCCATTATAGTTGCAGCACTTACTAGTCAGATATAGATAGCATGAGTCATCCTGATATCATAAGCAGTGGGTAGTTTTAGTTAATCATTCTGTTGTAGTTGTAATACTTACTAGTCAGATACAATTAGCCAGAGATCTCCAAAATTCCACTAGTTGTTGGCACTTTTATTTAATCATTCCATTTTAGTGAAGATGATTACTAGTCATACCAAAGTCAAATTTATAGCACTACTTTAGTTATAGTTGTCTATGATCGAGATACTATGCTCCAAGTCATGCATAACCGTGGACACGCCTTTCAGAAATATTTACCCTATAGGGGTGCACAAATAGCAACACACGCACAATCAACCTCGAAAAAACAAAATAAAAACCCAACGAGGCTTTCACGACAAAGCAATCATAGGATTCATAAAATATTTCAAGGGGCCACCCCAATAAGTTACCCACAACGAAGTTGGCCGGCTCCGAGACGGACCTAGGGTTTGCGACAATGGCTGTAAATGACTGGGAACCCAAAAGTGTGACTTGGCTTGTCGATACCGCGAAAACATTCCGCATTCCTAAATAGTACACGCGCTCCACGCGTAGTCGTAAATAAAGCATTAAAATGTTATAAGTACATGATTGTAATAAAGCCCCAAACTATTTTGTGGCCCCAAGAAATAAGAAATGAATCAAGCTCTGTCTAATGGGATTCATGGTCCCACATGCGGATAGTGCGATAGTCAAGGAACATGTATCAAGTACTCGGGGCCTACGGGAGACAAGTGAGCGGTTAAAAACCAAATATTATCTATTACCCACCAGTGCCTCTGCATTAGTTATATATATTCCCTACATTTTAATTATCAGTTGAAATTAAAGTCATGATCATCTCCACCATTAAGAATGTGCCAACCTTTCAACAACGGTGGAACAACAATGACGCGAAGCAGCACCTGAGCAAGCAACTATGACTCGCAAGGCCGACTGTATATCAAACAACATGCAATAGGATGTGTCCAAGGCAATATAGAGGCTGCAAGGAATATCACGGGTACGGAAAGAATAAAGCATCGCAACACGGATAGCAATAGATCAACAGAAGAAGTAAAGACTATAAACGCAAAATAGGTAGAAAGGGGAGAATGCTCGCCTGGGAAACACTGCCGAAGATACATTATCCGAAGAACTTGTCGATACTCGCATCAAATCATCGACCTAATCCACGAAAAAGCAAAGCACTAAAATAAACACCGGATGCACTATTTAATACTACGGAAGAATATCCGACATGTTCATGGTATGATGCATGAGATGGCATAGATATGATGCAACTAGGCAATATTAAGCGGAACCGGGGTCCCGACAATTAATTAATGGGTTCATGTTGTTTAGATACCCGCAATTTAAATATTGTATTAACAAGGGAAAATATGGCACCTGTTCGCTACACAAATTTAAATGGAGGCAATATAAGACTAGATTAGCCTGCATATGGTCTCCATATTTAATTAGGAGGTGAATCGACATAATGCCCCCAAAAAACCACAATATGTATGCGATTATGAATATTTACTATGCAACAAGTTAGATGTTATATGTTATAAAAATAGGGGTCTCGGGTACGGGATCACATTAGGGTTCCGAAGATCGTGGGGTCTCGAGGGATCGGTCTCGGCTTCGGACTCCAGGATCAGGGGTTCGATCTTTGGATCCATGATGTAGACCTTGGCATCCTTTTTGGGGACTACCGGGCTGCGGTACCAATGTTTGCGGGCGAGTGTACCGCAGTACCTAAGTTGCCTGAAATTGCCGCGTTTCGAAATGTTGGGCCACCAACTACCGAGAGGGGCCATTTCGATGCAAACTCATCTCACCCCTACCAAATCCAAACATGCCATGAAACTGACCCATGAAGTAGATGGTCGGGACCCTCATGTCAGTAATATTTCCGTGACGCGAGTGCCAACGCGGCAACAACGTAGGCAAAACGAGAGACTAAAGGAGCATGGTGCGTTGACCAAATTCACAAATCCACTCCCTTCCTCCTTTCGCATGAACCCTAGCACCGGCGGCGTTGAAATCCCCTCTCCAACCAAAATGATCTCTTCGGGCATTTGACTTATGGCGCCAAGTTGCTGCGCCTACTCGCTGCTACCGAGCTCTAATGCCGAATGCCGTGCCAGCCGTTTCGATGATCTAGCCCGCCTATGCCGCCGACGAGCTGAGCAGCGCGAAGGATGGTGGATCCATTTGCCGAGGAAGAAGTACTTCTGGCTAATTGCAGGTGAGCTACTCTTCTCTTTGCTATTCGCACTACCTATAACTTCTAGCTGGCTATTGGCATTACAGAGATATATCGAACATAGAATTGTTTGCTAGCACGACGCTGACAAACAATTCTTATCTTTTGTCTTCAATTTTCTGTCAACTAGGATCTCTGCTGAACCCAAATACACGATTCTAGTCACCATCTGTGGCTACCTCATTAAATTAGCACATGGGAAGAGCACATGGAAACAAGCTCAGAATATGAAGATGGAAGTAGCGCCTGTGTAGTTATGCACTATCCCTGGTTTGGTTGCTGCTACGCATGAACTTGCTGGAATGAGGCCAGAGCAGACTGCACGGTTCAGCATCGTTGATGAACGAGGCTTCAAGGTTCCTATAGCGTGTGACAGTCAGCTAATTGGGTTGATGAAACAGCATGTTGGGCTTCGCGTGGTTATGCTGGTGTGTAACATACTAGATGAGGAAGCTCCTGCTACTGGGAGTCGCCCATCTATTATTGGACAGGGAGGTCTCACTTGAACCCCTGCTGTTGTTGAGCAAAATGTGGTTCCTCGACCGCGACATGCTTCTGTCAGGCAACCTCCTCGTAGGAGTCCCCGTATTGCCGTTGTGGAAAACTCTGCTCTGGAATCTGCTAGTATTGGTCGTCCCCGTCCCCGTGCCCATGTTGCTGCGGCTTCTGCTCACCCAATCCATGCCGCTGTTGAGCAAACTAAGGATTCCGAAGGCTGCCCCACTGTTGTTGCCAAGACCGCCGCCCTGTGTGCTGCTCCTCCTCAAAACGATCCTCAAGTTGTGCGAACCCGTGCTCTGGAATCTGCTGGTACTGGTCGTCCTTGTGTTGTTGTTGATCTGGCCGCTCTTGACCCAATCACTGCCGCTGTTGAGCAAACTAAGGCTTCCGGAGGCTGCCCCACTGTTGAAGACTGATGCCTTGTGTCCTCCTCGAACCCGTGCTCGGGTTCAACGAGATGCTGGTCTGGAGCCAGCTCATGGTCTGGACTCTGCTAGCACTCGAAACACTGCTGTTGTGGGAACTCCTCCTGATCGTCGATGTGGCATGGCAGCAGCTGATCCTATTGTGGCTGCCGTTAGAAGGGGCCCTGCTTGTCCACCATATAATGTAGCTCCCGCTGCTAAGGGCCCTCGCCTTGCTCCTATTCATGGTACTTCCACCGAGGTCGATCCAGCTAACGATGAAGCTGGTGATGGTGGCGGTGGCATTGGGGCTTGGTCTGATGGTGCCGCTCCATCTCTTGAACCTCTCGGAGGTTTCTATCCTGAAGAACCTGATGATGGCAAAGTAATTGTTCGTATCGGTGTCGCGGATTATACTGCAAAATTAGATGATGGCACAGAAAAATTATATGACGAGTTTGATGTAATCCTTGGCAGATACGATCTTGAAGTGGTAGAGTTATCTGACCTGATGGCATCGTTACGTGTGAAGGTGCTGTGGGGGTCCTCCCAGGAAGCACGTTTGTTATATTTTGGTTATAGGAGCAAAAAGGCTATCGAAGTGAAAGATACCAGGGATTTAGTCGTACCGTTTACAAGGAAACATTATAGAGGTGAAGTGTACTTCCACTTGATAGTGCAAATGGTTGGAGAGGAATTGGAACTCGACAATAGAGATGGTGGACTTTTAGAAGGCATGCGTGACCTGATCCATGGCATCACCGGGGCTAGTGCGACTGAGGGTAGCTTCGAATAGAGGAGTCTTATAGAGGAGCGTCATAAAGAGGAGCAGGAAGAGCATCCCCAAAAAGGGCACCCCGAAGAAGAACGTCACCAAGGAGACCAGGCCAGAGAAGAGGACACCCAAGCATCGCACGAAAAAAGGCACCATGCCACAGAGTACACCCTTGAGATCCAGTCAAAATGCCACACCGAACGGTAGCAGCAAAAACGCTAAGAGGGCTAGCACGGTGGTGAACACTCCCAGGAGTGGTAGCAAAGAGGCGAAGATGGCTAGCACGGAGGCTACCACACCCAGTGGGAGCAGAAAAAATACTAATTTGGAGCGGAACACACAGCTGTTAGGGAATAATGCCAGCACGAAGGAGAACACGCCCAATAGTAGCAGCAAAAGGGCTAACTTAGAGCGGAACATGCCGCTGAGGTCAGTCAATAATGCCAGCACGAAGGAGAACACGCCCAATAGTAGCAGCAAAAGGGGTAATTTGGAGCGGAACACGCCGCTGAGGTTAGGCAATAATGCCAGCACGAAGGAGAACACGCCCAATAGTAGCAGCAAAAGGGCTAATTCGAAGAACACACCGCAGAGGTCAGGCAATAATGCCAGCACCCTAGAGCCAACACCCGTGAGGGGAGGCAGTAAGGAGATTACACCCAAGAGCGGCAGCAAAAAGCCTAGTTCGATGGGGAATGGAACACGGATGTCAAGCCCTACTGATACCATCAGGAAAGATTACATCAGGAAGGAGGATGTACACAGGAAGAGCAAGAGGGTTCTGTACACTCAAGATGAAATTGATTCTGACTGCTGTTTGTCCACTGAAGTACCTGGGATGCGTGCAAATGTAAGACCCCCCATATGGTTGCAACAGAACCAACCGAGTGTCTTGGAGAAAACAGAGTTGCCGGTGAGGTGGATTGGGGCAATGTTCCGGTCCATCCAGGTGGAGACGATGGTGCATCCCCACCCATGGGAGTCAATATGATGTGTGCAGTACTAGACATTAGAGACGATGGCGAGGATTCTGAATCAGATGAAGAAGAAGGCACTGTAGAGGATCAAGAATCTGGTGATGATGAAATAGATGAGGAACTTAACGATGAGGCTGGTATTCCAGTCGATGGTTTGGGTGTTGAAGTAGAAGAAATGAAACATGACCACGAGTATCCTATAATTTCGGTCAGCACCGAGTTCAGGAGCATGCATGAGTTTAGGATGTCGTTCCGACATTTTGTATCAAGGGGGGTTCGACGTTTATTGACTAAAGAACACTGCCCATAAGTATGAGGTCGTTTGCAAGTTAACATGGATGAATGGACGGGCTGAGGTACATTGTCCATGGAGGATCACAACAAGAGCCTTACCTGCGTTGAATGAAATTAGGGTACTGGGGCAATGAATGCAGCAAACCATTAGAACTCTCTCTCTTTTCACTCTATAACTACAATTGATGTGCGATATCTTTCTGGCAACTAGTCGACTCGCTTATCTTTTAAATGAATCTGTGTTGCAGGTGAACAAAATGGACCCTCCACACATGTGTCCGACAGGCAGCAAACTGAAATCCTCAATGGCTGATACGGAGTGGGTGGCTATGCAATCTATGTCCATACTAAAGGATAACCCTAAGGAGACCGCGAAGAATATTCAGACTAGCCTCGGTTCTAAATACAACATTGTCCTTTCGTATTACACGGTTTGGAAAGGTAAAGAGAATGATATGGGGGTCTTGCACGGGGATTGGACCAATAGCTTCAGGATGTTGTACAACTTCAAGGCGGAGGTACAAGCTAGGTGTACGGGGAGTGTTGTGGAGATTGACACCGAATCAGAAGGTGGTAAAATATATTTCAAAAGATTTTTCATGGCGCTTAAACCTTGCATCCAGGGATTCAAGGACGGCTGTAGGCCGTATCTGAGTGTAGACAACACTGTCCTAACTGGCAAATGGAAAGGCTGCCTGCCATCTGCCATAGCACTTGATGGTCCCCACTGGATGTTCCCAGTGGCATTCGGGCTGTTTGAAACAAAAACGGTGGACAACTGGGTTTGGTTTATGAGGCAGCTCAGGAGATTAATAGGCCACATGGATCCATTGGCTATATCCACGGATGCATGCAAAGGGCCGATGAATGCAGTGAAGGAGGTGTTCTCGCGAGCTGAAGGTAGAGAATGCCATGCCCATATGATGCCCAACTTGTACTCACACTATGCAGGCAGCGTATTTCGTTACATGTTTCCTGCTGCTAGAGTTTACAAACCTAGTAGCAGCGAATATTTCATGAGCAAGATTTTTTCGGAAGCCCCTGAACTTCCAGAGTACTTAGCCATCCATCATTCGCAGCTATGGAAGAGGAGTCAATTCAACCCTGACATCAAAGTTGATTACATAAACAACAACCTTGCAGAATGCCTAACTAACTGGGTGAAGGACATAAAAGTGTGTCCTATTCATATCTTGATGGACAACATACGTGGTATGATCATGAAGCTGTTAAATATAAGGAGAGAGATCGGTAGGAGACTTAGAGGACATATGATACCACCAGTTGTACAGCAGCTACACAAGAGAAGCCGAGGACTTGCTCATCTTAAGGTTCTCCCGTCAACCAGCAGAAGCTGTGAGGTGGTCGATATATCCAAGAGTGGCAAAAGGGATGTTGTGAACATCCAGCTGTGAGAATGCACCTGCTTAGAGTGGCAGCATATCGGGAAACATTGCAACCACGCCTTGGCCTTCTTGGTGAAGAAAAGAACTCTACCACATTTGGATCAGTATTTGTCAGACTACTACTCTATGGAAAAGTTCAGAGATGCATACGCTGGATCCGTCGAGCCATGTACAGACCCATCTCAATGGCCTCAAGTCCAACTGTCTTTCGAGCTTTAACAGCCAGTTACAAAAAGGGGCAGAGGAATACCTTATGTGAATAGGTTTAAGAATTTTCTCGAGAAGAAGGGTTCGGCTTTCTGTGCTACAAAGAAGGGCAAAAACAGATGCAAGTCCTGCCACATCTTATAGGCCATAGAGCAGCTGGCTATCCCCTTAATGCTCCCAAACCTAGGTATGAGATGGTACATTCACACAAAAAAATGTTTATAGTCTGTAGTTATCAGGTAGTAATCCATGTATTGTTTTTTTACAGGAAGCGCAAGGTAAGAAACAAGACATCCAACTCAGTGATTTTGCTGTGGGAAGAAAACCAAAACGAGTGGAGTGATGATGCCGGACAAGATTTTGGTGCTGATTGGCCTGACTTCCCTCGACCCGAAGATGCAGGGTACATGAAGGTAAGAAAATTAGCACCCAGGAAGAGGAAGAAGGCAGGAGATGAAGAAGCTAGTGGACGTGAACGAAAGAGGAAGAAAGTTGGCACCCAAGCAGAGAAAGAAGGCTAGCAGTGTAGAAGCCTAATGATGTATTGAACTTGAACCTATATATGTAGTTCGGTTAAACTTTGGAGCTGTGTGCGTGGAACTTGTCGGGCGAAACAATCTGCCTCCCGTACTCGGAGTAAAATGTATCACGACTTTAGGATTGGATACGGCCGAGGCCACTAGTTGAATCCAAAATTGTGACTGTGCCACTACTATCTGAACAACCGCGATAGCTGAGCGGTTAAGGGGTCTCCAAAATCGATGGGTGTTAGTGGCACATACATGAATTATTTATAGGCGCTTAATACATCCCTGCTATTGGCATTACACTTATGATAAGTTTCTGGGCTGAAAAATAATTTCTTAAGCTGGCTGCTACACTCCACGAAGCAGCAACTTATTTCAGCTGCTGGACAACAACATGGCAACATAAACTGCAAATGCAACAGATAATAAGGAAATTGTTTCCACTATCTGACCTAATCTTGAGCCCATCTGTATCACCACCTCCCTACCCCTGCCTCCCCTGCACCTGGAGAAGCTCCCGGATCTCTCGCTCCATCGCACGAATCTCCTCTTTCTTGTCCCACACAGCATCACACAGATCCCGAACAAGCTCTCTGTGAAAACCTGTCAGTGCCTTTTTGATCCACACAAACTTGTCACAGCCAGTCCTCCTCCCTTCCTGCGTAGTAGATCGAAGGAAACAAAAAAAGAATTACATTATGCTTTCCGGATTCAGGTTACCATTGTACCTAGAGTAGGAACTTACCGCTCTGATGTTGTAGTTGATGAATTTTCCTGCAGTACTTTCGTCGGTCCACGAAATCCATCTCGGCATCTTCTCACCGCACAAACATAGCATGTCGGGGTAGTAATCGTAGGGCGCCTTCCGGTACCTGATGGGGGCACCCGCCTGACGGCGTTGAGCCGACCCTGGTTTCGCCCGAGACGAACTGCACGATCTGCGAGCCATGAGCGAGGGGAGCGAGGGCAGAGGAAAGAGGGTAGTGGTGAAGCGTGATTTATCCCTACTTAATAACTCGGGCAGAATCCTACCGTGCACATTTGGCTGATAGGTGGGGGACCTAGCATGTGTACTTGTCAACCAAACCTCACGCCTCCGTGGTTCAAAAGCCCTCTCACGCGCATTGGACGAAATTTGTTGGCACCTTGCCCGCGTACATATCACTGGGAGGCCTTGCTCAGGAACCAGACATGCCTGTCCCACAATCTTACTCCCTCCTAGGAACTTGTCATGGCTCGCGCCGACAGATCCATCCTCTCCACCGCTTCCGGTAGGGATGGATCCACCCCAAGATCCTACCGTCGCAGTATCAAATGGCCATGGTTTCTTGAGAGGAGCGACGATGCTACGTATCCGAGCTCGACCCCTCCTACCTGTAGAAGGACTGATGCGGCGTCGAGCTCGAGCAGGAGACGTCAGGCACGACGGCACTCGGTCCACGCCAACCCTGTCACCTTCGTCATTGTCGATTCCGATGTGGAGGACGATGGGGACAAAGCTGTGCAGAACGCCATTGTTGCCTCCTTGGTGAAGGGCAAGCCACGGGCGGGAGTGGATGTCACTGGGAAGGGTACGGCGGTGTCACCAATCGAGGTGGACTCCGACGGTAGCGGTATGATGTGGGTTTAGATGTTGTTTATGATGGTTGCAATTTCGGTTGTGTTTAGTGCGAGTACAATTATTGTAATGGGTTTGTCGAGCTATATTGAGAAATATGTGCAATAGCAGCGTGTGAGTGCTTCCACTTTATAAATTGTGTCTGTGCCATTTGCATGTTGCATTATCAACATAGATTACATATAAACAATCCAATGAAAATCACATTACAACCATTAGGCGGGAGTGGCAGGATGGAAGAGAAGTTGGGACAGTATCTTCGAAGGGAAGGCAGAGAAGGGGGGCGTGACACTGGCAGGTGGGCCCTCGGAACACGTGACACTGACATGCGGGTGCGGGAGCACACGGTATTGCCGGTGTGTCCAGAGCAAGCGGACTTTGCAACGTGACAACAGCAAGCTGATTGGACCAATATAATAACTCATCGAATTATTAAGGAGTACTAAAAACTACAACTGGGGTATATTCGCACAACACGTATGCTCTACGCACCTGAGAAGCATCGCTTAAGTCTAACAGTAACGACATCACAAGTACTACATTTCCCTGTCGGTCTTCTCGATACAAATGTAGAAATGCATCTGCCTGTTCGGTCCAGCACTGACAAGGTACTGAGATGGCACACATAGGATCGACCTTAGGTCCACATACTCCACCTCCCGCGGCGCCGGGCAGCTCGGCGCCTCGACTAGCACAAGAATGCTATCGGACGACGGTGGCTGGGCGTTCGCCCACATGCGCACCGTGTATACAGGCTAGGCGCACGAGACCGACCTAACACATACAGCACACACGATGGTGGGCCCGACTCTGGTTCTCGGAACACCGACGGTGATGGTCAGGACGAAAACAGAGTCGTCCCCCTCCCCTGGAAAATTAGCCAGCGGCGTCGGTGAACGGGACCTGCTGTTGGAGAAGTTGGGCTTGCCCATACAAGATCCTAATCACTTCGATCAAGTGCTCCTCTGCAAGGTGGGCGATGAGCTCTGCCGGCGGGCCGGTGTAGTTGTAGCCCGGCTCCGTGCGGGCACGCGAGCTCATGGAGCGGGAGCTCGTGGTAGGAGTAACGGTGAAAGCATCCTGGGTGGGAGCACACAAGCGAGAACGTCACTGCGAAGTTGCGTGCGAGGATCTCCAGATTCTTGGGCTGCAGCATCTGCCACATCTGAAGTTCGTTGAGAAATCGGAAAAAAGATCAGAAGTTAGATTGGCGAATAGTAGGAATATGTAGGATAAGTTCAAAAGCTTGTAAAATGATTTCTTAGCATGAAGGTAGCGACCCGAGAATTGGAGGATGTCTTCGGCTTGCGGCTACGGCATGATGGGAGTGAAGTGGGGAAAGTGGCTTCGAGGGGAAGGAAGAGTAGTACGGGGAGGAAGAGAAGTAATGGGGACATGACACTGGGATATGGCCCACTGAACTTGTGAGTCGTGACACTCGCAACAGGGGAGCGCCCGGTGTTGCTAGTTTGTCCAGAGCAAGCGTGGCCAATCATGCCGCAGAACAGCCTACTCGAGGATCGCTCTCACGAAGACCATCCCAATCGCCCAAGTGCCCCGATCGAACGGTATGTAACAATCGACAAGCAGAACAACTTATGGCGTGCCTTCTAGAAAACTCGATCTAGCGGTGGATCCATTGGGGGCCTAAGGTTAGGGCTCTCCTAAGGTTACGATGCATATGTGGTTTATGAAAAGAACACACATCCAATGACACTGGTGGATCCTTATGTGGTTTCTGAGAAGAACACACATGCAATCGCACTGGGTGGATCCATATGTGGTTTATGAGAGGAATACACATGTAATGACCACTTGTTGATCCATGTATGTTTCATGATAGAAACACACATGCAATGCCATCGGTTTATCCATGTGTGGTTCATGACATGAACACACATACAATGACTCTAGTTGATCCATGTGTGGTCATGACAGGAACACACATGCAATTACTCTAATGGATCCATATGCGGTTTGTGGAAAGAACACGCATGCAATGACCACTGATTGATCCATATGTGGTTTGTGGAAAGAACACACATGCAATGACTCTGGTGGATCCATGTGTGGTTTGTGAAAAGAACACACATGCAATGCCATTGGTTGATCCATATGTGGTTTGTGAAAAGAACACACATGAAATGCCATTAGTTAATCCATGTGTGGTTTGTGGAAAGAACACACATGCAATGACTCTAGTGGATCCATATGTGGTTTGTGGAAAAGAACACACATGCAATGACCACTGGTTGATCCATATGTGGTTTGTGGAAAGAACACACATGCAATGACACTGGTCGATCCATGTGCGGTTTGTGGAAAGAACACACATGCAATGCCATTGGTTGATCCATATGTGGTTTCTGAAAAGAGAACACATACAGTGAACACTGGCGGATCCATATGTGATTTGTGAAAAGAACACACATGCAATGCCACTGGTTGATCCATATGTAGTTTGTGGAAAGAACACACATGCAATGCCACTAGTTGATCCATGTGTGATTTGTGGAAAGAACACACATGCAATGCCATTGGTTGATCCATATGGGGTTTGTGGAAAGAACACACATGCAATGACACTGGTTGATCCATGTGTGGTTTGTGGAAACAACACACATGCAATGCCATTGGTTGATCCATATGTGGTTTGTGAAAAGAACACACATGCAATGACTCTAGCGGATCCATATGTGGTTTGTGGAAAGAACCCACATGCAATGACTCTAGTGGATCCATGTGTGGTTTGTGGAAAGAACACACATGAGTTGACACTGGTGGATCCATATGTGGTTTGTGAAAAGAACACACATGCAATGAGTCTAGTGATGGTTTTAGTATAAGAACACACATGCAATGACTCTAGTGGGTCCATATGTGGTTTGTGAAAACAACACACATGCAATGACTCTAGTGGATCCATATGTGGTTTGTGGAAAATAACACACATGCAATGACCACTGGTTGATCTATATGTGGTTTGTGGAAAGAACACACATGCAGTGAACACTGGTTGATCCATGTGTGGTTTGTGAAAAGAACACACATGCAATGCCATTGGTTGATCCATATGTGGTTTGTGAAAAGAACACACATGCAATGACTCTAGCGGATCCATATGTGGTTTTGGAAAGAACACACATGCAATGACTCTAGTGGGTCCATATGTGGTTCATGTCAGGAACACACATGCAATGCCATTTGTGGATCCATGTTTGGTTTGTGGAAAGAACACACAGGCAATGACTCTCGTGGGTCCATATGTGGTTTGTGAAAAGAACAAACATGCAATGACTCTAGCGGGTCCATATGTAGTTTGTGGAAAAGAACACACATGCAATGAACATTGGTTGATCCATATGTGGTTTGTGGAAAGAACACACATGCAATGACTCTAGTGGATCCATATGTGGTTTGTGGAAAAGAACACACATGCAATGTCCACTGGTTGATCCATATCTGGTTTGTGGAAATAACACAGATGCAATGCCATTGGTTGATCCATGTGTGGTTTGTGGAAAGAACACACATGCAATGCCATTGGTTGATCCATATGTGGTTTGTAAAAAGAATACACATGCAATGACTCTAGTGGATCCATATGTGGTCTGTGGAAAGAACACACATTCCATGACTCTAGTGGGTCCATATGCGGTTCATGTCAGAATACACATGCAATGCAATTGGTTGATCCATGTGTGGTTTGTGAAAACAATACACACGCAATAACTCTAGTGGGTCTATATGTGGTTTGTGAAAAGAACACACATGCAATGACTCTATTGGATCCATATGTGGTTTGTGGAAAGAACACACATGCAATGACTCAAGTGGGTCCATATGTGGTTTGTGAAAAGAACCCACATGTAATGGCTCAGGGGGATCCACGTGTGCTTTGTGTAAAGAACACACATGCAAAGACCACTGGTCGATCCATGTGTGGTTTGTGGCAAGAACACACATGCAATGACACTGGTGGATCCATATGTGCTTTGTGAAAAGAACACACATGCAATGACTCTAGTGCTGGTTTTAGTATAAGAACACACATGCAATGACTCTAGTGGATCCATATGTGGTTTTTGAAAATAACACACATGCAATGACTCTAGTGGATCCATATGTGGTTTCTGAAAAGAACACACATGCAATGACTCTATTGGATCCATATGTGGTTAGTGGAAAGAACACACATGCAATGACCACTGGTTGATCCATAAGTGGTTTGTGGAAAGACACACATGCAATGACTCTAGTGGATCCATGTGTGGTTTGTGAAAAGAACACACATGCAATGCCAGTGGTTGATCCATATGTGGTTTGTGAAAAGAACACACATGCAATGCCATTGGTTAATCCATGTGTGGTTTGTGGAAAGAACACACATGCAATGACTCTAATGGATCCATATGTGGTTTGTGGAAAAGAACTCACATGCAATGACCACTTGTTGATCCATGTGTGGTTTGTGAAAAGCATACACATGCAATGACTCAAGTGGGTCCATATGTGGTTTGTGAAAAGAACACACATGCAATGACTCAGGGGGATCCATGTATGGTTTGTGGAAAGAACACACATGCAATGTACACTTGTCGATCCATGTGTGATTTGTGGAAATAATACACATGCAATGACACCGGTGGATCCATATGTGGTTTGTGAACAGAACACACATGCAATGACTCTACTGCTGGTTTTCGTACAAGAACACACATGCAATGACTCTAGTGGGTCCATATGTGGTTTGTGAAAAGAACACACATGCAATGAATCTAGTGGATCCATATGTGGATTGTGGAAAAGAACACACATGCAATGACCACTTGTTGATCAATAAGTGGTTTGTGGAAAGATTACACATGCAGTGAACACTGGTTGATCCATGTGTGGTTTGTGCAAAGAACACACATGCAATGCCATTGGTTGATCCATATGTGGTTTGTGAAAAGAAAACACATGCAATGACTCTAGTGGATCCATATCTGGTTTTTGTGGAAAGAACACACATGCAATGACTCTAGTGGGTCAATATGTGGTTCATGTCAGGAACACACATGCAATGACTCTAGTGGGTCCATATGTGGTTTCTGAAAAGAATACACATGCAATGACTCTATTGGATCCATATGTGGTTTGTGGAAAAGAACACACATGCAATGACCACTGGTTGATCCATAAGTGGTTTTTGTGGAAAGAACACACATGCAATGACTCTAGTGGGTCCATATGTGGTTCATGTCAGGAACACACATGCAATGACTCTAGTGGATCCATATGTGGTTTGTGGAAAGGACACAGATGCAATGACTCTAGTGGGTCCATATTTGGTTTGCGGAAAAGAACAAACATTCAATGACCACTGGTTGATCTATATGTGGTTCGTGGAAAGAACACACATGCAATGACACTAGTTGCTCCATGTGTGGTTTGTGGAAAGAACACACATGCAATAACTCTAGTGCTGGTTTTAGTATAAGAACACATATGCAATAACTCTAGTGGGTCCATATGTGGTTTGTGAAAAGAACACACAAGAAATGACTCTAGTGGATCCATATGTAGTTTGTGGACAAGAACACACATGCAATGAACGCTGGTGGATCCATAAGTGGTTTGTGGAAAGAACATACATGCAATGAACACTGGTGGATCCATATATGATTTGTGAAAAGAACACACATGCAATGCCACTGGTTGATCCATATGTGGTTTGTGGAAAGAACACACATGCAATGACATTGGTTGATCCATGTGTGGTTTGTGGAAAGAACACACATGCAATGCCATTGGTTGATCCATATGTGGTTTGTGAAAAGAACACAAATGCAATGACTCTAGTGGATCCATATGTGGTTTGTGGAAAGAACACACATGCAATGACTCTAGTGGATCCATGTGTGGTTTGTGGAAAGAACACACATGTAATGACACTGGTGGATCCATGTGTGGTTTGTGAAAAGAACACACATGCAATGCCATTGGTTGATCTATGTGTGGTTTATGGAAAGAACACACATGGATCCATATGTGGTTCATGTCAGGAACACACATGCAATGCCATTGGTTGATCCATATGTGGTTTGTGGAAAGAACACACATGCAATGACTCTGATGGATCCATGTGTGGTTTGTGGAAAGAACACACATGCAATGACTCTAGTGGGTCCAAATGTGGTTAATGTCAGGACACACATGCAATGCCATTGGTGGATCCATGTGTGGTTTGTGGAAAGAACACACATACAATGAATCTAGTGGGTCCATATATGGTTTGTGAAAAGAACACACATGCAATGACTCTAGTGGATCCATATGTGGTTTGTGGAAAATAACACACATGCCATGAACACTAGTGGATCCATAAGTGGTTTGTGGAAAGAACACACATGCAATGACATTGGTGGATCCATATGTGGTTTGTGAAAAGAACACACATGCAATGCCACTGGTTGATCCATGTGTGGTTTGTGGAAAGAACGCACATGGATCCATATGTGGTTCATGTCAGGAACATACATGCAATGCCATTGGTTCATCCATATGTGGTTTGTTGAAAGAACACACATGCAATGACTCTGGTGGATCCATGTGTGGTTTGTGGAAAGAACACACATGCAATGACTCTAGTGGGTCCAAATGTGGTTAATGTCAGGACACACATGCAATGCCATTGGTGGATCCATGTGTGGTTTGTGGAAAGAACACACATGCAATGAATCTAGTGGGTCCATATGTGGTTTGTGAAAAGAACACACATGCAATGACTCTAGTGGATCCATATGTGGTTTGTGGAAAATAACACACATGCCATGAACACTGGTGGATCCATCAGTGGTTTGTGGAAAGAACACACATGTAATGACACTGGTGGATCCATATGTGGTTGTGAAAAGAACACACATGCAATGACTCTAGTGCTGGTTTTAGTATAAGAACACACAACCAATGACTCTA